>JASAUF010000365.1:4912500-6112500 GCA_030180095.1 Magnolia changhungtana | reverse complement strand
CAAGGTTGGCCACAATAGGAAAAAAAATTAGAGAGAGAAAGAGAGAGACACAGTGTAGTGGAGGGACCCTGCCACTATGGGCCCCTCATATGAATACAACACATTCATCAAATGGGATCCTATCACAAGTGGACCATTAGATTAAAAATCAATGGCGGATCACCCACCTTTTATCTTCTTGGACTTCTTCTTCCATCAATGCATCCTAGAGCTCCAAGGGATGCATTTGAACGGTGGAGATGGTCTTTGCATGGTGGGATTGAGTGGTAGGGAGGTGGGCCACACTAAGCTTCTCCATGGAAGCCATGGACGATTGCTCCCATGGGAGTTGCTTGAAAATGAGAGAGAGAGAGAGAGAGAGAGAGAGAGAGAGAGAGAGAGAGAGAGAATGGAATAATATGGATGGGTTAATTTGGGTGGTTGTATTTAATGAGGTAAGGTTTGGTTTGAAAATGGGTGAAAGAGGGATGGTGAGAGGAGAGAGAGAGAGTTGACTTTTTAAAAGGGAGTGATGGGTTGCATGTATACATGGCATGGTTTGTACTTGACATGATTTGATGAGACATCTCGTAGAGATTCTCTCGATATTCGCAACGTGCGACATTTCTTCGGACTGAACGCAGGTCCACAACTTCTAGCCTGGGTATCGCTTTGGTGCGCGAGTTGCGGCGTTAGAACCGTGGCGACGGCGCGATCATTAAGGTATAAGTTTTTGGTCGAGCCGAGTTTAGTAAGCGGGACTCGGCCTAAAATCGCGTGCAACGTCGGATACAGGTCGAGGGTCGCCAGAATTCGACCGGTATGATCACGTAAGCCTTACGGAACGGTACGGACTAGGGCATGGGTCTTACAACTTTGGGTGTGAACAAGTTTTTGGTGCTGTTGCTGGGGATTGACGGTTATGTATTTTTGAAATTAATTGATTTTAGAATTAGATTAAGATAAGGATTTTACTAACTTTAGTTTTAGATTTTTTATTATTTATTTTTAGAACTAACTTCTTATTTTGTAGGGTTGTTGATAGATCTTCTGAGTTAGTAACTTTATCCTAATTTCTTTACTTTCTCTATTTTTTAGATTAAGTCTTATCTCTTAGATAATAACTTGGTTTGTTTTGTTTTGTAGGATCTTAACATAGGAACTTCTTATTTGGTAACACCTTTCTAACTTCTCCTCTTACTTTCCATATTGTTGTAGGATCCTTTCTTTTATTTTTCTTAGGATTAGATTTAGAGTTAAGGTCTCATCATGTATATGTACGAGTGAGAACGTCAGTATACTGAGAAGAATAACTTATATTGGGATGATGATTATGGTAGAAATCAACTTATGTCTCAAAACTTTTCTCAAACTATCATTAAAAACCAACCAGAATATAATGATCCATCGGTTAAGAAGTCCTTACGTAATCATATGTGGGAGAATAATTATACCTCACGGATTAACAAAACAGTACGTGAGTGTTGGGGTTATCAGAATTATGAGAGTGAGGATTATTATCACCCATCAGATAAGAAGAAAACAATGCGTGATTATATTATAAGTGATAATATGTATTACCAACCATCAGATTTTTCCACCTATGATTCGTATGACTATAATCAATGGAAACATCAAAATTAGAGAAATGAACCAACTACATGTTATAATGATTATTCTCTTGGATCCCCTACCTTTGAGATCCAATCAGAAATGATCCAAGAGGATTCAATTCAGTATACCATGGAGTGTCTTACAGAAATGAGAAAAATGTTGGAAGCACTTAATTCGTGCCTCAATAAGGTAGAGGAAGCTCGTTCATCTCAACCACAACCCAATCAAGAAATAGAATGTGAGGAAAGTGATTCACACTCACTTTTAAAGAACTTTGGAATTACAAATGAGGAGTTGGAGTTCATTAATGAGCATATGGTTCAATTTCTTGATGAGTCGATCTCGATAATGGTCCAAAGGAATGGTCAAGAGACGTGGCTATCTTTCAAATACAGTAATGATGACACACCTCCCTCACATGACACACAGGATTTTAATGATGAGGTAAAGGTTAGTTTATTCGAACCTCAACCTAATTTAGAAAGAGAAGGCCGTGAGGGAAGCGATTCCATCCTAAGAGTTCACTACACGAAATTAGACAATGATGTGTATTGGGATGACGATCATGAATGTGAAGCCCAAATTCCCTTAGAATCAGTCTCAAGTTCGGTCCAGGTCAATGATCAAGAAGTACATGAAGTGAGCGGTCATAATGAGCTACTCCCCTCACCTGACATGTATGATTTAAAAGTGGATGAGATCCTTACAACTGACCCTTCTATCTCTTGTGAGACATATTTGGATGATTCCCCTGAAGCGCATAATTATATGATTCAGGAGATGAACGAGTTGCTTGAGGCGACTCTGGAATTTGAAACCACCCAGTGGAGGCCACCATCTGAACTGTTGAATTTTGACGATTCAATGCCTCTTCTAAGTAGTCTCACTGAACAGAGTTTGCATATCAATGCTTCGTTTACTGACCCTTAATTTGTCTGTACAGGGCTGGAGCAAGAGAGCATATGATGGATTCCTTGGGCAACACATCACAAACCTCAATGTGAAGAATGAATCACTCTTAAATGACTTTCTCAACGCTTTAGATGATTGCTTAACACACTTTGCAGATTCAAACGATCCTATGACAAAAGACAAAGTGGATGCCTCGCAAGACAATACCTCAGTAGATGCCATGAACCAAAAAAACCCTCATTCTGAAGCCCCTCCTTCCCCAAACCTTGAATGTTTACCATTAAAGGAAGAGGAGCTGAAAATTGAACCGAAGTCTGGAACTTTGGAATGTGTTGAGACTACATTACTTCCTAAGAATTCTTCTGAACTTTATCTACCTGTAGTCTCTGATTCACCATGGGATACTAATGTTGAAACTTCTTCTGTCAGAGGTGAATCATATATACTTTGGATACCTTAAGCAACTTAATGGAAAATTTCTTATGAGGTACATAAGTTTCTCTTGAAAATCATGCTCTAGGGCATCCAAGCCTATTGCAAAAAAGGCTTTTGGATGATCCTGTTGAGGAACTTACTGAGAAACTTATTAAGATACTGGCCGGAAGAGGAATCTTGCGGCATGACGTAGTAATTTTTCCTTGCTTTCATAGGACTAGGGTAGTTTGTTTTATACTGTTCTAGGATATATGGTTTTATGCCATTAGGTTAGTTTGCTTTCTGCATTGTTTTAAGATAGTTTACTTTCGTGTCTTCACTCTCGTGCTGACCGACTTTCATGTTGTGATTATTGTGGAAAAGTCTTTCTCGATTCGTTATCTAGGTACTGTCCTCCCATTACTTCTCATTTACTTTCAATGTCCCATGTACATTGCATGCTCATATCTTTCACATTGAAGACAATGTAGATTTTAGGTTGGGGGTGGGAGATTAGGTAACCTAATCAGTGTTTTCTTAGTCTTGAGTAGAAATTTGTGAAAATTTTTCAAAATTTTTTCTGGAATTCTAGTGAATTCGAAGTGATTTTGATGATCATCTTTGATTTAAAATTATAAGATAAGTAATGACTCTTGGATTTAGTTATCTATTAGATTTCACAGTTAAGTTTGAATTGTTAATCCATGATTAGAAGTTGTAAACATTGATTGAGTCATGATTTCACATGTCACATCTCGCTTACGCATTAAGGTTTCAGTTTGATATTGAAGGGTTAACTTGGTAATCACTAAGCAAGTAAGGAACCAACCTGGAAAATTTGCCCGTTATGATCAATTGAAGAGAAAAAGAAAATATTTAGCTAAAAAAAGAAAAAAAGAAAAAAGAAAAAAAAAACCTTTGGAAAGGGTTGGGCGAATAATCTTCATCATAGGTTTGCTCCCTATAGGTGTAGATTTAATTCCCCATGGATGATATGTGAAAAGGGTTGGGTGTACAGTCTTCACCAAAGATTTGCTCCCTATAGGTGAGAATTTGATTCTCCCTCTTGGTGTTACTTTTAATGAAAAAATCAAAAGCTGGAAGAATAAAAAGATGATCTGTGAGGCTAGTTTTGGTTTACGTTTTGGTTATCATGAATTCTCTTGTTGGTTACCAATGATATCTTGAAATAGAGAAGTGAATTTTAATGATGATAAGCCGAGATTAAACTATACACTCATGGATCCTGATGTTTAGAATTTTTTTTAATTGATGGATTAATATTTTGATCTTGATTATGAAGTTTACCGTGAGCTTGAGTCCAGGAGAAAGTAATACCTAACATTCATGAATCTTAAAATTCTAGTAGCTCGATTGTTTTCTAAAAACCACTCGAGTTTATAGAATTTGTCCGGTAATTCTCAACTTATTTTTCACATACTTTGCTCGGTGTTCACTCCCCAAGTATAGGGTTGTGATGTAGTAATAAACTCGGTAAGACCGAGGTCGAATCCACAGGGACTGAAACCTGTACGCTTTCTAAAAATAACCAGATCTAGAACTAGGCTAAGATGAAATCTAAACCAATTATGATTTGAGGAATAATGGTGAAATAATTAATCTAAAACTTTAGGAAAAATCGAGAAGGGAAACTAGGGATTCGGAGGATCCACTTGTAGGATCGGGAGATCTTATGCACCGTATTACAATTTAGGAAATTAAGCTGAACGCCTTTAATGTAATTTTGATAAGATGAAAGGTATATGAATTAGAATGGATTCCATCACCAAACCATGCCCGGAGACAAAGCAAACAACAGAATTAAACTAATTACCAACCAATCAATGTATGAAGGTTAGGAAGAGTACGACATCCAACCATGCCCAAGAGACGATGGTGAACAACAGGGCTTCCTGACGTCATAAACATAAAAGAAAAAGAACATGCTCAAAGCCATTGCAGACCCATTGTAATTTCAGTCACAACAGACCATTAAGGACTGAAAACATTCCCTTAATAAAATTAAATCAAAATCAGATCAGTCTTAAACAAAGGCACAAGCAAAGAGACCTCCCATCACGCTACAAGCTTCACCTCTTAGCCCTAGCTAAGAGGTTTAGCCACACATGAGTGGACTAGATCTCTCAAAATAAAATAAATAAATTAAAAGCAAAGAAGGAAAGAAAAAAAATACAACTCTACTCCTTTCTCTCTCTCTTCTCTCCCTGGCTCTGGATCTCGAATTCCCTCGCTCTCCATGCCTTTCTCACGTCCAAAACTCCCCTTTTATAGCTGCTGGATGGCTAGAATCGGTGGCAGAGTCGTAGAAGGACTCGGAGTATAAATTTTCGCAGCCGTGATCGGTGGGCCCCACAGAGGTGTTTTCTGGAAAATCCACCCCGTCCATTGGATTCAGGACGAAATTTCAGTCAAGAATGGGTGGTTTTGAAGGTCCATTAACGCGGCCCACAGAAGAAATCACGAAAAGATCAGTTTTGAACGTCGCCGGGCAGCCCTTTTGTGGCCTCTGTATCACGTACGTGTGTACGCATGGGAATGAAATATCACCATGGTTTTGAAGCTCTCGAACCCACCTACACGATGGACGGGTCGGATCGGTCGGAAAGATGACGTACGGGGCCCACTAAATTCCGAAAAAGTCGGCAGCGAATCACGTTACGCGGACGCGTATCCGTCCTCCGTGACAATGGTGGTTCCCATTCCTTCCACTGAATGGAAAATCCACTCCGTTCATGAGATAGCCATCGAGAAACCGTCCGAGAGTTTATATAATGAAGTGAAATAGATGTGGCCCACTTGATCTTTCATTCCGCCGTCCATATTATGTTCAACGGCCAGGATCTTCTGATAATCTTGCATGGGTAAAACCGCCACCTAGGCGTTGGTTATGGCCCCCCTATGGATCATATGGACGGATCAGATCATCCATTTCCATGATGGGTGGGGTCCACTAAGAAACCCAAATCGGACAGGGACCGTCCCTGCCTCTTAAAAAAAAAAAAAATTTAAAGATGCATCGGTCAGCAAGTGCTGACCGATTTCATGAGTTCTGGTACTCATCCCATGCATATGTGTGGTGCACACACTCTATGCAAAATGGGTCCCATATTGATGTATATGAGACATCCTTTCCGTTCATCTATTTTGTAGCCTCAATTAAGGCGCTGAGTCCAAAATTGAAGCATATCCAAAGATCGGTGGGCCCCATTTAAGGATTTAAGGGGCTGATCTGCTCGTTGGGCCACTTCCACAACGATCCAATAGATGATTTTTGACGTGTACGGTTAATTTAAGGTCATCGGGCCGTGTATGAAGTTTCGGGCCGAACGGATGGTGGGAACCACGTGATTTTGCATTTCGGACCATTTTTTTCGCCACTTGAACTTCGGTTTCTCAATTTTCTCGGATCTCGGCGTGTAAATTGTCGATCTTGGCCCCATGAGGTCCATCCCTTGCCTTTGGTGACTTCTCGTGCATTAAATCCATGCCTTTAGCATTCTTTTCGATCCACGCTCATAATTGCATCCTGCAACAAAACACAATTAAAATAGGCCATTTAACAGTACCATGTTTATAAATTCAGGAATTAACTGGGGTCTGATATGCAATATTTGACCCTCAACACAACCCCCAACCAGCATTTTGCTAGTCCCGAGCAAAATATGCGAAGAATAAGTTGAGAATTACGAGACAATTCTTATGAAGCCGAGTGAAATTTTGAAAAACAATCCAGATATGAGAAATCTTAAGATTCATGAATATTGATTATCAATTTCTCCCGGTCTCTAATGCACGGTAAATTTCATAATCAAGTTCACATATTAATCCAATAACTAGAATAATTTTAAACATTGAGTTCCATGGGTGTATAGTGTAATCCCGACTTTCAACATTAATATTCAATTCTTTATTTCAGGATTTCGTTGGTAATCAACAAGAGAATTCATGATAACCAGAACTTGCCTCACAGATCATTCTTTCATTTTCTAGTTTTTTTTTTTTTTTTTTTTTTTTTTTTTTTTTTTAAATCAAGATGGGAATTAAATTTTCACTTATAGGGAGCAAACCTATGGTGAAACTAGTCGCCCAAATTGCCTAACTGTCTAATCTGTTAATCATGGAAAATCGAATCCACACCTATAGGAGCAAACCCATGGTGTAATTCTCTTTATACCCTGATGGCCAAATCTTTTAGGCTGGTTTCTTTCATGCTCAGTGATTACCAAGTTAATCATTCAATATCAAACTGAAATTTCAATGTGTAAGAGAGATGTGATATGTGAAATCATGACTCAATCAATGTTTACAACTTCTAATCATGGATTAAGAATTCAAACTTAACTGTGAAATCTAACGAGCAACTGAATCCAAAAGTTATAAATTTCCAACATCACGAATCTTGAAATTCTAAATCCAGGATATTCGGCAAAATCACATTGAATTCACTAGAAAGTCCAGAAAAAATGTAAAAATTTTAAAAATTTTCACAATTTTTGCTCAAGACGAAGAAAACACTGATTAGGAAATCTAATCTCCCACCCCCAACCTAAAATCTACATTGTCCTCAATGTAAAAGATATGAGCATGGAATGCACATGGGACAACGAAAGTAAAAGAGAAGTGATGGGAAGATAGTACCTGAATGATGAATCGTGAGAGACTTTCCAAGAGATCTCAACATGAGAGCGGCTGAGCACGAGAGAAAAAGCAACACAAAAAATAACAAGAAATAAAATCCTACCTATACCACTTTCGCAGGTGCTCTCGATTGCATTTAGCGCATGCAACAAGCCTTTAAACCCCTAGGTTACCCCTAGTGGACGAGTTGTAGTCTCGTGAGGGTTTGCAGTAATGTTACCCACAAACATTGAACTAACTAATCATGCTGCAAGGTCCTCTTCTGGCCAGTATCTTGATAAGTTTCTCAGTAAGTTCCTCAACAAGATCATCCAAAAGCCCTTTTTGCAAAAGGCTTGGGTGCCCTGGAGCATGACTTTCCAGAGAGACTTATGTACCTCATAAGAAATTTTCCATTGCATTGCTTGAGGTAACCAGAGTATGTACGATTCACCTGGGACAGAAGAAGTTTCAACGTTAGTATCCCATGATGAATCAGAGACTACAAGTAGATAAAGTTTAGAAAACTTCGTAAAAAGTGATGTAGCCTCAACACATTTCGAAGTGTCAATCTTTGGTTCAATTTTCAGCTCCTCCTTCTTTAATGGTAGATGGTTAGGATCAGGGGAAGAAGGGGCTTCAGAATAAGGGTTCTCTCGGTCAGTGATAACTACCGAGATGTTGTCTTGCAAGGCATCCACTTTGTCTTTTGACATGGGATCGTTTGACTTTGAAAAGTAGTGTGCCCAGCAATTATTAAAAGAGTCGGAAATTTCAGCTGAGAGTGACTTATTTTCCTCATGGAAATCTGTAATGAGATGCTCAAGGACTCCCTCGCCCTTAAAAGTATATGAAGATATGTTCTCTTGCTCCAGCCCTGCACAAACATATTGAAGATCAATAGGGGAAGCATCGATGGGATCACTTTGTTCATTGAAACTACTCAATCGAGGCGTTGAACTGTCAGACGTGTACAGCTCAGATGGTGGTCTTAATTGAGTGGTTTCAAATTCTAGAGTCGTAGCGAGCAGCTCGTCCTTCTCCCGAATCACATTATCATTCAATTCAAGAGAGTGGTCCAAACATGTCTCACAGAAGTTGGAAGGGTCGGTTTTAATGAGTTCATCTTCCACTTTTAAATCAGATATGTTAGGTGAGTGGAGTAGCTCAGTATGACCGATCACTTCGTGTGCTTCTTGAGCATTGACCTGGACCATACTGGAGATTGATTCCAGGGGAATTTGGGTTGTGCTCTCATGAATCTCATCCCAATACTTCTCAGCTTCCAATTCAGTGCAGTACACACTTGAGATGGGATCGCTTTCCTCACAATCTATTCCTAAATTCGGTTGAGGTTCGAATGAACTAACCTCTACCTCATCATTGAATTCATGTGTGTCAAGTAAGGGAGGTGTGTCATCATCACTGTATTTGAAAGACACCCATGTATCTCCACCATTCTTTTGAACAGTCATCGAGATCGGCTCATTGGGAAATTGAACCACGTGCTCGTTAATGGAATCCAACTCCTCATTCCAAATTCCAGATTTCGTCAAAAGCGAGTGAGGATCACTTTCCTGGCATTGTATTTCTGGATTGGATTGTAGTTGGGATGCACGAGCTTCTTCTATCCTTTCGAGGCGCGAGTTGAGTGCTTCCATTGCTTTTCTAATTTCCACAAGACACTCCATGGTATACTGAATTTCATCTTCTTGGATCGTTTCTGGTAGGTTCTCAACGGTAGGGTATCCAAGAGAATAATCATTACATGTTGTTGGTTCATCTTCCCGCTTTGATGGTTCCACTTGGTTATAGTCATACGGGTCATCGGTCGGGAGTTGATACGCGTTATCATTCCAATAATCACGTACTGTTTCCTTAACTCGTGGAATGCAATTATTTTCCGTAGATAATCACCGAAGGACTTCTTAATCGGTGGAGCATCATGTTTTGATTGGTTGAAGTAATTTTCGAGAAAATATTTGAGGCATAGGTGTTTTCCATTATTATCATCATACATCAAAATTTTTTCCCAAGATTCCTTAGCTATCTCGATATATACGATCCAACTCTTGCATAGTAAAACCCTAATTCCGAATCTAATCCTAAGAAAAGAAAATGAAAATCTAGAAAGAAAGAGAAAGTTGGAAGGAGATTACCAACTTAAAGTCCCTAAGCTAAAGACACATAAAATAAAATAAATTAAGTTAGTTCAAAAATAGAAGAAATTTCTAAAGCAAATCAAATCTAAAGAGTTAGGAAATCTAGCAAATCGAGAAAGAGTTTACCAAATTAGAAGTTCTATCTTAACAACCTACGAGAATAAGAAATATGTTAGTTCTATGAAAAATAGAAAACAAAATCTAAAATTAAAATTAGTAAAATCCTAATCTTAAACTAACTCTAAATCTAATTAATTTCGAGAAAATCGTAGTCGGTCGACCAAGCAACCTGCCAAACTTGTTCACTCCCAAGTATAGGGTTGTGATGTAGTAATAAACTCGGTAAGACCGAGTCGAATCCACAGGGACCGAAACACGTACGCTTTCTAAAAATAACCGGATCTAGAACTAGGCTAAGATGAAATCTAAACCAATTATGATTTGAGGAATAATGGTGAAATAATTAATCTAAAACTTTAGGAAAAATCGAGAAAGGGAAACTAGGGATTCGGAGGATCCACTTGTAGGGATCGGGGAGATCTTATGCTGTATTACAATTTAGGAAATTAATGAATCGCCTTTAATGTAATTTTGATAAGATGAAAGGTATATGAATTAGAATGGATTCCATCACCAAACCATGCCCGGAGACAAAGCAAACAATGAATTAAACTAATTACCAACCAATCAATGTATGAAGGTTAGGAAGGGTATGCGACATCCAACCATGCCCGGAGACGATGGTGAACAACAGGGCTTCCTGACGTCATAAACATAAAAGAAAAAGAACATGCTCAAAGCCATTGCAGACCCATTGTAATTTCAGTCACAACAGACCATTAAGGACTGAAAACATTCCCTTAATAAAATTAAATCAAAATCAGATCAGTCTTAAACAAAGGCACAAGCAAAGAGACCTCCCATCACGCTTGTTAAGCTTCACCTCTTAGCCCTAGCTAAGAGGTTTAGCCACACATGAGTGGACTAGATCTCTCAAAATAAAATAAATAAATTAAAAGCAAAGAAGGAAAGAAAAAAAATACAACTCTACTCCTTTCTCTCTCTCTTCTCTCCCTGGCTCTGGATCTCGAATTCCTCGCTCTCCATGCCTTTCTCACGTCCAAAACTCCCCTTTTATAGGCCGCCGGATGGCTAGAATCGGTGGCGAGTCGTAGAAGGACTCGGAGTATAAATTTTCGCTGGCACGTGATCGGTGGGCCCCACAGAGGTGTTTTCTGGAAAATCCACCCCGTCCATTGGATTCAGACGAAATTTCGATCAAGAATGGGTGGTTTTGAAGGTCCATTAACGCGGCCCACGTAAGAAATCACGAAAAGATCAGTTTTGAACGTCGCCGGGCAGTTTTGTGGCCTCTGTATCACGTACGTGTGTACGCATGGGAATGAAATATCACCATGGTTTTGAAGCTCTCGAACCCACCTACACGATGGACGGGTCGGATCGGTCGGAAAGATGACGTACGGGGCCCACTAAATTCCGAAAAAGTCGGCAGCGAATCACGTTACGCGGACGCGTATCCGTCCTCCGTGACAATGGTGGTTCCCATTCCTTCCACTGAATGGAAAATCCACTCCGTTCATGAGATAGCCATCGAGAAACCGTCCGAGAGTTTATATAATGAAGTGAAATAGATGTGGCCCACTTGATCTTTCATTCCGCCGTCCATATTATGTTCAACGGCCAGGATCTTCGATAATCTTGCATGGGTAAACCGCCACCTAGGCGTTGGTTATGGCCCCCTATGGATCATATGGACGGATCAGATCATCCATTTCCATGATGGGTGGGGTCCACTAAGGAAACCCAAATCGGACAGGGACCGTCCCCCCTGCCTCTTAAAAAAAAAAAAATTTAAAGATGCATCGGTCAGCAAGTGCTGACCGATTTCATGAGTTCTGGTACTCATCCCATGCATATGTGTGGTGCACACACTCTATGCAAAATGGGTCCCATATTGATGTATATGAGACATCCTTTCCGTTCATCTATTTTGTAGCCTCAATTAAGGCGCTGAGTCCAAAATTGAAGCATATCCAAAGATCGTGGGCCCCATTTAAGGATTTAAGGGGCTGATCTGCTCGTTGGGCCACTTCCACAACGATCCAATAGATGATTTTTGACGTGTACGGTTAATTTAAGGTCATCAGGCCGTGTATGAAGTTTCGGAGCCGAACGACGGATGGTGGGAACCCATGTGATTTTGCATTTCGGACCCTTTTTTTGGCCACTTGAACTTCGGTTTCTCAATTTTCTCGGATCTCAGCGTGTAAATTGTCGATCTTGGCCCCATGAGGTCCATCCCTTGCCTTTGGTGACTTGTGCATTAAATCCATGCCTTTAGCATTCTTTTCAGTCCACGCTCATAATTGCATCCTGCAACAAAACACAATTAAAATAGGCCATTTAACAGTACCATGTTCATAAATTCAGGAATTAACTGGGGTCTGATATGCAATATTTGACCCTCAACACTCGGGACTAGCAAAATGCTGGTTGGGGGTTGTGTTGATGGTCAAATATTACATATCAGACCCCAGTTATTGCTTAGATTTACGAACATGGTTCTGTTTAACAGTCCGATTTAATCGTGTTTATGCTGTAAGGTATATTTACAAGCTTGGATTGAAATGGGGTGCTAAAAGCATGGAATTAATGCTCAGAATGCACCAAGGTAAGGTACGGACCCCAGGGGACCGAGATCGATGGATATACACGCCAGAGATCCGAGAAAACTGAGAAACTGAAGCTTAAGTGGCCTAAAAGACGTCCAGAATGCAAGATCATAGGGTTCCCACCATCCGTTCAGCACGAAACTCCATATATGGCCTGAGGATCATAAACTAACCATACACGTCAAATTTTAGCCATTGGATCTCTCTGAAAGTAGCTCAACAGATAGATCAGCTCATAGATCTGTGAATTGGGGCCCGCCTAATATCTGGATATATTTCAATTTTTGTTTCAATGTGTTAAATGAAGTGCCAGAGAGGATAGATGGAGCAGATTTCTCAAGAACATCACGAGGGGCCCCACTTCATGAGGATGGTGCACACTGCAGGTGTACACTTGCAGTGTACTGAACTAACCAAAGTCGGTTAGCGTGCACTGACCCGACATTGGTTCCCATTCAAACTCCAGCTACAAAAATTCTGAGTAGAGACCTACAGACGGCTTCAGGTGGGCCACCATCATCATACTTTTCAACGATCCACACCATTCAATAGATTCAAGGGGTCAAACAGACCGTACCCCAATCCACAACCTGATTTTCTCAGTTATTTCGTGTACTTGAAGGATCCAAATGGAGAACGGATGGTAGGGTATGTTAAGGGTCAAATATTGCATATCGGACCCCATTTATTGCCTGGATTTACGAGCCTAATACTGTTTAGCGTCTCAACTTAACTGTGTTTGTGATACAGGGTTTATTTGAGAGCACGGACTACAAAAAGGTGTTAAACGCGTGGATTTGACACTCTGATATCACTAAGGCAAGGGACAGACCCCAGGGGACTAAGATCAACGGATTACACACCAGGGATCTGAGAAAATCAAGAAACTGAAGCTCAAGTGGCCCAGAAGACGTCCAGAATGCAAGATCACAGGGTTTCCACCATCTGATCGGCTTGAAACTACACACATGAACTAAGGACCACAAATTAACCGTACATGTCAAATTTCGGTCATTGGATCGTTGTGGAAGTGAGCTAATGGACAGATCAGCCCGTGAATCTCTAATTTGGGGCCCACTTGATACATGGATATGCTTCAATTCTCGTCTCAACCCTTTAAATTAAATGAGGAAATGGATGGATGGAACAGATTGTCTTCATTGGCATCACAAATGGGCCCCATGTGCAGGACCGTGTGCACATGTATCGTGCACTGGCGAAACACCGAATGAGCAAGAGTCGGTCAGATTGCGCTGACCCGACTCCTGCTTAGATTCAAATTCCAATCTCTGTTTCAAACAGAGCCTTGCGATCAGGTGCAGGTGGGCCACCATCATCATCCAGTTGGATGATCCGAACCATTCATTGCCTTCAGAGGATCAAACCGACCGTATGACAGCCTGTTTCCTGATGTCTTCGGACGCTGCATCTACACGAAGGTTTCAACGCATAATGGATGGCGCCAAGCAAACCTCCGTGTGTCACCTCGAACCTGACCCAAAATCGATCACGACCGACCGGTTTTTCATGGGGAATTTAATGGACGGAGTGGATTTTTCCTTCATCTTCGATAATGGGCCCCACCATCATCCTAGAGAAGGTTTTGCGTAGGCCGTGCGTCCAAGCAGAGCTCGGACACTGCCGACTTCTGTGGGTTCTGATGTGATCTCAATCATGATTGGATCAATGATCCAGATCGTTCAAACGATGGAGGAGTGGGTCCTTAACCACACCATGAAGTCAAAGCCCGCAGATAAGCCATTCATCCGCCGCAAACTCCATCCAAAAGCAAGTCAGTTGCATTTTTATCTGCGCACGCTGCGTAAGGAATTATCCACGAACGCCAGTTTCTTTCGCACGTCTTCGCACTCCCAGCCGCTGCTCATTGTCTATATAAGAAGGAGAGAGAGAAAGGAGAAGTGGACTTGATTTTTTGGGAGCTCAGGAGCTTGGGCTGGTCGTGGAGCAGGGATATAGAGAGAGTAACATTTAGTTTTTTTTTATTTCTACTGGTTTCCTTATTTATTCTTTTAAGATGTATAGCCTATCCATGCTAGGCTAAACCTCTTAGCTAGGGCTAAGAGGTGAAGCTTGTAGTGGGACGGTGGATTCTATTTATTGCCTTTAATTTAATTTTAATTCATGAATCAAATTTGATATTGGTTTGATTATTGTGGGGAATGTTTTCAGTTTTTAATGGTCTGTTGTGACTAAAATTATAATGGGTCTGCGATAGCTTTGAGCATGTTCCTATTTCTTTTTATGTTTATGACGTCAGGAAGCCCTGTTGTTCACCATCATCTCCTTGGCATGGTCGGATGTTGGTACCCTTCCTAAACTTCATACATGTGATTGGTTGGTAATTAGTTTAATTTTGTTGTTTACTATTGTCTCCTGGGTATGGTTTGCTGATGGAATCCATTCTAATTCATATGCCTTTCATCTTTTGAACGCTATATCAAATAAGTTCAGTTTAATTTTCATGATTCTTGAAGCAGGCATAAGATCTCCCTGATCTCTACAAGTGGATCCTCTGAATCCCTAGTGTCCTTTCCTCTGAATTCTCTTAGTTTTAGATAATTATTTCATCATTATTACACTCGATTTAGACTTCATCTTAGTCTAATTCTAGTTCTACTTAGTTTCAGATAACGTACGTGTTTCAAATCCACGTGGATTCGACCTGGTCTTCTTACCGAGTTTATTACTACATCACAACCCTGCACTTGGGGAGTGAACAAGTTTTTGGCGCCGTTGCCGGGGACTGACGGCTACGATTTTCTGAAATTAATTGGTTTTAGAGTTAGTTTAAGATTAGGATTTTACTAATTTTAATTTTTGATTTTTTTTTCTATTTGATTCATAGAACTAACCTATTTCCTATTCTGTAGGTTGTTAAGATAGAACTTCTAATTTGGTAAACTCTTTCTGATTTTCTAGATTTTCTAACTCTTTAGATTTGGTTTGCTTTAGGAACTTCTTCTATTTAGAAACTAACTTATTTTGTTTTGTTTTGCAAGTCTTTAGCTTAGAGACTCCAATTTGGTAATTTCTTTCCAAACCTCTCTTTCTTTTTAGATTCTTATTTTTTTTCTTAGGATTAGGTTTAGGATTTGATTGAGGGCTGCGAGTGTTTCATGCCCAAGTGGGCCCATGACGACACTCGACGTCTCTTGATTGAAGGAGGATTAGTTGAGGCGTTATGTAACGCCCTGAAAATCGGGGGGTCGAGTATGAACTCAACTCCCGAGTTCCAACGCATCACTTATGCAACATACACAATGATGGTTAAATGTTGTCTGAGTTAGAGCAATAAACATGAATGGGATTATACCAAAACAGTAAATCATACTCCAGTTCAATTGTATAAAGGCAAGTAGAAGACTGAAATTTTATATTCAAAGTATGTAAAGTAACAAAATTTTATGAACTCCAGAGTATAAGTACTAACTGAGTACCAATATACATGTATTGTTTCTAAGTCAAAAATCAAAATACAATTCCGTAGATAAGCCCTGGAATCCCCACGATGTAATCGGCCTAAGCATAGCCGTCAGAGTACTGCATAAAGGAGAACTCATCTTGATCCTCCTCGAAGTCGGGCTCTGGCTCCTGAACTGAGGCACCATCTATACCTGTGATAGAGTCTGGTGGGTGTTGCAAACAACGTCCCGTAACGTGGAAGTGAATAGCTAACTCAGTGGAACAATAAAGCATAGGTTAACATGTTATCAATCCAATCAAGCAGTAATGATAAAGCAGTACAAATCAAACAATTCTAACTACTCTTATTAAGTGCGAAAATGAAATGACATGATGCTGTATGCCCTTGCCAAACCACCCTCAAGCGACATCATCTTACGTTCGCGAATGCTTAACTCCCTCAGTGCGCCACATCTACTAAGCACATGCGGTGTGATGATGATCATGATTACCGAGTTATTATTAGTTTATTTCAACCAGCAGTATTGGGAAACTAAGGTACCTCCCTTGTATCATTCCCAAACATGATCCATTCTAGGGTCGTCAATCCTAGCTAATCTCATACGATATTATGGTTTGAGAAGCGTAGTGAAAGCATCGCAGGGGCTCGTCACCCGTCGGCGCGGATCTAGATCTCACCGTATGCGACTCAATTGTGGCCGTCGGCTCAAGTACGGTCTCACCGTGCTTGGCTCAATCACTAGCCGTCAGCTCAGTACGGTCTCACCGTACTCGGCTCAACTCATACTCTAGTTGCTGTGAAAGACTCGTCGCCAATCACAGACCTTTGGAGTATACTCGAAGATACTACGGAGGACTCGTCGCCCGTCAGCACGAGCACAGGTCTCACCGTACTCGGCTCTCACTGTAAGTATCGACAGCTCGAATACAGTGTCCCATACCACCGTATTTGGCTCACGAGTTTAGTTGCGTAATGGTCACTACAGGGAGGCACATGGCCCCAGCATAGGCCGATAGCTCGACCACGGTGTCCCATACCACCATGCCCGGTTCATGCGTCTTAGCGGATCGAGGTACCATGGTTAACGGGATCGCCACTGGTAAGTTTGGTACCCTAGGTTCAAGCAATAACGACCAAACATGGTGAACACACATACACATATCGGTTTACTTGACGAGCCTGACTAGCTCGAGCGCACTACAAGTTGGGCGATATGGAGCGCAAAAGCACTCCCTGTGGCCAACCACTATCGCCAACCGAAGTACGACTCGGGTTCGCCAGACACATCCTTTGTGGCGACATGAGTCTCAGCCACAATCTCAAGTCTGGTACCGAATGTTTGGACTATAGACTTAGTCCCAAACTCAAACAGATCTCATCAATAGCATGTGGAGTAAAGCATGATAACGAAGTAATACAAGCATGTTAGCAGGCATGTTATAAAGCATGAAATAAAGCATGAAGTAAAGCATGTAGTAAAGCATGTTATAAGCACTATACAAGTAGGGATACAATTACATACACATCACAAGTGAGTGGTTATAGCGAACCACCACATGGAGGGGATCCTACATGTCTCTAAGGTAGTCGGGAATTCCATATCAGCGCCTATCTAAGGCACTAACACTCAAGCTTTTTCACACACAAGCATTTACACAAACACTTAGAGTGCGCTATTCCAACATACATGACGTATGTTAGCAAATGCGTATTAGGGCTATTCTTTCGCCAAGCGGTTATTTTATCCGCGTATACCATATTCATACAACAAATAATCATGACAATTACACTTCCAAAATTTACACATATGCGGTATTTCTAAAATACAAAATTTCAACATACATAGTGTTTACAAGCGAACATATATTACGGCGATTCCTTTTGCCAAACTAGTATTTTATCCATATATTGTATATTCATACATTAAATAAACATGTCAAACATTTTCCCAAAAAAATACGTATACGGTATTTCTAGAATACACAATTTCAACATACGTAGCATTTACAAGTGAACATGTATTTCAGCGATTCCTTTTGCCAAATTAGTATTTTATCCATATATCATATAATCATACATTAAATAAACATGTCAAACATTTTTCCAAAAAAAATATGTATACGGTATTTCTACGTATACCTAGAGTATGTGAAACTCCATATTCTACAACGTTAATCGAAACAGGAAACGGAAAGCACTTTGTACATGTGCAATTGCATGCAGATCATGAATCTACCATTATCTGACATTGAAAGCGTTGAAAACCGTAACTTATAGACTTAAAGTCCTCACCCTTGCCCTTGGAATCACAACGAATCAAGCAAGGGTTGTTGAGCTTCAGGATATACCTGAGTTTTCTAGCCTAAAGAGCGGAATCGGTTAGTCTTTACACAACCTACAACCTTCCTACTTCAAATCAGACCTAGGGTTAGGGTTTCTCACCTTCAAACGGAGTGGATACCGCCGGAAAAACGCCTGGAAGGAAGCGGTGTAGGCCGTGTGATGAATGAAAGCAGTAGGAGGAAGATCTCCCACAAATCCCAAGCTCTTCTCTCTCTTTTCTCTCTCTCTCTCTCTAGAGTTTTATCCCAAATTCGTATGGCTGTGAGGGGGGCTGTTCTAAGCTCCTTTTATAGCCAAAACCCTTCCCAAAATAGGCTCAGGTTCAAGGGTTATTGCTTATATAGGTATTTCGTCACTTTTCCAAATTTCAAATGAGTGTTTCTGGTGGCCCCCCTTGAGCCAAACGTCAGACTTAAGCTCACCACACATGGATCTATGTGGGATTACGTTTTTGACTCGATCGGATTCCTAGATCGCACATGGCGGACCACTTTCAATTCAACGGTCAGTGGGCCACGATCCGAAATTCCAAGTACATGTAAATGTTCCTGAAATTTTTCTTAATCCGAGGATGTAATTTGGTCTGATTCTGACGGTCAGGTTGCATAATACTGACGCGTAAACGAATGGTGCCAGATCACTATTCCTGATATTTATTTTGGAATGGGAATAGTGTTTTTCACACACCCTCGCTTTGAATCGAAACGAATGGCCGTAGGACATCGGTTGGACCTGATTTTAGAGATGATTGTCAAGCCCAGTGAGGTGGTCCTAGTCCCTTAGCTTCGTGTTAATCGGACTTCCGATGTGCGATCTAGACCTAATACGAAGTTTCGTTTCATTCCCGAAGCGCAAATGAAATGAGTTTGGTTCTAAACTTTAGGGTAAACTAGAGTCACTTGTTTTGCAAGTTTTGAGTCTTGCAGATCGTATTTAAAGCGATCCCAACGGATTTCATGGTTAATCGAGTTTAGTACTTAGTCAACTTTGTTAAATTTCTAAAGGATTTAATCCTAATTGATTTCTGGTCGAGGTGGTACTCGAGCCAACGTACGGAAATTTACGGGTCGTTACAGGTTAACTGTCCATCGTAGGACTAGACACCGCTCGAATTCCCCTGAATTAATTGAGGATATGGCAGGAAATCAACCTTTTCTACCCCAACCTAGGGTAGAAGATGTCCAGGATGAGAATGAGGTGCATCAAGTACCCCCGCCTTGTACCTTGCGAGATTACTTACAACCGGCGGGGGTGAGTACGCCCTCATGCATGATTTTTCCTGAAAATACAGGACAAATGGACATCAAGCCAGGGGTTATCCAACTCCTTCCTAAATTTCATGGGCTTGAATCAGAAAGTCCATATTTACACCTGAAAGAATTCGATGAGATTATAGCCACCTTATACTTTCCCAATGTATCCGAGGATACAATCAGGCTGAAACTCTTTCCTTTTTCCTTGAAAGAGAAGGCTAAGACGTGGTTACATTCACTGCGTTCCAGATCCATTGGCACATGGAATGATATGTAGAGGGAATTCATAAAGAAAATTTTCCCACACCATAAAACGATTACCCTTAGAAAAGTAATCATGAACTTCGCCCAAAAAGAAGATGAAACATTCTACCAATGTTGGGAAAGGTTCAAGGATCTTGTCAGTTCATGCCCACAACATGGTTTTGAAATGTGCGCATTACAAATTTTTTCTATGATGGACTGACATCTTCTATGCGCCAACTGGTCGAGACAATGTGTAATGGAGAATTCATGAATAAAGAGGTCGATGAGGTATGAGATTATCTCGATAGACTTACCGAAAATGCACAATCATGGAACCATTACCCAAAATCAAACACCACGTCCAGGCTAACTCAATCTAAGGAGAAAGGTGGAGTATATCTCCTGAAAGAAGAAGATGATTTAAATTTTAAAGTGACTAATCTCATACGAAAAGTCGAGGCCATGGAAGGAAAGAAGGATAAGATTACTGAAATTGTTTGCGGCATCTGTGACTGCAACATTCACATAACTGAAAATTGTCCTACAATATCTGCTTTTCGAGGAGTGTTGAATGAGCAAGCTAATGCCGTAAATAACTATCAAAGACCTTTTAATGGATCTACCTCTAATACATACAATCCTGATTGGAAAAATCATCCAAATTTTAGTTGGAGGAATGGACAAACTGCTACCCCTCAAAGTTTCTTCAATCAAAATCCAAATAAGAGGAAACCCCAAGAAGAACTGGTTCAAAATTTCATGCAAGAGCTGGCTCAAACAATGCGAGATTTTATGCAAAAAATGGATTCATGCATGACGGTTATAGAAAAGGAGATGCTTCCTGCACAACCGCTCCCCAATCCTAAACCGCAATACGAGATAAATGATCCCAGCTTTTCAAATCAAATGGGGCACGCTAAATCTATCACCACTGTTAGGAGTGGGAAGATCATTGATAAAACCCTTCTGGTTAGGCCTGAAAAGCCTCAAGAACTAGAAGAGGGCAACAATGATGGATCTGGTGATGTCTCACAAAAATTAGAACCGGAACTTTTAGAAAAGCCAGTTGCTCCATTTCCCCAACGGTTGGTCGCACCTAAACCTCTTTCTAACTTTCAGAATATTCTGGAGGTGTTGAAACAAGTGAAAGTCAACATTTATCTACTTGAAGTCGTAAAATAGATTCCCTCATATGCCAAATTTCTGAAAGACCTATGCACGACCAAAAGACGGCAGAGTATTCAAAAGAAGATCTTCTTGACGGAGAAAGTGAGTGCCATCCTGAAGCAAGACGTGCCGCAGAAATTCAAGGATCCCGGTAGCCCAACCATATCATGTGTAATCGGAAACCATCGAATTGATCATACACTTCTTAACTTAGGAGTGAGCGTTAATCTGATTCCCTACTCGGTATACAAACAGTTAGATTTGGGTGAACTAAAACCCACCCTAACTACACTACAACTTGCTGATCGCTCTGTTCGTATACCAAGAGGGATAATTGAGGATGTATTAGTCCAGGTCGATAGATTTTACTACCCTGTAGATTTTATCGTCCTAGATACCAAACCCATCAATAACATGAGCACTCAGATTCCCGTCATTCTTGGTCGCTAATTCCTTGCCATGTCAAATGCGGTTATCAATTGCAGGAATGGTGTCATGACTATGTCTTTTGGGAATTTGACATTAGAGTCAAACATCTTTTTCAATAACGGCAGCAACTCAGAGGATGATGACGATGTCCACGACATTAACATGATCGATACTTTTGTGGAAGATAGGACACCCCTTACCTTATCCTCTGTTCCTCTAGAGACGTGCCTGGCTCACTCCCATGAGTTTGATGATGATATGATTAGGGAGACGTGTGCCTTGCTTGATACTGCAACGGTACTTGAAGTTAACCGGTGGAGGCCACAATTTGAAGAATTGCCACAAACCAATGTTGTGCCTCTACCGTCTAACCTCAAGTCACCGAAGCTTGACCTAAAACCTTTGCCCTCTGATTTGAAATATGCATATTTAGGTCAAGATGAGACATACCCGGTGGTGATCTCTGCCCACCTGGAGAAAGAACAGGAGAACATGCTCATAGCTACTCTCATTAAGCATAAGGGAGCCCTTGGATGGACGATCGCGGACCTCAAGGGAATCGACCCCTCGATTTGTACTCACCACATATATCTTGAGGATAATGCGAAGACCGCTCAGCAACCACAACATAGACTAAATTCAAACATGAAGGAAGTGGTTAAGGCCGACGTTCTTAAACTATTGGATGTGGGTATCATATACCCTATATCTAATAGTCAATGGGTGAGTCCAACTTAGGTGGTTCCTAAGAAGTCCGGAATCACCATCGTAGCCAATGCTAATAATGAACTCGTGCCAACTAGAGTCACTACTGGTTGAAGAATGTGCATTGACTACAGAAAGTTGAATACCGTCACAAGGAAGGATCACTTTCCTTTGCCCTTCATTAATCAAATCTTGGAAAGGCTATGTAACACCCCGAATTTTTCCCAACCTGGGATTAGACGTCCTTAGGAATGGGTCAATCCTAACACAGGTTTAACTTCTTAAACGCTCAATTAAAGCCTCAAATCGCTCCTTAACCCATTTCCTTCACAAATCCCACCCTTCACTACCTTGTTCTTTCAATTTTTCAAAGCACCTTCGCCCTAGACACTATCTTAAACTAGCTAAGTAGTATAACTTGGATCACTTTAGATACAAACCTAGCAAAGGACTAAATACTACCTCGTGACGGAAATCACTTAGGATTAAATCCTTTAGAAATTTGACAAAGTTAACTAAGTGCTAAACTAGATTAGCCATGAAATCCATTTGAATCGCTTTAAATACGATCTGCAAGACTCAAAACTTGTAGAATCATTGATGCTAGGTTACCCTAAAACCTAGGATCAATCTCATTACCCGACTGCTCACGGGAGTATCTCGAAACTCCGTATCTGATCTGCACCGCATGTCGGAAGTCCGATTAACACGAAGTTAAGGAATTAAGACCGCCTTCCTGGGCTTGACAACCATCTCAGAAATCAAATCCAGCTGATGTCCCACGGCTGTTCGCTTGAGTCCGGAGCGAGAGAGTGTGAAAACACTTGTTTTCTTTAGAAATAAATATCTTGAATAGTAATCTGAGACTCGTCGCTTGGATGATCGTTTTAAGCAACCAGACCGTCGAATCGGACAAATTACACCTCGGATCAGGAGAAATTTTATACACATTTACATGTACTCGGAATCTCCGATCGAGATCCGCTGACCGTTGAACTGAAACTGGTCCGCCACGCGTGATCTGGAAATCCGACTGAAACAAAAACTTAATAGAATGTAGATCCGGTGTCGGTGAGCTTAAGTCCGACCTTTGGCTCAAGGAGGCCCGCCAGAAGTCCTCCGTTGAGCTGAAAAAGTCTCGCTTTGGGTATAACCTAAGTATACTTTGAACAAGAGTCTATTTCGGTAAATTTTTAGGCTATATAAGGACCTTAAACCCTCTCTCATGGCAGCCATACGAATTTGGATTTGAGAGAGAGAAAAGAGAGAGAAAGTGTGGGAGATGTGGGAGGAACTCCCTGCTGCTGTTCCCTGCCGCTATTCGGGCTCCACCGCCTGATTCTCATCGCTTTCCCAGCGATTTCGGCGTCATTTCTAGGTAAGAAACCTTAATCCTAACCTGATTTGGGACTTGGGTGGTTGTAGGTTATGAAATAGCTAACCTGTTTCGTTCTCTAGGTTGCCAAACTCCCGTATACGGAAGCTTAGCGAACCTATCGACTCCGTTACGATTCTACGACAAAAGGTGAGGACTTTAGGTGTATAGGTTACGGTTTTCAACGCTTTCAATGTTAGATAATGGTAGATTCATGATCTGCATGCAATTGCACATGTACAAAGTGCTTTCCGTTTTCTATTTCGATTAGAATTGTAGAATTTGGAATTTCACATACTCTAGGTATTCGTATAAAATACCATATACGTATTTTTTATGAAAATGTATTTGACATGTTTTTTTTGTATTTATGTTTATTTGTCGTATGGATATATGATGTATGGATAAAATACTCATTTGGCGAAAGGGTTCGCCTAAATACATGTTTACTAATATACACCATGTATGTAGAAATACGGTATTGCAAGAAGTACCGTATACGTGTATATTTTAGCGATGTGTTTATCATGATTAATTGTTGTATAAATATATTATGTGCGTATAAATTAATTTCTTGGCGAAAAGAATCGCTGTAATACATGTTCGCTTGTAGATACTACGTATGTTGAAATTGTGTATTCTAGAAATATCGTATATGTGTAAATTTTGGAAATGCAATTGTCATGATTATTTGCTGTATGATTACGATATACGCGGATAAAATGTTAGCTTAGCGAAAGAATAGCCTTAATACATGTTTTACTAATATACGTCATGTATGTTGAAATAGCGTACTCCAAGTGTTTGTGTAAATGCTTGGATGTTTGCATCATAGGTCGGTGCTGAGATGGAATTCTCGACTACCTTAGAGACATGTAGGATTTCCTCCATGTGGTTGTTTACTACAACCACTCACATATGATGTATATGTATTTGTATCCCTATCTGTATAGTGCTCTATTACATGCTTTATAACATGCTTTATATCATGCTTTATAACATGCTTTATATCATGCTTTATAACATGCTTTATGACATGCCTCCTAGCATGTTTGTGTTACTTTGTTTATCATGCTTAACTCCACATGCTATTGATGAGAACTGTTTGAGTTTGAGACTATGTCTATAGTCCAAACATTCGGTACCAGACTTGAGATTGTGGCTGAGATTCATGTCGCCACAATGGATGTGTCTGACGAACCCGAGTCGTACTTCAGTTGGCGATAGTGGTTGGCCACACGGAGTACTTTTGTGCTTCACATCACTCAACTTGTTGTGCGCTCGAGCTAGTCAGGCTCGTCAATTAACCCGATATGTCGAATGTGTGTTCACCATGTCTAGTCATTACTTGTTTGAACCTGGGTACCAAACTTACCAGTGCAATCCCGTTAACCATGGTACCTCGATCCGCTAAGACTCATGAGCCGACATGGTGGTATGGGACACCGTGGCCGAGCCGTCGGCCTATCTTTGGGCCATGTGCCTCCCCGTAGTGACCATTGAGCAACCCAAACTCGTGAGCCGAATACGGTGGTATGGGACACTGCTTCGAGTCATGTCGATACTTACGGCGAGAGTCGAGTACGGTGAGACCCGTACTCGTCTTGACGGGCGACGAGTCCTCATAGTATCTTCTCGAGTATACTCAAGGTCTGTGATTGGCGACGAGTCTTTCACAGCAATTAGAGTATGAGTTGAGCCGAGTACGGTGAGACCTGTATTTGAGTTGACGACTAGTGATTGAGCCGAGTACAGTGAGACCTGTACTCGAGCTGACGGTCAGCAATTGAGCCGCATACGGTGAGATCTGTATCCGTGCTGACGGGTGACGAGCCCTTTGTGATACCTTCGCTACGCCTCTCAAACCATAATATCGTATGAGATTAACTAGGACTGATGACCCTAGAATAGATCATATTTGGGAATGATACAAGGGAGGTACCTTAGTTTTCCAATACTGCTGTTTGAAATGAACTAATAATTACTCGGTAATCATGCTCATCATCGCACTGCATGTGCCTGGTAGATGTGGAGCACTGAGGGATGGATGTATTCGTGAACATAAGATGATGTCGCATGAGGGTGGTTTGGCAAGGGCATACATCATGTCATTTCATACTTGCATTAAATAAGAGTAGTTAAAATTGTTTGATTGTACTGCTTTATCATTACTGCTTGACTTAATTGATTACATGTTAACCTATGCTTTATTGTTCCACTGAGTTGATCACTCACTCCTACGATACGGGACGGTGTTCCGAACACCCACCAGACTTTGTCTGATTGCAGATGGCGACGCTTACTTCGAGGCGGAGCCGACTTCTATGACGACGAGAATGCTTCCTCGTATATGTCAAGTCAGCGGCTTCGTGAGAGCCGTGCCTTGATTGTCGGGGCTACAGGGATGTTGACTAGATCACACTACACAACTTGGTATAATTTAAAATCATACTTGTAATTATTTAACCTGGTAACTTTATCACACTATGGAGACCCACCACACTTTATATATTTTATCTATCTATCACAGTCTTCCGCTTGCAAATTTAATTTACTTGTCTCAGAGTATGATATGTTGTTTTGGCTTAATCTCACTCATGTTCACTACTCTAATACAGACAACATTCAATCATCATTCATTTTGTTGCATAAGTGATGCGTTGGAACTCGAGAGTTGAGTTTATGCTCGACCCCCGATTTTTAGGGCGTTACAGGCTAGCTGGTCATTCCTATTACTGTTTCCTTGACGGGTATTCGGGCTACAATCAGATTGAAATCGCCCCTGAGGACCAGGAAAAGACTACGTTTACATGTCCCTACGGCACCTTTGCCTACCGAAGGATGCCATTTGGACTATGTAATGCCCCTTCCTCCTTTCAGCGATGTATGCTGAGTATCTTTTCTGATAGGTGGGGCAATATCTAGAGGTCTTTATGGACGATTTCTCTGTCTATGGTTCATCTTTTAGCGAGTGCTTGGAAAGTCTTAAATGTGTGCTAAAAAGATGTGAAGAAAAGAACTTGGTACTTAATTGGGAAAAGTGCCATTTCATGGTTCATAAGGGGATTGTCCTTGGACATATCATCTCGTCCAAGGGAATTGAGGTAGATAAGGCAAAAATCGATCTTATCTCTAACCTACCTCCACCCAAGAACATTAGGGACGTACGATCCTTCTTAGGACACGCAGGATTTTACAGGCGATTCATAAAAGACTTTAGTCTCCTCTCTCATCCTTTATGTAATCTTCTTCAAAAGGATGCTCCATACGAGTGGACTGAGCAATGCCAGGAAGCTTTCACCAAGCTTAAAGGCACGTTAACCACTGCACCCATCATGTAGCCACCCGACTGGAGCCTTCCTTTTGAGCTTATGTGCGACGCTTCTGATTATGCTCTTGGAGCTGTTCTAGGCCAGAGAAAAGATAAGAGGCCCTACGTCATCCATTACGCGAGTAGGACTTTAAATCCTGCCCAAGTGAACTACTCGACTACGGAAAAAGAACTTTTAGCCGTAGTGTTCGCCTTGGACAAATTTAGGTCCTATCTGATCGGATCCAAGATCATTATCTATACAGATCATGCGGCACTTAAGTATCTTCTTTCTAAGAATGATTCTAAGCCCCGCCTGATACGATGGATCCTCCTACTCCAAGAATTTGATTTGGAAATTAAAGATAAAAAAGGAGTAGAGAACGTAGTGACTGATCACCTTTCTCGCCTTAATACCTCTGATTCTCTTGAGGCGACCCATATCAATGACATGTTCCCTGATGAACAACTGTTCGGAGTCTCCCATTCACCTTGGTTCGCTGATATTGCTAATTATCTTGCTACAGGTTCCATACCGACATATTGGACCGCACAAGATAAGAAGAAATTCTTTATTGAGGTACGCAAATTTTTCTGGGACGATCCATATCTGTTTAAATATTGCCCAGACCAAATCTTAAGGAGATGTGTGCCAGACGATGAGCATCAGAGTGTCATCTCCTTTTATCACTCATAGGCTTGTGGTGGTCACTTTTCTGCTAAAAAGACCACTGCCAAAATTCTGCAGTGTTGCTTTTATTGGCCCACTATGTTCAAGGACACTCATAAGTTTTGCAAAGCTTGTGAGCGTTGTCAGAAACTGGGAGCATTGTCCCATCGAAATATGATGCCCTTGAATCCCATTCTTATCATAGAGGCATTTGATTGCTGGGGCATCGATTTCATGGGGCCATTCCCCCAATCTTTTGAGAATTTATATATTTTGCTTGCCGTGAACTATGTCACTAAATGGGTCGAAGCGATTCCGTGTCGAACTAATGACCATCGCACGGTCATTAAATTCTTAAAAGAAAACATCCTTTCCTATTTGGAACACCTCGAGCCATCATTAGTGATGGGGGCTCACACTTTTGTAATAGGCCATTCGAGAGTTTAATGAAGAAATACGATATATCTCATAAGGTAAGCACCCCATACCACCCACAGACAAGTGGGCAAGTTGAGATTTCTAATATGGAGATCAAGCACATTTTGGAGAAAACGGTTAACCTTGATTGTAAGGACTGGTCAATCCGATTGAGATGCCTTATGGGCTTACCGTACTACTTAAAAAACCCCTATTGGAATGTCTCCTTTTAGACTCGTCTATGGGAAGGCTTGCCACTTGCCTGTGGAGTTGGAACATAGAGCCTATTGGGCGATCAAAAATTTGAATTTCAATCTGAACAACGCTGGCTCATTACGCAAACTTCAATTAAATGAACTTGAAGAAATCTGGAACGACGCATACGAGAACTCGAGAATTTACAAGGACAGGATGAAGGCGTTTCATGACCAACATATTCTACGAAAATCATTCACGCCAAATCAAAAAGTCCTTTTGTATAATTCTCGATTACATCTCTTTTCGGGTAAGCTTAGATCTCGTTGGACCGACCCTTACATTGTTGTTACTGCTTATCCTCATGGAGCCGTTGAAATAAGAGATCCCGACAATGGCAAGGAATTTAAAGTAAATGGACATCGATTGAAACCATTTGTCGAGAAATTTGATTCAGAGGACATGTCCATGCCTCTAACTGATCCTGTTTACCAGGATTGATCTCCTAGTCTGATGGAGGTATAGGTAGGTTTCCTGTTTGCATAGGACTAGGGTAGTTGCTTTGGTCTGGCTGAAGACGTTAAACTTAGCGCTCTTGGGAGGCAACCCAGCTTTTCAATTCATTTTATTTTCCTAGTTAATTAGTTCAATGTTTGTGGGTAACATTGCTGCAAACCCTCACGAGACTACAACTTGTCCACTAGGGACAACCTAGGGGTTTAAAGGCTTGTTGTATGCACTAAATGCAATCGAGAGCACCTGCGAAAGTGGTATAGGTAGGATTTTATTTTTGTTAGTTTTTGGTTACTTTCTCTCTCGTGCTGATTGGATTCCATGCTGTGATCTCTTGGAAAGTCTTTCACGATTCATCATCCAGGTATTATCTCCCCATCACTTCACATTTACTGTTGTTGTCCCATGTGCATTCCATGCTCATATCTTTTACATTGAGGACAATATAGTTTTTAAGTTGGGGGTGGAAGATTAGGTTTCCTAATTAGTGTTTTCTTGGTCCTGAGCAAAAATTATGAAAATTTTTAAAATTTTAATTTTTCTGGAGTTTCTTTTGAATTTGAAGTGATTTTTGACAAACATGTTGGTGATTTATGACTCTTGGATTCAGTTATCGGTTAGATTCACAGTTAAATTTAAATTGTTAGTCCATGGTTAGAGGTTTTAAACATTGATTGAGTCATGATTTCACATGTCACATCTCGCTTACACATTAAGATTTCAGTTTGAAACTGAAGGGTTAATTTGGTGATCAGTAAGCATAGAAGGAACCAACTTGAACAATTGCCCGTCATGATAAATTGAAAGGAAAAGATACCATTGAAAAAGGTTAGGTGAAGAATCTTCACCATAGGTTTGCTCCCTATAGGTGTGGATTTCATTCCCCATGGATAATATGAGAAAAGGTTTGGGTATACAGTCTTCATCATAGGTTTGCTCCCTATAGGTGAGGATTTAATTCCCCTTCTTGGTATTACTATTAATGGAAAGCTGAAGGAATGGAAAGATGATCTGTGAGGCAAGTTTTTGTTATCACGATTTCTCTTATTGGTTACCAATGATATCCTGAAATGGAGAATTGAATCCTAATGTTGTAAGCCAAGACTACACTATACACCCATGGAACTCAATGTTTAGGATTGTTCTAATTGATAGACTAATACTTTAAACTTAATTATGAAGTTTACCGTGTGCTTAAGTACAAGAGAAAGTAATGCCCAAGATTCATGAATCTTAAAATTCCGACTCCGGTATCTGATTTGTTTTTCACTCAAGTACATATAAATTATCTTGTAGTTCTCAACTTATTTTTCGCATATTTTGCTTGGGACTAGCAAAATGCTGGTTGGAGATTTTGTTGAGGGTCAAATATTGCATATCAGACCCCATTTATTGCCTGGATTTACGAGCCTAATACTGTTTAACGTCTCAACTTAACTGTGTTTGTGATACATGGTTTATTTGAGAGCACGGACAACAAAAAGGTGTTAAACGCGTGGATTTGACACTTTGATATCACTAAGGCAAGGGACAGACCGCAGGGGACTAAGATCAACGGAATTACACACTAGGGATCCGAGAAAATCAAGAAACTGAAGCTCAAGTGGCCCGGAAGATGTCCAGAATGCAAGATCACAGGGTTTCCACCATCTGATCGGCTTGAAACTACACACATGGACTAAGGACCACAAATTAACCATACATGTCAAATTTCGGTCATTGGATCGTTGTAGAAGTGAGCCAATGGACAGATCAGCCCGTGAATCTCTAATTTGGGGCCCACTTGATACATGGATATGCTTCAATTCTCGTCTCAACCCTTTAAATTAAATGAGGAAATGGATGGATGGAACAGATTGTCTTCATTGGCATCACAAATGGGCCCCATGTGCAGGAGCGTGTGCACATGTATTGTGCACTGGCGAAACACCGAATGAGCAAGAGTCGGTCAGATTGCGCTGACCCGACTCCTGCTCAGATTTAAATTCCAATCTCTGTTTCAAACAGAGCCATGCGATCAGGTGCAGGTGGGCCACCATCATCATCTAGTTGGATGATCCGAACCATTCATTGCCTTTAGAGGATCAAACCGACCGTATGACAGCCTGTTTCCTGATGTCTTTGGACGCTGCATCTACACGAAGGTTTCAACGCATAATGGATGGCGCCAAGCAAACCTCCGTGTGTCACCTCGAACCTGACCCAAAATCGATCACGACCGACCGGTTTTTCATGGGGAATTTAATGGACGGAGTGGATTTTTCCTTCATCTTCGATAATGGGCCCCACCATCATCCTAGCGAAGGTTTTGCGTAGGCCGTGCGTCCAAGCAGAGCTCGGAAACTGCCGAATTCCGTGGGTTCTGATGTGATCTCAATCACGATTGGATCAATGATCCAGACCGTTCAAACGATGGAGGAGTGGGTCCTTAACCACACCATGAAGTCAAAGCCCGCAGATAAGCCATTCATCCGCCGCAAACTCCATCCAAACGCAAGTCAGTTGCATTTTTATCTGCGCATGCTGCGTAAGGAATTATCCACGAACGCCAGTTTCTTTCACACGTCTTCGCACTCCCAGCCGCTGCTCACTGATGTCTATATAAGAAGGAGAGAGAGAAAGGAGAAGGGGACTTGATTTTTTGGGAGCTCAGGAGCTTGGGCTGGTCGTGGAGCAGGGATATAGAGAGAGAGAGTAACATTTAGTTTTTTTTATTTCTACTGGTTTCCTTATTTATTCTTTTAAGATGTATAGCCTATCCATGCTAGGGCTAAGAGGTGAAGCTTGTAGTGGGACGGGGGATTCTATTTATTGCCTTTAATTTAATTTTAATTCATGAATCAAATTTGATATTAGTTTGATTATTGTGGGGAATGTTTTCAGTTTTTAATGGTCTGTTGTGACTAAAATTATAATGGGTCTGCGATAGCTTTGAGCATGTTCCTATTCCTTTTTATGTTTATGACGTCAGGAAGCCCTGTTGTTCACCATCATCTCCTTGGCATGGTCGGATGTTGGTACCCTTCCTAAACTTCATACATGTGATTGGTTGGTAATTAGTTTAATTTTGTTGTTTACTATTGTCTCCTGGGCATGGTTTGTTGATGGAATCCATTCTAATTCATATGCCTTTCATCTTTTGAACGCTATATCAAATAAGTTCAGTTTAATTTTTATGATTCTTGAAGCAGGCATAAGATCTCCCTGATCTCTACAAGTGGATCCTCTGAATCCCTAGTGTCCTTTCCTCTCAATTCTCTTAGTTTTAGATAATTATTTCATCATTATTACATTCGATTTAGACTTCATCTTAGTCTAATTCTAGTTCTACTTAGTTTCAGATAACGTACAGGTTTTAGTCCCTGTGGATTCGACCTCGGTCTTACCGAGTTTATTACTACATCACAACCCTTCACTTGGGGAGTGAATAGGGTAAAAAACTATGTGGGCCACACCGAATCTGATCCAAATCTGATCATGTTTAAATGGTTTTGCGAGGTGAATCTCATGGTCGGACTGGATTTCACCTCCGGCATCAATCATGGGCCCCATCAACGTCACAACGCAGAAGGTGGTGTAAGCTCTGTTTCACAAACAGATGTCCATACGATATATGTGGCCCACCTTCTTTGATCGTTTCAACGATCCAGACAGTCCATTGTGTAGGCTGTCAAAAACAGTCCGTAGGGATGTTTTCTCATTGCAAAAAGAACTCACCTGTGTGCGAAAATAAAGACCCAATGCAAGACAGTTGACGCATTGCATAACTGACTGCGTAGTTCTATTTTGGGCGGAACTTTGCGGACCACTGCCTTTGATCGATTCGACAATCCAGACAGTCCATCGTGTAGGCTGTCCAAATCCGTCCAAGGGGACATTATCTTGTTGGGAAGAAGGAACACTAAGAGAATTGTGTCCCGGCTTGTTCACACCAGTCTTTTGCCGTTGCGTTTTCTGGGTGTGTAAAAGCTATGCACGCTGTAGCTGTGCAAACAGCTGTCCACCTTTTTAGCCACCGACTTGGGATAGTTATAAAAGGAGGAGAGTGAACAGAGGAGGGTATCTTGGGAGGCTGGGAGCTTAGACGTGAAGTACAGAGAAGGAAGAAAGAGAGTAGAGTAGTTTTAGATTTATTTTATTTTATTTACTAATTTTTTTCTTATGCTTTTAGAGAGTTCTAGCCTCATCATGTCAGGCTAAACCTCTTAGCTAGGGCTAAGAGGTGAAGCTTGTGGAATGATGGGATTGATTCTACGGCTTTGATTCATGTTTGGACTAAATTTGATGCTAGTTTTATTTAAAGAAATTTCTCTAGTTTTTAACGGTTTTTTGTGACTGAAATTATAATAGATCTGCGATGGCTTTGAGTATTTTCTTTCCTTTTTATGATTATGACGTCAAGAAGCCCTATTGTTCACCATCGTCTCCTGGGCATGGTCGAATGTCGGTACCCTTCCCAACCTTCATAATTCTCTGAGTGGTTGTTAATTAGTTTAATTCTGTTGTTTACTTTGTCTCCTAGGTATGGTTTAGTGATGGAATCCATTCTAATTCATATACCTTTCTTCTCTTGAAAACTATATTAAAGGAAGTCCAGTTTGATTTTTATGGTTACACCCTTCAACTGGATGAAGATGGGACTCTAATTTCAGTTAAGTTCTTGAATCAAGCGTAGATCTCCCTGATCTCTACAAGTGGATCCTCTGAATCCCTAGTTTCCTACCTTTGAGTTTTATAAAATTTAGTTTACTATTTCACCATTATTCCATCAATTTCACTTGATTTAGATTACATCTTATTCTAGTTCTAGTTCGAGTTACTTTCAGATTACGTACACGGTTCATTCCCTGTTGATTCGACCTCGGTCTTATCGAGATTATTACTACATCACAACCCTATACTTGGGGTGTGAACAACTCACTCCCACTCTGGGATGGTGTTTTAAAACACCAACCAGACTCTCTCATAGATGTAGGAGATGCAAATTTCAAGGAGCCTAGCGCTGCGTGTCACGAGGAGGAGGATGAGTTCTTATACTTCCAGTTGATGAGAGGGTCTTCACTGGCTCAGTAGATGGGGCGTTGGACCGCTGAGTAGTGGACTCAGCTTTATTCTTTTGGGCATACTATTCTTTTTGGTGATTTTGTTGGGTAACGCTTGTGGGACCCGTTATACATTCTTTTGGACTTGTATATATATATATATATATATATATATATATATATTTGATCTCTTTTATTTCAGTAGACTTGTGTGTTTGTCCGTCATGTTCCAGGAAATTCCAGGCTGCACATTTAAACTTGATTTAAGCGCATATTAATGAAAATCAGTTATAAGTGACCCCGGGAACTCGAGAGTCGAGTGTATGCCCTCGATTTTCAGGGCGTTACATGCATAATGAGGGCTTTGGATTAAAATGATGGTTTTGTTTCTGAACCATGGTCTTGTGACACACTAATCCACGTGGCCCAATTGGCAGGCTCTGATTCAACTCCAATACTCATTAATGGAGGAAATGGCATGAAGTAATGGGAAGAAGATCACCTTTTTAATTTAGTAGACAAAACCTTGAATCTACAGAGTAATTCATAAGATAATAAAAAAAAATCAAAATTGTATTATTCAATAATAAATATGGAATGCTTGATTATATCACTTATATGAAAAACTCAAAACCCTAATAAAAATCTTTATTCAACTAGAATAGAAATTATCCAAAATAATAAACTTTACCAAAAATATAAAGTCTTAAATTAACTTTATCGAAGCATTCTTGACATGATTACAATAAATTTTTAAGAAGGCAGAAATCTATAACTCTCAAATGAAGGATACACAGCAAAATTAGAATAACTAAAAATAATAATTTTTTTCCCTAAAATTGTAAATTTAAACTGAAAGGGTGCATTTTCTTGTGAAATGGGTGAATTCAAACGGTATAGCTAGTTGATTAACCCCATAAGCATCGTTACATAAGGATCAATAGGTGCGTTTTGTGACGATGCCCATATCAAAAGTTATGTCTGATTTATGGGCCATACTTCGAATGACAATTTCTCCTTATCTAGAATTTCTTCGATTTAGATGTGCATAAGGCTCAATTATATCATGCGCTATATAAGATTGGGCCCAAATTTAACATACTACTGCTTTCATTTGGGCTACTTTTGGTCCAATCATGCAAAGAATGCATTTGTGGTATTCCTTAGATTAGAACTCTGCCTAGGATGCGAATTCAGTGATGTGGCAGGATTTGATTGGGCCATGTGCTACTGTCAGAGATGTCAAGATTTTCCTCCCCATGTGGATATGAGTCCCACGTGTGCGCCCAAGTGAGGAAGATGAGTAAGGCTCTCTCTAAAGCCCAGATTCAAGCCTCTTGTCCATTTCTAGAGAAGATTCATTTCCTGAATAGTGAGGTCTCCATCTACAAATTTTGAATTGGTTGGTAATAATTTCCAAGAGTTTGCTTAGCGTCTTTTCTTCTCTACAAGCTTGGTTGATAAGAAAGTCATTTCTTTCTCTGTTGATACTTTCATTCCACTTGTTGTGTTGTGTATTTGTAATTTATTTAAGAGAGGGTGCTCTCTTGAAGGTTGTTGAAGGTTATTGTGCGGTTTAGTTCGGGATCCAAGAGAAGACATTCTCTTGATGATTGTACTTCTATTTTGATTTTAGTGGATTTGTTGCTGGAGATTACAGGGAGATTAACACAATTGAATTGTGCTTGGCCAATGAAGTCCTATATAATGTCATTGATAAGATGACTACTACATGATTATAGACGAAGTTGGAGAGCATCTATATGACAAAGTCACTCATCAATCGTCTCTATCTACTTTGAGGATAGAGGAATGATTAAATCTTTTTGAGCATAGTAATGTCTTCAACAATGTAGTTTGTAAGTTGACAAGCATGAAGGTGGAGATTGATGAAGAATATAAATCTTTAATTTTATCGACGCTTCTCTTAGAGTCTTATGAGTATCTGGTTGATACTTCGTGACATGGTAGGGATACCTTGGACGTCGATACCATTATTTCAACTCTTTAATCGAAGCAAATGAGAAGGAATAATAGATGCGTATGTACGTCTATTGTTCACTCCCCAAGTATAGGGTTGTGATGTAGTAATAAAGTCGGTAAGACCGAGGTCGAATCCTAAGGGACTGAAACCTGTACGTTATCTGAAATTTACCAGAACTAGAACTAGACTAAGATGAATTCTAAATCAGATGAATTTTGAGGAATAATAGTGAAATTATTATCTAAAACTGAGGAGAAATTCAGAGGAAAGAAAACTAGGGATTCAGAGGATTCACTTGTAGAGATCAGGGAGATCTTATGCCAGTATTACAAATTATGAAAATTTACTGAACTGCCATTGATATAGGTTTCAAGAGATGAAAGGTGTATGAATTAGAATGGATTCCATCACCAAACTATGCCCAGGAGACAAAGCAAACAACAGAATTAAACTAATTACCAACCAATCAACATGCTATGAAGGTTAGGAAGGGTACCGACATCCAACCATGCCCAGGAGACGATGGTGAACAACAGGGCTTCCTGATGTCATAAACATAAAAAGGCAACAGAAATACTCAAAGCCATCGTAGACCCATTGTAATTTAAGTCACAACAGACCATTAAAGACTAAAAACATTCCTAGATTAAAATTAAATCAAAATCAGTTCAGTCTAAACAAAGGCACAACAAAGACTCATCCCGTCACGCTACAAGCTTCACCTCTTAGCCCTAGCTAAGAGGTTTAGCCATGCATAAACATGGTGGACTCAAAATAAAATAAAACAACTAAAAGAAAAGAGAAAAAAAAATAAAAATAAACAAACTCCTTTTTTTTTTCTCTGTCTCTTTCTCTCCTCACGTCTGCCCCAAGCCCCCAGATGATGATCCGTTCCTCTCTCTTCTCTCTTCTCTCTCTCTCTCTCTTATAACAATAGCAAGGGAAGCCCGTCCAAGGGAGAGTCCGTGCTGGAGTCCTGGATGGAGGAGAATTTTCGCAGCAACAGCGACGCAACTCCTTCATGCAGCTTAAATTCGTGGCTTCCAAGTTCCCATTTTCCTTGCATGATATCCATAAAATCAACGTCCTCTGGGACGTTTTTGAATGAGAAACTTGATGAACGGTCTGGATCTCGCGATTGATCAAAGATAGTGGCCCACCCGTGTTCGTACGTAACTCTGTTTCGCAACAGAGTTTCGTAATATGCTGCTGTGAAGGATAGTGGGCCTGTGATTAGAATCATATGAGGAATCCAATCCGCTCATTAGTTTTAGGATGAAAAACCATCTTGGAAGACAAAATCGGGTTTGATTTTGGTGTGACCCATAAGACATTTCCTTCTACCGTCCATTTTCCGTTTGGGCGGCTGGATTGAGATCTTCATTGTTTTCGGAGATTCAACCACCTAGGAGTGGATTATGGCCACCTCAGAGAACGAATGGACGATCTGGATTATTGATCCGATCACGGAGAGTGGCCCACAATCGCTCGAAGTTTCCAGAAATTTCGGACGCGCGTAAAGCCTCCGTGATCGTGCTGACGTGTCCGGTGGGCCCCAGATCAGTGTTATATGGAGAATCTGATCTGACCACTAGCTTCCCCTTGCAAAACCGATCAGACATGGCTACTTTTGAGTTCGTTTCGGTGTGGTCCACAGGACTTTTCTCATTGCCGTTCAACTTCTATTTGGACAATAAAAACCCGATCATGCTTCTCTCTTCGAATTCACTCACCTAGGTTAAGGAGATAGGACACGTGGGCTCCTGATGGACGGATCTGATCTTTCAAAAGGACGACAAGTGGGGCCCACGATCAGAACCCGACGTCGGCAGCGAAGATGCTGTTGTGTCTTTCGTATTTTGAGAGAAAACGTCGGTCAGCGCAACGCTGACCGACTGTACTTCATTCGGTGCGCTGCGCATGTGCGTGTGCTTGTGCACACTCACCATGTAAAGTGGGTCCCACCTTGATGTGTACAACTAATCTGCTCCATCCATTCCTTTTCGTATGTAAATTAAGTGGTTGAGACCAAAATTGAAGAATATCCAGATGTCCGGTGGGCCCCAAATCAGAGATTCGTTGGCTGATCTATCCATTGGGCCACTTTCATGGAGATTGGAGAGCTGAATTTCGACGTGTACGGTTAAATTATGGTCCTCAAGCCACCTATAAAGTTTCGAGCCGAACGAATGGTGGAGACCTGGTGATTTTACATTCTGGACCAATTTCGGGCCACTTGGGCTTCAGTTTCTCGATTTTCTCGGATCTCTGGCGTGTAAATTCGTCGATCTTGGTCTCCTGGGGTCCGTCCCTTGCCTTGATGACATCGGAGTGTTAAATCTCAGCTTTAAGCACTCATTTTCAGTCTCAGCTCGTCATCACATCCTGCATTACAAACACGATTAAATCGGACCATTAAATAATATTATGTTCGTAAATCCAAGCAGTACTATGGTCTGATATGAAATATTTGACCCTCAACACAACCCCCAACCAGCATTTTGCTAGTCCCAGAGCAAAATATGCGAAAATTAAGTTGAGAATTACGAGACAATTCTTGTGAAGCCGAGTGATATTTTGAAAAACAATCCAGATAAGAGAAATCTTAAGATTCATGAATGTTGATTATCAATTTCTCCTGGCCTCACATACATGGTGAATTTCATAATCAAGTTCAAATATTAATCCATAAACTAGAATAATTTTAATCATTGAGTTCCATGGGTGTATAGTGAAATCTTGGCCTATCATCATTAAGAGATCAAATTGTCGATTTCATGATATCATTAGTAATCAATCAGAAAATTCATAACTACCATCACCTAAACCAGTACTTTACCTCACAGATCATTCTTTCATTTTCTAGTTTTTTTTTTTTTTTTCATATCAAGATGGGAATCAAATTTTCACTTATAGGGAGCAAACCTATGGTGAAACTAGTCGCCCAACTCTTTCCAACTGTTAATCATGAAAAATCGAATCCACACCTATAGGGAGCAAACCCATGATGCAACTCTTTTTTATATCTTGATGGCCAAATCTTTTAGGCTGGTTTCTTTCATGCTCAGTGATTACCAAGTTAATCATTCAATATCAAACTGAAATCTCAATGTGTAAGTGAGATGTGGTATGTGAAATCATGACTCAATCAATGTTTACAACTTCTAATCATGGATTAACAACTCAAACTTAACTGTGAAATCTAACGAGCAACTGAATCCAAGAGTAGTAAATCACCAACATTCCATATCCCGTAATTCTAAATCAAAGATGGCCCTCAAAATCACTTCGAATTTTAAAAATTTTTACAAATTTTGCTCAAGACCAGCTCAAGACCAAGAAAACACTGATTATGAAACCTAATCTCCCACCCCAACCTAAAATCTACATTGTCCTCAATGTAAAAGATATGAGCATGGAACGCACATGGGACAACGAAAGTAAAAGAGAAGTGATGGGAAGATAGTACCTGAATGATGAATTGTGAGAGACTTTCCATGAGATCGCAGCATGGAATCCGGTCAGCACGAGAGAGAAAGCAGAACAAAAATAAAATCCTACCTATACCACTTTCGCAGGTGCTCTCGATTGCATTTAGCGCATGTAACAAGCCTTTAAACCCCTAGGTTTCCCCTAGTGGACGAGTTGTAGTCTCGTGAGGGTTTGCAGTAATGTTACCCACAAACATTGAACTAGCTAATTATGAAAAAGAAATGGCATGAAAAGATGGGTTACCTCCCAGAAGCGCTAAGTTTATCGTCTTCAACCAGACAAATAAAACAACTACCTTAGTCCTAAGAAAGCGATAAACCTACCTATACCTCCATCAGACTAGGAGATCAGTCCTGGTAAACATGATCAGTCAGAGGCATGGACGTGTCCTCTGAATCAAATGTCTCGACAAATGGCTTTAAGCGATGTCCATTTACTTTAAATTCCTTACCATTGTCAGGGTCTCTTATCTCGACGGCCCCATGAGGATATGCAGTAATAACAATGTAAGGGCCGGTCCAACGAGATCGAAGCTTACCTGGAAAGAGATGTAATCGAGAATTATACAAAAGGACTTTCTGACCTGGCGTGAATGATTTTCGTAGAATATGTTAGTCATGAAACGCCTTCATCCTGTCCTTGTAAATTCTCGAGTTCTCGTATGCGTCGTTCCGGATTTCTTCAAGTTCATTTAATTGAAGTTTGCGTAGCGAGCCAGCATTGTTCAGATTGAAATTTAGATTTTTGATCGCCCAGTAGGCTCTATGTTCCAACTCCACAGGCAAATGGCAAGCTTTCCCATAGACAAGTCTAAAGGGAGACATTCCAATAGGAGTTTTAAAAGCAGTGCAGATGCGCCCATAAGGCATCGGTCAATCGGATTGACCAATCCTTACGGTCAGGGTTAACCGTTTTCTCCAAAATGTGTTTGATCTCCCTATTAGAAATCTCAGCTTGCCCACTTGTCTGTGGGTGTATGGGGTGCTCACCTTATGAGAGATACCGTATTTCTTCATTAAACTCTCGAATGGCCTATTACAAAAGTGTGAGCCCCCATCACTAATAATGGCTCGAGGCGTTCCAAATCGAGAAAGGATGTTTTCTTTTAGGAATTTAATGACCGTGCGATGGTCATTATTCCGACACGGAATCGCTTTGACCCATTTAGTGACATAGTCTACGACAAGCAAAATATATAAATTCCCAAAAGATTGGGGGAATGGTCCCATGAAATCGATGCCCCAGCAATCAAATGCCTCTATGATAAGAATGGGATTCAAGGGCATCATATTTCGACGGGACAATGCTCCAAATTTCTGACAACGCTCACAAGCTTTGCAAAACTCATGAGTATCCCTGAACATAGTGGGCCAATAGAAGCCACACTGCAGAATCTTGGTCGTGGTCTTTTTTGCAGAAAAGTGACCATCACAGGCCTGTGAGTGACAGAAGGAGATGACACTCTGATGCTCATCGTTTGGCATACATCTCCTCAAGATTTGGTCTGGGCAATATTTAAACAAGTATAGATCATTTATCTCGTATTGCGGTTTAGGATTGGGGAGCGGTTGTGCAGGAAGCATCCCCTTTTCTATAACCGTCATACGTGAATCTATTTTTTGCATAAAGTCTGTAAGTCCACGCACTGCCTGAGTCAGCTCTTGTATGGAATTTTGAACCGGTTCTTCTTGAGGTTTCCCCTGATTTGGATTTTGATTGAAGAAACTTTGAGGGGTAGCAGTTTATCCATTCCTCCAACTAAAATTTGGATGATTTCTCCAACCAGGATTGTATGTATTGGAGGTAGATCCATTGAAAGGTCTTTGATAGTTATTTACGGCATTAGCTTGCTCATTCAACACTCCTCGAAAGGCAGATATGGTAGGACAATTTTTAGTTGTGTGAATGTTGCAATCACAGATGCCGCAAACAATTTCATTAACCTTATCCTTCTTTCCTTCCATGGCCTCGACTCTTCGAGTGAGATTAGTCACTTTAAAATTTACAGCGTCCTCTTCTTTCAGGAGATATACTCCACCTTTCTCCTTAGATTGAATTGGCCTAGGCGTGGTGTTTGATTTTGGGTAATGGTCCCATGATTGTGCATTCTCGGCAAGTCTATCGAGGTAATCCTATACCTCATCGACTTCTTTATTCATGAATTCTCCATTACACATTGTCTCGACCAGTTGGCGCATGGAAGATGTCAGTCCATCATAGAAAAAATTTATAATGCGCCACATTTCAAAACCGTGTTGTGGGCATGAACTGACAAGATCCTTGAACCTTTCCCAACATTGGTAGAATGTTTCATCTTCATTTTGGGCGAAGTTCATGATTGCTTTTCTAAGGGTAATCGTTTTATGATGTGGGAAAAATTTCTTTATGAATTTCTTCTGCAAATCATTCCATGTGCCAATGGATCTAGGACGCAGTGAATGTAACCACGTCTTAGCCTTCTCTTTCAAGGAAAAAGGAAAGAGTTTCGATCGATTGTATCCTCGGATACATTGGGAAAGTATAAGGTGGCTATGATCTCATCGAACTCTTTCAAATGTAAGTATGGACTTTCGATTCAAGCCCATGGAATTTAGGAAGGAGTTGGATAACTCCCCCGGCTTGATGTCCATCGTCTGTGTTTTCGGGAAAAATCATGCGTGAGGGCGTGCTCACCCCGCCGGTTGTAAATAATCTCGTAAGGTACGAGGCGGGGTACTTGAAGCACCTCATTCTCATCATGTACTTCCTCATCCATCTGTTGAGGTAGTGCTTGAGGTTGATTTGCAGCCATAACCTCAATTAACTCAGGGGAATTCGAGCGGTGTCTAATCCTGCGATGGACAGTCAACCCCTCAACTAATCCTCCTTCAGTCAAGAGACGTCGAGTGTCGTCACGGGCCCACTTGGGCATGAAACACTCGCAGCCCTCAATCAAATTCTAAACCTAATCCTAAGAAAGAAAATATGAATCTAGAAAGAAAGAGAGGGTTGGGAGGAAGTTACTAAATTGGAGTCCCTAAGCAAAAGACCGTAAAAACAAAACAAAATAAGTTAGTTTCTAAATAGAAGAAATTTCTAAAGCAAACCAAATCTAAAGAGTTAGAAAATCTAGAAAATCAGAAAGAGTTTACCAAATTAGAAGTTCTATCTTAACAACCTACAGAATAGAAAATAAGTTAGTTCTATGAATCAAAATAGAAAACAAAGTTAAAAATTAAAATTAGTAAAATCCTAATCTTAAACTAACTCTAAATCCAATTAATTTCAGAAAATCGTAGCCGTCAGTCCCCGGCAACGACGCCAAAAACTTGTTCACTCCCCAACTATAGGGTTGTGATGTAGTAATAAACTCGGTAAGACCGAGGTCGAATCCCAAGGGACTGAAACCTGTACGTTATCTGAAATTTACCAGAATTAGAACTAGACTAAGATGAATTCTAAATCAGATGAATTTTAAGGAATAATAGTGAAATTATTATCTAAAACTGAGGAGAAATTCAGAGGAAAGAAAACTAGGGATTCAGAGGATTCACTTGTAGAGATCAGGGAGATCTTATGCCAGTATTACAAATTATGAAAATTTACTGAACTGCCATTGATATAGGTTTCAAGAGATGAAAGGTGTATGAATTAGAATGGATTCCATCACCAAACTATGCCCAGGAGACAAAGCAAACAACAGAATTAAACTAATTACCAACTAATCAACATGCTATGAAGGTTAGGAAGGATCACCGACATCCAACCATGCCCGAGAGACGATGGGGAACAACGGGGCTTCGATGTCATAAACATAAAAGGCAACGAGAAATACTCAAAGCCATCGTAGACCCATTGTAATTTAAGTCACAAATGAGACCATTAAAGACTAAAAATATTCCCAGATTAAAATTAAATCAAAATCGATTCAGTCTAAACAAAGGCACAAAGAAAGACTCATCCCGTCACGCTACAAGCTTCACCTCTTAGCCCTAGCTAAGAGGTTTAGCCATGCATAAACATGGTGGACTCAAAATAAAATAAAACAACTAAAAGAAAAGAAAAAAAATAAATAAACAAACTCCTTTTTTTTTTTTTTTCTGTCTCTCTTTCTCTCTCACGTCCTTTAAGCCCCTAGATGATGATCCATTCCTCTCTTCTCTCTCTCTCTCTCTCTTTTATAACAACAGCAAGGGAAGCCCGTCCAAGGGAGAGTCCGTGCTGGAGTCCTGGATGGAGGAGAATTTTCGCAGCAACAGCGACGCAACTCCTTCACGCAGCTTAAATTCGTGGCTTCCAAGTTCCCATTTTCCTTGCATGATATCCATAAAATCAATGTCCTCTGGGACGTTTTTGAATGAGAAACTTGATGAACGGTCTGGATCTCGCGATTGATCAAAGATAGTGGCCCACCCGTGTTCGTACGTAACTCTGTTCCGCAACAGAGTTTCGTAATATGCTGCTGTGAAGGATAGTGGGCCTATGATTGGAATCATATGAGGAATCCAATCCGCTCATTAGTTTCAGGATGAAAAACCATCTTGGAAGACAAAATTGGGTTTGATTTTGGTGTGACCCATAAGACATTTCCTTCTACCGTCCATCTTCCGTTTGGGCGGCTGGATTGAGATCTTCATTATTTTCGAAGATTCCGCCACCTAGGAGTGGATTATGGCCACCTCAGAGAACGAATGGACGGTCTGGATTACTGATCCGATCATGGAGAGTGGACCACAATCGCCCGGAGTTTCCGAAAATTTTGGACGCGCGTAAAGCCTCCGTGATCGTGCTGACGTGTTCGGTGGGCCTCAGATCAGTGTTATATGGAGAATCTGATCCGACCACTAGCTTCCCCTTGCAAAACCGGTCAGACATGGCTACTTTTGAGTTCGTTTCGGTGTGGTCCACAGGACTTTTCTCACTGCCGTTCAACTTCTGTTTGGACAATAAAAACCCGATCATGCTTCTCTCTTCGAATTCACTCACCTAGGTTAGGGAGATAGGACATGTGGGCTCCTGATGGACAGATCTGATCTTTCAAAAGGACGACAAGTGGGGCCCACGATCAGAACCCAACGTCGGTAGCGAAGACGCTGTTGCGTCTTTCGTATTTTGAGAGAAAACGTCGGTCAGCGCAACGCTGACCGACTGTACTTCATTCGGTGCGCTGCGCATGTGTGTGTGCTTGTGCACACTCACCATGTAAAGTGGGTCCCACCTTGATGTGTACAACTAATTTGCTCCGTCCATTCCTTTTCGTATGTAAATTAAGTGGTTGAGACCAAAATTGAAGAATATCCAGATGTCCGGTGGGCCCCAAATCAGAGATTCGTTGGCTGATCTATCCGTTGGGCCACTTCCATGGAGATCGGAGAGCTGAATTTCGACGTGTACGGTTAAATTATGGTCCTCAAGCCACCTATAAAGTTTCGAGCCGAACGGATGGTGGAGACCCTGTGATTTTGCATTCTGGACCAATTTCGGGCCACTCGAGCTTCAGTTTCTCGATTTTCTCGGATCTCTGGCGTGTAAATTCATCGATCTTGGTCTCCTGGGGTTCGTCCCTTGCCTTGATGACATCAGAGTGTTAAATCTCAGCTTTAAGCACTCATTTTCAGTCTCAGCTCGTCATCACATCCTGCATTACAAACACGATTAAATCGGACCATTAAATAATATTATGTTCGCAAATCCAAGCAGTACTATGGTCTGATATGAAATATTTGACCCTCAACATCTATGAATGTACTATTTTCTTGGGGAAGATTATCTGAGCGAGAGAATGAGATGTTGTGATCTAGATCCAAGTTAAAAGGCAAAGACAAGTTGAAGTGTTGAAATTGTCACGTGGTGGGATATATGAAGAAGGATTGTACATATTTCAAAACCTAGGAGGAGAAATCAGATGATTCGCTGAAGGTAGTCAATTCAGTGGAATCAAGTGAAGGAATGGATAGTTGTGATGTGTTGCCAGTGTCCAAGATCGGTTGCTTCTATAATTAGGAGTGAATTTTGGATACCGGGGTATCGTACCATATGTGTCCTCATCAGAGTTGGTTCACTACATATAATAAGTATGATGATGGTCTGGTTCTTATAGGTAATGATCATGCTTATAAGAAGGTAGCAATTGGTTTGGTTTGCACCAGGATGTTTAATGGCGTGGAGAGTACTTTGACCGATGTGAGGCACGTTCTGAAATTGACGAAGAATATGATCTCTCTAGGTGCTCTAGATGTACTCGAGTAAAGTTCGCTGGTTATGAAGGTGTCTTCCAAGTTTCAAAAGGGGCATTCATAGTTATAAAGGCACATATGAGTGAAAATCTTTACAAGTTTCCTTCCAAGTGAGGGGTATTTTGGTCTTTTGACTAGACTCTTTTGTTTAAGACAAAAGCAAAACAAAAGAGGGCTTTGAAGTGAGATATACACAATAATATCTTGGAGAAAAATGGAATTTTGTGAGGAAGAAGAGACAATTGCTCTCTCTACAACCTCGGTTAAAGCCTTTTGTTCATTTCAAGAGAAGATTCATCTTTGGGATAGTGAGGTTTCCATTCACATTTTTGAATTGGTCAATAATCGTTTCCAAGAGTTTGTTAGTGTACATGTGTGTGTGTGTGTGTATATCTCTCTCTCTCTCTCTCTCTCTCTCTCTCTATATATATATATATATATAAAAGTTTGTTGATAAGAAACTCAATATATATATATATATATATATATATATATATATATATATATAAAAAAGTTTGGTTGATAAGAAACTCCTTTATGTCTTTATTGATGCTTGCATTTTACTTGTTGTATGGTGTATTTGTGGGTTATCCAGAAAAGGTGCTTTCTTGAAGGTTGTAGAAAGTTGTTATGTGATGTAGTTGGGGATTCAAGAGAAAATATTCTCTTACTGATTGTACTTTCAATATGATTGTAGTGGATTTGTTGTTGGACTAAGTCCTCATCTTTGAGAATTTTTCACGTTAAAAATCTTGGTGCTTCATTTTGCATTTTACATGTTTAATAGCATGCTTACTTTGATTCAAATGGCTCAACCTTTATTACATATTTTCATATATTAAATCTTATTGGTTTATACATAGTTGGAAAATGTACGGTTTAACTTTTAAGAGATAGAACCCATAGTAAGTACCAAACAACTTCCAAGCATTCTTTGCGGATGTTATTTATGACAGTGAGATGTGGCCCAATCAAATTTCACCATGTTAGGGAACTATAGTACTCAAAGATAAGTTTGCATTACTCCACCAATGCCATCTAATCTTGATCAAGAGTGTTTTTATTTTATTTTTATTTCGAGAGATCACTTGTAGGAAAATTAACAACACTATATTTCGAGAGATCACTTTTAGAAAAATTAACAACACTGAGGTATAAGTAAGAATCCAAAATGCTTGTACAGATCAAAGAGACAAACCCTGGCGCATGTTTCCACACCGCAGATTTGTGCAATTAATATCTGTGCCATTCATCAAGCGGAGCCACTGTGGACACAGAAGTTGCCTAAATTCAGTCCGATTCACACGTGGAGTGGGCCATACATGTTTGAGAGGAATGGATGGTTAGAAAAATGTTAAATGTTGTACGCTCAATGTGGTTTGTGCAGCCCAGTGGTTGAACATTTCAAGCCTTGCGTGAATTGCCATCTTTTGCACATGGATCAAAACTTGCTTAAAAAGTGGAAGGGAACCCCATTCAAACCATCACATGGTTTTGGACCGTTTTTTCGGTAGAGGGATTGTGAGTCTCGGGTGCACAAAAAGGATTTTTCTACTTAATAATATTTGTAATTTTTTCTTCTGGAAAGGCAGTGTAGGTGGAAACAGGCGTGACGTATCACAGCAGGAACTGATTTGTATCTTAGTCGGCTGCCACTCTGGTACGTACGGTGCACTTTTCTCATACAAAACTGTTCACGGGTTTTTAACTTTGGTTGGATGCGGGCCCTCCTTGCCTTTTGTCTGTTTCCTGTTATGCCTCTGAACCCATGTAATAACCTAGTTTTTCCATCTCATGTGAAGTTGCTAGCTAGCTAGCTAGCTAAAAAATAGGACATATGAGATACTTGAATACGCTACACCCACAATAAATATACTTTGATGATGCTATCTCAGACTGGTATGTGGCCCAATTAAATCATGCCATCTTATCTTGTACTAAAATAAACGCTATATTTTTCAAAGTCGTACATTTTTAAACTGAGATTGATTAGAGAGAGAAACCTGGATGTCATCATGACGTAGATTTGTGCAGTAACTGTGCCACTGTGGACGCACAACTTGCCCAATAGTCAGTCGGGTTCACTCGTGGAGTGGGCCATACATATACTCCACAGTGGCACAGATACTGCACAAATCTACGTCATGGAGACATCCAGGTTTCTCTCGTGGAGTGGGCCATATATACGAGTTTGAGAAGAATGGACAGTTGGAAAAATGGTCGATGTTCTATATTCAATGTGGTTCATTTGAGGTCCACTGGTTCAACATTTGAAGCCTTGCGTGAATCTTCTAGACAGATATCAAAAACGGGGGTGAGCCACCGTTCAAACCATCCCCCAAGGTTTTGGACCGTCTTTTTGGTATAGGGATTTTTGTACAGGCGTAAAAAAGGATTTGTTTCGCTTACTTTTTTTTTTCCTTCTTCTGCAAAGGTGGTACGAGTGGAACACATGTGACATATCACAGCTTTACCACTTTCACAGGTGGTACGTTTGGTCCACCTCAGATTTGGATATCTTCATTTTTTGGGACCATGCCCTAAAATAAGCTGGAATATGGATGGACCGCGTGGATATAAAACACATATATTAATACAATGGGCCCCACAGTCCCATAACCACTAAGCTCGGTGATCCACCTTAGTCTGCTGCCACTCCTGCACGGTGCATGCACCTTTCCCGGACCCAATGCTGACGGGTTTTGGATATTTGCAGGATGCGAGGGCGCATACGGCATTGTTTGTTTCCAGTAGTACGTGTTATATAGTGTAAACCCAAGTTATGTAGGGGTACCAGTTTATCCAGCTCAAAGGCAGATCCAAAAGCACCACAAGAAACAAGGGGGATTGGACCCTCTTAAGGCACATACAAGTTTCAGATATATAATATCGGTACCTGTGTTTTCCCATCATCTTGGTAGTAATCACGTACGACGAATTGAACCGCATAAACACTATGGTGGGTCTGGAAAGATTTGTAGGCGCTTATGTCTCAAACTGTTTCCAGTGGTGTTGGTGTGGCCTGACTGAGGTTGGGGCAAAATATAAAACTCAAGTTGGCCACACCACAACAAATAATAGAGATTGAACACATCATTAGAAACTTTCTTGAGCCACATAAATTTTGGATTGGACAGATGCTTGTGTTTGATATCATCTTGGTGTAAATGGGTTGAATGGCATATAAACAGCAACCTCAAAATGTGCAAATTGCTTCTGCTGGTCCAAAATGGCGTGGTCCCAATGGTGAGCGGCACGAGCATACACGTTCAAATGTAGCAATTCTCTCTAAAATCCTAGCTGCTCATCTGCTGGGACCCACAACTAGGATTTTAGATTGAGCTGCATGCCACAAATATAAGTTGCAGACAAGAGCTCTCGTGGCAGTTCTAGAAGGCGTTGAATTGGAGGATGGAGGCCCACCTGAGTTTTTTATGAGGCTGATTTTTGGAATGCCGCTTCATCCTAGTGAGGTTTGCCTGATGATCCAACTGATGGGAACTATATGGTGGGTTCCGCACTGCCTCTAGAAAGTTTCCGTGGTGTACGTTTCACCATCATTGTTTCCTGCGGTGTCGCGTGCCCCAGTTCTGGATCGATCAGGCTGGCTTATGGCCTAGCGCGCGCTTAACATCAAGTGGCACACTCAGATGTACCATGTCACACACAAAATAAGGTGGGCCCTATAACTGTTCCTTGTTTGGGACTTGGGTCCCCTTCTCCGGAGTGTGGTCTAGCAACATGTGCACCGAATGTCCAAGAGAAACGTGCAAGGGGTCAGGCGCTGTTTTATTAGGTGCCGCTGAGAAATTCCAAGGAAGGTTATCCTCTCAACTTCTTTCTTTTGTTGTGTCCTACTTTAGTTTTGAATCGGGCTTGGCATTCGGCCATTTCGATTTTTCTAGGTGAGGCATATAATAAATGGGTTGGATGGTGTGAATATACCATGTGGCCCACAACTGGCTAATACCAGCACAAGGTTAGGCCCATGCATTGAAGCTAAAGTCCTTCCAACATGGGTTATCTAGAGCCTTCTGTACATTTTCATCCAATTGATGTATAATATCTGCCTAGCAGTGACAAATATCGCCCAGATCTTCACATATATATATATATATATATTGTAAAAAATCATGAAACTGTATTATCATGAGAATATCGCTAGATTAATTTCTAATTTCTCACAATTTTATTGTGAAAATATTGTAAAATTTCAAAATAAATATTTAAAAATTTAAATAAATTCATTTAACCTAAATTTCAAAATTTTAAAATCACTTATCAGCAAGATTTCCCCATATCATTGCGGAAAAAAAAAAAAAAAAAAAACGTTTGAAAATATCCCTAGAAATTCCCATGTACAGAAATATCTCATGGAGAGATTTGTAACTATGTTTCCCAATGATGGAGACTACTATTTAAGGAAAAGGTATTTTAGTTATATGATTAAGCACACCAAGGCCATAGATATATGAGATGTCCGGCCACCTGATGAGGGAGCTTACTTGATTTTTGAGCCAGAGCATATTATGTATTTTAAAAATAAATTGGCCTATGTTCCTACACAAGTGGATTGTTCTGGTGTGCTTGTTAAAAGCCCCCATTCATCCATAAAAAAACCGTAGCAAGTCTAAGGTGTACCACACCATAGGAAAGAGTGGTGAATGAATGCCTGCCATTAAAAACTTCCTAGGGCCCACCATCAGTAGGCCCTGGCTCAATTCTAGCCATCCATCATATGACGCCTTTTCTTTTACCTGTCTATTTGCGGCCTTTCTGACTAAAGGGTTACGACATATAGTGTGGATAATTTTTAGGCAAATCCCAAAGTTACTATAAGGTTTATCAACTCAATGGTCCAAATTATTGTACCGTTTGGCCCCAATTGTATACATAAGCCCATTAAGAAACTATTTAAACTGGGATTGACGCAAGGGAGGACGTGAGGTTGAGCACCGTCTTCCTCAAGAGAATAACTATTCTGATTATACGGAACTTTAAATTCTACAAAATTCGAAATTGATTGATTAATGAATAAAAACAAGTACACAACCCTTTAAATAGGGTACCAAGCAATGAGAAAGAAATCAGAATCAAACTACAATAAAAACTGTTAAAATTCGTGACTTACTATAAATAGTAAACTTACTATTTTTAAATGGTTGTCATATCTACTAGTATACAAGGTTTTCGGCATGTTCTCCTAATTTTTCTAAGCTTTTTTCATATTGGATGCAACTCCTAAAGCCTAACAGATGCAAACGGAATTAAAATAGGAAATGACTGTCGATCTGGCTGTATTTCGTTAATCCGGCTTGGACAACCCGGCATAACAGGTTGGGTGGCTAAAGTAGCTCGTTCTACCCCAAAATCATATATTTTATGTTCGATAACTCATTTTGGATTGCAAAATACGCTTAATTTAAAGTCTGACAGTCCGGATCACTTCTGTTGTTGACCGGGTCTTTTTTGATCTATCCTGGCCATGTAACTGTCCGCAACCCTCTCTACATCATAGATGCATTAAAACCAATGATCTCTTTTTCTTAAACAGAATCGTATAATCTCTGAGAGGGGACTAGGATGCTATTGTGAATCCAACACTACCTATTTTGATGGTATTGGAATGTGAGGAATTTGATTGGATTACATATTGCCGTGAGAAACAAAATGATCTATGATCTAATTAACGACTTTCAAAAGTGCTTTTTGTGGCCCTACCTCTGATAAGATCACGTGCCTGTCATGTTCCAACACTATCAAGCCACGTGGTGTCGGGGTAAGCACGTACGCAATCCAAGCCCATTGTCTCATAGGTATAAATGGGACTGACTACACATCCACCGTGAGGTTTCACGTGCCATACGTGACAATGCTGTACGTGATTTGGGAGATCTGATCGATGCATAAAGTCACAACGTACGGATAATCTAGACATGAAATTACACCTAACGGACAACCAATTCTATCATTTTAAATCATGCACTTCCCAAGCATTTCGGGATGACTAAAATACCCCCTGTAAATCCTTGTGACTAAACTACCCGTAATGACTAAGGTCATGGATTGTACATGTTCATCCCAGGGATGACTAAATGATGTAGAGGGGGCAGTGGACACTTTCTTCGCAAAGGTAGACCTGAGAAGGTCCGATCAAAGGCGAAAATGATTCGGACCATCTAAATCTTAAACCATCGAGACAAGTTTTTCAAAATACTGCTACATCAGATTGCTTAAGCTGGATTTGTAAGATTTCATCAAATCAATGGTGTTTAGTTTCATTTTTATTATAAATAGTAAGTTAAAATAATAAGTTTTAGTTCAAGCATAACTTTTGATACTTTAGAGCTGTAGAAGTCGTGCCCAACATAAAAAGGGCTTCGAAATGTTGAGACAGTAACATGGTTCGCTGAAAACTATGAAGTCTAATCGAAATAGAGGTCAAAGAATTGTGATTTCATTTTTATTTTTTTTAAAAATCATCAATAAAATATTTTGAATTTATTAAGAATTATTCCAGCTTTTATCTAGTTATCCCAGAGGAAAATGGTGATTGACCTCATCAAGTCTCGCCGTGCGCCACCAAACATGTGAATCAAAAAAATTCAAAACCTTATCTGATGTAAGCAAAATCACGTCTCTCACTGTGCCACCAAACATGTGAATTAAAAAAATTCAAAACGTTATCTGATTTAACCAAAAGATTTCTCAACGGACAGTGATTCCAACCTTGATAACGTAAAGAACAGATGTGATGCAGGCATCATTTCAAACCACAAACAGAGCAAGATGTTCACTTATCCTAGCAATACTTCTATGGTTGTGGTCGTCGGAAACAGATAATAAGATTTACATGTCAACCACAATAGAGGAAAGAAAAATGCACCTGATAATTTTCTAAAAACGAACAAAAATCTAACGACAACAGAAATGGCAAGAAAAAAAAAAAAAGCATCAACGGCCAAAGGCAGTTCCTTTAGCTATCACGACCTGCTTTCTTCCCGGCGAACCCTTCTCCATGTCTCATTATCCAAAACCTCTCTATCTCCTCGGGCTTCCGGCCTGGAATCCGGCCCGCTATGAGTGCCCACCTGAAAACCCATCGCATGCAGATGGTCACCTCTTCTATATATAAAATGTACAATAAATGAATTTTATTGTTCACCACCGATCCGGCCCGTATCGCACCTGTATCAGGTCGTTTCGGGCCCATGCATGGTCGACTCGGGTATGTACCAGTGTTTTTTTTTTTTTTTTGGTTTCGTGGATGTGCTATGCACCGTATCTTAATCTGTTTTTGTTTGGGTAAGAAACATGTGGTGGTGCTGAGTAGGCCCACCAGCTGGTACAAGCCGTAGTACTACGAAAGCATGAGGAGCGGATTCAGTTAGGTCGTGACCGTGGGGTCCACCTTGATGTAATTGTTGCTGTGCCATCTATCCGTTTGACGTGGGCTCAAAACTGAGACTTATCAAAATCTTAGGCGAGCCACAAAAGATGGCACCGATTGAATATCAAATAAACATTACGGTGGGCCCTAGGAAGTTTTTAATGTTAGGCATTCATTCACTACTTTTTCCTTTGGTGTGGTCCACCTAAAATTTGAATCTGCTTCGCTTTAGGGTACACGTCCTTAAATGAGCTGGAAAAACGGATGGAGGGAGTGGATATACAATATATACATCAAGGTGGGCCCCACGGTCACTACCGAACCCAACTCGGTCAGGTCCCGACTCAACTGAATCAACGGCCGAAAGCAGGAGTATGCATGGACCAGAAGGTGGGCCCCAGTCATTTTCGGACGCGGATTAGATACTGACAGGTTGAGTGGGGAGTCGGCTACTTAAGTTACGTCACCAAGTTTTGTGGGCCCCACTATGATGTATGTGTTGTATGCACACCTTCCATCTATTTTGAGATATCATCGTAGGGCATGAGCCATAGAAGAGCAGATAAAAAGCTGTAGTAGACCCACATAGAAAACAGTGGGGAGAGTGATTCCTACTGTTGAAACTATCTTAAGGCCTACCATAAAGTTTATTTGAAATTCAACTTGTTCAAAAGTTTAAAAAAGACACGTGGCCTTTAGAAGTTTTTACTGTTTTCTGTGCTGGGTATACTTGAACTTCAGATTTAACTCATTCTTTGGATATTATCCTGAAATGATCTCCTCAAATGGATGGGAGGTGTGGATACAAAACATACATTATAGTGGGGCCACGTGGCTTCAGTAGCTAATATGCACCCACATTTTGTTTTATACGCCATGCACCTGCTAACTCCTTTCACTTTCAATGAAGGCATTAAATGAACAGGCAAAGCCAATTGGAAAAGAACCTGAAAGAACTCTAGGTGGTGAAATTTCACTATGTGGAGTGTGTGTGCATGTGTAAAAAAAAAAGAAAAAACAAAAATATATCATTTTATCCGTCTATTTTTTTTTTTAAACTGCGCGCCACTTGACGACTGTAGTAGCCTGATACTTTACCCAGGTTGTCTGATACGTGGGATCCACCGGGTCCATGCCTCACAAGTGTGTGGGCTTACCAGCCTTACCATTTCATGTGTCGTGGTCCCTACCTTTCTCCCTACCTTTCTGAGATGCGGATTGCATACTGACACAGCCAGTAGGGACGTGGCTACTGGATGATGCCATGTGGCCCATCATGATGTATGTGTTTTTATCCACGCCGTCCATCTATTTTGGATAGTTATTTTAGGAAACGAGCCCAAACAATAGACAGATTTAAATCTCAGTTGGACCATGCCACAGGCAGACAGTGGTGATTGAAAAAGCACACCTTTAAAAACCTTCTACGGCCCACTGTGATTTTTATTTTCCATCCAACAGTTGCTTAGCTCACAGACCCGGTTGGCCCACTGTGTACTTTTTCTGGTGCCAGTTGAACGCGGATTGTGTCCGTGGAGGAGAACGGATTGGCTACTTCCCCTGCCACCAGCCCATTGGCTGATGGTAGGTGCTCTGTGGGCCCCACCATGATATATGTGTTTCATCCATTCCATTCATCCGTTTTTACATATCATTTTAGATTTTTTTTGCCAAAAATGAGAGGGATATAAATCTTAGGCAGACCACACCACAGGAAAACAATAGTGATTGGATATCCACAATTAAAGTTCTCCTAAGGCCCACTGTAGTGTTTATTTGAAATCCAATCTGTTGATTAGGTCATACAGATCCAAATGAAGGGTAAAAACAAAGAGCAACTTGATCCAAAACTTTTATGGCCTCCAAAAAGTTTTTTATGGTTGACATTCATTCAACACTGTTTCCGACAGCGTGGTCCACTTGAGATTGGGGTATAACTTATTTTTGGTCTCGTACCATGAAATGACTTAGAAAAATAGATGGACAGCATGAATGAAACACATACATCACGGTGGAACCCACAGAGCACCGACCACCAGCCATTGGCTGGTGGCAGGGGAGTAGCCAATCCGTTTCCTCTGTGGAGGGTCCACCGTGATGCATCTGTTGATCCATATGGACAGCGTGGATAAACAGATACATCACGGTGGAAAATCCACACATCTGCCTGGACGGTGATCGATAAAGGCAAGGGAAGGACGCACTCCGCGTTAGTGCCAGTTAGGCCAGGTTACGAGCCCACGATCGCGACCCGTAGTCAGTATCACCCACGACGCGACCACGTCATCTCCATGCTGCAGATTTTCCCTATCCCAAGGACCTCTACCCAAGTGTTTTTACTGCATCTGGTGCTATCCAGTAAAGTGTATGGATCGATCCAACTGGTCTCTATCTCTGCTGACTTCTGTTGAGCCTGTTTGATTTTTCACGGAAGAGATAATTACGTGGTAAATGGCTAATAATTACTTAGCCAGATAATTACCACATCGTTTTCATGCAGACATCGACAGCCAAACTTTCCAGCGCTGGAACGTATGATAGCTGCCAAATGAATGTAGGGCCCACTGTGATATAGGTTGCATATCCACACCCTTCATCATGTATATCAACCTCATTTAGGACATGAACCCAAAAATTAGTCAGATCTAAAGCTCCAATTGATCACACCACAGGAAACAGTGGAAATTGAATGCCTACCATATAAAAATTTATGTGGTTTGGGATGAAACCGATATTTGTGTTTACACCTTATAAGTGTTTTTATGATTTCATGAACAGGTTAGATGACAAATAAACATTAATGTGAGCCCAATGAACAAAATAACTTGATGGTGGATGTTTAAGGCCATTGTTTCCTGTGTGGTATGGGCTACTTGAGCGTTGCATCTGTCTCAATTTTGGGCATAGGCCCTGAAATCTTCTGATAAAACAGATGGAGAGTGTGGACATGTCATGCACATCACAGTGGGGTTCGCAAATTTAAGGCAGCTTTTTTGGACCAATTTTGGAGATGAACATACACTTGAAAATTCGAAGAGAGTAAAAAGGTACTAATGAGCTTTATCCCGGGTATTTTCCTGGTACACGAAAAATCAAGCAGCCCAGTGTGACTTTAAGAATAGGTCACATCCAAGAGGCCATAAACTAATCGGACAGTCCGGATTGATGGTCAAAGAGCACTCATCAAAGGTTTTTAGTTTGTGGGATCCATACAAAGGAGAGGAGCCTGGAAACAGACTATACATAAAAAAGGAAAAAAAAAAAAAAACAGGTACAAGAAAGTAGGAAGGGAAGTTTACCTGTCGCCAACGAGCCTATACATCCTATAAATGAGATCTTCTTCTTGTTCTGTCATGTTAATGAATTCCCACTCAATGCTACTGACTTCTGCAAATACCAACAACAAGAAGAAAGAGAAAATTAGAGAGAGAGAGAGAGAGAGAGAGAGAGAGAGAGAGAGAGAGAGAGAGAGAGAGAGAGAGAGACCCTCAGAGTCGTGTGTAGTGGAGATCTTGGGCTGCTTTCTGCGTCGTTTATCCATAGCAATGTAAGCAACGGAGTAAAGGAATGAGAATAGGAGTGAATGAGAGGGAATTGAGAAGAGAGAGAGATTTTAACAGGTTCTAAAATGGGAAAAGAAAGGTGGGAGACGGGGATAAACGGTTGGGAAGTATGGAACGACAGCTGCGACCGAACAAGCTCGCAAACGATCTGGGTTGACGAGTAGTTGTCGTGACTGAATGTATTTTTTTTTTTATTTAAAAAAAAATATCTTTTTTGCCCTTTTAAATATTTATAAGCACCTCCCTCATATTCTGATATTTGTAACCAATACCCCCTGGTTTGGATTATTGCAACTATCACCCATCCACTGGAGACTGTAGACGACTCAACTCCAAATGACAAAAATACCCTCATCTCAGGAGTTTGTTTTGCCCGCATGTGGTGCCTTTATGTACAAATTCTAACTAATTCATCCAGCAAAATCCCTTTACCATAAATATTTGGCACCGAAAGATCATCTAATCCGATCATCGGACGTATGCACCCAAAACCTCCAGATTTACCTAGTGGTCCACCTGAATTTTAGGGTTCCTTATTTCCAGTGGGCTGACAATGTTGAACGGATTGGATGACAAATAGGCACTAGGGTAGGCCCACAGGTCTACAACTATTTATAACTAGGGGTAAAGCTGTAACTTTATACATGTAAGAATAGTAAGGGATGTGGATTGGGTACTACCCCTGCGTTGGGTGCGGATTGTGTCGTACCGAACTAGCTAGAGACGGACGTCCTGTCAGGGGGTCCATGGGGCCTCCTGCAATATACATATTTTATCCGCATCATTCATTCATTTTGATGGATCATCGCAGGGCATGATCCGAAACAAGGAGGCAGATAGAAGACTGCATGGAAATTGAAAGCTTCTTTGGGTGCACAGAAGTTTAATTTAGATCAAACTGATACATAAAGGGATAAAGAGAAAATACAAATATAAGCTTGATACAAAGCTTCTCAGTCCCCCAAAGTTTTCAACAGTAGGCCTCATTGTGGTGTGGTCCACTTGTGACCTCGATCTGCTTATTTTTTTGACTCATGCTCTAAAATGATTTCCAAAAATTGATGCTGGGTGTGCGTATAACACATACATATTTATGGGACAGCCCACGACAGTTTACACGTCAACACACCGTGGAGGTCGGTGGTGTGTGGCACACTACGCAATCCGCTTCGAGGGGGCGGGGATGGGAGCGGACTGCCTGTGATCCCGGCTACAGAGATATATCTGTGCCCTGAGTTGTCGGCTTTTTACTGGCTACGTGTTAAAGCCAGCTGTGGGCCCTGAGTGGCTGGGAGGAGAGCTCAGTTAGAAGATTTGGCGCCGTGAGTGTCTCTTCCGTCTGCATTTTTCACTCGCCGCTCTTCTTCTTCTCCCTCTCAATCCATCTCTCTCGCATTCAAACATCTCTCTTAGATATCTTCACATTTCCTCGTACAGTCAGTTCAATACCTACCTTTCTCGCAGACGGTGGATTCATTAGAGCTTTCACGTTAGTCATCACTGGAGCTTTCGACTTATAATTTCCTTCCCTCTCTCTCATATCTGGATAATGCCCTATTTACAAAGTTGATTTGGGTCGCTTTCTTCTGTTTTTTCTCACAAAACAATTCAGACAGTCTAAATTGCGGATTAAATTACAAATGTCGTTTTTAGAATGCATTTAGGGCTCGGTTATCCCTTTCCGATTGGAATGTATTTAGAGCTCGTTTGGCACCCTTTTTTTTTGGAATGCACTTGGGGCTTATTTGACACCTTCTAATTGAAATGCATTTAGTACTCGTTTGTCACCTTCTAATTGGAATGCAGATTGGAATAATCATTCCGTCAAACCTGTTAGGAGAGAGTCCCTGTTTTTCTGATTCAGGTCCGAGGGCTTCTACATGGCTCCATGCATCATATTTCACATGTTGGAACTTAAAAAAAAAACTAATAATAATAGAAAAAAAAGGAAATAAAACAATGCAGGTTGTTGTACTTGGGTCAGTAGTATCAAATTTGGTCCTTGGTTAGTGGTGTTGGCAAGTGATTCTGAATTTCCCCAAATTTTTTATTTTTATTTTTATTTTTTTTTCTTTTTTCATTTTTTAAAAGTGAAATAATGCATCCTTGTTTATCAAATTGACTGGAACGTTTTCCATATCAGAATTGAGATCAAGTTTCTGAGGCCGTTGAGTTCTTAATTTTCAGATTAGACTTTGTGGTGTTTTTATTTATTAATTTAATAGAGTAGATCTAATTTTCTGAATTGAACTCTATAATGGCTCACCTCACTTCAAAAAAATCAAAGGTGACATTGTTCGATCCACAATTTAATGGGTTTAATTTGAGTTAATATATGTCATTTGGTTTAATTTGGATGTGTTTTACCTTTGAAGGACAATTAGTGACATGGATGCATGATAATACTTTGACGGGCCAAGTATTTTTTCAATCACATTGAAGGTTAGAGTTCCATCTTGAAATTGATAATCAAGAAGCAAAACGGGAGGTAGACGACCACATGGCCATGGTCAATCTTCATTAGCTACTTTGAAGGTGGGGTCCACATAATGGACACTTCAAATGTGGGCTTCCGGTGATGGGTAATGGACATTAAAGAGTCCCACATGAAGGATAATTAACGTCAATGGTGGGCCCCATATAATAGATGACCTACATCAAGATGGGCCTCACATAATAGGTGATTCGCATCAAAGGCCAGACCCAAATGATTAATGGTCTACATACAAGGTCGCCCACATGATAAAAAGACCCACTTTGAAGTTTGGCCCTTATGATAGATGGTCCACATCAAAGGTATATTGGCCGATCCACATGCAATGTCCAACATGATGGAAGGCTCACATCCACGGTTAGAGGCATGAAGAAGCGTGCTTACAATGCTCTTGTTTGAATGCCTTGTCAAGCTGCTTATTTCAAATAAAACTTTTGTTTTTTGTTTTTGTAAAAATGAAAATTTAGCATACAAGTTAATTGTAAAACAAGTAAAATGTACATCTCAATTTTCAATATTTTATTTTAGTAGTTCTTATTGAATTCAATAAGAAATGCCAAACGAGCCCTAAATGGGCTGATTTTCCAGCCAAGTGTTCTTCATGTTAAAATTAATCTTTTGGATAGGTTGGCTGTCATAAAATATAATATTTTGGAAACTATTAGTTAGTTGGAACTTGGCTTGGTGGTCAAATTAATTGCGTGCGAGCTCTTCTTTAAATAATATTTAAATTGACGGGGAAGCTACGGTCTCCGTTTACCACCACTTTATAACACACATTCTGCACGTGCCCTGGAGTCCATATCATGGGCATGCTGCGGACGGAGCACTGCGCACAATGACCACATGTTCTGTCTGATTTGAGCTAGCGTTGACTGCTGCTGATTAAATTCATCTTTAGCCGTCCATTGTCCATTGGATGGACACGAATTTCGATGGCCAGGATTATTTGATCAGTGTAATTTTCAACTGTGGTCCCACGATTTGGAAACTCCGGGTTGGATTACAGGTATGAATTTGGTGATGTTCATTTGATGAATCCGAATCCCATGTGCGATGTGAGTGATCATGGGGCCTAATAAAATTGCAACAAACATGAATTTTTTTTGTTTGCAGCAAGCAGAGTATCCAAACTCACATGTAATAGGCTCATTTCAATGTGTCAATCTGCAGCGGCCTGATTTTTGGTGTGTCACTTCATCTTACTCTGATAATGACATATACACATCATGGTCGGCCCCATAAAGCCTTTGGGGAGGTTTATTTGTTGGGCTTCTCGTCTCAACTATCAGGTATGGTGTGGCCTACTTGAGCCTTCGATCTAACCTGAATTTTGACCCCATAAAATCCAAGGGCAACCACTCATAAACAGGATAGATCCGAAGGACATGTCATGTATGTCTACCCCTACTATGTAAGTATTTTCATATATATGGTTACATGTATAATTGGAAAGTCTTGTTCCCATTAAATGGGCCCCTGGGATGGACCCCACTGTGACGTGTTATTGACATCCGCTCCAAACCAACACATGTCACATCGTGTTGTTAGGTCTAGAGCCTTAAAAATAGGGTGATTGGTGATTTAGGTGGGGCACACAAAAGTAAACAGTTGGTATGGAACTCCTGCCCTTGATTTCACCTGGCTCACCTGATTTGTAAAAAAGCTTGATTTTGAATGCCTTTTTGTACGGGGCAAATGAAGGGACTGAAAAATACAAATGAAGGGACTGAAAAATACAAATTCCACATACACAGCACGGTGGGGCCATATAATGAATCAAGGGTGGGAATCCCCTCTTAATTATTTCCCCTTTGTGTGGCCCAACCGAATTACGAACTGATCTGATTTTTCGGCCCCGAGCATAACTTCATGGGATACATCCAATGCTTGGCTGAGATGTCAGTAAAACTTCACAGTGAGCCCGCACCATATGGTGTGCATCAGTTGTGAGAGGATCATTTCCCGACACACAATCTTATCTTTTATCTCTTAGTATTATAGTATTATTTCCCAAGCCAAAAAAAACATTCAATCCCTGACTAATAATAATTATTATGGAAAATGCAAGTTACAAGTGTACCACTGAATGTTGTTGGCCAGAACCCATCGAAGTTGGGTCCCATCCTCACTGACCACAACAGTACTTTGAACACCCCGATCCATAGCTCAAGTGGTAGACCGAGTGAAAGAGACCTCGTTTCAACACTGAGGCCTTGGTATCGATCCCTAGTGGGGGTGGCTAGCACTGAATTGTGAACTGATAGTGGGGTGTACTAACAAGCTAACTATTGATGTGTATGGAATAATTGCACAAATCAAACCCCATATCAAGCATAGCCGTGTACAGCTCATGGTACATTCCATATGTAGCACCATTTTAGTTGTACAAATATAGCACTGTGATTGTTCTGTAAACATACACTATCAATAGAAAATATAATGCAGACGAGAATATTTTTCTCCTTCTACGTTTCTTAATATGGTATCAAAGCATCTCATTCTTAGGAATCTCTAATGTGTCTGTTTTCATGGCTGAACCCAGCCAAACTCCATCCCAACTCGTTAGTGATCTCACTTCAGAATATTTTCTAACTGCTGCCGACAACCCTGGAGCAACCTTAGTTCCAGAATTTCTCACCGTCGACAAGTACCCCTCATGGCGACGTTTCATGCGTATGGCTCTCAACGCCAAAAATAAACTTGTTTTCGTTGATGACACTTTAACAAAACCTACAGATGCGTTTATAGCTACACTGTGGGAGAGGTGCTGTAACATGGTTCTTTCTTGGTTACTCAACTCTATCGATAAATCTCAAAGGCAAAGCTTGATCTATTGTCAAAATCCTTCCGAAGTATGGAAAGACTTAGACCACCGATTCTCTCAAAGCAATCACCTGCGGTTGTATCGGCTCAAGCGTGATCTCGTCAATCTACATCAAGATTTCATGATTGTTACAGCCTACTACAACACCATCAAGGGAATCTGGGATGAATTGCAAACTATACAGAGACCTAACTCTTACACATGCAGTGCTCAAGAAAATGCTTCAGCAAAAGAAAACACGGAATATTTTTTCCATTTTCTCATGGGCCTTAATGATTCCTTCAACAATATCAGGAGCCAAATTCTAACTATGGATCCTCTATCCTCCATTGCCAAAGCATATGCTACTGTTCATCAAGAGGAGACACAATGCCACCTTCATCTACCACTCCTACCCATACCCGACAACACAGCCATGGCTGTTTCTCGCTCTTCTAATCGTCCACAACAGATCACAAAATGACAAGAAGTGTATCAAATACGGAAAAGAAGACCACCTTGTTGAGAGATGCTATGAGATTATTGGATACCCAGCCCATTGGAATACCTCCAAGCCTAAGTAAAAATCTGCTGCCGCAACTGCTCCAACCGTCTTAGCTAATGCAGTATCTTGGGCATCCTCTCCTTCCGCTACAAGTGTAATCCCTGGCCTCTCCACTGAGTAATATCGACAATTAATGGGTCTTCTTTAGCCAAGTCGTGTGGAGAATTTTTCTGGTACCTCTAGCTTTTTATCACTCACTGGTTTTATGCCCTCCCTGCCTTGGGTCATTGACACGGGCGCTTCAGCGCATGTGGCCTTTATGAATTTTTTGCCTCATGCTACCCATGTCACAACTCACTCGCAGTCTCTCATTTTACCCACAGGGGCCATAGCTCAAGTCACTCACATGGATAATTTTGTTTTATCTCTCTCCTCTCAGCTCACTAATTTGTTATGTGTCCCTAGTTTTCAATACAATCTTCTTTCTGTTAGCCAGCTTATTAAAGTCGCCTCTTGCCTTTTTTTTTTTTTTTTTTTTTTTTTTTTTTTTTTCCTTTTTTAATTTAATCTTTTTGCATTTTTTAGGACCAACACACGAGGAAGTTGATTGGAATGGGTGAGGAACATGGAGATCTATATCACCTTCGAGCCCCGGGCCCCGGGCCCCATTGCTCTTCACATCGACTCTGCCGCCCACTTGTTATGGCGTACATTTTCGTTTAGGCCATCCTTCACTTCCTTCTATCTCGAAAGATCTCTCTAATTTGAATAAAGATGCTCGTTGTGATATTTGTATTCGTGCTAAAAATACTCGTTTACCTTTTTCATTGGTTGAAAATAAAAATGCGAATTCTTTTGATCGTATTTACTGTGATATATGGGGTAGCTATGTCACACCTTCTCATTCTGGTGCATATTATTTTCTTACTATTGTAAATGATTATTCTAGTATCACTTGGCTTTATCTCATTAAATTTAAATCAGACACTTGTCTTACAAATTTTTTTTTCATGATCAAAATCCAATTCCATTTTGACATAAAACGAATTCACACCGATAATGGTCAGGAATTTCTAGCTCATCGCCTTCAAAACTTCTTTTCTAATCATGGTGTACTTGTGTTGAAACTCCTCAAAAAAATGGTGTTGCCGAGCGAAAACACCGTCACCTCTTAAATGTTATTCGTTGTTTATATTTTCAAGCTTATTTACCTATCTCTTTTTGGGGTGAATGCATCCTAACTGCCATGTATTTAATTAATCGTATTCCGTCGGTCTCTCTACATCTTAAAACTCCATATGAACTTCTTTTTCATAAAGCCCTCACTTATGCACATCTTCGTGTTTTTGGTTATCTATACTATGCACATGCTTTGAACATTCATCATGATAAATTTTCACCACGTGTCTCTCCTTGCATTTTTCTTGGTTATTCTCTTAGCCACTCCACCTATCGTGTATATAACATAGAAATCAAGAAACTTTTTTCTTCACGAGATGTTCGGTTTGTTGAGACTGTCTTTCCTTATGCTGACCCTACAACTTATAATCTCACAACCACCCCACCCATTGTCCCTACTATCTCTATCGACCCCACCCATATCTTTCTTGCACTTCCTCCCCAAGAGCATCTTCCTAGCTAATCCCACAGATCATCCCACCAAAAAAAAAAAAAAAAGGAAAAAGAAAAAGAAAAAAGAGCAATACTTTGAAAACTTGAAAACTTGACTTGGCATTCAGTTGGCTCAGAAGGACACGAAGACTCCACACGACTCAACTGGATATTATATAATCTAAATTTAGAAAATTAAGGGTAAGAGTAGATATTTAATATTGTTATGATAAGTAATATAAAATAGGATTTTTATTATGTGAAAATTTGTTGCAAATCCATATTTATCAAAGGATTTCTTCAACTATCAAAATACCCGAGTGATTCTTTTGGAGAAGGGAAATTATCCCCGTACCCTATTGTAATTGTTTTTCTTCGAAAGGTAAAAAAGTCAGAAATTTTTTGAAGTCCAGACTATCAAACATATACATCCAATCATAATAATCATATATACCAAAACATAAAGAGTTTTTATGCTCTCTTCTTAGTATTTTTTTTTTTTTAAGTGCAAAGTATTATGGGAACTTCACTGCTCAAGGACTCCGCTGGAATTTCTGTTCTCTTCTCTCAGACGCATTGTTTGTTAAAATCCTAATTTGGAAGGAATTTTGTGGTAAAATCCCTATAAAATGCAAATGATTTCATCAAATCAATGGATGGTGAGTTAATTAAGGACACGTTTGGATTCATGCAAAGGAAATAAAAGAAAGGGCCATTTCCCATTGAACTAAAATTTACAGGCCTGTGAAGTCTTGTTTATGAGAATGTGTGAGAAACTCAAATTTCTACTTACTTTTTGGGTTAGTAAAACAATAAATTAATTTTCCCATCTTCACCTTAAGAAAGACATATCTACGTAATGAGGATTGAGTATGGTTTGTGGTGCTGTTGCATCATGATCTTCAATAATTAAGCTTCTTCACAGGCGCCACACCTATCATTTTCGCAAGATTGAAACAACCTCGTCACTGCAAGACCTATAACCATCTCCTGCCGATTGCACGACTATGTCCCTACAATCATCCGTTCCCATCTTCAGTGTTTGCCTCCACTAATTCATAATCTCTAAAACAAATCTGGCAATTTCCGTTTTGGGGACCCATCTAGACAGTAACATCTCACCAAATCCTGTAATTTGCTTTGCAACAAATTAGAGCCGTTGGAGTCTCTTCATGAGGTTTTGGGGATTCAAGATTTTTCATAGTTAGTTTTTTGAGATTTCTTGGTTTGTGATGGAAATCAAAGAAATAATCTGAATTTGGATATGGGTTTTCTAGTAAGATAGTAGTGGAGAGGTTGGTTTGTAGAGATTTCATTGGATGTGATGATGGGCCATCAAACACCCAATTGCTCGCCTTTGCCGTCTCCGTCTACTGCCGGACTAGGCGTTTGCTAGCTGTACTTTGTGCATCTTCTTTGGACATCTGATCTCCATTTTTGACAGTGCGGTCAATTCCTACCAGAGCATTCCTTCTCATCTTTGATTTTGTTTTGATGCAGGGAGTAGGCATCTTCATGAATGTGTGCTTATCATATTTGCATATAATCTACATCAAACCGTTCTTAGGGACTGCTACCTGTTGTTTATAATTTTTTAATACCAGGCATTTGGAATGGACTAAAATCATACATGTCAACGCACATAGTCATTGTTCAGATGGCAACTTGTAACAACCCTTGTCCATGAGTCATAACCAGAAATCACGATGGATGGATCATCCAAGAATGTCCGATCTGTTGCCATCCAACGGATGGTTAAAACGACAAGTGAAATTAAAATACTTGAATAGCTGGCCGTTGAATGGTAGCCTCAGTACCAATCGAAAGATAAAACGCCACGATTACCAAGATTTTTGTCGGTTTGCACCATTTGGAGGTCGGTTGAGCCTATTCTACAACCTGTTGTGTGTGACACCGATGTTTGCACGACATCCAATCCTTCAATTATGTGCGCCCCCTCACACTATCCTTGGATTCCAAAAATCAGGTTCATCCAAAACTCAGGTAGGCTACAGTATGTAAGATCATGACTAAAATCTCTAGAATCCGGTGATGTGGGCCACCTGAGTTATAGAATTCTTAAAATTTTTGGTTTTCAATCAATCCTTGGATGGATTGGACACATTGGGGATGGAAGGTTTCAATGGTGGGTAGCTCCCATTCTGACTGATCTGGTCTCTGTTGTATGTATGACCCACGTGTGTTGTGGATGGCGTTGATTGTCAGAACGGGTGGTGAACTTTTTGTGGAGCACATTATGGACCGATTATACGTGGTACCCATGGTTCAGTGATCTGTTTCCATCAGTTACCGTGGACCACCAAAATCTGTTCCTGCCCTTCTCTTCTTAACTGTCAATATCAAGGTCGACAAATCAACGGTTAGGATTTCTATATGGAGGAGATTTTTGGGGCATGAAACATTCATGCTGGGACCCGACAGAACAATGGTATGGATCAGTGAAAAATGGGTCCACTTGTACAAAATGAAAACCGGAGTAGTCTGCATACCGTCAGCTGAAGGTCATACATTCCTCGCAGCTGAAACTATACTAATTTTCGCTAACCACGGATGCCTTTTGTTTTTCCTCAAAATATTATTTTTCAGAAAGTCGATCGTCTGTCTTGAAAGCACAAGAAATTCAGAGTGACTGCGTGGGGCTTCATTCATGCATTTTATTCATTTCATTTTTACGTCACTTTCGATCAAGTGGACCACACCAACGTAAACAGTGTGAATTGAACTTTTACCGTTGAAAAGTTCTTGGGGGCCACAGAAGTTTTAGATCAAGCTTATATTTGTTTTTGTCCCTTCATCCATATCTGTTTGATCTTACGAACAGGTTGGATTAAAAATAAACATCACTGCGTGCCTTAGAAAGGTTTCAACGGTGGAAATCAATATTTCCACTGTTTCATGTGGTATGGTCCAGTTGAGGTGTGGATATACTTAAACTTTGGTCTCAACGCCTACAATGATCTTTAAAAACGGATGGACGGCGTGGATGAACCACATGCATTCACGGTGGGTCCAACAGAGTTTACTCAGTACGATAAGAGCGTACTGAGTGACTCAGTACGCAATCCAATTTCAAGAAATTCAGAGTGACCGCGCTTCTCATTGCTTTGCGTCATTTCGGATGCACAAAATACGCAGAATTTCTCTTTAGATGGATTGCCCTATTATACCACACAACTTTTAACGTGTTGAACTTCTCCGGGCCCACCATAACTTTTGTGTTAGATCCACGGTGTCTATTAGTTTTTTCAGATAATTTTAGACCATGAGTCTACAAATGAGTTACATCTAAAACTCAATTAAACCACACCACATAAGGTAGTGGGAGTTGAACATACTACTGTTGAAACCTTCCTTAGGGCCAACCGAGAGGCTTATTCTCAATCTAACTTGTTTATAAGGTCACCCATACCTGGATGAAGGTAAAATACAAATATCAGCTTGATTAAAGACTTTTGTGGCTTCAAGAAGTTTTCAACAATAGCATCAATTCCTACTATTTCATGCAAGTATGGTCCACTTGAGGTTTGTATCTGACTTGTTTTTATGCTCATATGCTAAAATGACCCGAAAAAAATAAAAATGAATGGTGTGATTTAAGAAATACGTTATTATAGGGCCTATGTAAATTTCATAGGTGAAGAAATTTCCTTCTTTGAGAGCCGAGAAAATCGGTTGTGCTGACATTTGTAACTTCCGTACGCTCATCATGAAATATGTATTAGATACACATTGTCCATCCATTTTTTCATACCTAAAATTCTTGTAACCGTCACCTCTAATCCACGCAGGTGTGTCCGTCCCGTGGAGTGGATGAGAAAGAAAGGATTTCTCGAAGGAGAATGGAAGGAATTAGGGTAAGAAGGGTCCACTGATGGGAATGAACAGGAAGATAGAAAAATTGGATACCGGCCTCTTTTTTGACCACATATGAACCTAAGCTTTCAGAATCTAAGGCCAGGTAGTTCCTCCCGGCATTCCGGTAGTAGATTAGCCCCTCTTTCCGCATTTGAACTTTGCCATTAACATTGAGGCTAGCCATCCATCTCGTTATGGTATATTCTACTTGGTTGGCATTCGTGTATTCTTTTCATTAAGATATGAATAGATGTGAAAAACTAGGCAAATCCAAGGCTTAACTAGGGAACGCTAGACGAAACAGCGGGAATTGGAGATTTATCTAATATTTGTGTTTTCCCTTCATCCAGGTTGATAGTTAACACCAATCCAAGTTGAGGCCATGTAATGGACGAGCTGATGAGTTGACCTTTTAAATAGGGAATCTTACAAAATAATACCCCATTGGTATGGTATTTATATTTTGGTATCTTTTTTCAAAAAGGTTTATAATAAGCTTCACTGTTAACTACAAATCACTCTAGTACTTCCATTGGATTTCCTAATGGTAATGTTTAGGAGCTTGAATTTGGAATGCATTGGAATTCAAATAACAGTTACATTAGAATTATGGTTATTCCGAATTTTCAATTATGTTTGGTTGAAATGCACTAGAATCCAAATCTTCCTTTTGAGAGCTTATATTTGAAATGCATTGGAATTCTTTATTATACTTATAAGACTTGGATTTGATTAACTAAATCAGCTTTCACATTCCACATAAGCATGTGTGTGTGTGATATTTGATAGAATGATTGTAATAAGCGCTTTGAAATATATACTTTAATGTATATATATATAAAGCGTCGAGCAGGCTACAAACATAAGGATCACGTACAAGTGACTCACAAAAGTTTTTTAACCCTCTATTTAGATGCCTAACATTTGGATAGTTTGGATATATAATTGATATATATATATATATATATATATATATATATTTGATATATATATTATATAAGACTTGGATTTGATTAACTAAATCAGCTTTCACATTCCACATAAGCATGTGTATATTTGATAGAATGATTGTAATAAGCCTTTGAAATATATACTTTAATGTATATATATATAAAGCGTCGAGCAGGCTACAAACATAAGGATCACGTACAAGTGACTCACAAAAGTTTTTTAACCCTCTATTTAGATGCCTAACATTTGGATAGTTTGGATAACAATAATTGATAGTTTTTAGTGTGTCCCCGAACACACACACCCCATATGTGTAACACACACACTATACACTCATACCACAATGGTTTTTTAACACAATGGGTATTCCAACCGGATGACCTTGTGTTGAAACTGTTGTGAGTCTACCAACTCTAATGAAACCTTTATTACACATGCGAGCCAAAAAATGTATTTCATTTGGATTACACTCAAATCACTGCATTTTATAAAGATTTCAAAACACACCAAAAGGGTAGGGTTGAAACCTCTAATTCCATTTACCTTCAAAACCAAAGTGCCAAGTGGGGTTGTGCCAATGGGGGGACCACCATGATTTGAATGTTAAATCCACTACGATCATTTGATGTGTAGTCCCAGGTTTGGTGCAGGTCTAAAAATAAGGTTGACGTGTCATTTAGTTGGGCCACAGCTAAGGAAACAATTGGGAGAGATGTCTAATCTTGACTTTTGCAGGCTCAATGTGATATTATATAAAACCCACTCCGATCATTAGATGCCATGTGAAAATTTAGGTCTAGGGCTAAAAATAAGACCCACCTATGATTCAGGTGGGCATACCAATGGAAACATTTTGGAGAGTGAGTGTTGTGTGCACATTGTTTCCAATTTTATAATTGGCTTGAATCATGGATGAAGTTGATTTTTAGGTCATGTCGAAGGTTAATGGCCTTTCCAACCTAAACGAAGTAACTCAGCTTTTGGTTGGCATGGATTTCATATAAACGTTACAGGACCACCTGAGCAACCGACCCCTTGCTTGCACATCCTAACTTTCTGCTAGGATTTTTTTCTTCTGCTAAGGTATGGAAGGGAAGGTTTTTGAGTGACAGGTACTTGGTTAATGGCGTACCTTATTAAGTCTTTTTTTCTTTTTTTTTTTTTCTTTAAAGTAATGAGACAACGTAAATACCATATTAATGATTTAGTGTTTTTTCTTTTAAGGTGAGATATAAATACCATATTAAAAACTTCTTGGGCCACAAAAGTTTTCGATCATTTCCCTTTGTTCATGTCTATGTGAACTTATGAACATGTTGGTGTGTACTAACAAGCTAACAAAAAAAAAAAAACTTATGAACATGTTGGATATCAAATAATTAAACATCATGGTGCGCCCTAGGAAGGTTTTAATGGTAAGCGTCACTGTCCCCACTGTTTTCTGTGGTGGGGTCCACTTAAGCTTTGGATCTGCCTCATTCTGTCTCATGACCTAAAATTATCTCCCAAAATGGATTGACGGTGTGGATACGTCACATACCTCATGGTGGGGCCCACAGAGTTTGGTGAAGTCACTTCAGTAGGGGGATAGCCACTGAAGCCGTCAGTAGCTAATCCGCGTCCATTGTACATTGCACGGGCTGAGAATTTGTTCAAGTGGGGACCATCGTTCGGTGATTCAAAGCGTCGATAGGATGGGCCCCATGTAGATGAATCATACACTTAAACCCAAAGAAATGGCCAAACATACAATGGCTTAGATCTTCCAATACGTGGGACTTTCGATGCATGGGCTGAAAGTAACTTGGCCCATTAGCGTCTTTTGCTGCTACCCCACCGGTGTGTTTCTCTGCTTTGGTAGCGCTAGCAACGGGCCGGGCCATTACGATGCTGGCCCAACCAGCTGCAGGCATGATTCGGAACGGATTAATGATGGGGAAGGACTGTCACTGGTTAGATCGGATTTACATTGCCATTAGCATTGATGAAAGACGATGCAGGCCCACCGATTTCATCATTTTGTAAATAAAATAGGACAACCAAGGGTCCATGAGAGCCATCCATATGGCTCATGAAAGCCATCGACATGGCCCATGAATTTAAATTCAGTCCAAGCCCAGCCTTTGGCAACCAGAAAATGTTCCTGCAAGGAATGAGCTCAAGGTGCGTCTAAATAGAAAGTCGACAAGTCTCAGCCAGATTCTGTGTCCACCATGTATATCGGGTTTTGAAACTGGGGCTGGGCAAATATCAATGGGAGTGATGTGCAGCTCACGTTTGGTGGGCCTCTGGGCTTCCTTAGCTTTGCCGATTGGCTACTACCATTTAGGGGTGGAAAAGGACTGCCAAGGCCAGGCAGGGATTGGTCCTACACGCCCTAACCCTAGTAGTGCAGGGCCAGGCCAGTAAGGAAAAGATTTTAATGGTTAAAGCTGTGAAATAGTTTAATCTAAGAATTTTTTTTTCTTCCCTGTTTACATTTGCCCCACCGATAACGTCCCATCATATAAACAGATTGGATCATTGCAAAAACCACGCATGTAAACATGTAAGGTGAATGAGAACCGTCTATAACTGTCTTTATGCCATCCATTCCTTTTGTACAAGTGGGGCCCACTTGATTATTGGACTGGGCTAATAGGCCAGGATGGGCTGGGCCATTTCTAGCCCAACCTGGATACAAGACCTAGATTTCAAGCCTGGGCTTGGTCCTCAGGCTAAGCTAGTGGCCAAAGCGCTGATCTTCTAGAGTGGCATTGCCCGGCCCATTGCCAGCCCACTTGCAAACATTGTGATTTATTTTTTTTAATATTCTTTTACCATATTCCACCCAATATTGGAATAATACAATGTTGACGGTTTGGATTGGGCCCAGGTTTCGAAGTTGTCAGGACGGGCTACTTCAAATATTGTACTTTGCTCTACCCATTTACAGACCTTTGATTTAGATCAAGCTTAAGCTAAGGGTTCAAGATTACTTATGGCCATCATTGTCATGATCAGATGTATGAGGTAATAACACTAGCTCGGCTTGAAATGCACTTTTGAGGATTTCTCCCTACAGACGTACTATGACTTGTACTCTTTTCCTGAAAAGTAGATAAATAAACATTTTATTTATTTATCAAACACAAGGACGGTAGACGATTGAGTAAATGTGACAGGATCTCATACAACGTTTGTCGGTGGACACTTAAAAAAAAAATGAAATTATCTCTTTTTAGTTAAAGATTATATTTTGTATTAATTGTCAATTACATTTTTAATACATATTAAAAGGATTGATAATTATGATTAAATAAATTAAGGTAAACCTATCTATTTAAGTGGCTATCGAACATGCCCTTATTTCACATATTTAGTTGTGGGACCCACTGTGGTTTGCGTACGGAATTCAACTGTTAAGAAGGGTCACTCCACCAAAAAATTAGGCCAATAATCCAACCACCACATGGACCACCTTATGAAATTTAAAAGTTTTTTTTTATGGTATATGTCAATTATTTTCCTTTGTGGGGCCTACCTAATGATTGTTTTTTTTTTTTATTTTAAATTTCTTGGATAAAATCTAAACCATTTAAAACACATTGTGAGTAAAGTCGTAGACTATGGAACATATATCAGCCATAATTTCTTTACAAAAGACCTTCAACTTTATTTAAAATGTTAGAAGTTCGCATCATGTATAGTATTGATTACATGTGTTTCAGAACCTCTCATGTTTTTTCTTGCTATTCGAAGGGAATAGGGAGAGAGGGGATACGATTAACTGTTACTGCGGTAACAGCTTCGTGCGCGTTATCCTAACCGTGTCGGCCCACCTTGATGTATTCGTTTACGCTGTCTGTCTGGTTTTTCATCTCATTTTAGTCTGAGATCCCAAACATTAAGAACACGCAAAATTTAGGTGAACCACACCACTAGAGATAGTGATGAATGGCCATTAAAAACTTTTTGTGGGCCACAAAAGTTTTGGATCAAGCTAATATTTGTATTTTACCTTCATCTAGATATTATTAACATTATCAACAGGTTGGATGGAAACTAGACATTAAGAAACCCTTAATATGGGCCCTTTGGAATTTGTAATAGTGAGGCACTCAATCACTACTGTTTCCTGTTGTGTGGTCCACTTTAGAGTTGGATCATCTTAATATTTGGGATAACGTCCTAAAATGGGACGGATAAACGGATGGACTGCGTGGATATACAAAAAATCATCAACAAGGGCCCCACGGAAAGGGTAACACCCACTACGCTGTTAGGGTAATACCTAATCCGCTACCGTCCGGTCCCAGAGGGGAGGGAAGGGACAGCTATTAATGAATGCCTAATGCATCATTCACGGGACTTTTTTGTTTTTTTTTAAAAGAAAATTTTACACGCGCGCACACATCCTCGCGCACTCACACCGTAACGGCATTTCCCCGTATGGGTATCGGAACCCTTGACCTTGAAACTCTTTAGAATCAACAACCCGAGGAAGAGTCAGGAGTAAGGACCCATCATTCACAGGACCTGAAATCATTAACGGTCATGTCATGTAATAGTGAGACGTCATACATCTTCCCTTTGCAGTCACCACAGGCCTGTCCCACATGTACCTCTTTCTACACTCACGTAAGTACGTCTACTGCAGCATGGAATATCATACCGGTGAATAAAGTGGGCCTCACCCAGAAGAATAATCTATAGAAAAATGCTTATCTATTCATGTGAAGGACCGCCCTTATACCAAAACAAAATAGTGATGACTGCCACCATAACAAACAGGTTTACATTTTTCCTAAAACATACTAAGCTAAATTTACAACTATAGCAGTGGAAGTTCCATATTTGAAACTCAATTTGTAGGGCCTATGGTTGATCTATCCACGCCATTGGTCTGATGGCCCCTACTATAGATGGACCACATGATCCAAAGACACCCATCGATCACTGATCAATTCTAATAGCATGCAAATACATGACTAAAAAAAAAAAAAGCATGAACAAGCCACACTCAGCATAGAAAAGAGCCAAGACTCAATTGCTAAGATATCCAAATTTTGGAGGTTTTCTATGAATTGTCCATCCATGATGGTGGCCATCTGATCAATGGCTTAGATAGACCAACCATTGGCCCCATATCAAGAAACTGAGCTTCACAATGGAAACTTCCTGTGCAAAACGAATGGGAAACTCAGCCTCTCAATCCTAATATCACATAAATACATACTTTTCTCTCTCCATATATATGTATGTGTACCTATTGATTTGTTTATTGTTTTTAAAGGTTTTGATAGTTAAGAACATGGTTCATGTGCCTTACTGACCATTAACATAGAACTAATTGGGCTGACTAATTTATGTTAGATTATTAGATAATGGAGTTATAATGGCTTGGCATGAATTGTTCTTAATCGCGTTATATTATATATTATAATAGTTATCTTAAACCATAAGCAAAGGCCATTTCCCATTTGACTTTAATCTTTTATTGATATTGGATACTTGCGGAAATGGAATCCCTTGCATAGATATCGTGACAAATCTCCTTCTCGGCAGTTTCTCGGATTGGGATTTTCTTGGGAGGATTTTGGATTTTGACGTTTTTCTCGTCAGAAAATCTTGCTGAAAGTTAAAATTTTTATTGTAACTAAATAAATAATTTTAAATTATTAAATATTTAAGTGTAAAATGGTTTTTTTACATCTAATTATTTTGTTTTAAAATTCGTGATAATTTCACAATAAAGTCAACAAATATTTACACCCTGATCTATAGCTAGCTCAGGTGGTAGACTGAGTGAAAGATACCTCGTTTTAACGCTGAAGATTTGGTATTGATCCGAGTGGAGGTGGCTAGCAGTGAAGTGGCTAACTGACAGTGTTGTGTAGTAACAAGCTAACATTTAAAAGAAAAAAAGAAAGTTAACAAATATTTAAAATTGGTGATATTTTTAAAAATCTGGTGATAATATAGTTTGGTCAAATTTCCACGGATATATAGCGAGAACTTCAAAATCTAAGGCCATATGTGTCCGATTATCCTATGGGGCCGTTTGGCTGAGAAACTAAAATATTAAAAGAATTAGAAAAAAAAAAAAAAAAGCAAAGACGAAGAGCTGGCAGCATCGATACCTCTGCATCTGCTAAATTTTACTAGTCCACACAAAGCACGGGTGAGTCGGACGGAATCACCTGTTTGCTACTTGCGTAAAACACCCATGCTTGTGGGGCCCACAATGTTGTATATGTAAAATCCATTCCCTCCATCAGGTTCTATAATCGATCCTAGGACTTCTTGTAAAAATCAGCTTGATACACAACTTAGGAGAGCTGCACCACAGCTAACAATGAAGATGGGATGCTAACCGTACGTCTACCATTGTGTGTATCTTTCATCAACCCATTAACAAGGTGTAACACACCAGGATGACGTGAAATACAGAAATCAGCCAGACCCAAATGTTAGGCGGGCCACAGCATGTGAGCTTAGATATTTTAGGATCAGTATTCTAGTTTTCCCGTTAATGTATCTCATCAGTCTTTTAGTGGGCTGATATTTTGTATATACAGATAAAACAATGGTTCTTACCTGATGTACGGAGTGGATTTGCATATGAAACATTCTAGGCCCTACAGAGCTTGAGTGTTTTACTCAACTGTTTAGGCAACCATAACTTATAGGGCTCCTTAGTTGAATTAGAACAGTTGTACTACAATCCATTCATCTAGACCGTTCACTAGGCTCAATGCACATTTCATGGGTAACCATGCAAGCATCAAAAGAAGCCGACAAATATTGCCCATTCAAACAGTGCTCTTTAATATCGACACTCAAAGATTATCTATACAAAAATAGGTCTAATCAATTAGCAATTTGCTCCATCTATTTGTTAGAGCCCGTCTTGCATTGCTTGTTATTCTAAATAATCATTTTTGTTGTAGATGGATTGGAAGAAGGCTGGCTATACAAAACAAAACAAAATCAAGGATGGATTCGATCACTTGCTTGTGAGATTTTTGCATGGTAGCCTTAGAAATATTTCTAGACTTGATGAACAGTTCTGGTCAATTGATCGGACCGTATAATTGAACCAATGCAACAAGGAACACTATAACTTAATAGTGTTACCAGCAATGGGAGCATTTATCCTTTATACAACTCTTATGGCTAAGTTGTTTGACACATAAGTAGAGCTATACACAGGTAGAGTTAGCTCAATAAATCGCTCGACTCGACTCAGAAATACTCGACTCGGCTCGAAATGAGTTAAAGCCGAGCACGAGCGGATTTTTGGTGTTCGAATTGAGTTTAAGCCGAGCATAAGCTTGACCCTGATCGACTTAGCTCAATTCGAATAGTACTTGAAATCAACTCGACTCAGCTCAACTCAGACTCGACTCGATACTCGACCAGGGGTATATATACCCTACACTGCAAAATCCCCATCCAAACACACCACTGGATCACCAAATTCTGAAAATACCCTACACTGCAAAATCCCCAAATTACCCCCGAAAATCTCGAAAAACGAAATCCAGATTCTCTCCCCTTTCCCTTCTTCCTGCCCCTCGTCAGACGCCTCTCTCTCTCTCTCTCTCTCTCTCTCTCTCTCTCTCTCTCTCTCAATCCCGAGAAAAATGGTCGACAAATCGGAATCCGGGAAAACCGACCACGGGCCATTCTCGACCGTTAGATCCAACGCTGCGAGATACAAGTCGATGTTGCCAGCTAAGCTGCCGATCTCGAGGACCACGTGTCTGACGATCCCGCCCGGTCTGAGCCCAATGTCATTGTTTGAGTCGTCGGTCCTGCTTTCGAACACTAAGGCATGGGGTTTTCCTTTTCCTCCCTCTTTTTGTTTTTTTCCCTATTCGGTCGAATATTTCTGCGGGATTCAACTGATGCTCGATCAAACCAGATGGGGTTTGTTTTCTGTTCGGCTCGGGAACTATGCTCGTGGAGCTCGCCTTCTGTGATTCGCGATGTTCATCTTGTGGGGCGAGTTGTGCGCACAAGTAGCTGACTTTCGGTGGGAATTTTTCTGGTTGGATTGGTATTTTTTTTGTTGAGATTTTTGGGTAATTTGTCCATTTTCAAGCTCGATATCTGCTCGAACTCGGCTCGAACTCGGACGAGTTGAGCACGAGCTAGGCATCCGAGCTCGAAGGCCGAGCCAAGCCAAGTACGAGCTGGGACTCGGGCAATTCGAGCCGAGCACGAGCTGGGCAATACTCGGCTCGACTCGACTCGTGTATAGCTCCACAGATAAGTATGTTTGCTACACAACATACTTACCAACGAAAAGTGAAATTTTGTTTAATAACTTCATATAAGTCATTTTTTTCCCATTAATTTCTCTCATTTTTTTATTTTCTTTCTTAAACATCTTTCATTAAAATTTCCTCCAATTTTTATTTATTCATGTTGGGTCCACCTTTAATATGTACCATCCATTATGTGGGGCCAACCTTTGAAATGATTTGTTCGTTATTTTGGCCCACCTTCGCCATGTCTTCAATGTGAATCATCCATTGCGTGGGGCTTATCTTCAATATAGGCCATCCACCTTGTAAAGCGCACCTTTGATGTGGGCTATCCATCATGTGGGGCCACCTTTGACGTAAGTCGTCCATCACGTGAGGCCCACCTTCAATATGGGCCATCCATTATGTAGGGCCCAAGTTGGAAGTGGGCTGTTTGTCATTCAAGGCCGCTTGGATGTGGGTCATTCAAAAAATAGGCATCAACCTTTGACCTGGACTGTCCACATGGGCATCCATCACACGTGGCCCACCATCTATGTTAAATGACATCATGTGGGCCCATCTTCAATGGCCACTGCAGATCATGTTGAGCCCACCTTTGATGTGGACTGTCGATCGTGTAGGCCCCACTTCCAAAGTAAGCTGTCTTATCATGCAAGGCATGCTTTGGATGGGGACCATCTATTATGTGAGCCCACCTTGATGTGGGTCATCCATCTTATGTGCCCCATCTTTAATGTCCACTACCGATCATGTGGAGCCCACCTTTGACGTGGACTGTATATCATGTGTGCCCCAGAACGTAAGGTTCCTTTTATATGTAAGGCATTCATCATAAGGGGCCGACCTTTGATATGGACCATCCATTGTGCGGGCTAAGCTATGGAATGAGCTTTTTCTACAAACATTGCATATGATATGGCCTCATAGTAGTAATGAGCAAAAACGAACTTACCAGCTAAAGGTACATTTACTAAGGAATGATCCATTTTAGAGCAATTTGATTTTCCATACACTGTTTTCACATGTGAGGACTGCCATATGGAAATGCTAGAAATAATCAGGAGTGCACCCTACCAAACTAAAGGGTGGTGATGCTCACTGCTATAATTGTTCAACTCAATTTGAACTCAATTTTCTTATTTGTATTAAGGCCAGTTTGGATGCGGAATTAAAATAATTAGTACGTATATATCTTTAAATGGATGTATCAGGCATACAACACTTGCTTCCCTGAAATTCGACCAATTGTCCAGATTTACATAAGATGTGGTCTACCTAAAGGGTGGAGAGCAGAATCTTTAGGTGAGGGCTGCTTAGTGTTACGACTACCCACCTAAACAAATGACTGAAATTGCTCCTGTTTGTTTGTGTTGAAAATGTAAAATAGAATGAGAAATGGGTGAAATTGGTCCTTTTTCAGCCCACTTTTAATTTCCCACACGAACGCTTTGGTAGAATCGTGATTCAAATGTGGCGTAGATGTATATTATTTTTCAGTTTTTAAAAATAAAAATCCGGCCATTCTAAGTTGGTTATCAAATACTTAAACTTGGACGGATGCACATGATTTGGACCATTCGTCTGATTAAGCCATACCTTGGATGATCCATGCGTGGAAAATCAAACCAGTCAAAAGATCCTAGCTGTCGAGTGGGGATTTGATTCACTGAATGTTGCTAGGACTTCTTTCCTAATTGCTCAATCCTGATCTTTGAAAAAAAAAAAAAAAAAAAAGTCCAATAGTTGGCTAGGGTCACCTGTCACGATATTTGGGGCATGACCATCACAATAAGAACCAATAGATGAACGATTCAGATCTGTACCATGCATGTCACGTGGCAGATTAAGTGATAGACGGTACTCTCCACTTTCAGGATGTTAATTATTTCCACTTTCTTCTTTAGTTCACGCACTCAATCATTGAAAACCGAGAATGCAGTCATGATGGGGTTTGGCCGATTACGAACTGAAACCGAGTGAGCAGACGTTTGGTGGATGGAGGAAAGAAAGTCCACTTGAAAATGGACGAAACTGACTACTTAATGGCATACGCCGACGTCGACGCGTGAGGACAGGCCTTTGCTTTCTACTAGCAGGGCCATAATTGAGTGAGTCATGTCATCAATTTTATGGGCACTGCCATTAGTCAGGAGTGCCGAGTGCCACATGTTGGGGGCCTTGCATAAAATTTTAGGATCTAGCATGCCGAAACAAACTAAATTATGGAATAATAAAACAATGCAATGAATTAAAGTATAAACCACACACCACACGAGATTTTTATGTGGAAAACTCTCAAAAAGGTAAAAACCACGGGATCTCATCCAGATCAACAATCCACTGTGAAGTAGAACGTTACAACCTTTTCCACTCACGCATGAGTGGATAAACAATAAGATAAACAAAGAAAATAGAAAGATCTAACCGATTACGAGGTCGTGGAATCACTGAGATATCAAGTGTACAGTAGATCACCTCTACGAGCAGAGCCTCCCTTCCACAAGCTTCCTCTCTCTCTTTCTCCCTTTCTCTCTCCCCTTTGATAGCCCTAAACCCTTTAACAAACCCTTGTAAAGCTTTAAGAAACTCTCTTGTATCTTTTCCGTACCCTAGAAAACCATAGAGACTTCTTATTATAGTTTTAGGAAACTCCCTTCCGCATCCTTTTTGCGAAATGAATTAAAAATCAGCAATCCGCACAAAATCATGGAACGAATCTGCGTAACCTCGACTGGTCGAGTGGATCCCTCGATCGATCGAACGGCACCTTCAACCGATCGAGCACATCCCACGACCGGTCGAGTACCTCGAAAATCCAAAACCTCAACTCGCTGGACTTTGAGTCGAGCCCTGCTCGACTGGTCGTGCACCAGCCCTTGACCGGTCGAGCGAAGCTCACAATCGGTCCAGCATAGGAAAAAAACCCCATCAAATCTTCCCCTTTTTGACCCAGGATGGGTTCACCTTTTTCAAGCCAGCCAGGTTTGTACAAACCTCAAACTTGCCCTTGAGCAAAGCCTTGGTCATCATATCTGACCCATTATCGTCCGTGTGGACCTTCTCAAGCTGTAACACCTTTTGTTCCAAAGTATCTATGATCCAGTGATACCGAATCTCTATATGATTCGACTTGGAATGCTGACTTCGATTCTTGCTCAAGTGTATAGCACTCTGACTATCGCAATAGACCATATGCTCCTCTTACTTCAGGCTAAGTTCCTGTAGGAACCTTTTCATCCAAAGCATCTCTTTACATGCCTTTTTGACTGCAATGTACTCGACCTCTTTTGTCGATAATGATATGACCTTTTGTAGCTTGTTCTGCCAAGAAACTGTTCCCCCTGTAAATGTGAACATGAACCCCGATGTAGACTTCCTGAAGTCTATGTCACCTGTCATATCTGCATCTGTGTAGCCCTCTAATACAGGTTTACCGTTACCATAGCATAGGCTCAACCTGGATGAGTCTCTTAGATACCGTAGTATCCATTTCACCGCTGCCCAATGCTTTTTGCCAGGATTGGCAAAATACCGGCTGATAACACCAACCGCATTTGCTATGTCTGGGCGTGTACACACTATAATATACATCAAACTTCTTACAGCTGATGCGTAGGGTACTTCTGCATCTCTTCCACCTTTGCCTTCATCTTGGGACACTGCATCTCGCTCAATCTGAAGTGATCGTCCAATGAAGTACTGACCAGCTTCGTTGCATTCATATTGAACCGCTCTAAAACTTTATCAATATATCATTCTTGTGATAGCCAAAGCTTCCTGCTGCTTCTGTCACGAATTATCTCCATTCCTAGAATCTGTCTAGCCGGACCTAAGTCTTTCATCGCAAAAGACTTACCAAACTCCTGTTTCAGCTTATCGATCTTCTTGATGTCTTTTCCCATGATGAACATATCATCAACATATAACAATAGAACTAAGAAATCACCATCTAAGAACTTGCGCATGAACACACAGTAGTCCGACTCTGTTCTGTCATACCCATGCTTCAACATAAACGAGTCGAACTCTTTATACCATTGTCGTGGAGATTATTTTAGCCCGTACAAGCTCTTCCTCAGCCTACACACCATATGCTCTTTGCCCTTAACTTCGAACCCCTCTGGTTGGTGCATGTAGATCTCTTCTTCCAGGTCACCATGGAGGAATGCAGTTTTAACATTTAACTGCTCTATCTCCAGATCCATGCTAACCGCCAACCCAAGTAACACCCGTATGGATGTTATCTTCACCATTGGCGAGAATATCTCCTTGAAGTCTATGCCTTTCCTCTGACCAAACCCTTTCACCACAAGTCTGGCCTTGAACCTCCTCTGTAAATTCTTCTGCTCAATCTTCTTTCTGAACACCCACTTGTTGATCAGAGTTTTCTTGCCCTTAGGCAGTTTCACCATGTCATAGGTGTGGTTCTTATGCAAGGATTCCATCTTCTCTTGCATAGCTTTCAACCACTTCCCCTTATGCTCGTCGGCTAGGGCCTCAGAATAATCTTCTGGCTCTCCCCCATCAGTCAGTATAATGTACTTATGCGGCGAGTACCTCTTGGACGGCTGTCTGTCCCTAGATGACCTCCTCACCTGTGGCTCAATAGGTACATCAAGTGGGGGCTGCTCCCCTGGTCCATCTTCTGAAGGAATTCCCTGGTCCTCTGCACCTTGCTGTACTCCCCCGTCATCAGGCACCATGGGAGGAATAACCAAATCCATGTTCTCTAGCTCACATGAACTAGGCTGGTTCTTCTCTCGCTTACCAATGTCTTCTATACACTGATCTTCAAAGAAAACCACATCCCTGCTCCTGACAAGCTTCTTTTCGATCGGATCCCACAATATGTAACCGAACTTTTCATCACCGTACCGCAAGAACACACACTGCCTGATCTTCATATTGAGCTTGGACCTCTCGTCCTTTAATACGTGAACGAATGCACTGCATCCAAACACCCTGAGATGATTATACGATGGATCATGTCCAGTCCACACCTTCTCAGGCACTTCTCCATTCAACGGGGCTGATGGAGACCTGTTTATCAGATACACCGCTGTGTACACTGCTTTTCCCCAGAACGTCTTGGGCAATTTCGCATGGGATAACATGCATCTGATTCTCTCAATAATGGTGCGATTCATTTGCTCAGCTACACCATTATACTGGGGGGTCTTTGGAACCGTCTGTTCATGCCGTATACCCAGGGACTTACAATACTCATGGAAGTCGCCAATGTATTCACCACCATTATCAGTGCGGATGCACTTCAATGATTTACATGTTTCTCTCTCGACCATAGCATGAAACAATTTAAACACACTAAAGATCTCGTCCTTGGATTTCAAAGCATAAACCCAAACCTTCCTATATGCATCATTTATAAAAGTGATAAAATACAATGCCCCATTTTTGTCCTCATAGTATCACAAACATCAGAATAAACCAAATTTAATGCATGCGCTTTATTAACATGAAAAACAGATTTAATAAATTAAACTCTATGCTGTTTCCCTGATAAACAATCAATACAGGTTTTGAGAGGTATACCTGTCAGTCTGGAAGGAGTCGCTTCCTCGCTAATAGTTAAAGCCCCTTTTCACTCATGTGGCTTAGACGCCTATGCCACATGTCAATAGCTGAATCTTCCGCTGCGTTCAACCCACCCTTGTACACACTGACACTTACCTTGTAAAGCGTGCAACACTTCTTTCCTCTGACTGTGATCAACGAACCCTTGATGAGCTTCCAGCGCCCACCAGCAAACCGACTTTCATAGCTATCATCATACAGCCTTCCCGTCAACATCAGGTTGAGGCGAAGGTCTGAGATATGCCTCACATCCCTAAGAACCAATGTGCAGCCCACATCGGTCTTCACACAAATATCATCGACTCCTACGATCTTTGATACGATAGAATTTTTCATCTTCACGGTCCCATAGTCACCTGACTTGTAGCTTATGAAAAAGTTCTTGCGTGGAGTCGCATGAAACGAGGCTCCCGAGTCTATCACCCAGTCAGTATCCTGACTCGTAGTCGTGAGACATACACTGTGATCTGGTGAAAGAATAACTACAACATCATCATCTGAGGCGACTGCAGTGGAATCTGATTAATCTTCCTTCTCCTTTCCTTTTCCTTTCTTGTCGTTCTTCCTACCATGATATTCATGCTTGTAGTGGCCCTTCTTGACACAATTACAGCAATCAACATCTTTTCTGTTAGTTGACTTGCCTCTTGATTTATCTCGGTCCTTCCTGCCCTTCCTGTTCTTTCCTCTCCTCCGTTCTTGTGTCACAAGGGCATCTTGCTGAGTAGACCCCTGAGACTTCCTTCTTGTCTCCTCATTGAAGAGACAACTGGTTACCTGTTTCATGGATATCTTTCTGTCTAGCGCAGAGTTACTTAGAAACACCACCAATGTCTCCCAACTGTCAGGCAATGAACTAAGTAATAGCAAAGCCTGTAATTCATCATCCATGACCATTTTCATAGAGGAGAGTTGATTCACTAAATTGCTGACCTCATTCATGTGATCAGCCACAGAACCACCATCCTTGAACTTAAGATTCACAAGTCGCCTTATCAGAAAAATTTTATTACCGACTGTCTTCCTCTCATACATCATATCTCTATAGACACATGGTGAAACAGAGAATCATCTAACCATTGTCTAATAAACCCCACCGCTTTTCGGTCCATCTTCTTCCAATCATTATCAGACATATCCTTGGATTTTGCTGATATGCCTAAAATTAGAGAATATAGGTCCTTGCAATAAAGCAAGTCTTCCATCTTAGCCTTCCATATGGTCCAATTAGAACCATTGAGGCTGATCATCCTTGATGAGCCACCTTCCATAATTTAAAACTGATCCAACCCGTTCAATGAACTTAGCTTTGATACCACTTTGTTGGGGGCCTTGCATAAAACCTTAGGATCTAGCCTCTTGAAACAAACCAGAATTATGGAATAATAAAGCAATAAAATAAATCAAAGCATAAACCACACACCACACAAGAGATTTTTATGTGGAAAACCCTTAAAGAGGTAAAAACTACAAGACCTCGTCTAGATCAACAATCCACTATGAAGTAGAACATTACAACCTTCTTCACTCAAGCAGGAGTGGAAAAACAATAAGAGAAACTAAGAAAGTGGAGAGATCTTCTTCTCATACATCATATCTCTATAAACCCCACCGCTTTTCTTCTTCTCATTATCGCATATCCTGGAAAATACAATAAGAGAAACAAAGAAAGTGGAGAGATCTAACCGATTAGCCTTCCGTGGTCCACCGAGATATCAAGTGCACAAGATATCACCTCTTTAAAGCGATCCAGCCTCCTTCCATAACTTCTCTCTCTTTTTAGGGGCCTCCCTTTCTGCTCTTGAAACAAACAAATTATGAATAATAAAGCCTAAACCCTTTTTATATAAACCCTTGAAAAAAAACTTTAGACCTCGTCCCTCACTTGTGATCTTTTCCATACCTTAAAAAAGTCCTATCTAACAGGGACTTCCTATATATAGTTTTAGAAACTCCTTTCCGCATCCTCTCTCTTTCTCCCTTTCTCTCACCCCTTTGATAGCCCTAAACCCTTTAGTAAACCCTTGTAAATGACTTAAAAATATACAATCCGCACAAAATCGCTTTCCGCATCCTTGTTGCAAATGACCCAAAATATACCTCGACCGGTCGAGTGGATCCCTCGACTGGTCGAACGACACCTTCAACCGTTTGAGCACATCCCACGACCGGTCGCGTACCTCGAAAATCCAAAACCTCAACTCGCTGGACTTTGAGTCGAGTCTTGCTCGATTGGTCATGCACCAGCCCTCGACCAGTTGAGCGAAGCTCACGACCGGTAGAGCACGGGGAAAAAACCCCATCACTACTTGGGTTAGTCTCAACATGAACCCTATGACCCCAATCAATCTTTAGCTAAAGGGGAAATCCTAGGTCCAATCTAAGTTGGGCTTGGGTCGAGGTTATTGAGAATCATTACCAAGTCTAAATTTAATTATGATAAATATTAAGCAAGTTTTATTGAGTCAAATTAGGGTGCGATTATTTTAAAAATTTTATTATTTTTTTATTATTATTATGATTATTATTATTATTATTAATGTTAGTAAGATTAAGAAATAAAAAGCTTTTTTTCTTTAAGTTACACCAAAATTACCCAAATTACTTGAGACCTTATATGGTCTTTTTACTTAGTCAATGGACTAATTCTCAACTTAAGACGCAATTGATTTCAAACATAAGAGGCATTTGGATCATAAGTTACTTTAGATAAGCTAACTATGCAGCATGTAACTTATCTTGACTTCTACTTATTCTTTGGCAAATAAATAGGTTTGGTAAGCAACATAATTATCTATCTAAAAGTGGAAAAACATGTATGGTTTCCAACATTATAAGTATTTATCCCTCAAATCTATTTGGTCCCCTCACATTCACCATCTATCATGTAGGGGCAACTCTTGATGTGAATCATTCATTATGTGGGCCCACCTTTGTCATGGGTTGTCCAACATACAGGGCCCACCTTGGATGTGGGCCAATCATCATTAGGGCGAACCTTAATGTGCATCATTATGTAAGCCCCACCTTTATTATTGGTCATTCATCATGTTGGGGCCACCATCAATGTGGGGCCCACCTTCAATATCAATATCAACCGCCCATCATCTGGAGACCACCTTTGATATGGATTGTCTATCGTGTGGGCCCCATTTTCAACGTGGGCAATCCATAATGTGGGGTTCACATTGGATATGGGCCACTCATCATTAGGTCTACTCAATGAATGGATCCACGTGTCCTAAAATCATCCGGAAAAATAGATGGATGGCATAGATACATAATACAAACATCAAGGTGGGCTCCAGAGTAAGGGCCTCGCCGTCTTGGTTGAGGCCGGTGACTCTCCTGATCAACTTCGAGGACGCAATTTGGCCACTAACACTGTCATTGGCAAGTGGCTACTGGTTAGTCTTCGTGGGCCCATCACTGTGTATATGTTTCATCCACACTGTCCATCCTTTGTTTTTTTTTTTTCAGATGATTTTATAATTTAAGCTCGGAAATGAGGTAAATCCAAATCTTAAGTGGACCACACAACAGGAAATACTGTTAATTGAACCACCACCATTAAAAAGCATATTGGGCTACAAAAGTTTTGGATGAAGCTGATATTTGTTTTTTCCATTCATTCCAGTGACAAAAGTTTTCTATTAGGATGATATTTGTTCCTACAGTTTATCTGAGTGGTAATAATACTATGAACGGTTTGGATGGCATATAAACATCATGGTCAGCTCTAAAAAGGTTTCAATAATGAATGTTGCTCTTTTTGGTGGGGTCCACCTGTTTTTTTAATCTGATCGTTTGTTAGAATACAGACTTAATGTGGTCTTTTAAAACAGATAGACGGAGTGGATTTTTCACAGACATTTCTGTGGACCCACACAGCCCCGGTACTCTGTGCCTGGGTAAGGGGAAATCCGCTTCCTGTTCTGGGGTGCAGATTGGTGCTAAGCTCACTTAGACGTGGCTAGAGTCGGACGGTCATGTCAGGAGCTCTGTGGGGCCCACCGTGATATATATGTTTTACCTAGCCTATTATTTATTTTGAAATATCATTTTAGGGCATGAGTACAAAACCAAAAAGGGTAAGATCAAATATTCAAGGGACCACACCTCTAAAAGCAGTGGGGATTGAACTCCTACAGTAAAAACTTTCTAAGGCCAAGGAAATTTTATTTTATTCATAAATCATTGACAGGAAGGGAAAACATAAATATCAGCTTGATACAAACTTCCGTGGTATCAAAAAGTTTTCAACAGTTGACATTCAATCCCCACTGCTTCCCGTGGTGTGGTCCAATTGTGTCTTCAATCTACCACCTTTTTTGGATCGTGTCCTAAAATGATTTGTCAAAGTAGATGAACAATGTAGATAAAACGTATACATCAGTTGCCCCACGTGCCCTTCAATGTGCATATTTCCTGCAAAAGCTTTTGCAGGAGTCATTGTGCTGGGAAGATGGGTGGGGACCATCTGATGTCTGCGAGTAATTCACCCCATCCATTCATTTTGTGAGCTAAATTTAGTACATGAAAAAAAAATCCAGATCTAACACTTGAGTGGGCCACACGGGAGTGAAAATTAGGAAATGAAATGCCTACTATTGAAATATTCCTTGGCACCACCTCCATGTATGTATGCCATGCAAACAGTTTATAGTCTTTCCCAGTGGGATAAACTGAAAATACAAAACTTATCCTGATACAAATCTTTGGTGACATTACGAATGTTTCAGCGGTGGTTGTTCAATGTTTTCGCTCATGTGGCCTACTTTAGTAATAGATTTGGCCATTTTTTGTCACATTTTAAAATGAACTTGAAAAATGAATAAATGGGGTGGATTTGTCACAAATATCATGGTGGGCCCACATAACTTTCCTAGGAACTTTTTGTGGAGGAAATCTCGCTCTGTTTTGGGGTCGCAGCCAAGTGACGCTTCCTGTGCATTGCAGTTTCAATAGTTGCGGGCTTATCATAATGTATGTGGTAAATCCACACAATCTATCTACTTTTAAAGGTTATTTTAAGGTACGGGCCCAAATATAAAGTGGATCCAAATTTCATTGAGGGGCACACAACATTGTCATCAGTGGAGTGATGCCGCATGTACAAGGAACAAAAGGCTTAAAAAGTCATTCTTATCTTTTTGGAATATAACAAACAAAGGTATAAAACAAATATGAATCAAAGTTAAAATAAATGGTTTCTTGACCGTATTTTGAAATCATAAGCGAGTTTTAGAAAGCTGTTTAAAAGTAAATTTATTTTCTTTAAATTCAACAAAAACTTAAGCATATGGATGGCATTGTCCCAATATTAAAAAGCAAAAAATAAAAACTTAGGAAAATAAGTAGTTTTAAAACACATAAGTTACTTTTTATAATAATATTTACCAAACTAATATATATATATATATATATATATATATATATATATATATATATATATATGAACTAACTTAATTACTTAACATAAGCTAAAAAGTAACTACTTTGTGATATCCTAACCAGGCCTCAAATTTCAAATTTATTTAACAACTAAAAGATCAGTAAACACTAACCAAATATGAAAATAGCGGAGGTTAAAAATTTTGGGCTTCATGAGGAACCCATGACGATGACCATGGTGTATACATTTTCAGTCCTTGATCTTGGTTGCATTGGACTCCCTAGGTCAGGAAAGACTCGTCCTCGAGTTATAATCAGTGTAGTGTTGGGGGCCTTGTACAAAACCTTAGGATCTAGCCCTCCAGAACAAACCAGAATTATGGATAATAAAGCAATGAAAACAATCAATGTATAAATCACGTACCACACAAGAGATTTTTACGTGGAAAACCCTCAAAGAGGTAAAAACCACGGGACCTCGTCCAGATCAACAATCCACTATGAAGTAAAACGTTACAAACTTCTTCACTCACGCAGGAGTGGATAAACAATGAGAGAAATAAAGAAAACAGAGAGATCTAACCAATTATGAGGACATAGAAGCGCTAAGATATAGATTGCACAGTAAATAACCTCCACGAGCAGAACCTCCCTTCTATAAACTTCATCTCTCCCTTTTCCTCTCTCTCTCACCTTTGATAGCCCTAAACCCTTTAGCAAATCCCTTATAAAGCTTTAGGAAACCCTCTTGTCATACCTAGGAAGCCTTAGGAACTCCTATTTAAAGTTTTAGGAAACTCCTTTTTGCATCCCAGTTGTAAAAGGACTTGTGCCACGAAATCCACGCAAAATCGTGGAATGAATCTACGTAACCTCGACTGGTCGAACTGAGTCAATGACCAGTCGAGAGCCACCTTCGACCAGTCGAGCACCTCAGTTGATTGGTCGAGCACCCTGGAGAAAAATAGTCTACAATCGCTGGACTTTGAGTCGTGCCATGGCTCGACTCCTACGACTGGTCGAAACTAACCTTCGACCGGTCGAGCAGGACTCACGACCGATCGACGACGGGTCAAAAAAAAATCCATCAAATCTCTTCCTTTTTGACCCAAGAGGGATCCACCTTCTTCAAGCCAGACAAGTTTCTACAAACCTCAAACTTGCCCTTGAGCAAAGCCTTGGTCATCATGTCTGACCCATTATCGTCCGTGTGGACCTTCTCAAGCTGTAACACCTCCTGTTCCAAAGTATCCCTGATCTAGTGATACCGAATCTCTATGTGGTTTGACTTGGAATGCTGACTTGGATTCTTACTCAAGTGTATAGCACTTTGACTATCGAAATAGACCACGTGCTCCTCCTACTTTAGGCTAAGTTCCTGTAGGAACCTCTTCATCCAAAGCATCTCTTTACATGCCTCTGTGATTGCAATGTACTCGGCCTCTGTCGTCGACAACACTACGACCTTCTGTAGCTTGCTCTGCCAGGAAACTGCTCCCCCTGCAAACGTGAACATGAACCCCGATGTAGACTTTCTGGAGTCTATGTCACCTGTCATATTTACATCTGTGTAGCCCTCTAACACAGGTTTACCGTCACCATAGCATAGGCTCAACCTGGATGAGTCTCTTAGATACCGCAGTATCCACTTAACCGCTGCCCAATGCTCTTTGCCAGGATTGGTAAGATACCAGCTGACAACACCAACCACATATGCTATGTCTGGGCGTGTACACACCATAGCATACATCAAACTTCCTACTGCTGATGCGTAGGATATCTTCTACATCTCTTCCACCTCTACCTTCATCTTGGGACACTGTCTGTCGCTCAATCTGAAGTGACCATCAAGTGGAGTACTGACTGGCTTCATTGCATTCATATTAAACCGCTCTAGGACTTTCTCAATATACCGTTCTTATGACAGCCAAAGCTTCCTGCTGCTTCTATCATGGGTTATCTCCATTCCTAGGATCTGTCTAGCTGGGCCCAAGTCTTTCATCGCAAAAGACTTGCCCAACTCCTGTTTCAGCCTTTTGATCTTCTTGATGTCTTTTCCCATAATGAGCATGTCATCAACGTATAAGAGCAGAACTAAGAAATCATCATCTGAGAACTTGCGCATGAAGACACAGTGGTCCGACTCTATTCTGTCATACCCATGTTTCAACATAAACGAGTTGAACTTCTCGTACCATTGCCGTGGAGCTTGTTTCAGCCCATATAAGCTCTTCCTCAGCCTACACACCATATGCTCTTTGCCTTTAACTTCGAACCCCTCTGGTTGGTGCATGTAGATCTCTTCTTCCAAGTTACCATGGAGGAAGACAGTTTTAACATCTAACTGCTCTATCTCTAGATCCATGCTAGCCGCCAACCCAAGCAACACCCGTATGGATGTCATCTTCACCACTGGTGAGAATATCTCCTCGAAGTCTATGCCTTTCCTCTGACCAAACCCTTTCACCATAAGTCTGGCCTTGAACCTCGTCTGTGAATTCTTATGCTCAATCTTCTTTCTGAACACCCACCTATTGCTCAGAGCTTTCTTGCCCTTAGGCAGTTTCACCATATCATAGGTGTGGTTCTTATGTAAGGATTTCATCTCCTCTTGCATAGCTTTCAACCACTCCCCCTTATGCTTGTTGGCTAGGGCCTTAGAATAATCTTCTGGCTCTTCCCCATCAGTCAGCACAATGTACTCATGTGGCGAGAACCTCTTGGGCGGTTGTCTGTCCCTAGATGACCTCCTCACCTGTGGCTCAACAGGTGGATCAAGTGGGGGCTGCTCCCCTGGTCCATCTTCTGAAGGAACTCCCTCGTCCTCTACACCTTGCTGTACTCCCCCGTCATCAGGCACCATGGGAGGAGTAACCGGATCTATGTCCTCTAGCTCACCTGAACTAGAATAGTTATTCTCTGGCTTACCAATGTCTTCTATACACTGATCTTCAAAGAAAACTACATCTCTGCTCCTGACGAGCTTCCTCTCAGTCGGATCCCACAATCTGTAATCGAATTTTTTATCACCGTACCCCAAGAACACACACTGCCTGATCTTCATATCGAGCTTGGGCCTCTCGTCCTTTGGTACGTGAACGGATGTCCTGCATCCAAACACCCTGAGATAACTGTACGATGGATCTTGTCTAGTCCACACCTTCTCAGGTACTTCTCCATTCAACGGGGTTGATGGAGACGTATTTATCAAATACATTGCCGTGTGTATTGCTTCTCCCCAAAATGTCTTGGGCAATTTTGCATGGGATAACATGCATCTGATTCTCTCTACAATGATGCAATTCATTCGCTCAGCTACACCATTATGCTGGGGGGTCTTGGGAACCGTCTGTTCATGCCGTATACTTAGGGACTTGCAGTACTCATGAAAGTCGCCAATGTATTCACCACCATTGTCAGTGCGGATGTACTTCAATGGTTTACCTATCTCTCTCTCGACCACAGCATGAAACAATTTAAACACACCAAAGACCTCGTCCTTGGATTTCAAAGCATAAACTCAAACCCTCCTAGATGCATCATCTATAAAAGTAACAAAATGCAATGCTCCACCCAAGGTTTTTGTCCTCATAGGACCATAAACATTATAATAAACCAAATCTAATGCATGCACTTTATTAACATGAGAAGCAAATTTAACAAATGAAACTCTATGTTGTTTCCCTGATAAACAATCAAGACAGGTTTTGAGAGGTGTACCTGTCACGTCTGGAAGGAGCCACTTCCTCGCTAGTAGCTGAAGCCCTTTTTCACTCATTTGGCCTAGACGCCTGTGCCACATGTTAATAGCTGAATCTTCCATTGCGTTCAACCCACTCTTGCACATACTGACACTTACCTTGTAAAAGGTGCAACACTTCTTTCCTCTGGCCACGATTAATGAACCCTTGATGAGCTTCCATCGCCCACCAGCAAACCGGCTTTCATAACCATCATCATCCAACCTTCCAATCGACATCCAGTTGAGGCGAAGGTCTGGGATATGCCTCACATCCTTGAGAACCAATGTGTAGCCCACATCGGTCTTCACACAAATATCACTGACTCCCACGATTTTTAACACGCCAGAATTTTCCATCTTCATAGTCCCATAGTCACTTGACTTGTAACTTGTGAAGGAGTCCTTGCGTGGAGTCGCATGAAAAGAAGCTCCCGAGTCTATCACCCAATCAGTGTCCTGACTCGTAGCCGTGAGACATACATCATGATCTGCAAAAAGAATAACTACAATGTCGCCATCTAAAGCGACCGCAGTGGAATCTGATTCATCTTCCTTCCCTTTTCCTTTCTTGTCGCTTGTAATGGCCCTTCTTGCCACAATTTCAGCAATCAACATCTTTCCTGTTACTCGACTTGCCTCTTAATTTATCTCGGGCCTTTCTGCCCTTCCTGTTCTTTCCTCTCCCCCGTTCCTGTGTCACAAGAGCCTCTTGCTGAGCAGACCCCTGAGACTTCCTCCTTGTCTCCTCATTGAAGAGATAACTGGTTACCTGTTCCATGGATATCTTTTCGTCTGGCGTGGAGTTACTTAGAGACACCACCAATGTCTCCCAACTGTCAGGCAATGAATTAAACAATAGTAAAGCTTGCAATTCATCATCTAAGACCATCTTCCTAGAGGTGAGTTGGTTCACTATATTGCTGACCTCATTCATGTGCTCGGCCACAGAACCACCATCCTTAAACTTGAGACTCACAAGTTGCCTTATCAGAAAAATTTTATTACCAGCTGTCTTCCTCTCATACAGCCCTTGTAATTTCAGCCATAGGCTAGCGGCTGAGGTTTCTATAGACACATGGTGGAACACTGAATCATCCAACCATTGTCTAATAAACCTCACCACCTTTCGGTCTATCTTTTTCCAATCAACATCAGTCATATCCTTGGATTTTGCTGATATGCTTAAAATTGGAGAATATGGGTCATTGCAATAAAGCAAGTCCTCCATCTTAGCCTTCCATATAGTCCAGTTAGAACCATTGAGGCTGATCATCCTTGATGAGCCACCTTCCATAATTCAAAAACCAATTCTACCCGTTCAATGAACTTAGCTCTGATACCACTTTGTTGGGGGCCTTGCACCCTAGGATCTAGCCCTCCAGAACAAACCAGAATTCTGGATAATAAAGCAATGAAAACAATCAATGCATCAATCACACACCACACAAGAGATTTTTACGTGAAAAACCCTCAAAGAGGTAAAAACCACAGGATCTCATCCAGATTAACAATCTACTATGAAGTAGAACGTTACAAACTTCTTCACTCACGCAGGAGTGGATAAACAATGAGAGAAACAAAGAAAACAGGATCTGACCAATTACGAAGACATAGAAGTGCTGAGATATAGATTGCATAGTAGATAACCTCCATGAGCAGAACTTCCCTTCTATAAGCTTCCTCTCTCTCTTTTCCTTTCTCTCTCACCTTTGATAGCCCTAAACATTTTAGCAAATCCCTTGTAAAGCTTTTGGAAACCCTCTTGTCATACCTAGGAAACCTTAGGAACTCCTATTTAAAGTTTTAGGAAACTCCTTTCCGCATCCCAGTTGCGAAAGGACTTGTGACACGAAATCCGCGCAAAATCATGGAACGAATCTGCTTAACCTCGACTGGTTGAACCGAGTCCACGATCAATTGAGAGCCACCTTCGACCGGTTGAGTACCTCGGTTGACTGGTCGAGCACCCCGGAGAAAAATAGTGTACAGTCGCTGGACTTTGAGTCGTGCCACGGCTCGACTCCTACGACTGGTCAAAACCAGCCTTCGACCAGTCGAGTAGGGCTCACGACCAGTCGACGACGGGTTAAAAAAAAAACCAATCATGTAGGCCATTAAATTAAAGTTTATTTCAGATTGTCATCTGTTTTTTTTATTTTTTTATTTTTTTATTTTTTTTTTTTTAAATTTTTATGGTCCTGCACACCTGACGTGCGGAAGAGTTTGATCTTCTTACAGGCTGATCTCCAAACTGTGGGTGACCCTTTTCACGAATTGGAGGAAAAAGTCCAATGGCAGCACATGGTCGCTCCTTGTATGGTATCATCTGATAGGTTGATGAGTAGAAAAGAAAGGTAGGGTATATGTTAAACCGCTGCTAGTTCGTGCCATCATGTCAACTACATCTATTAGCTGATGAGATTAATTCATGTTCTCATTGTATTGTGAACATGTAATATCAGTCCCATCCAAAACTAATGTGAATCACACAATGCATAATGGTGTAAAATCAGGTGTAGAATCTGTGAGTTTTGGTCCAGGATAATGATTGGAATGTCAGTTCATATAATGAGGTTTGCCCGGTGGAATAAAAACAAGACGGTGGGCATCTACTACCCTTGTTAAATATATTTCGGCCCACCTGAGTTGTGGATCAGGTTCACTTTTGGCCTAGAGACTAAACATGAGTTGCCAAGTGGATAACATGCGCAGCAAGGTGGCCCAACAAGCTTGAGTGCTTTGGTAGCTAGGTACAACATACTTGAATTTCCTACAACATTTGTTGGATGGAATTGGTGAAAAAAAAAAAAAAAAACTATCATATGGAGCCCCATTGTGATGTCAGTGAGAGATCCAATCCGTCAATTAGGCTCAGATCTGTTAGGACCTGAGCTCTAAAATCGAACGGATATCCAAAACTCATGTGACCACACCACAAGGAACAGTGGGAACAGGGACATCCACAACCGAAGACCTTCTTGATCCAACCCATTCATAACGTGAGTCCTACCAGAATGAAGGATACCACAATTGGAACCTTCGGTGAGCCCAAGAAGGTTCCAATTGTGGGCATTTCCATCCCTGGTGTTGTAGTGGTGTAGCCTACTTGAGTTTTGAATAAGCTTGATTTTTGAGTCCACACCTTAAACTTATGGACAAAGTAAATGTTACATAAATATCTTTTTGTTTTTTGTTTTTTCCCACAAAGTTTGTTATTGGGTCTGTTGATGCCATTGACAGTCTGTTCGATGTCACCTTTGATGATATCGAACAATTCTCGATCACATCAAGTCTTATGAATTTTCTTCAAATAGTTGGTGGACTAATCGAACACTTTTTCAATGCCATCGATGAGTATTCGATGCCATCAAGAATTTTCAAAAAATCTTATTTTATATCTGGACAGTCGAGGTATTAGTTCGATATCATTGATAGGGCTTAGATACCATCGACAACGCTTTGATGGCATCGACAGATTCTACGCAGATTTTTCAAAAAATTGTGAAATTGGGGAATTTGTTTCTGATTTTGTTTGAGATTCTCTCTAAGGCTATATATATGGTTATAAACGGGATTGGGAGGTATTCTAAAGGTTTCTAAATCATCTTAGGGTTTCAAAGGGGTGTAGAAAGGGTGAGATTCGAAATTGTTCGAATCAGGTAAGCTTTATCCCTTGGTAATTTTTGTTTTCATAGTAATTATTTGTTACTTTATGTCGTAGTTTTTTTTTTCAAAAGGGTTTTTCTACGTTAAATTATTGTGTTCTCTTTGTGTTTGCTTGGTGCTATTGGATTATTATCTTGAATTCATCTCTATGTGCTTTTGCGGTCCCCCAATACCTTGGTCTGTCTCCAATCTTTTAAGCCTTGGCCTTGGTCCTAATTAGAATAAATAGTCTTAGACTCCAGTCAGGTGGGTTGAACCACGACCGGCCCTATACGATAAAGATTGATTTGACTAAAGGTTTGAAATATTGTGAATATGGATTTTTTATTTTTATTTATTATTTATTTTTTTAATTATTTTTTAATTAGATGTGCTTCAGCGGTAACGGATCCTATGATATAAGTGGTTTCACCTATGGAAACCTGATTCCCAGTCCAAAAGTCTTTTTAAGCTGCCTGTGAACGTATAATCAAACCATTCACACCTGTCTTCAAATGTTTCATTATTTTGTGCATGATAACGACACCGGGCCAACTGGCGGGGCTATTCATTGTTCACCCTCCCACATCTCTTCCATCAAAATGGGCTTAGGTTTCAAGCCTTGGCTGGAGAGGCACGTCCAATCCTTAACCGTTACCTAAATCCTCAACAGCATAAAACATCCAAGCTTGTGGTGCCCACCATGTTGTATGTGCTAATGCTATGCTTGAGGGGGGAAATCGATATGGGATATGCCAACACTTAGGTTTGTACATGGGGCAACCATGGTGGGTATCTTTAATTAAACCCTTTAATCAGGTGATGAAATGATGTGAAAAAAGGAAACAGAAAAGGGGGAAAAAAAAAAAGACTGATCTAAATATCAGGTTGGCTGAGATTTTGTATGTAGTTTAAATAAGGGTTCTCACCAGATGGCCAGAGTAGATTTAGGTACAAAATATGGTTGGACCCACTAACTTGGGTGGTGTTGTAGACGGTGCCCACGCACTTCAGTGTTGAAATAGGGAGCGTCTACCACTGAGCCATGCACCGAGTTAGCAGTTTTCGTGGCTAACTCCTATGTATCCACTGTGGTTTCCTTCACAAATTGAATAGAAAATTCATAATCATCCAAAACTAAAGTAGGTTACATCACAGGAAGCATTTGTGGAGGAATGCACATCATTATTTTTTTAGGACCCATTGAGGCGTATGTACACCATCCAATCCATTGTTATTATAATTACTTAAGCAGGATAAGAGTATTATCTAAAAATCAAAGTATTATAAAACTCAAGTGGGCCATGTGAAGTTAGAGGTTTTAATTAGATTTTTTTAAAAAAGGTTGGCTTATGTGAGTGTTGAATCATTTTATTTTTTAAGAACAACGCCTAAAAAAACAGTGAATTATATGATGGACGGTGTGGATTTTATGCTTGTTAAGCTTTTTCTCCATTGTTAGTGAAATTAACCCGGCAGATGCCCAGCGAGAGGTACCCAGGACCGAGTCGGTAGTCCAACTTCCATGCAACTCCAAAAATGTACCTTGACGCGAAACGTCTGAAATGATGGGACGGGGATTTTCCTGGTGTGCACACACCATTCAACTCAGTGGTGTGTGTTAACATAGCAAAGCTCTATGGCCCCACCATTATGTATGTGTTACATCTACACCATCAATCCATTTTGAAAGATTATTTTAAAGCAAGAGCCAAAAACTGAAGCAGATCCAAAGCTTAAGTATACTATACTAAGAAATGAGTGGTACAATGACACCCATCGTTGTTACCTTCCCAAGGTCCACTGTAATGTTTATTTGCCATCCAACTGTTCCTAAGTTCACACATGCATAATGGAGAGAAAATATATCAACTTAATCCAAATCTTTTGTTGCCTTGAAGAAGCTTTTAGGGATAGGCGTTCAATCCTTACTACTTTTTGTGATGTAGCCCATTTGTGCTTTGGATATTTGCATCATTTGTAGATCATACCCTTAAACGATCTAGGAGCATAATGAATGGATGGTACACATAAAACACATACATGACAGCGGGCTCACGAATCTTTGCCACGTAAACAGACCGAGGTCCAAAGTAGGGAATCGGTGTTTGAACCCGGTCAGAAAATTTTTTAAAAAAAATTAAAGAAGATGGGATTTGGGGTTTCCCCGGGTAATACGCTAGCTGGTGTTGCCCTTGCCGTGGGCCCACCTTAATATATGTTGTACATTAACAGTATCCGTTAGTTTTTTAAACTGATTTAAGAGAATGTGCAGAAATAAAGTAAATCCGAATCTCAAGTGTACCACACCATTACAATTGAATGCCTGTCTTTGAAAAACTTACTGACGGTAACAAAAGTTTTGGATTAAGCAGGTATTTACGCTTTCCCTTCTTCGTCTAGGTCTGCACGAGCTTGACATCTGGTTGGATGTCAAGTAAACATTACATTAATCCTTTGGAAATTTTAATGGAAAGCATTTAATTACCACTGTTTCCTTTGGTATGGCTTATTTGGAATTTGGATTCACTTTATTTTTGAAACCATGCCCTAAAATTAGCTGTAAAAACTTGTGGATGGCACGGATATATACACTAAAAATTTATGAATGTCACGGATATATACACTACATACCATGGATGGGGCATAAATAGAAGATGATGTTCACTGATCGATCCTAGCCATCCAATTGGTAGTGCACGGTTAAGAACTATGATGGTAAGTGGTCCAAATTCAACAGGAGAAATCAGATCTCGTTAAGATTGTTAAAGCAATACTCAGTGTCGATGCGGAGTCCAATGTTCGGGAATATTGCACGTATGCAGAGAACCTCACGGATTGGGATCCCTGTAGCAGAACCTCTTTGGGGCCCACCGGGATGTCTGTTTGACATCCACGCCGTCCATCAGTTTCTCCAGCTCATTTTAGGATACCACGCAGATTCAGTACTCAAGCGATGCACACCGAGGGCGTGTTTGGACAGGTGGATTAGAAGGGATTAGATTGTATTGGACGGGATTGGAAGGAGCAATCCCGGGAATGGCTGGGCCTGCCAAACACGGTCGGTGATATGATCCTAATTCCATGGATCTTCAGACAATCCACTGACAACACCATTATTACCTTTAAATCCCATCCAATCCACCCTAATCCATTGAAATTTGCCTTAGACGTGTTTGGTTGGTGGGATTGGTAGGGATGGGAAGGTTGAATCCTGGATTGGCCGGGCGTGCCAAACGGACTGGGTATAGCAATACAGGGATATATCCAATCCATCAACACCGTTACTTAGAAATCCACGCCATCCACTCTAATACCATTCAATCCCTTCCAATCCACCCGGCCAAACGGGCCCCGAAGGAAATAATAAGGATTGGACACCGACCGTTGAAGCCTTCGTGAGACCAACGTGATGTTTAGGGCCCGTTTGGCCGGGTGGATTGGAAGGGAGTGAATGGTATTAGGGTGGATGGCGTGGATTTCAAGGTGATGATGGTGTTGTCAGCGGATTGTCTTGAGATCCATGGGATTACTATATCCCTGGATTGATACATCCAGTCCGTTTGGTACGCCTAGCCAATCCAGAGATTAAAGCTTCCGATCCCTTCCAATCCCACGAACCAAACACGTCGCAGGCTAATTTGAGCGGATTGGGATGGATTGGATGGGATTTAAAGGTAATGATGGTGTTGTCAGTGGATTGTCTGAAGATCCATCGGATTTGGATCAGATCACCTACACTGTTTGGCACGCCCGGCCATTCCCAGGATTTACCATCCAATCCCTTCCACTACCATCTAATCTCTTCCAATCCAACCGGCCAAACGGGCCCTTAAATTCCATCCAAACCGTTCATAAGGTTATTCCCACCGGGAAAAAAACAAATATCATCCTGAGAAAAGTTCTGTGGCCCAAGTGAAGGATTCAGTGATGGGAGTTCAATCCCTACTGTGTCCTATGGCGTGGCCTTTAGTTTTGGATCCACCTCATTTTTGGTCCCGTGTCTTAACATGATCTACTAAACTGATGGACGGAGGGGATGTCAATGGGCCCCACAGAGCTCTTCCGACAAGAGAACACAACTCGGAGCACGGTTCTGAAATCTGAACCATCAATCCTCAACCTGGCACCGCAAAACTCGAGAAAACGCGTCGGATAATGGTTCGGTGAAATTCCTTTCCACAGAAGTCGGTGGGCCTCACTATCGGCCTACAATAGTACCGCGGTCGCAATAATCGCACACGTCTGAAGAATGGGTCCCTCATCTCTTACTCGGAGCAGTAACGCGGAAGAGAATATGAGGATTCCTCTCTCTCTCTTCCCTCGACTTTCTTTTCCCTTTCATTGGACTTGAATGACAAAAGCCCGGCACAAACGTTCATACTCTGGCAGAATGTGATGCTTCATACGCAGGCGTGTCATTCAAATAACTCAAAAATAAACTATTCAAAATTTTGGATGATGACCCATAAACAGTGGGTCCCCTATTTTGGACAGTTTTAATTTCGCTTGTGTGCCACACATGTACAATATCTTAGAGCCCGTATATCATGCATCACACGTTGCCAGAGTGTCGAGGATCTCAAATGGAAAAGGAGGAGAGAGAAGAAGGGAGAAGAATCAGTCAACACTCGGACCCTCAATCATCCTACGTTTCTGTGACCGAAGACCGGTCTTACCTTCCCACACTCGTTTTCCTCAGTCAAACTTCCCTTTTGCGATCCTTTCAAAGTACCCTTCTCTTAAAACGCAAACACTCCCCTCTTCTCCTCTTCAAGTTTAAATCTCCTTCCTTCCTCTCATCATCCCCATCATTCTATACCCCATCTCCTTCATTTCCTTTCTCTGTTGCAAAGATCTGTGAAGGAGAAAGAAAAAAACAAAACAAAACAAAACCCACTTGGAATTCTCCCGGTTTCTGAGTAGTTTCCCTTTGTATTTTGTGTTCAGCCCGCAGATTTAGCCCATTGTTCTATCCAGGTTGATCTTATTCGACTGTATCTTAGCAGCCCATTTCGTAATTTCATCTTTTCCCCAACGAACCCACTTCGGATTTTCTTAACTTCATGTGTTTAGAATCAGCCACTGCAATTCCGTGCAGTTTTCCATACTGCTTGCCACTGAAAGTTGCTCCTTTTTCATATCCTACTACCACGTCTCCTTCTTGACACATGAGCTAATATCCTTTTCATTTCAATCTCCTCTCCGCAGCCGACGCTGTGATTCTCCACCACCCATATCTTTTTTTTTTTTTTTTTTTTACTTTCCACGGTGATCAGAGAGATGGAGAGTTCTGCAGATTGGGAGCTGAAGCAAGTGATCAACGAGCTAATGCAAGGGCAAGATCATGCCAAGCAGCTCCAGATCAATCTGGACCCTTCTTCTCCCCCAGGAGTGCGTGAATTATTAATACAAAACATCATAGCTTCTTACGGCAAAGCTCTTTCCCTGCTAAAATCAAACCAGTTGGTGAGAGAGCTGCATTCGGTGGTTCCTACCATCAGAATGGAATCTCCACGGTCCATCAGTGGGAGCCCAAGGAGTGAGAACTCGAATAGGGCTTTCAAGGATCAGGATCCGAGGGACATCTCAAAGAAGAGGTACACGCAAGCAACCAAAAAGGGCTGCATTTCAACTCTAGATTACAGTCCAATTCACTTATGCAGCCTTGATGTTTTGGAAATTCGAAAATCTTGGCTTGAGTTCTGAAGGAGCCTTCTTCTTCTTCTGATGTATTGTAGAAAGACGTTACCAAAATGGACGGAGCAAGTGCGGGTTTCCACTGGGATGGCGCTCGAAGGGCCCCCGGATGATGGCTATAGCTGGAGGAAATATGGGCAGAAAGACATCCTCGGAGCTAAATATCCTAGGTGAGATTTCTTCATGAAAAAAAAAAAAAAAAACAACCACGACACATTCCACAAATTCCATTCATGAAAGTGATCACCCAATTAGCACACCTGATCATTCACCTCAAAATCACAAAATTCACTTTGTTCATGTGCAACTCATTCACCTGTGCTCTCCAATCATGCACACTAGAGAAAGAGTGCCCATGTACATGTATTCACTTACAAACATAAAAAGATACATGCATGAATACATACATACATGCATATGGTGAACTTATACAAACATCCATAGATACATACATGTATAAAAAGATACTATATACACAAAGATCCATACATGTTTCCATGCTAATTACTTTTCGTGGACGATGTCCCATGCGTAACTTACATTAATCAAGACAAGACCTCATGGTCCCATCCTCAAAAGCTGCTTTGAATTATGGGTGTGGTACATGGGTTTTTTCTAAGATTGTGGCCCGGTGCAACGTCAAAGCCGCGGTAACATATTGATAACTGTCAACATCAGATAAACACCCTTCTCTACTCACAGATGACCTGGTCAAAGATGGCACTCCTGATGCAAAAAAAAATAAAAAATATTGACCCATGGAACGGTTAGATCACAATCCATACATAGATTGAAAGTGGAGATTATTGCCTACATCAATACATACATGAATAAAAGCTTTGGATTTTTCATTTTCTAACTAGGGTTTGTTTCGGTTGCAGAGGCTATTACAGATGCACCCACCGTAACGTTTTAGGGTGTCAGGCGACCAAGCAAGTTCAGAGATCAGATGAAGATCCGTCCATCTTTGATGTCTCATACCGTGGGAAACACACATGCCACCAACCATCCCATATTATTCAGCCAATGCAAACACAAGAGCAGCAGCAGCAGCAACAGCAACAAGAGCAGGAGATTGTCAGCTTCCAAAAGGGTCTCAAAGTAAAAACAGAAAATTTGGATAGACGAGACCTGAATAATTATTCTTCTTTCTCATTCCCATCCGCATCGACCAACTACATGAAGCCTGACAATGAAATCTTTTCACCGTCCACGCTCGATAATAACTTCATGAACAGTTTTTGTTCCCCGTTTATATCCCCGGCGACATCTGAATCAAACTACTTCTCGATGTCGCCGTGCCAGATGAATAGCTGCGGCGGTGGGCCGAATTTGCAGACAGCAGAATCTGATCCCCACGAAATAATCTCGGCCATGACTTCAGCTTCGAATTCTTCATTGGTGGACTTGGATTTCGGGCTCGATTCCGTAGATTTAGACCCGAATTTCCCCTTGGACGCCTTCTTCCCTTAGCTTACAAAACAGATCAGGTCATTAAAAAAAAAAAAAAAAAAAAAATGAAAATGAAAATTCCCAAATTTACAGCAAGATTACCGGATTTGCCTGTTAACCCCCATCATCCTGGCCTGTACAGTAAGAGGTCTGCACACCCGTGCTGTAGGGATCCACGTAGGAAGAAACCTCTTCTCACGCTGGCCAAGCGAATTTTGCTTTAGAGATAAGGTGTAATAACTGTTTGGCTCTTTCCTTTTACTTTTCTTCGTAATTGTATTTTTTTTCCTCACGAAAATAAAATAGTTAATCACTGATCGTGGCTTTGCTTAATTCTCAGTTGATCCGTATTAGTGGATTATTACTATCTTGACTTTTGATCCCTAATCTCCTAGAATTTGTTTTGCCTATGTCGCCCCTCATCACGCCATGGGATCACATACAGAGATGGCCCACTGATTGAAACCGTCCATCTTTTTGCAACGCTACCATAAATGAGACTTTGATGATGATCTTGAACTTCGATTTTTGTTGTTTATTGTGAAGATAGGAATAATCCGTTCATCCCAATTTTCCATTATGGTGGTCCGTATAAAGTAGCAGAAAGAACATGGACGGTTCAGATCATTAGATCATCTCATCATGTAGGTCAAAATCGATCGGCGACATATACAAGCAATATTGAGTCGCGACAATAGGCAGAACGAACTATAACCGTGAAAATGGTCACGTGGGATACCGTTCTCTGCCTACGTAGCAAGACTTTCTACGGATACAACGACAACTAAAAAAAGGATAAATGATAAGATACTGCCCCAGTGGCATATGCTTACTGTACAACACTTCTTTTACTGCCCATATCTCTCTTATACGTAAGACATTCAATCCGTGAAAAAGTTCGGTATGATCATATGGACCATTTGAAGATAAAATCAATCTGATCCATTCATAACTTGTGCCAAAAATGTATGCTTGTCATAACATCAACAGATCATTGTTTTCAATGGTTTGATCTGATATAAATTATGATTAAAAAAACCTTTTTAACGGTTCAGATATACTAAATATTTGAGAAATTGAAATAATAAATACATCGAGCTGGTGGTAACGAGGCAGTAGCATTTATCTGGCGTGAGCACGTGGTAGGCTTTTCCCATTGGCTGGCCTGAAAAATGTGGGTGGGTTGGCTTTTCCCATTTGGCTGGCCTGAAAAATGTGGGTGGGTGGGAGCGCATAAAGATAGAAGCTCATTCACAAGTGGTGCTATTTGATACTCAGGCTGATTGTGATGATCTGTAGCATTCATTCAGAAAAAGGTAGATGTTTCCAATAGGTGGTTCAAATCAAACCGTCCAATCATTGTACCAACCACAGATAGCATATGATCTTAAGATCGTAGTGATTATGGAATTTTATTATTTGATTAATGAATATTTAATTTCCAAACAATTGAATGTTTACACCATACATATGTCTACCAATCGGCCTGTCAGAATATTGGTTCTAATTATTGATTAATGGAAAATTCATATTGGGACCCACGATTTGGACGGTTTTAGATTAAGTTCTATTTTTTCCACATGTGAAATTTCTGAGTGCATGCGTATGGAAATCCAGAGTATGAAATTTTCCTCTATTCTTATCCTTTTATTTTGTGGTAGGTGGGAGAGCGCTGGGGAGGAACGTGCGGTCTGCCAGCGAGCGAGCTTATGTATATTCTGGGGGCTAACGATCTCGTGATCCGAACCGTTCATCTGATGGTAACCCTTTTGCACACGATATATTCTAGAATTTCCTCAAGAATATTCTAATCCTTCAATGTGGTGTCCTTCAAACTTTCAACACTAAATGACTAAATATTAAACGTTTCAGATATTTCGATATTGGATATTTCAGGAAAATCTCCAATCGACAGTGCGTGCAATCAGATGGACGGTTTGGATCAATGAACCGGACCTACTAGGGCCTGGCATTGTGGTAGGGTATATCTGCTTATCCATTCGTGGAGCAGGGAGATTAGCCAATCCGTTTCCGTTATACAGGTAGATGCTCATGTTAAAGTTAAACCGGTTGGACTATTGGTTTAACATGTAAGCGGCGGATATTTTTCATTCTATCAAGTTTACGTGAAATCCAACCCATGTAAAAGGTACTTCTAGTGGTGAGGATGATTTTAAAAAAATAAATAAATATGCCTAATCTACCAATTATATACATGTAAATTTTTTACTTTATTAGTGGCTATCTGTTGTTTTCTATTGTATGACCTACCTGATTAGTAGAATGGGTCAATATTTTTTATTTATGTGATTCTAATGTTGTGGTAATCTAAATGACGGGTTCGATTTTACACATTTATAAAATTTAGTACGTATTACTGGTTGCACATTAACTTGTCATTCAACGAGTTAGATATGAGCATTTATCGTATATAAACTATTAATTCATCTCCGGCAGTGTTGAAATTTACAGCATAAAAATATTGGGGAGTGACCTGCATTTGGGTGATTGGACATGACATCACACGACTGAGGTCACGATTAGGCTTCCCTGGTCTCTCATCCGAGGGAGATGAATCGGTCTTGCCCGGGTACGTGTGACGTAGTGCCTTTTCATTGGTGAGCACAAGATGACAGGGTCGGGCCGTCGACTTTTATACGTCGAATAGTTACTGGATTTCTGACAGACAATTGCCAGCCAATGATATGCGGCCACGCAGGGGTAAAACCTTACTTAGGGTAGCACTTTAATCCGCTCCCCTCATCTGAATGGCTTCTTTTAAAGGCACATGGCTTTCGGTGAATGGCCGACTGTGGGGCCACCTTTATTTATGTGTCTTTTATCCACGCCGTCTATTCGCTTAGCCAGCCCATTTTAGGACAATAGGTTAAAAATATAGGGGATCCAAATCTCAGGTGGACTACACTGCAGAAAACAGTGGTGATTGAGCTCTCATCATTAAAAACTTCTTAGGGTGTGGTGATTGAGCTCTCATCATTAAAAACTTCATGGGGTGTGTGATCCCTTCATTTTTGTAGCGTGAGCCACTTGAGTTTTTTGCCTTTTTTCCTATTTTGAACATGAGGCAGAAAAACAGATGAACAAAGTGTAGTTCTTACAAACATTATAGTGAGCCGTGCCCAGAGTCTACTGAGGAATGGGTCACATCAACCCCCACCCACTTTTAAGTATCATTAACTATTATGTTTTAATTCATGTCCTCTTTTACAGTATCGTTAATTATTATATTTTAATTGTTATTATTACATTAGTACATTTATATGCCTGCCTTAAAAGCATGCGTGGTGTACTTAGGCTAGGGATCTATACGGTTCAATTAGAGTTAGCTGCATGGATCGATCATTTCCACTGTTTCACTCTCAAGAAACATACTCTTATTTAGACCAAATGATGCAGGGAGGACGTGAGCTCGAGCACCGTCTTCCTCAAGAGGATAACTATTCCGAATCCAGGGAACTTCTCTGGACTCCTCACAAAGACTTCTTGAATCCACAAGGAAAGAAAGTAGAAAATAAGAATAAATTCTAATAAATTCGAAATTGATTAATGAATGCATAAAAAACGAGTTCATAACCCTTTAAATAGGGATACCAAGCAATGAAAAAGAAATCAGAATCAAACTACAACTAAAACTCCTATAATTCGCGACTTACTATAAATAGTAAACTTACTATTTATAGACGGTTGTGATGTCTACTAGTGCACAAGGTTTTCGGCCAAAAATAGTAAGTGTTCTATTCGGCTTCACCAAATCGTTCTCCTAATTATTCTAAGCTCTTTTCACGTTGGGCGCAACTCCTAAAGCCAACAGATGAAGAGTTATAATCAAACTAAAACTTACTATTATAGTAAAAATGAAATTAAAACAGGGAAACGACCGTCGATCTAGGGGTTTTTCGCAATTCATTGCAAGAACCCGGCATAGTGGGCTTAGTTGGCTAAAGTAGTTCGTTCTGCCCCAAAATCATATATTTTACGTCAGATAACTCATACCGGATTGCAAGATACGCCTGATCTAAGGTCCGATGGTCCGGATCACTTCTGTCGTCAACCGGGCCTTTTCTGATCCATCTTGGCCATGAAACTGTCCGCGACCTGCTCTACATCACCAAAGGCCATCAAGGTTTTTCTTACCATCAAGGGCTATAACTAAAAGTCATTGTGCATATCAAAGCAAAATAAATAAAATCAGATATACTTTTAGGCGTACATAGATTAACACAACCTTAAAGCAATCCTACATTTCATGGAGAACAGAAGATGATACACACTTTATCTTTCTCTCGCTTGTTAAATTGGCCATCCTAAGATTTCTACTCTCTACCAAAGAAATTTTCATATGACTTGAAATAGTGAGATTTTTTAGGTTGCTCTCGTGTATTTATAGATTGATAATCTTTTGTCACTATGATTTTTTTAATTATAAAGAGATGTCTTTATAACAATCCTTGTAAACTATTTGTAAGCAACATCTACAATATACTTGATAAGGCACATAAGACTTTAGACTGAGTCAAATTGTAGAATTTTGGATGTTTCCACGTGTCATTGCATGGATGCAAACATGGTAATCATATACAAATCCTTCTACTGTAGCATTTAGGCCTACTCTCTTAGGCCCATCATATCCCACGATCATGACTGATCATTCGAAAGCAAATCTAAATCATTAATTTTACAAAATAATTCACATGATACTTTAAAATCAATTGTTTTATAATCTAAATGATTTACAAAAGTAGTTTAGCTGATCAACCATTCCAACTCTTGATTACGATAAAATTCGTAAGAATTATAGATTTTTTAATGAGTATTCTAATCTTCACAAGTACATAATTAACTACCCAACTCGCCACGATTTACCTAAGAAACTCACATATTGGTGAATCAAAGCAATTGATCAAAATTTTACTAGAATTTTAAGTTTTCTTAAGTTTAAGGATAAGCATAATAAGCACAAAAGTGGAAGTTAATATAAGACATGTAAATCTAATTTAACTTTCTATATTTATTATATGTGTACACATTCACACATCATCTCACTTATCTGCTATAACTATAATAATATTCTACGTCTATGAAGAATTAGGCAAGTTAGGCTTTACAATATATTTCATATCGAACTTATCTTACTTTATTCTCTAAGCATACAAAGATCTCAATGAAGTATTCTAAAATGTTCATTTCACATATATAGAACAATGAGCAATAAACAAAGTTTCAATAAAGTGTAGGTGATCCATCTGTTTTCCAGTATGAGGTTGTTAGATGGTTAGATGTTGATGAAAGAATTTAATTTTATAGTAGGATGATTATGCGGCGCCCGATGACGATGAATATGAGGAGAAGATAAAGAAAGAAACTATATCGTTTTTCTATTTAGAAACGTATGTTAGAGTTCTTTTAGATTGGTTTGAACTCTTGTTTCTCTCAATTTTTTTTTATATATCTATTTTTAAAATTCAGATAAACAGATTTAAAATTCAGATACGAGACTATTATTATAATTTTTATCAGGGAATAGAGACGCCATTATTATATTTTTTTTAAAAGCACTGGCTACGGCTATTAACCGTAGCCTATTATCTGGAAACCGTAGCTGTTGCTAACTTCAGCCTACTGCTACGGCTCTCGTTCTACTTTTAGCTACAAATATCATCTGCAGCTCTAGGCACTTTCTAAGTATGGATAATATAGCTACGGATTTAATCGGTAGCTATATATTTTAAAATATATCTACAACACTTATTGCTACGGTCCTACTATGGAAGATAACCATAGCCATATTTATTTAGCTACGGTTTTTATCCGTAGCCTTTTCTCCTTTTTCTACAAAAACTTCAGCTAGAGAATAGGTCGCCAAGTCTTTTCATCCATATTATAAGAGAAGACTTGGCAACTTCTAGTCTAACTGAAGATATGCCCTAGAAAAATAATAACTTCTAGTCTAATTGAAGTTATGGCCTTGAAATATAATCCAAAGATGTGAATATATTGATCGGTTAGAATTTGACAATTATTATAAGTTCTTATTTTGGCTTATTATGGATAAGTGGTCGGTTAATTGGCAATTAAAATCAATTGATGCCTACTCATCTTGATATTCTTTTTTTCCCCCCTAAATAACAACTTAGATTAGCCTTGGCCCCTTCATGTATTTGTGATCAAGGATATAAATTTAGTGAAGATCATGCCATGTATATGGAAATGGTACTATAAGGTCAACTTCATGGGAGCTTCCCAATAAGTCAAGCTCTGTGGGCCCCATCGCAATGTGTGATAGATATCCATGTTGTGCATTTGGTAGGTCCCCTCTAAGTTATGGGATGTGTAAAAAATAAACTATATTCAGAACTTAAGTGGGCCACACCATCTGAAACCATAAAAAATCATGTCTAAAATATCTAAAAGCACTTGGTGGGGCCCACTTAAATTTTAGAATGACCGAAAATTTTGTGTGACTTCTCATCCAAGTGGGACACACATAATGGATGGCTTGGATGTCGAAACCATATCTCACTGGGCCCTAAGAAGGTCTCAATGGGTGGGCATCCACCCTCAACTGTTGTTTGTGATGTGGCCCACCTAAGTCATGGATTGCATGATTTTTAGGCCCATGGCTCACCATGGAAGGATGCATCTGATTAATATGATGGATGCATGTCACACATCATGGTGGGGCCCAAAGAGCCTAACATGTATTGAAAATTAATTTGATTGACCAATCTCAACTATATAGTTTTTCTTTTAACCAAAGCAATCCAGTTAAGATCTAAAACCCACACACATTATTGTTTAAGGATTGATAATCTTACATGCATGATCAAGTCCTTGATCATATGATCATAGTCTATGTTAATGGGTTCTAAGATTTTTGCATTAATTCTTTTATCCTTTAATGTAAGTGGCCAAATGTCCAATACCATGTTCTTATATCCATAGCATGCTTAATTCTCATGTGGGATAAGGTGAAAAAAGCACAACTTATGCCAAGTTAGCTTTCGATTATAGAGACTTTCTATCTCAACTCAAGTCAATCCCCTTATATAGAATGACCATACATCTCAAGGCTTGATTCTAATTAACAAATGTGTCCTAGGCATCTGTACCAATCATTACTTATCAGGATAATGCGATCAATGAAACACAACTCTTCCCAATTAGTGACCACTAAGTCCAATATTAAATTACTAGGAGTAGAGAATGTACTCCTTACATGTCCCATATTATATAAGTTTAAAGTAATATTACTGGATATTGTCAACGCATTATACATATGTCTAACAAAACCTATGGTTATCAAGATTAATAGTTAAGATCAAAGTCTTCACATTCACATGGCTAGTCTACAATGTTGCACCATACTTTTCTAAGGTATAACTCTAACATAATTATCACATTCACATGCCCAATGTATAATGTTGCACATTAGTTTTCCAGATTACAAATCCAACATGCATTGTGGTGTGGCTCCATAGAGCTTTGGCTTGTGGGAGGTTACAGAAAAGGATGTGACATGTACATGAAAAGAGGGATCCAAATTGCCTCGTGGCCCAACTCTATGGGACCCACTATGATGCACGTGATTTATTCATGCTGTCCATCCATTCTGTTAGCTCATTTTAGGAAATGACCGCAGATATAATTAAAGTTCAAGTGGACCACACCATGAGAAACAATGGGGATAATGACACCCTTCCTAAGGCTCACTATGATGTTTATTTTCCATCCAACCGGTTAATTAATAAGGTCACACATATTTCGATGAAGGGAAAACACAAATATCATCTTGATTCAAAACTTCCGTGCCTTCAAGAAGTATTCAGCTGTAGGCGTTTAACATCCATTGTTTCCTGTAGTGTGATCTACTTGAGCTTTGGATTTGCCGTATTTTTTGGCTCATGCCCTAAAATGAGCTAGCAAAATGGATGGACGGCATGGATAAAACATGTAGATCACGGTGAGCCCCACAGAGCCCTGGTGACCGGGTCTCTAGGCAATACGCGTCCCAAAATGAGAATGAGATGTAGTACGGTAGGTAGGTCCAGGCGGCTATGTCTGAACGCATGCCCAAATTTCTTTCTAACGAGCACTCTCTGCTTGTTACCTTTGCCACGAACCTTCTTATCTTTCCCTTTTTCATTTGCTGCAGGAAAACAGCTTGGCTGTGGTCGTTTTCCACGTGATCGGGGCCCACTTTCCAGACACCTCGCCTTCAATCATTGTAAGATTTTTGACAGATTCGATAAAACCTTTGATACTCTGGCAGCGTGATGGATGATACACAGGCACGCAGAAGTTACTTGGAAATTGCATACATGGCATACAAACTAGTCGAATTAAAATGTCCAAATTACAGCAGCAAGTTTAGATGTATCATGAACCAAGTATTATGCTTATTTTCCAACGGTTCTATTTCGACAAACAAGTGTCCACAAATAAAAGGTTAGGATCGTTTTAATAATTTGATTATGAGACTGTGTCGTAGTGATAGTGGGTCCCACAGTTTAGTCGGTTTAATTCGAGTTAATGAATGACATGTGCATATAATTGGTGGGTGCCTACGGATCCTGCGTCATACACTGCCAGAACATCATAAAACACCCTCTAAGATTGTGGCCGTTTCGTCTGCAAGCCACCGTAGTAAAAGCCTATTCCACGAGCCATTCATCTCCGCGTGAAAATTTGAAAATTTGTTCACTTTGCAAACACCTTTTTCCATTAGCAGGTTTGACTTCTTATTCACCTTTGTCCAGTACCTTAAACTTGGCTTATGGCTCTCTTGATTAGGCCTCCGTAACAACAATACAATTCTTGAAAAATAAGACTATGCAATCATTAGGTCAGCAACACCATAGAAAATAATTAACAACCACCTAAAAAACCTCTAAATACATGTGGTTGCCTACATGTTGGTTGGATCAGTCTGATTTTTGGGATGAGTCAACCCTTCTAAATAGGTTGGATGACATACACACAGATGCTGGACCTGTGCTTAACCCATGTAGAGGAACCAAACTTCCATCGTTTGCCCCCATTTCAAATTGAATGTGGTCCTTCCTCCAAGTGGGACAGTGTCGATGGTTCTGAGATCCGACCATTGATTTGATGGAACCCACACAAATAAGGCATGTCCCAAAAATCTCCCTTTTGGAAGATTCTAACCCATGTCAGTGGTGGCGTGACGGTTCGAGAAAAAAGTCAACAATGTTCTGGCCAAAAGATGAAAGATGATATGGTTAGGATCCATGGTCCACAACTTCACAACTAATGGGAATGGGGTAGACATTGACGGGCTTGGTCCATAAAAATACCAGTCCTTTTTTATCCTCAAGCTTAGTAATGCGTCCATAAAGCTAACCGCAAGGCCTACTTCCTTACTGCAATAAATGGGCCTTGATTGAAATGAAATGAAAAAAAGATTTGGGCCAACCCATCCCGTTTTCCTAGAAATGTAACTGAAGTCCGCCCATGGAAGGTTGGGCTGAGAAACCTGAGGATACAGTCCAGTCCATCAACAGCCCTACTTGAGAAATTGCAACCATCTACATTGCCTGAATGAAATTAGGGGTTGGTCTGGCGGTTGGCCTATGTGTTGGGTTGGGCAGGCATTCCTGGGCTCGACGTCTTGGCCCAGATCTAAAATTCAAGCTTGTTTATTAATTGAGCTGTGCTGAAGGTGTTTCTAGCTGAATTTTCAGAATTTATTACGTATATGTGTTGTATGCTTCACAATTCACATATTTCATTCCTTCATAAATGTGTGGCGCCCCAACATATGATCAGACTATTGTGGTTTTTGGACCATCATGCATGCACGGTGGGGCCCATTTAATGACCAGCCAGATCTACCACAGAAGTAGGCGAACAGAAAAGCCAGACTTGGACCTATCTGTTTTGGTCTGTCATGTACCGGGGCCTGGCTCAGGCCTAGCTTTTCCGTTGCTGATTTGGCTTATTAGAGTTGGTCGTGGCCCATTACAGCCCAAGTTCAAGTTAGGTCTCATATCCGGATATCTCTCCCAAATTAAATGGCACATCAATTCATGTTTACACGCTTAAACCCTCCAAATATTTTATAGAAAATAAGAACCACACGTAGAGGGTGGGCCACCAGCATCGTTTTCCCTATTATTCTTCACCGTAAGAAAAAGGAAGTGAGAAGAAACCTCAATAACAAATGAATGACAAGGAAGCAGAAGTCAAACAAATTGAAATAAATAAAGTGGATAATCAAAGCCACTTTAAACATGACCCGCACCAATGTGGTAATTTTAGCAAAATCTAGGCACTTCATTTGGTGGGCCCATTCAATAGTTGGGTCTGATCATCATGTGTATAAACAAAATGAACGGCTAAAAAGTACTACGCCAATGTTCCACAGAGTACAGACGTGGTCTACTTGATGACCAGACTGACTTTCTTTTATGCACACATATGGTAGTGGCCCACCTGATGAAATGCCTGGAATCCACACACTTGTATCACATGGCTGGAATAGGTCCTATCATCGAAGTGGCCCATGCTTTGTTTGTTCGCCTGATTGGGATGTTTCCTGATATGCAGACATCTAGGGCCCACATTAGCCTAGTCTTGATCGTTTTGGAGGCCCCACAAAATCATTATAAATATATATATATATATATATATATATATATATATATATATATATATATATATATATATATATATATATATTTTGATTTCATGATATTTGTTGCAACCAAACGCAGCATACAGCATGAACAATTATTTCATGAATCCTATCTTCTTTGCACACTCCAGGTTGTCCTCCAGTATCTTCTTCAGGTCATGTTTATATTCAAAGCCCATATCAACCAGCTTTTTAGAACCAGACTCGATTCCTCTTTTGGGTCCTTCCATAAACCTGTAATAGAATTGCATGATCTTAGATTATTGAAACCTTGAAATCAATTGGAAGTGCCTCGATTAAATATACAAAACATTAATGACTTATTAATTAATTCTCTTTTGCCAATGTTTCACACGTGTACAAGATCAGCGTGGTCAACTCGATGGGCCACAATGTGCTTCTTCATCAGTTGGAGCTCGTGTTTATCTTGAATGTGGACCGTTCGCCAACTTTTTTCAACCATATATTCATTTAGGGCCTGTTTGGATACCACCAAATAAATTACTTTTCTACTTACAGCTAGCACTAGATAAGTGACTTAATTATTCAGATAAGTAAGTTTTAGTTTATGATTACTTATAAGTAATTTTTTCTATTTAAAAGTATATAATCACTTTAGTTAATTTTTTTTTTTTAAAATTATTAAGCCATTTTACTTTTCACAACTTGCTGAAGAGAGGCATCAGGAGAGTGGAAAGAGAGGAGAAACTAAGATAAGCGACCTACGATCGAAATGCCCCCTTAATCTTTTACATGTTGGCCAACCGTACGAGTGGACCTACGTGATTCTTGGGCCAGGGCGTCAACATGTCAGAACCCATTTAATGAATGGACTAGATCTCACAAATGCAGGCCACGATGGCACATTTAGGGGGTGTTTGGACCGTTCATTACTTAAAGGAAGTTGCTTATGCCTTAAGTAGCTTATTTTCATTTTTACTTATTAAACTGGAGTGATTAAGTAATTTTAAGTTAAAAAAGCTACTTATTACTTATTTGTATAAGCGACCTACGATCCAAATGCCCCCTTAATCTTTTACATGTTGGCCAACCGTACGAGTGGACCTACGTGATTCTTGGGCCCGGGCGTCAACATGTCAGAACCCATTTAATGAATGGATTAGATCTCACAAATGCAGGCCACGATGACACATTTAGGGGGTGTTTGGACCGTTCATTACTTAAAGGAAGTTGCTTATGCCTTAAGTAGCTTATTTTCATTTTTACTTATTAAACTGGAGTGATTAAGTAATTTTAAGTTAAAAAAGCTACTTATTACTTATTTGTATAAGCGACCTACGATCCAAATGCCCCCTTAATCTTTTACATGTTGGCCAACCGTACGAGTGGACCTACGTGATTCTTGGGCCAGGGCGTCAACATGTCAGAACCCATTTAATGAATGGACTAGATCTCACAAATGCAGGCCACGATGGCACATTTAGGGGGTGTTTGGACCGTTCATTACTTAAAGGAAGTTGCTTATGCCTTAAGTAGCTTATTTTCATTTTTACTTATTAAACTGGAGTGATTAAGTAATTTTAAGTTAAAAAAGCTACTTATTACTTATTTTTAAATAGAAAAAGTAACTTATTTGGTGGTATCCAAATGGGCCCTTAGAAAGAGATTAAAAAACAGAAGAAAACGATTTTAACTGATTTACTCACTCTTTCTCGATGGCCAGATCTTTGCAAATCTCTTTGTAACATTTTCCAATCTCGGGTATAGTCGGGTATGCACTCGCACATAGAAATCTACCACTCATGGAAGGTTGCTCCATGCAGAAGACATGTGCGTCACAAACGTCATCGATGTGTATGATTGGGACCGAACCGAGCAATGCCTGTAGAAATCTGAGCTGTCTGTGACAAGGAACGTTGCTTGTAATCTGTGAAATGATGATTGCCATGCTTAGAGGAAAGTAGGGAAGGATGGTATCTCCCCCAACAAGGCCACAAGCAAGGGAAACCACCTCCAATTCAGCATTCTCTCTGTTACAGTAGTTGAGTGCTTCTGTCTCTGAAAGTGTTTTAGAACATGTATAATCCTGCACCAACATGCCATTAATTTCCACAGTTGAATCTATAGCTCAAAAACTAGATAACTCAACTCAAGTCAGACTCCATGTCTTGCTGGGTCGGGTCAACTCAATGACTCGAACGAGTCAAAAAAACGTAAAAAAAATACTGTAAAGCACGACTTTGTGTTGTAGTGTGTGGTGATTACTGATATCGTCTTTGTAAATGATGTTGCATCTTCAAAACATAACCCCAGCTGACTCAGCCGAGTCTAGCTGGGGACCGTGTATTTGATTCGTTTGCAAGTATGTCCAATTAGGTCGCACCAATTGTAGATGTGGGTCCTTGTTATAGACTGTACTTATGGTGGGCCCCATTGTGATATGGGATTCTAACCATCTGCTTTGGCCCTCTTAAAAGTGAAACATGGTTATAGTTGGGTAGTTGGGATCATTCTATTCAAACCATCCGGTCTGGCCTCTTAAAAGTGGAACTTGACTATAATTGGGTAGTTCAGAACATCGTCTACCTGAATTTATAGGTTGTGGACCATCCTATGATGGACCTCATGAAAAGATTGTGTCAGAGACACAGTTCTCTGTATCTGACTTTAAAATCATACAGAGCGAACTCTTCCTCCTTACCTTGACGGCTCATCTAATCTGGTCTCAATAGTGGATGATTCATGGCCCAAAAATCACATTAATGACTATTCACATATATGGGGTAGCGGATTGCATATCCTGTCCCCGCCTGGACAGACTCGGTCAGGCAGGGGCCTGGGGCAGATCCCTGACTGTGGGGCCCACCTTGATGTATGTACCTTACAACCAGGCACCGGCATTCCATCCAATTTCATATCATAGCTCATTTTAGGACACGATCCCAAAAATGAAGTAGATCTAAATCTTAGGTGGACCACACCACAAGAAGCGGTAGTGATTGAATACCCACCATGAAAAACTTCTTGGGGCCACTGAAATTTTTATTTACATCCAACTCATTGATAAGGTCACAAAGCTTTGAATGAAGGGACCACACAAATACCAGCTTGATCCAAAACTTTTGTGGCCCATAAGAAGTTTTTAATGGTCAATCATAACTGTTTCCTGTGATGTGGTCCAACAGATATTTGGATACACTTCCTTTTTGGAATCATGCCATAAAATAATCCGTCAAAACGGATGAAGGTGTGGATGTAAGGCACATAAATCACAGTGAGCCCCACAGTTAGGGATCCACCCGCTTGTAAAAATCAGCTGTTGATTAACCAATTTAGGGCCTGTTTGTTTGAATAGAAAATCCTGAAAATAGGACTGATCACATATAGGCCGCCTACGCAGCAAGAGCAATGCAGTGTGTTTTACTAAAAAACTTGAAAACAATATATATTTCAAGTTGATATTTGTGTTTTCCCTTCATCTAGGTCTACTTGACCTAATCAACCGGTTGGATGACAAATAAACATTATATTTTATATTCCTTAAACCATTATTTTTTGTGGTGGTCCATCAAATTTTTATATTTTTTATATAAAATATATATATATATATATACATACATCAAGGTGGGCCCATGGTAAGGGGGCATCCTCTGGGTCAGTCCTGGATTTCACCTAATCCGCTCACCGGCGGTTACTTGCCCGTCTTGCTGCAGCGTGCCAATAGTGGGGCCATCTTAATGTGTGTGTGAAATCCACTGATAACGGTGTGTGACAATAATTTATCAATGGGGTTAAAAAGATGCTGGCAACCATATCAGCGTGAAGGTGCCCATATCTAAATTGTTTGGCTTGGTATGGCCCACATAAATCACATAAATGTCTAAATTTGATCCATATGCATATATTTTCATGAGAAATAGGAGTAGATTTCATATAAAAGTCTGATGTAGGCCCCGCAAAAATTCAATGGTATGCATATCCTTCTCCCAGTGTTTCTCTTAGTATGGTCCAAATCACGAATCTATCTGTTGTTTGGAACCATTAAATTACTATATAAAAAAAATAATGGTTAGATTGAATTTCACTAACACATCACCGTAGAGCCTTCTCCAAGCCTAGGCACTCCCACTACATTAGCTTTGCGGTACGTGCGCAGAGACCATTACTCTATATATATATATATATATATATATATATACTGTATATATATATCAACTGATTTTTGAGCTGAAACGCATTGTAACTCGTGCTAGAACCTGTTGATGGTCTCCCTTGAAATATGTACAAAGGAATAGGAATTTCACTGATGTAGCAGTTTTCTCCGTTATAGAAATCAGCGGAAATCAATTTTCTTTTCCCAACTCTTCCTCAAAAAACCAAATAAAATCGTTTCAGAAAAAAAAAAAAAAAAAAAAGTCAAATGTAAAATTTTACTGTCGAGAGAGACAACTTTTGATCTACAGTTTTCATAATTTTCCATTTCTTGAATATTTCATCAGGGTTTCTCAATACCATATTTTGAATTCTCTCAAGACAAGCAAGCCAAAAACCTACAACTAATTGTGAGTGATCGGTTGTCAAACAAAGTAAAATGACAATTTCATACAGTTACGTGAACGAAAACAAATTTGATATTTTCGCTAGCGGTTGGTGTGGCTATTCCTTGATCAGACGGCTATGACATTCCCGCGTAACATACTCTCGGCATGTGTGTTTGACAACCGATCATTGCTCATCCCAAAAACATATACCACTGATCAGATATTGCGAAAATAGCTTCGAAGAACACTAACCAGCTCTAGATTGCTGCAATAAGAAAATGATAGATGGAGAGGCGTCCAACAAGATTCATCGATGGAGTCTTTGAAGCCGGTTCCGTCTTCCTTCAGTGGTGATGCTGCCGTGACTGAGGCAGTGTAGATGAGTCGCTTCACCGTTCCGGATCTTAGGCAAGACCCCATAATGCTCTTCAACCCAGCAACCGCTGCTTCCGGAGCATCTTTGTACTTTTGAATAATTACCACAAAGAAAATCTCTATCAAAGACGAAACAATAAGAATTGAAGAAGGCCAGCCCCAACACGGTTGCAGTGTCGCGCATAGACTACATTAGAGGTTTTAATGAATTTTCCAGGATTCAACAATCTATAGTCTGATTTTTCGGGTTAGAACATCTACACAGTGATACCTTCTTGATGAGTGGCTGACATGTACCATGCTCAACCCAATTGGCTTGTTTGATTTTATGTAGAGGAACAGGGCATTGGTAGATCCCGGGAGCAGATCCAAATCTCAGGTGGACCACACCACAGTAAACAGTTGTTATTGAAAGCCCAACATTAAAAACTTTCTAGAACCCACCGTAATGTTTATTTGCCATCCAAACAGTTGACAAAGTCACACGGACTGGATATGTACAAAGCAGAGTATCATTTAGATGTGCATGTGGGCCTAGGGAAATTCAAAAAAAAAAAAAAAAAACCTAGTAAAAACTCCCTTTCAAAGTACAATGGACGAAGAATATCCAGTGCATTGCATCTCGGCACGTTAATTGGTGACCTGACACGTGTTCAGTGGGCAATGAATCCAGACTGTCCATCAAGGGGGCCTGGGAACCATATGAAATCACCCCGAACAGAGTGGGATATCCAGCATTAACCATTTTCTCTATCGGCTTAAAGCCACCTTTGGTATGGCTAGGTAATCTTTTCATCGTAATTTTTAACCATGGTCCACTTCAGAGAGGACATATTAGATGGTCCACTGTGGATATGACACATTTTAAGAGGCTGTTAATGCATTTTGATCTCATTTCTATACAATGATGAAACCAAAAGTGGAAAATACAGTCATTGAAGAGATTAATTCTCACTCATGATTCCTTGTATCCAAACTAGCTCAAGAGGAGAAAATGTTTTACTTGCATTAGAGAGAAAGGTTCATCAGCACAAACCTTAGTGCTGTGAGGGTCGTGTTGCATGGGGTTAGCTAGGTGAAAAACATACTCGCAACCGCGGATTGCCTGTTCATACTCCTCTGCATCATAGATGTCGGCTCTGAATAGCTTCAGTCGGCTATCTGCATTAGGAAGGCCCTTAAGAAGCTGTGTCTTTGAGTGGTCATCTGCAATTCAGCAAACCAACGTATGAGAGTGTGTTTTGCATGTGTGCGTCTGTGTGCATGCGAGAGAGAGAGAGAGAGAGAGAGAGAGAGAGAGAGAGAGAGAGAGAGAGAGAGAGAGAGAGACCAGGGTTCCTTAGAGTTGCATGGACAGCATGTCCTTTGTCGAGGAGCTTCTTAACAAGCCAAGAACCGATGTAGCCTGCACCTCCTGTGACACATACCTTTGCCTTCTTCTCCATTGAAACTTTCAAGTTGTAGGCTTACATTGTTCTAAAACAAACATCGACCACCTTTATGTGGAAGCTTTGGACCTTCTATCATCGTTGACCCAAACCAATATATATTTCCTTTTTTAAATTTCAAGGAGCCCTTGATCATGTCACTCCCTCATTATCCCATTATCCTAATAATCGTGGACCAGTAATAATGCTCTGCTACACCTTATGTATTTAAAATTCAATACAACTTGGTCTTCACATGTGGAAACCTCAATTCTTTGTCTGAAACATAGTTTGCAAAACAGGCAAGTTGACCCACAGCTTCCCATCAGTGACCTAATCACTGTGTGGGGAGAATCAGGAATACACAGGACTCGGGCCTGGTTTCCTGAACCCAATTGAGTAAAAACGGGTCAGGCGAGCCTTCTAGGGGAGATCTGAAACTTTTTATGTAAATTGATTAAAATTTATTTTATATAAAAATTAGCGAAAAATCTTTCTTCTTCTTTTTTTTTTTACCTGCCCGGGATTAACCTACCCACGACCGAGTCCCAGGTCGACCCGGAACTGGTCACTCACTGAGTCCCAAGCCAACTCTTGGTTGGTAAACTATGGTCTGGATCATCAGCTGGGTCCAGCTGTCCTTTATGAAAAAAAAAAAAAAAAGAAGAAGAAGAAGATAATAATAAAAAATAAAATGGCCCTGTTGTAGCTAACCATTTCTATCGTTTGTCTTTTGTCGTATAGCATTTTTTGCGAGTTTTGATCTTTTTATTTTTACCTTTTCGAGACAGAAATCAGGAGCATCTTATCCAAATGATTCTTTAAAGAGAAAATGTAATACTAGGCGTGGTCTACAAGGAATACTTTAGATAAACGCAGAGAACCCGTTTTGGCGAACAGGATCCGGAATGTCCATTTTTTGCAAGGCTACCGACAGACGAATAGGATTCTCTGATTGATGTGATTGGAGTGTCCATGTGCTTAGAAGCACGTGTGATATCCGTGCAGTTGATAAAGTGGACCCACACTGTGAATTTGTCCCCGCCAAATGCGCCCTGAGCGCGGATCGCTTCTGTTGAAAGCACATGAAATCCAGTGCCCGTCGATTCTCATTGGTACTGATGCAGGTCAAATGGCAGAAGACTTCCTGGCAGAAGACTTCATGGAAGTATTGGAACGACCAACGGTTCAGTCGAAAGGCACGGAAAGCACTAGCAGAAATCAAGAGCCCTGATTGTGTGAGGTTCCGTTCTTGGATGAAGACACCCTGGTGTTTAATTTTAGAAAAGTATTATTTGTTAATAAATAAGTCTGAATCAATTTATGCCTTGATTGTAGGCTTGATTACTGTATATTTCCATTTCCTGGTCAATTAATCCTGTTTTAGTATTCTAGCAGTTCCTCTACAAATAAAGATGTAATTTGAATAGCAGAGATATCTTTCATTTAATAAAATTCATCTCTTATCCTTCTGAGAATCTTCTCTCTGGTTTGTAGGATTTTGACGTTGGTCTAATCCTTTTTCTGTTTCGTGCTGTATTAGTTGGTATCAAAGTGAGATTTTGCCTGGCGTGATGGTAAATAACGGAGCAAGAAACCCAAATCCTAACCCTAACGGCGGTGATTGTGGGGTTGAAGCCTTGTGGATAGCGTTTGAGGAGCAGCGGCAGTAGCTAAATGAGCTTCGTGATCTGCTTGTCGGACTTGGTCTCAACACTCACAGGCAACCACCAGCAGTTGACAGGATCTGCGCCGAAGGAATTGCCCGAGGCCAACCTGTTAACAGGAACATACCTAGATGTCTTCCCCGCCGAGAACCTGAAAGCGAGGATGAGTCCGAGGATGGAGGGGAGGACGGGTATGGCGCACATCGGCCAATGAGGTGGCAAAGAGGATATGAAGACTATCGGTTAAAATCAGATCTTCCTTACTTTAATGGCAATATGCATATAGAGGACTTCCTAGATTGGATCTCAGAGGTCGAACGATTCTTTGAGATGATGGAAGTTCCGGAAGAAAAGATGGTGAGACTTGTCGCATTCCGATTAAAAAGTGGAGCTGCGGTATGGTGGGATCAACTACAGCGAAACCGACAACGGCAAGGAAAGACGCCTGTGAAGACCTAGCATAGGATGAAACAACTCCTCATGGAGAGATTCCTACCGCCAGATTATGAACAACACCTATTCCAATTATATCAGAATTGCACACAGGGAACAAAATCAGTATTGGAATATACTTCTGAATTTAATCGACTTGCAAACCGTAATAACTTGAACGAGTCGGACAACCAATGAGTTGCCAGATACCTCAATGGTTTGAAGCCATCACTTCAAGACAAGATTGGGCTACAGGTCCTATGGACTGTTGATGAAGCCCATAACATGGCTTTAAAGGCCGAAATGATGGAAAAGAAGGTGGGGAGTTCAGGGTATTTTCGAAAGCTGACCATCAACTTATCATATCATATTGGTGATAAAGGAAAGGGTGCTCAACCGGCAGTTCAATCAGACCAACCAAGGTCGCAAGGGGTGTCGTTAAAGAGCACCACAGGTGGGGAAAACAGTGCTTCCAATCAAGCGTCGGGACCACATAATAGAAATCTACCAAGGAACCCAAACCCTTATGCTAGACCTACATTGGGGAAGTGTTACAGGTGTGGAAAGCCGGGCCACCATTTAGATTCATGCCCAGACCGTAAGCCTGTAAACCTTGTGGAAAATGAAGAAGATGCAGAATTAGCCAATGACAGAGCAGGCAATGAGGATGATCTATACGATGAAGTTGAGTTCTCAGAAGAAGACGGTGAGCGGATCAATTGTGTAGTGTAGCGGGTGCTATATGCGCCACAATAGGAGGATCCCAACCAGCGCCATAATATCTTTCGGTCCTATTGTACCATCAGTCAGAAGGTTTGTAACCTGATCGTGGATAGTGGGAGCTGCGAGAATTTCGTTGCAAAAAGGTTGGTGGAGCACTTGAATTTTCCAACTACAAAGCATCCATCTCCTTATACTATTGGCTGGATAAAAAAAGGGTCCAACAGTAAAGGTAACTGAAATGTGTCAAGTTCCTATTTCTATTGGCAAAAATTATCATGATAAGGTAGTCTGTGATTTTGTTGATATGAATGCTAGCCACGTGTTGCTAGGTAGGCCATGGCAGTATGATGTTGATATCACTTATAGGGGACAGGACAATATTTATTTGTTTACCTAGGGGCTACATAAAATCGCCACGGTTCCTTTGAAGGAGCAATTTGTGACTAACAAACCTTCAAAAGTGAAAAGGGAAGCCCTTTTAATTACTGTGGCAAAGTCTGAAACTAATTTCATGACGGATGTCAAGGATGCACGGAAGGTTTATGCTTTGGTAGTTAAAGCTCTTGTAGTAGATGAGAATGAAGCATCACCAGTAACAATTCCGAACAGAATTCGACGACTATTGGGAAATTTTAAGGAGTTGACTTCTGATGACCTGCCAAACACTCTACCACCAATGAGGAACATTCAACACCACATAGATCTGGTTCCTGGAGCAAGTTTGCTAACCTACCCCACTACCGAATGAGCCTGAAGGAGGATAAGATTTTGTAAGAAAAGGTGGAAGACTTACTGCAAAAAGGTTTTATACGTGAGAGCATGAGCCCATGTGCTGTTCCTGCCCTACTAACACCTAAGAAAGATGGTAGCTGGTGTATGTGCATTGATAGCCGAGCTATAAATAAGATTACTATTAAGTACCGATTTCCCATTCCCCGCTTAGACGACATGTTGGACATGTTGGAGGGCTCAAAGTTATTCTCGAAAATTGATCTACGGAGCGGTTACCACCAAATTCGAATCAGGCCTGGGGACGAGTGGAAAACGACATTCAAAACTAGGGATGGCCTGTACGAGTGGCTAGTTATGCCATTTGGCCTATCCAATGCGCCTAGCACCTTCATGCGGCTTATCAACTAGGTATTTAAGCCTTTTTAAAGAAATTTTGTCATTGTTTACTTCGACGATATTCTAATTTATAAAAGGACTGAAGAGGAGCACGTTGAACATCTGCGACAAGTGCTAACTGTGTTGCAGGATAACCGATTATTCATCAACCTCAAAAAGTGTAGCTTCATGACCAACAGTTTGTTGTTTTTGGGGTATGTGGTTAGTTTAGAAGGCATTCATGTCGACGAAGGAAAGGTCCGAGCTATCCGGGAGTGGCCTACACCAAAAACTATGGGTGACATTCGAAGCTTCCATGGCTTAGCCACTTTCTACCGTCGCTTTATTTAGAATTTTAGTACCATAATGGCTTCATTCATGGAGTGCATGAAGAAGGGTCATTTTAATTGGGGTGAAGAAGCTGAAAAGAGCTTTGACTTAATTAAAGAAAAATTGTGCACGGCGCCTGTGCTAGCTCTGCCTAGTATTGAGAAGGTGTTTGAAGTGAAGTGTGATGCTAACGGTGTGGGGATCGGAGCTGTTCTGTCACAGGAAGGACAACCGGTAGCATTCTTCAGTGAGAAGTTAAGCGACGCCCAAAAAAATTGGAGCACGTATGATCAAGAATTTTATGCAGTAGTCTGAGCTCTCAAGCACTAGGAGCATTATCTTATATAGAGGGAATTTGTATTATATTCAGACCATCAGGCCTTGAAATTCATCAATAGCCAGAAGCATAGAGACAACATGCATGTTAGGTGGTCCACTTTTCTTCAAAAATTCTCTTTCTCTATTCAGCACAAATCAGGAGCACTGAATCGTGTTGCTGATGCATTGAGCTGTCGTGCTACTTTGCTCGTGACGATGGCTCATGAGATTGTTGGGTTTGCGTGCTTGAAGGAAATGTATGAAGAGGATGATGATTTTCAGGAGATTTGGGTGAAGTGCATTGAGCATCAACCAATCAATGATTTTTGTGTGCATGATGGATATTTGTTTCGAGGGAATCGCTTATGTATTCCTAGGACTTCTCTGCGGGAGAAACTTATTCGTGACCTGCATGGTGGAGGGTTATGTGGACACTTGGGCAGAGACAAAACTATGGCAAGCTTGGAGGAGTGGTACTTCTGGCCTCAAATGAAGCTAGATGTGGGAAATTTTGTGAGGAGATGTTACACATTCCAAACTTCTAAAGGTCAGTCACAAAATACTGGTCTTTATATGCCTTTACCAGTTCCTAATGCTATTTGGGAAGATTTGTCCATGGATTTTGTTTTAGGACTACCTCGAACCCAGCGAGGGGTGGACTCTGTGTTTGTCATTGTGGACAGATTTTCCAAAATGTCTCACTTCATTCCTTGTTGGAACACGTCAGACGCCTCTCACATAGCACGACTATTCTACTGGGAGGTAGTTCGGCTACATGGAGTGCCCCAATCCATTACTTCTGATCGTGACTCAAGGTTCCTTAGTCACTTCTGGATGACTTTGTGGAAGATTTTTGATACTTCATTGAACCGAAGCACTACTGCACACCCTCAAACAGATGGCCAAATGGAGGTAACAAATAGGACCTTGGGAAATTTAATTCGCAGTATCCGTAAAGATCGGCCGAAACAGTGGGACCATGCATTGGCTCAAGCAGAATTTGCCTATAACAATGCAATGCATAGTGCCATAGGAAAGTCACCATTTGCAATGGTCTATATGAAGCCCCCGAGACATGTTGTGGACTTGGTGCACCTGCCAAAAGGACCAGGGTTTAGCATGGCAGCAGAAAACATGGTCGAGCAAGCCCAAACTGTGCAAACAGAGGTGAAACAAAAACTAGAGTAGACTAATGCTAAGTACAAAGAAGTTGCAGATAAGCACAAGCGTCTCAACTTGTTCAAAGAGGGTGATTCAGTTATGGTTTTTCTACGTAAAGAGAGATTTCCAGTCGAAACTTACAATAAGCTAAAACAAAAAAAGTATGGTCCATATAAGGTTTTGAAGAAGATCAATAACAATGCATATGAGATTGATCTGCCAGATGATATGGGGATTTTGAAGACTTTCAACGTTGTGGACTTATTTGAATATCATGCTGAGGAGCCACTTTATCCGGAACTTAACTCGAGGTCGAGTTCTCTCCCAGTGGAGGGGACTGATGTAGGACAAATGGTAGAAAACTTCATGGAACTATTGGAACACCAACGGTCCAATCGAAAGGCACGGAAGCACTAGCAGAAATCAAGAGCCCTGATTGTGTGAAGGTTCCATCTCGGATGAAGACACCCGGGTCTCTATTTTTAGAAAAGTATTATTTGTTAATAAATAAGTCAGAATCAATTTATGCCTTGATTGTAGGCTTGATTACTGTCTGTTTCCATTCCCTGCTCAATTAATCCTATTTTAGTATTCTAGCAGTTCCTCTATAAATAAAGATGTAATCTGAATAGCAGAGATATCTTTCATTTAATAAAATTCGTCTCTTATCCTTTTGAGAATCTTCTCTCTGGTTTGTAGGATTTTGACGTTGGTCTAATCCTTTTTCTATTTCGTGCTGTGTTAGGTACACTTCATTTTCAATGACTCCAGCTAACTAAGATACGCTGGATTCGTATCTCTAGGATGAAATTATCCCTAAACATCCTTGCGCCTGACAGGTAATGATGATGGGAGAGATGTCTAATTCACGTATTTGATCTACACCATCTTTTACAATATATAACCCCAAAATTGGAATATATATATATATATATATATATATATATATATATATATATATATATATATATATAGATAAAAGTAATGCTCACACACAACTAGTTGGACCGTCCAACTAGTTTCGTAATTAATGCAAATAAATTTGTTTTGGGGAAAGTTGTTTCCCAGAGGAAAAGGACTTGATGGCTTGGGTGGGACCCACGGTGGAGTTAAGATGAAATCCACACCAACCATCAGATGAGTCGCCCCATAATGGTCATAGGGGCAAAAAATCAGATGCATCCATAAATAAAGTGGACCACACGGTAGAAAATAGCGCCCTGGAAAAGCTTATCCTCCAAATTGTTTCCCTTCCTATGGTCCACTTGAATTACAGATCAACGTGATTTCTTGGCTCTAGGTCTAATATGAAATTATACATATAATGAAAGGAGTGGATCTCATGTAAACATCATGGTGGGCCACATCAAAAGATGAAAGGTGTGCGTTGGTTTCGAGAAAGACTTGGATGACAAGGCGGGGAACACACAGCCTAATGTGTTAACGTGGCAAAGCTACATGGTCCTCACTATGATGTATATGTTATATCCACACCATACATCTATTTTATCATAACATTCTTAGGGCATTAGACCAAAACTGAGGTAGATCCAGAGCTAAAGTAGACCACGCCACAGAAAACAGTGAGGATTAAACCCCACCATTGAAAACTTGTTAGGGTGACGAAAGTTCTGGATCGCGTTAATATATATATTTTTTCCTAATCCAGGTCTACATGATCTTATGAATAAGCTGGATGTTGGATGGAAAATAAACATTACGGTGGGCCATAGGAAGGTTTTAATGATGGGCGTTCAATGTTCACTATTTCCTGTGGTGGGGCTCACTTGATAGGTGGATCTGTTTAATTTTTGGGACCATCCAATAAATGATTTGTAAAAACTGATGGACGGCATGGATATACAACAAATATATCAAAGTGGGTCCCACGGTTAAGGAAGCACCTATTGGTATGTTACCCTGGTAACACCTGATCTACTCCCGTCCATTCTCGGTAACTTGAGAAATTTTCGACTGTATGACCCATTTATGGCCCATTTTCGAGACGAAGCCTACCTCATTTTACCTTCCAAGAATAAGCCCCAGTTGTACGGACGCCTTCCCAAAGGTCGAAAATGCCCCTGCTTTTTCCTTCAAACGAATCGGTGGTGCTCGAAGACGGGTGCTGACGCTCCTCAAACTCCTAGTTGTATGAACGGTTCAAAAGATATCAAAGTTACATGGGCCCCACAGTTATGTATTTATTATATCCACAACGTTCATCCATATTTCGAGATCATTTCGGAGCATTATCAAAAAAAAAAAAATCATATCTAAAGATCAACTAGACCACACCACAAAGAGCAGCGCAAAAATTGATTTTCACCATTAAAATTTTTGTTGTGGTCCACTTGATAGCTAGATTTGTCTTATTTTTCGTCTCAAGCCTTAATACGAGTTCGCCAAATAGATGGACGGTTTGGATATAACACATACCTCATAATAGGACCCACAAAAAGCAGTGGGATTACAATAGCAAAAAATAAAATAATAATAATAATAAAATAAATAAACCAGGAACTTATGGCTACGGTGTTTTCTGTAGCTACGGATTATAACCGTAGCCATAGTCGTAGCCCCTACCATTTCGATATGTCTTTTATAACCGTAGCCATAACTGTAGTCTATGCCAGTCTATGAATTTATTTTTTATTTTTATTTTTTTACATAGAGAACTTTATTCTACCTACAATTTTCTCTAATACATATTTATATAAATATGTATATATAAGCATATAAAATTTTTTTCTCTCTTTTTTTCATTTCTTTCTTTCTTCATTTAACAAGAATGTCTTCTAAACCAAAATTAGTTACTTGACATACCCTATATGATTTTGGGGTAGGAGAAGCTACTTTAGCCAACCAACCTAGTTATTTTTCAAGATTCCATCAGGTCTATGGTCGAAAATCCATTTCATTCACTTTGCGGTCAATTTCAATCAGTTTGCGGTCAATTTCATTCATTTCATTTACTTCGCGATCAATTCCATGCATTTCACGGTCAATCCCGGTGATTCCGTTTTGATTCACGGTCATTTCCATGCATTTCACGGTCAATTCCCTTCACTTCACGGTCAATTCCCTTCACTTCACGGTCATTTCCATGCATTTCACGGTCAATTCGATTCACTTCACGGTCATTTCCATGCATTTCACGGTCAATTCGATTCACTTCACATTCATTTCCATGCATTTCATGGTCAATCCCGGCGATTCCTTTTTGATTTACGGTCATTTCCATGCATTTCATGGTCAATTCCCTTCACTTCACGGTCATTTCCATGCATTCCACGGTCAATTCACTTCAATTCACAGTCATTTCCATGCATTTCACGGTCAATTCGCTTCACTTCACGATCATTTTCATGCATTACATGGTCAATCCCGGCGATTTCATTTTGATTCACAGTCATATCCATGCATTTCACGGTCAATTCCCTTCACTTCATAGCCATTTTCATGCATTTCAAGGTCAATTCGCTTTACTTCATGGTCATTTTCATGCATTTCACAGTCAATCCCGGCGATTCCGTTTTGATTCATGGTCATTTACATGCATTTCACGGTCAATTCCCTTCACTTCACGGTCATTTCCTCGCATTTCATGATCAATTCGCTTCACTTTATGGTCATTTGCATGCATTTCACGGTCATTCCCGGCAATTCTGTGTTGATTCACGGTCATTTCCATGCATTTCATGGTCATTTCCTTTCACTTCACGGCCATTTCCACACACTTCGCGGTCAATTCACTTAACTTCACTGTCATTTTCATGCATTTCACGGTCATTTCTGGCGATTCCGTGTTCATTCACGGTCAATTTGACGCACTTCATGGTCAATTCACTTCACTTCACGGCCATTTCCACGCACTTCACATCAATTCACTTAACTTCACCATCATTTCCATGCATTTCACGGTCATTCCCGACGATTCCGTGTTCAAGGTTAATTCGACCCACTTCACGGTCGATTCACTTCACTTCACGACCATTTCCACGCACTTCGCGGTCAATTCACTTAACTTGACCATCATTTCCATGCAGTTTATGGTCATTCCCGGCGATTCCATGTTCATTCACGATCAATTCAATGCACTTCACAGTCAATTCACTTCACTTCATGGCCATTTCCACGCACTTCGCGGCCAATTCACTTAACTTCACCGTCATTTTCATACACTTCACGGTCATTTCCGGCGATTCTATGTTCATTCATGGTCAATTCGACACACTCCATGGTCAATTTACTTCACTTCATGGCCATTTCCACGCACTTCACGGTCAATTCACTTCTCTTCATGCTGGGAATGACCGTGAAATGCATGGAAATGATGGTGAAGTTAAGTGAATTGACTGCAAGGTGTGTGGAAATGGCCGTGAAGTGAAGTGAATTGAGCATGAAGTGCGTCAAATTGACCGTGAATGAACACGGAATCGTCGGGAATGACCGTGAAATGCATGTAAATGACGGTGAAGTGAAGTGAATTGACCGCGAAGTGCATGGAAATGTCCGTGAAGTGAAGTGAATTAACCGTGACGTGCGTCGAATTGACTGTGAATGAACACAGAATCACCGAAAATGACCGTGAAATGCAAGGAAATGATGGTGAAGTGAAGTGAATTGACCGTGAAGTGCTTGGAAATGGCCATGAAGTGAAGTGAATTGACCATGAAGTGCATCGAATTGACCATGAATGAACACGGAATCACCGGGAATGACTGTGAAATGCATGGAAATGATGGTGAAGTTAAGCGAATTGACTGCGAAGTGCGTGGAAATGGCCGTGAAGTGAAGTGAATTGACCGTGAAGTGCGTCGAATTGACCGTAAATGAACACGGAATCCTCGGGAATGAACATGAAATGCATGGAAATGACGGTGAAGTGAAGTGAATTGACCGCGAAGTGCGTGGAAATGGTTGTGAAGTGAAGTGAATTGACCGTGAAGTGCGTCGAATTGACCGTGAATAAGGAATCGTGGGGAATGACCGTGAAATGCATGGAAATAATGGTAAAGTGAAGTGAATTGACCGCGAAGTGCGTGGAAATGGCCGTGAAGTGAAGTGAATTGACCGTGAAGTGTGTCGAATTGACTGTGAATGAACACGGAATCGCCGGAAATGACCATGAAATGCATGGAAATGACGGTGAAGTGAAGTGAATTGACCGCGAAGTGCGTGGAAGGGTCGTGAAGTGAAGTGAATTGACCGTGAAGTGCGTCGAATTGACCGTGAATGAACATGGAATCACCGGGAATGACCGTGAAATGCATGGAAATGATGGTGAAGTGAAGTGAATTGACCGCGAAGTGCATGGAAATGGCCGTGAAGTGAAGTGAATTGACCGTGAAGTGCGTCGAATTGACCATGAATGAACACGGAATCGCCGGGAATGACCATGAAATTGTAACAACCCGAATCTTCGGGACCCGAGTACACGACCCGTTTCCCAAAAACCCGAGTGTTAACATTAAAGGATGGTCAAATTTGAGTGTACATACATTTTTTTCTTTTATCAGAGTAAGCAAATGAGCGTAGTGTGGACAAATCGACATAAAGGAAAATTTTATTATCTTTCAAATATATAAGAAGCTGCCCATAATGACTTATACAAACCAATGTCTCTGAATTTAACAAGTCAAGATTTTTAAGAATTTAATACATGAAGAATAAAAAAAGCATATAAATATAAGCCATGAAGAAGCATGACTCCTCCGGTAATCTGACCATGCATCCTGGTGATCGTACATTGCTTCTCATCAAGTCCGAACATACATATCACTAAAGCCACACACACTACTGTGCGGTTGTATATTTGATGGATGAGTGGCATTTCAGTGTGAATTCCCTCAAGATTACACACCGCCACATTAGGTAAGCATAGTTATAAGCAATAAGGCAATCAAAACAATACATGATGCGGTCTTTTTAAATGCATGGATCGTGAATGCACATCGACACGGGATGCACATCCAGTCGGACTTGGGCTCGTCGCCATGCAAATCATCGACACAGGAAAATCATCCGGTCGAACAAGGGTCGATAGTGGTGGTGCGGGAGCTAGCGGCGATACCCAACTGCAGGGCATGTGCTACAACATCAGAATTAGCCACCGTCATCGCCAATATGCTATGGATGCATGATTAGCCAAACCGTTATTAGTCCATCGATTCAATCGACCAATTTAGGTAAGCTCAGGTCACTACGGGAGCGTATATGGCCAATGGCCGAACTCGGGCATGTGTCCCATTACCACCATCCACGGCTCATGAGACTACCATCTTAGGATGTTTAATGGAAACCCATCGACTAGTGGCCAATCATATTACAATATATGGGGCTTACCACCGCATGGTTGCACAATATAAAACATCAAACCCATATAGGCGAATACCAAACAAACCACGTAAAAATAAGCCACATGGGCGAGTATCAAAATATGCCACATGCGGGCGAATATCAAAACCATACGATAAAGACCATCCTTAAAAATTATTGGGCACAACAACCCTGGATGGTAGGCCCACATCAATCATCCTTCAGACCACCACTCAATAACCACCTAGTCGAAGGTCCATTACGATCACAACTATTCAAGTTACATCCTAAGTATGGGTGTACACATATAGGTGGGGGGTTTCCACCATGATGTACGGTTAAGTTCCATAAGCAATTATAAATAATCCACAAGCATGAATAAATATCGGATACATTAAGCATGTAATATAGCAATTTAATTCCAACAATTATCACATGTGACTATTAAATGGAGATATTAATTACGAGTTAAAATAAAAACTATAACTTAAGCTAATGGGAAAATGGAAAGCTCAAGGAAAAATCATCACCTGTCGGGTGTTGCTTGCGAACTTTATCCAAAGCGTTCCTGCGACCCAAGGTCTCTTGAGGAATTTCCTAAAATTATGGTTCATGTTTGTCAGTTATTTCTATGGCTTCATCCCATCAATTAGAAGGTTCAAAGGAGAGTAATAACAAGGTTTCTTTGGCTTGTGATAGGCTTGTCATGTATTTATTCGATAAGGTGACCCCAACTCACTCGTTAGTTGCATGTGTGACCGTACTTTATTTTTCCAACATCGTTCATATAGATTAGTGCTTGCTAGCTCATATATAGTCCACGCGAGTCAATACCGTCTATATATAGTTTAGATAATTTAGTGTTGTCCGAGTATGGTTCAGCACTGGCCCAAATATCGTTCACCAATGTCCAACACAGTCTGGACGGTGTGGATTTCATTATGGTGGCCCACCAATGGGCGGATTGTTTGGATCTAGCACAAACATCATGTACAGGGTCCTCATAGGCTAATGGTGACATACGACAGTCATGTAGCTGGTGTCAGGTATGCCAGCCAAACGCATCCACCGTCCAACACTATGGGACGCCGTGGATATTTACATATAGCATGGTGGGTCCACATACATGGCCCACAGCCATAAATACGAGCTCGACAAATGGGTAGACGGCTAGGATGGAGCACGTTCATCAGTGGAGCTCCTTGTGGTGTGGCCATCATAGAATGTATGCTTATTATATATATGGACATATGCTCCTGTTGGGCCCCACGTGTATGTGGGACCCATATAATATTTTATTATATGTTACATGCACTGGATGGCATTCCAGCTAGTCACAATAGGTGGGTCCCACAGGGTGTCACCCCATATATAGAATACATATGTGTATTATAACAACGTGGGTTCCACATGGGTGTGGAGCCCACATAATATTTTATTATATATTATATGCAATGGAAAGTATATATAATATATATGCATTACTATATCAACGTGGATTCCATATGGTTGTGGGGCCCACATAATATTTTATTATATGTTATATGTAATGAAGAGAGACTCCATATAATCACGATAGGTGGGTCCCACGTGGGGCCTACCATAACATATATAGCATTGTATATACGTGCTATCTCTTATATTATTATATGTTATTTACTGTTATCATTTTATTATTTTTATTTTTATTTTATTTTTTCAACATGCAAGGCAAACTGCCCAGGCCTGACGTTCTTTGATGGACGGCCTGGGTAACCACGTCATCAAGGTGGGGTCCACTCACATGGACCACCAACTACTGTAAGGTGAGGCCCAGTTGAAAATTTGGCAGGCCCAGCGCAGTGCAGCCCTCCTGATTTTCTCATTATTTTGGTGAGGCCCACCTGAATTTGTGCAGGGCCCACCTGCATTTGGTGAAGCCCAAATGCACTGCAATTGACGTGAAAACAGCTCATGTTTCTGCTGTTTTGGAGGCCACTCCCGGCCCTGTTTTCAGCTCAAACACGGCTCATCCCGGGGCCGTTTTTAACCCCATTTCAGAACTCAAACAAAGGCTCGATGGCTGCCATTTTTCTGGCCAAGAAACGGCCTGAAACAGGGGCGTTTTTACCCGGATTTCTGGTCTGATTTTGGGGCATGCAGCAGCTTAACAGAGTCCTAGAGGACCGAGTTTCAGCCCTCAGCTCGGGCCACCTTCATGCCCTTGATCGGCCCCAAGCAGGGCCAGAACTCAGGCCACGTTTGGCCTCAAACGGGGGTTGCATTTCAAGCCATGTTCAGCCACAAAACAGGGGCTGCATTCAGGCCGTTTTCAAGCTTTCCTATCGTTGGATTTTTGGCCCCAAACATGGCCTTCACGGAGCTGAGATCTTCATTAAAGGAAGAAGAAGACAGAAGAAAAGAAAAAGAAAAAGAAAGTAAAAAAAACAAAATAGAAGTTCGGCCATTTACCTGGCCGAATCCGGGCTCCACTCTCTCTCTCTTTCCCTCCTCTCTTTTCTCTCCCTTTTTTCCTTCCTTCTATTTCTCTCTTTGCTGTTGCTGGAAGCATCCAGCGACACTTATAACACGCCCAAACCGACCCCTGTTTTCTTCAAACAGCTAGCGGTTTTCATTTTTGGAAGGAACATGCCTATAGGCCTGTTTTACAGTGAGCTTTGTGTGTCCATACGTGCATGAAAATATGATGAGCAAGTTGGGTTTTGGTCAGATCTTCCTCCTTAATCAAATGGACGGTTTGGATAATTTATATGGCCCCTCATGGTGGGCCATTTCTTGATCAAACGGGGAGGGGAAAACACAACGAGCCGTGTTTTAAACGGCAGCGCAGCGGGAGAATTCCCATTTTCGGGAAATGGCGAGTCAGCGTCTGTTCTGACCACGCATGCCATTCGGTGTGCTGCCGGTGCACACGTACCGTGTGCACACTCTAAATCTAGAGGTGGGGTACACCAACTCCTTGCAAAATCTACTTCATCCATTGAGTTCCAGAATCTCCACCAACGGATCTTGGCCATTGAACAGACTGATCTAAGGTCTAGGTGGGCCATATGGGTCGATTCCTAACTCTAACGGTGGATTCTCATCGATGTAATGGTCGAATTATTCCTAAATTGAATGTCAACGGCTAGAATGGTCCCTGGAATTTATCAGATGACTGGGTCCATATGTTGTAGGGACATGGGGGTGGAAACCACTGCAACTCCCGTTTCACCATCCGCTGTCACAGCATTCACATGTTTATTTTCAATCTTTTTGTAAAAAAAATAGATGGGTCCACCTATGATAAACTTCTGGAAGATCCACTCCATTCACCGTCTTTAGCACGCCGTGCAAACCCATGGTCTCAAATTTGAAGTAGATCCGAACTTCAGGTGGGCCGCACGATCTACTAATGCATTAAATGGTATTCACGGTTAAAACCATCTTCACTCTTACGTATGTGCCATGCATCTTAAATTACAAATTTGCCATTATTTCTTTAACCACTTTCCCTGTCAGTTATATTTGATTGTACCGACCAAATGTCCTGAAATTTGGCGGAGGTTCCTCATTTTTTGTTCCCTTTTTATCGGTCAAGTTTGGACCCCGATCTCCCGAAGGTGTCCAAGATACTCTTTTAAATGGCCAACCCACTCTGTGTTTCGAGAATGTCAATTGTACACATCTAGTTGAACTATTACCTGGTAGTTTGGTCATATACTTTAGGATCTTCAAATTGACTGATTCATCTTAATATTTGGATGGCCCACTTGATGGATCCAATCAGGATGGGTACTTAGATGACTTGTTAAAAATATGAAAACTTGATGGAATGCACTCTGGCCATGTATGTGGGTTGATGTACGGTTAGTTTCGTAAACGGATGGACATAAAATAGATTTACTGGAGTGATTAGGGGTAGGGCTTATATAACGTTAGATTCGAGTGACTTTCTTACACGTGAAAGTTTCTCAGATTCTGATTCCAATGGTGGGTTAAGCATATTCATGTAGTGTGAATAAGGTGGACGGATCAGAATCTTGATCCGATAAGTGTACGAATGGATGTAGAGGTCAAGTAGCTGATTTACCATGATCTAAGGGCTGAAATTTGATGTGTACGGTTAATTTATGATAATTAGGCCTGGTATAAAATTTCACATGAAACGGATCATGAGGACCGTGTGAATTGGAATTCAAGGGCCTAGGTCAATGGCATTTTCGTAATTATTGCTGATGTGTGAGTTTTGGAAAATCCAATGGCTCTACATGGTTATAGGCACGTTTCTAAGAAGTTCTTAAAAAGGAGTATATATCTAAATCATTACGGATAGGGAGCTCTTCAATCGTGTTCTTCGTGGGAAAGTACTTACGTCAAATCATGTGATGGGTGGCTTGTCTTGAAATTCAATGGTCAGATGGCTTGATTTATGAATGAAGATCATCCTCAACGGTTAAGTGTATGTCAGGGCAAGGATGTAAGGTTAGAGTAATTGGATTGGTATCGTACACATGTATATGTCACGTTGAATCTTATGGTAACGCTCGAGGACTTTCGATGCCCGAGCATCGAAAAGTTCGGGGCGTTACAGAAATGCATGGAAATGACGGTGAAGTTAAGTGAATTGACCGTGAAGTGAGTGGAAATGGTCGTGAAGTGAAGTGAATTGACCATGAAGTGCGTCGAATTGACCGTGAATGAACATAGAATCGCTGGGAATGACCATGAAATGCATGAAAATGATCTTAAATTGAAGTGAATTGGCTGTGAAATGCGTGGAAATGACCATGAAGTGAAGGCAATTGATCGTGAAGTGCATGAAAATGACCGTGAATCTAAACGGAATCGACGAAAATGACCATGAAATGCATAGAAATGACATTGAAGTGAAGCGAATTGACCGTGAAATGCATGAAATGACCGTGAAGTGATGGGAATTGACCGTGAAATGCATGGAATTGACCGTGAAGTGAAGGGGAATCACCGGGATTGACCGTGAAATGCATGGAATTGATCGCGAAGTAAATGAAATAAATGAAATTGACCGCAAACTGATTGAAATTGTCCGCGAAATGAATGAAATAGATTTTTGACCATCGAACTAATGAAATCTTGGAAAATAATAAGGTTATTTGGCTAAAGTAGCTTCTCCTACCCCAAAATCATATATGGTACGTCAAGTAACTAATTTTGGTTTAGAAGATATTCTTGTTAAATGAATAAAGAAAGAAATGAAAAAAAAGAGGGAAAAAAAATTTATATACTTATATATACATATTTATATAATTATGTATTAGAGAAAATTGTAGGTAGAATAAAGTTCTCCATGTAAAAAATAAAAAATAAAATTTTGCATAGACTTTTACGGACCACAGTTATGGCTACGGCTATTATCCGTAGCTATAGCTTCGATACATATCGAATACACTTCGATATGTATCGAAAATTGCTGAATTTTTTAATGCAAACTCGCTGGACAGTTCTGGACCTTTTTCGATCATATCGAAAGACATTCGATACATCGAAGTATAAATCGAAAGGCCTTCGATACATACCTAAGAACATATCGAAAAAGCATGGGCTTTGGTTATGGCTACGGTTATAATCCGTAACCATAGGTTCCAGGCTTCTTCTTTTTTTCTATGTTGTAATCCCCACCGCCTTTGTGGGTCCTTTTATGAGGTATGTGTCATATCCAAACCGTCCATCTATTTGGCGAACTCGTATTAAGTCTTAAGACGAAAAATAAGACAAATTTAGCTATCAAGTGGGCCACACTGTAAAAGGCAGTGGAGGATTGAATGTTTACCATTGAAACCCTTTTAGGGGTCGCAGAAGTTTTGGATCATTATGAAATTTGTTTTTCCTCTTCATCCAGGTCTTTGTGACCTTATGAATAGATTGGATGGAAAATAAATGTTGTGGTGGGCCCTACAAAATTTTTAACGATGAAAATCAATTTTGCCACTGCTCTGTGGTGTGGTCTAGTTGATCTTTGGGTATGATTTTATTTTTTCCGATAATGCTCCGAAATGATCTCAAAATATGGATGAACGTTGTGGATATAATAAATACATAACTATGGGGCCCATGTAACTTTGATATCTTTTGAACCGTTCGTACAACTCGAAGTTCGAGGAGCGTTAGTGGCCGATCCTCTTGTGGAAGGAAAAGCGGGGACATTTTCGACCTTTGGGAAGGCGTTCGTACAGCTGGGGCTTATTCTTAAAAGGTAAAATGAGGTGGGCTTCGTTTCAAAAATGGGCCATAAATGGGTCGTACAGTTGGAAATTTCTCCAGTAACTTACCGATTTTCTCGGAACCAACAAGTGCCTCACCGACTTCAACCTTTCATCTTTTTAACGGTGCCATTGTGACATGTGTGTGGGATCCGCTCCGATAATTATATGTTTAATCCCATGTTGGGCTCACAAAAAAAAATCTAGGCTAATGTTGAGGGTCAAGTATTGCATATTAGACCCCATTTATTACCTCGTTTACGAGCCACCATGCCCTGCCTTAACTCGTGTATGTGATGCAAGGTACATTTGCAAGCGTGGACCGAAAAAGAAGTTAAAAGCATGGATTTAATGCGCAGGCATCACCAAGGCAAGAGACGGACTCCAGGGGATCAAGATCGATAGATTTACACGCCAGAGATCCGAGGAAATCAAGCCGTTCACGTTAAAGAGGCCTGAAAGCCTTCCAAAATGCAAGATTATAGAGTTTCCACCATCTGATCGGCTCGAAACTTCATATATGGCCTGAAGACTATAAATTAACCGTACCTGTCAATTTTCAGCCCTCGTACCCCTATGGAAGTGGTTCAATGGTCAAATCAGCCCATGAATTGTCAAACTGGGGCCCACCTGACATTTAGATATGCTTCAAAGTTGGTCTCGCCCCATTTTAGGTGGTGATAAAACAGATGGTCGGATTGGATTTCTCAATAAACATCGCAGCGGACCCCACCTAATTGGGTGTGTACGGTGCACAAGTACACCAGATGTGCACCGTGTCCATTATTCCTTCTAAAAGCAACCAATCCGTCTCCTTTTCAAAAACGGCAACTGCCGTCTTCTGTTGCGTGAAACAGGGCGCATGGAAGTCGGTGGGCCACCATCATGGCCCACATGGACAATCCACTCCGTCCATCGTGAAGATGAGCTCGAGCCGGTCAAACCCAAGTCTCATCAGATGCTGTTGTGCATACGCACACGCCCGCTGCAGAGGCCACAAACGAGCTGCCTTGCAACGTCCAAAACAATTACAACATGACTCCTTCATTAGGCTGCATCAAAAGTAATTCAAAACCATCCATTTCTGATAAAAAATTTGAGGCGCATACAATGGACATAGTAGATTTCTCAGAAACCGAAGGGTGTGGACCCCACCATCAGTCCAGCGCAGAAACGACACAGGCCCGTGCGTCTGAGAATGTCGGCCACTGTGGGCCGTTTGTATGACCCAGATTAAGGTCGATTTGATGATCTAGACCATCCATCATGAAGGCCACCACAAAATGCGCCAGGGGGCGTTATTCCTTTGGGAAGAAAGCAAGGAAATGGGCGTATTTTGCGTTGTCTTTGTGGCTGCGTAACAGAGCTTATGCAAGGGGGTCTCAGCTGCATAAAGGAATAGTCCACCAACTCAGCTGCGTAAAGGAGGTTCTCCACAGCCCCAACAGGGACACGCCTATGTTTATAAAGAGAGAGAGGGAGGTTGGATAAAAGGAGGGAGGCCGGAACATGAACAGGGAGAGAGGGAAGAACTGATTTCTCTTAATTTCTTTATTTCCTTTCTTTTTCTTTTTCTTTTTGTGTTTTTCTTGATGGATCATATGGAGATTAATCCATCCATGGCAGGCTAAAACCCCTTAGCTAGGGCTAAGAGGTGAAGCTTGTAGTGAGATGGGAGATTCTATCTTATGCTTTTAATTTAATTTATGAATTGAAGTTGATTTTAGTTGATTATTAAGGGAATACTTTCAGTTTTTAATGGTTTGTTGTGACTGAAATTACAATAGATCTGCGATGGCTTTGAGTGTTTCCTTCTCCTTTTTATGTTTATGACATCAGGAGCCCTGTTGTTCACCATCGTCTCATGGGCATGGTCGGATGATGGTACCCTTCCTAACCCTCATAGCATATTGATTGGTTGATAATTAGTTTAATTTTGTTGTTTGCTTTGTCTCTTGGGCGTGGTTTGGTGATGCAATCCATTCTAATTCATATACCTTTCATCTCTTGAAAACTATATCAACGGTAGTTCAGTTAACTTCCATGATTCTTGAAGCAGGCGTAAGATCTCCTTGATCCCTACAACTGGATCCTCTAAATCCCTAGTTCCCTTTCTCTGAATTTTCTTAAAATTTAGATTAATTATTCCACAATTATTTCTCGATTGCTCTTTGATTTAGAATTCATCTTAGTCTAGTTCTAGTTCTATTTAGTTTCAGATTACGTACAAGTTTCAGTCCCTTGGGATTCGACCTCGGTCTTACCGAGTTTATTACTACATCAACCCTATACTTGGGGAGTGAACAAGTTTTTAGCGCCGTTGCCGAGGAACTCTTTACATCTTTTCAGCACACATTTAAGACTTTCCAAGCACTCGCTGAAAGATGGACCGAAGATAGAGAAATCGTCCATGAAGACCTCTAAATATTGCCCCAACATGTTAGAAAAAATACTCATCATACATCGCTAAAAGGTGGCAGGGGCATTACATAGCCCGAATGGCATCCTTCGGTAAGCAAAGGTGTCATAGGGACATGTAAATGTAGTCTTTTCTTGATCTTCAGGGGCGATCTCTATCTGGTTGTAGCCCGAATACCTGTCATGGAAACAGTAATAGGAATGACCAGATAACCTTTCCAAGATTTGATCAATGAAGGGCAAAGGAAAGTGGTCTTTCCTCGTGATGATATTTAATTTCCTGTAGTCAATGCACATCCTCCAACCAGTAGTGACTCTAGTTGACACGAGTTGATTATTGGCATTGACTACGATGGTGATCCCGGACTTCTTAGGAACCACCTGAGTTGGACTCACCCATTGACTATCAGATATAGGGTATATGATACCCACATCCAATAGTTTAAGAACCTCGGCCTTAACCACTTCCTTCATGTTTGGATTTAGTCTATGTTGTGGTTGCTGAGCGGTCTTCGCATTATCCTCAAGATATATGCGGTGAATACAAATCGAGGGGTCGATTCCCTTGAGGTCCGTGATTGTCCATCCAAGGGCTCCCTTATGCTCCAGGAGAGTAGATATGAGCATACTCTCTTGTTCTTTCTCAAGGTGGGCAGAAATCACCACTGGATATGTCTCATCTTGACCTAAATATACATATTTCAAATCAGAGGGTAAAGGTTTTAGGTCAAGCTTCGGTGGCTTGAGGTTAGACAGTAGAGGTGTTTCATCAGTTTGGGGCAAATCTTCAAATTGTGGCCTCCACCGGTTAACTTCAAGTACCAGCGCAGCATCAAGAATGACACACATCTCCCTAATCATGTCATCATCAAACTCATGGGAGTGGGCCAGGCACGTCTCTAGAGGATCAGAGGATAAGGTAAGGGGTGTCCTATCTTCCACGAAAGTATCGATCATGTTAATATTGTGGATATCGTCATCTTCCTCTAACCGTCTGCCAGTGTTGAAAAAGATATTCATTTCTAATGTCATATTCCCGAAAGACATACTCATGACACCATTCCTACAATTGATAATTGCGTTTGAAGTGGCAAGGAATGGGTGACCAAGAATGACGGGAATTTGAGTGCTCGTGTTATTGATGGGTTCGGTATTCAGGATGATGAAATCAACTGGGTAGTAAAATCGATCAACCTGGACCAATACATCCGCAATTATCCCTCTTGGTACACCAACAGAGCGATCAGCAAGTTGTAGTGTGGTTAAGGTGGGTTTTAATTCACCTAAACCCGACTGTTTGTATACCGAGTAGGGAATAAGATTAACGCTCGCTCCTAAGTCAAGAAGTGTGTGATCAATTCGATAGTCTCCGATTACACATGATATGGTTGGGCTACCGGGATCCTTAAATTTTTACGGCACATCTTGTTTTAGGATGACACTCACTTTCTCAGTTAGGAAGATTTTCTTTTAAATATTTTGCCGTCTTTTGGTCGTACATAAGTCTTTCAAGAATTTGGCATATAAAGGTATTTCTTTCACGGCATTAAGTAGAGGAATGTTGACCTTCACTTGTTTCAACACCTCTAGAATATCCTGAGAGTTAGAGAGAGGTTTTGGTGCAACCAACCGTTGGGGAAATGGAGCAACTGGCTTCCCTTGAGGTTTCGGTTCTAACTCTGGCGGGGCATGGCTAGATCCATCTTCTTTATCCACTTCCGGGTCCTTAGGCTTCTCAGCCCTAACTGGAATGGTTTTGTCAATGATCTTCCCACTCCTAAGAGTGGTGATAGATTTAGCTTGCTCCCTCTGTTTTGAAGAGCTTGGGTCGCTAACTTCATATTGCGGTTTAGGATTTGGAAGAGGTTGAGTTGGGAAGCTCCCCTTGTTTCCAATCGTATTTTCAGCCTTAAGTCCTTGTATTGCTTTTGTAAGGTCTTGAAAGGCTTGTAGCATACCCTGATTGAAAAGCTCTTGCTTTTGAAAGTGTTTTAGAATCGAATCCTCTTGAGGTTTCTCTTGAGTTGGAATTTGATTTAGGAAACCTTGAGGTGTAGCGGTTTGTCCATCACAAAAGGGTAAGTCGCATAATCTTCACTATAGGTTTGCTCCTTATAGGTGTAGATTCAATTCCCCATGGTTGACATTTAGAAAAATTTAGGCGACAAATCTTTACCATAGGTTTGCTCCTGATAGGTGAGGATTTGATTCCTCTCTTTTGCGTTATTGTTCATAAAAATATCAAAGGCTGATAGAATGAAAAGATGATCTAAAAGGCAAGTGTTGGTTTCAAGCTTTGTTGTCATGAATTCTGTTGTTAATTACCAAGGACATCATGAAATTGACAATTGGATCTCTTAATGATTATAAGTCGAGATTACACTATACACTCATGGAACTCGATGTTTAGAATGTTCTAATTAATGGATTAATAGTTTGAACTTGATTACGAAGTTTAACATGAACTTGATTTCAGGAGAAAATTCTACTTACCATTCATGAATCTTAGAATTTTCACATCCCAACTATCTGTTCACAAGTCACTCGGGTTTATAAGAATTGTCCTTTATTTCTGAAATTATTTTTCGCATGTTTTGCTCGGGACTAGCAAAATGCTGGTTGGGGGTTGTGATGAGAGTCAAATATTTCATATTAGACCCCGATTATTGCCTGATTTTACGTAGATGATAATGCTTAATGGAATATTTTAATCGTATTTTTGTTACAGGGTGTAATTAGGAGCGTTGACTGAAAAAGAGTACTACAAGTGTGGATTTGACGCTCCGAAGTAACCAAAGCAAGGAACAGACTCAAGAGAACTAAGATTGAAGAATTTACACGTCAGTGATCCGAGGAAATCAAGTCGTTCATGTTAAAGAGGCCCGAAATTGGTTCAAAATGCAAGATCACAGGTTTTTCGCCATCCGATTGATACGAAACTTCATACATGGCCTGGGGGACATAAATTAACTGTACATATTAAATTTCAGCCATTGAATCACTGAGAAAGTGTCCCAAAGGTCAGATCATCCCCTTAAATCATTAAGTGGGGCCCACCTGATATCTGAAATTGCCTAAAATTTGGTCTCAACGTCTTAAATGGGGAGACCGATCAGATGGTCAGATCAGATTTCATAAAAACATCACATTGGGCACTGTATGTGCAACGTGTGTATACCATACATGCAACAGATGCCGCGCACCGGACGACTGAAGCGGTCAGCGCAAGTACTGACCCGACTCCTCTCAAAAATGGAAACTTCCGTTTTTCAAGCCGTGTAACGGACGGACGCTGTCCGTTTTGCAGATGTCAGTGGGCCTCCATCATGACCCGTACGGATGATCCAAGTCGTCCATCTTGTAAAGGGGATTGAAAAATTCAAAACCATGCTAATTATTTTCACCCATGCATACACACTTGTGCGAAACAGAGGACACAAACAGGCTGCCCTGCGACGTTCAAAATGAACTTAGTGTGATATCTTCTCTGGACTGCATCAATGGACCACTAAGATCATCCCTTCTTGACTGGAATTTCGTCCTTCATCTAATGGACGGTGTAGATTTATTAAAAAAAGAAGCAAAATGGGCCCCACCAACGTCACAGCGTAAGTCCCCTTTCGCATGCCCAGTTTTCACATCCGGAAGCTGCCCGAGTTTTGTGGCAGTTGTGTGATCAATGAGATGATTTGGTGGATGATCTGAATCGTTCAAATAGAGCCCAGGTCAGGCATGACTCTAACCTAGGTGCTGGACTGAAGATCGGGAATATCAGCGTCCCGAAAGCTCCATCAAATGCAAACCGACTTGCGGTTTTGTTACGCAAAGAAGCTGCGTAAAGAACTCCGGAAACTCCTGCTACGAAATCGACTCTGGCCACAGCTGCTTACGCACTACCTCTTGTGCGGAAGTCCCAACTGACTGACTTTTGGGTGGTTATAAAGAGAAGAAAGAGAGTGAAGAGAGGGAGGCCGTTCCTTGATCTTGGCTGGAGGCTGGACGTGAGGAGAGAGAGAGTAGAGTATTTGTTTTTCTTTTTCTTTTCTTTTTGTTTATTTTGGATTTAGCCTAATCATGACCATGATCGGCCAAATCTCTTGGCTAGGGCCAAGAGGTGAAGCTTGTCGTGTGATGGGTTGTTTATGACTGGTTTGATTCATGTTCTGAACTGATTTGATTTTGGTTTGATATTAAGGAATGTTCTAGTTGTTTATGGTTTATTGTGACTGATATTACAGTAGATCTGCGATGGCTTGAGTATTTTCTTTTCATTATTCTGATTATGCGGTTAAGAAGCCCTATTGTTCACCATCGTCTCCTGGGCATGGTTGGATGACGGAACTCTTCCCGACTTTCATACATCTCTCTGATTGGCTGTGGATTAGTTTAATTCTGTTGTTTGCTTTATCTCATGGGCATGGTCTTATGATGGAATCCATTCTAATTTACATCCGTCTTATCTCTTGAAAACCAGATCAAAAGACGTTCAGATTTGATTTTCAGGTTATATCTTCCAACTGGATGAAGATGGGACTCTAAGTCCAGTTGCATTCATGAGTTGACCGTAGATTTCCCTGATCTCTGCAAGTGGATCCTCTGAATCCCTAGTTCCTTAAGTTTTAGATAAATATTTCACAATTATTCCTCAATTTAGATTTCATCTCATTCTAGTTCTAGTTCTAGTTAGTTTCAGAGAGCGTACAAGTATCAGTCCCTTGGGATTCGACCTCGGTCTTACCGAGTTTATTACTACATCACGACCCTATACTTGGGGAGTGAACAGCTAATTCGTGAATGAAGTGGGCCATACCAAATGGAAACAATTGAGAAAGGCGTCGACCCTTGATTTTTACATGGCCCACCCAGTTGGGCCTTGGAAATTCACTCCAACCATTATATGCCATACAAAAAGTTTGGCTTGATGTCCAAGAAATCATGCCTATACATGATTCAACTGGGCCATGCCAAGGAAGACGATTCAGAGGATAAGCTTTTCCCATATTCTATTTTTAGTCGCATGGTCCACCTTAACCACGGATGGAGCTGATTTTCAGATTTTCAGACCATGAGTCTAGCGTGAGGTGAATCATGTGATGATTGGGGTCGATTTCCCATTAACACCATGGTGGGGCCGATCAAAGTGGGTAAGTCATTTTCTTTTTTAAAATAATTTTCCAAATATGGCATTTATTAACATTAAATGCCAACTAGTTGGACCAAAACTCACGGTCCAACTAGTTGTGTGTGAGCATTTCTCATATATATATATATATATATATATATATATATATATATGTATGTATGTATGTATGTATGTATGTATGTATGTATGTATGTATGAGAAAGAGATGCTCACACACAATTAGTATGAGAAAGAGATGCTCACACACAATTAGTTGGACCGTCCAACTAGTTCTAATTAATTAATGCTAGTTAATGTGGAAAGAGAAATTAGACTTTGTTTGGCGTTAGCTTTCAAAATGATCATTGGCTTGAGTGGAACCTTTTGTGTTGTTAATGTAAAATCATCCCCCGACCATCACATGTGTCACATTATGTTATACTTATGGACTGAAAATAAACCCCATCAGTAGTTCAAATGGAACACAATTGGAAACAGTATGCTAAAAAAGCTCACCCACCAAAATGATTGTTTGATGAGGCCCACTTGAATCACGTATGGATATGATTTTTAAGTTCCGCACCTAGCATTTACTTTCGCATCTAATGGTAGGAGTAGATTTCACATGCTCATGATTAGGGTCTGGTAAAATCAAAGGTGGATGTCTCTCCCTCAAATATTCCACTGGTGTGGCTCTCCTGAATTACAAATCTATCTTATACTTTATCTCTAAACCTACAATGAGATTGCACATCTAATGGTCGGAGTGGATCTTGCGTACATGATACGGTGGGCCATATAAAAAATCAAGTTAAGCTTTCTCTCCTACCGTTAAGGGCGTGTTTGGATTCACGTTTTGGGTGTATTGCATTGTATTTAGGTACTGTTTATGTTTACGATGGGCAATATTCACAATATATCCATCAGCAACGTGCCACTAACCAATGTTTGAATAGGACGTATTATCCTAGCATGTATACAATTTCTAGTACAGATGCATGTTTGGATACGACGTATAGGGGTCAAACATTGTATTCCAATATAGATAGTGGTAGTCTGTGTACTATGAAGCGTATTTGTGCATTCTCAGACAATCTATCTCAGGCGGGCCCCTCTCTTGTTGTTGTGATTAACCCCTGCGGTCCATCACTTTCTGGAACATGAATGATGACCGTTCTACCAGTGTCCCCATTTGGATTCACCTGTTGAACGGTATGGATGTCATAAAAATGTTCGTCTCCTAAAAATCTAACACACGGTACACATCAAAGAGCTCTAGATTCCAAACCCTACGTGGATGCTGGGGAAACATCTTTCAGGTTACATTGACCTGGGTCCACGGTAAACATTTGGAAGGATCCTGACCCTTCATCCATTATCACCCTGTTTGATTGACGTCTTTCACGGCATGGATGTCATATCCAATGGCATAAATTCATGCACAGTTAATTATCCTCATCGTTGACGACTTCTCCACGGTGAAGATCAAGTATTAGTGAATACTTTTCACTACTTGGAAATCTCGAAAAAAAATAATTTAATATTACAGTTCAAAAACAGAAAGACACTTTTGTGTGATCGACTTATTCAACCATCTTTTGATTGTCTCTGGGAAAACAGTCCATGATAAAAGCAGAGGACCCAACCATCATGTTATACCAAAAAACAAGAAAAGAAAAGAAAAAACAAAATTTAGGAATGTGTTTTTCATTCTCCTTAGCCATACATATTCTAGAACCGACCAAACAACCTAATACTGGCATAAAAAATCACCAATCCAAGCAGCATATGAACAAACTGAGCCATGCAAGATTCGTCTCCAACTTCAGCAACAGGCACCCTCTCAGCAGGTCCATCTTCCCGGACATTCCAGGTGCGGATTTGGGTTCGAACTGTGAGAGCGTCTAGACAGTTGCTACAGTCCTTCGTTGAGGGATGATGAGATGCACGAACAGCCCCACTCCCACTTGTATGTCGAGCCATTCGATCGGGCAAAGAAGGCTAAATGATATACAAATTAGTAAAAATGTCACCTTCCCGACCTGGATATGATGTAATATTGACTGCTCTGACCTACAAAATTTTCAATAGTATGAAATTTGACAATATCCTACCAACCTGATACTCATTCCAGGCTTTCATAACATCTTCAAAAGTCATGAACGACTTGTGTCTGCATCCACTAAATCCGAAAAGTTGTGCATGGCATGCCTCCCATGTTGCATAGATCCTGGGATTCCTCCCCACAAACACCACATAATATTTATTCTTCATTCCGCTGCGAGAAGTAATAAATGCCTAAATCGGAAAGTAATCTGAATTGGAAAAAGAAAAAAATGAAATAGAAACATTCAACAACGTTCAACATAAATCGTTCACACATTGATAATAGTATTACTCTCCTTACCACCTGGATAAAGTTGCAGACACAGGCGAGCTTCAGATCTTTCACTGATCTCAGGTGTTGATTTACTTCGTCTACTAATAACTGTATCAGTCCTACATGACTTTATCTCTTAGCAAAGTGTTGTATATTTCAGAAAATATATGATGGAGGTAAAGACCATATGAAATAAAAAGAAACCAGAAATCCTGCTGCGATAGTTAAAGTTCAGAATTCCTTTCAGCAATGCAACAACCTACCAAATTCAACAGGTAGTATATCAAGGTTTGGGTAGCTAGAGGGAGCGGGGGTAAATAAAACTAGTTTCAAGCTCTTGCAAACTCAACAAATGAGAAAGTACATAAGCTTGAAAAATTCGCCTGGAGTAGTGAAGGTTATGACTCCACAGCTTTCTTTCTCGGGTCCTTGCCAGTACTCTTTAGGAAATTCATAGATCCTACAAGCAGAAAATGTAAATAGAGATATAATAGGTACAGTGAAGTAATACACTATAGTAATGACTCATACGCAGACAATATGAAATTCAACACGAAAATTAAACATAATATCCCAAACATAGTGAAAATATGAGAAAATATTTTTGCTTTTGACTAACCAGATCATTACATAAATCAGGAAACATAAGTCCGTTGTCTTGTGCGTGGAAGACTCATTCCACATTCTCTCAGCAATCTCGTCTCTCTTCCTTGTCCACTCATCACATGCGCGATCCGTCACCTGAGCTAACGCTACTCTTTCATCTACAGAGGTTATATCTATAGGGGATAGTACAACATCCTCTGTATTGTTGCCACTGTCCTCAACTACCTCAGTCAGTCCATTATCACAACTAACACGAATGAAATTATGAAGGACACAGCAAGCTATAATAATTTTCACTTGTGTTATAAACTTGAACTGATGAGGAGTACGTAGAATAGGGAAGCAGTTTTTTAACAGGCCAAATGAACGCTCTACGACATTTCACAACTATGCGTGACGATAATTGAAAAGTTCCTTTTTATTGACAAGCTTTCTTCCAATACGAAACTTGTTCAAGTGATATCGCACACCTCGATAGGGTGCTATAAATCCAAGCGAATGTGCATACCCAGCGTTAACAACATAATATTTTCCTACACAATTGCAACATATGTTTCAAATATCTATCACACATAACTACAAACAGAAAAAATATTCACCCATTAACACAATTACCATGTGGAATAAGAAAACAGTCAGGGCGACGGGTGAGTGCATTTTGTAGGACACGAGCATTGGATGCAAATCCATCCCAACCAGTAAGCATGTATACAAATTTCATATCAAATGTACATGCGGCCAAAACATTCTATGATAGAAATCATTTTCGACTTCTAAAAGTTGAGCTTTTTTCTTTTGGCAAATAAGATGAGATATGGGTACCATCTAGGGCCCTGATGCAGTCTTACAATCAAAATGGTGGCAATGATCAGTTCATCCATTAACTATCAACTTATAATTTAGGAATTTCTCTAACATATCTTCAACTTTACCTGAAAATATGAACTCTACAATGGATTGTCGAAAATTTCCTTGGATAAACCAGGAAACCTCACGTACTCGGGATAAAGACCGATTATAGCATCTAACACCCTACTAAAGTGTCTACTCACAGTCTCACCAAATCATGTAAAACGATGGCCAATCACACGATTATGTATGTTATGTCCTACAGTATGAAGAAACATTACAACCTGCTCCTCCATGCTGCATCTCCTGTTATCGGAAAGTAAATTCCGATCCCTCAACAGCGAACATAATTTAAAAAATTTGTCCCTACCCATCCTCAGCTGCGCAAGTCACTCAGTATCGCTCTTACGTATAATTCGACTTATGAACCTATCCCTCTCAATATGGCTTTCATTGGGTTTAGCCTTCATATAGTAACGATGATAATATGCAGCCATTCCCATTACAGTTACTGTAGCTACAATGGTGGTTATGACAGCGGCTATTTCAGTGTCATGCCAATCACTGCCAAATGATTGATCATCGGAATATTCCACACTTTCGGAAGCCATGGCAGTTTAAACGAAACTCGACAAATTGATCAGATTTAGAGATAGAAGAAAATGTAAATTTGACTTGTATATAAGCATGTGTACATACTACATTAAACTTGTACAATTCTAAATAACTGATTAAACAATTGGTTATTCAATGAATTTATTTTTTTCTATTTTCTTGTTGTAAGCCCAATTCTTTTAATTGAGATTAGAGTGCATTATAACTGATCAAAACATTCTGGTTCTCACTGTCTTTTGTATTATCGTTAGTGAAGAGATTGATACATCCCATCTGATAACAGCAGAATTAGCAGATTTACTTGAGGTTAAAAATAACAAAGTAGAAACTTATTTCTTACCAATAGTTAATGTTGTAGGGGACAATTTATTAACTTGCTGTTGAACAGATTCATTTGAAGAAAATAGTGTAACTCACTTAGACCAAGATGTACAGAAAGTTACAAAGAATACATGATCCACTTGGTTTATCAAACAGTTAATATCTATGAATAGCAAATAATATTTTAACATCCGATAAGTGGAAAGTTATAAGATGCACACCACATGTATGAGGCTTATCAGATCTTTTTTTAATCCTCAGAGAATTTATACTGTGTGTTGTTCACACATGAAAAGTGTTAACATCAAGTGTTCCATGCACACACGAAACTAGAAGCATGTAAACAGCTTCGAAAGTAGATGTACACAAATCAAAATTTTTTCCTTTCACAATACAATTTTTACCATCACAATCAGAAGATATGAAAGAAGTTACAGACAGTACAACACTACCTTTATTTGATATCAACCCAAACTGTATAGATCCTTATGAGATAATGTTGATTCCCCAAAAAACGAAAGGTTCGAAGACAAGAAATGTCGTTGAGGAATGGTTTTGAAATCTCAGAGAGGGGTTTTATGTAATACAAGGCATATTCACCTCATAGAAAGATTCATCGGTACAAACACCACCTATACATGGCCTTTCGCAAACAGATGGGTGTCATCCGTTAATCCTTTCCAGACAAACATTATTCAACGGAATGGTTTATTAAAACCAATATTAGATTTGTCTTCAGAAGATTGCCCCACCATCGCCGTATAAGCATCAACATGGGCTATAGGGTGTATACGGTCAGGGTGAATATGCTGACCATATAGAGAGAGAATACGATCTTGGTAAACATCGTTGGATGAATAGAAACCGATTTCTAAAGGAGGGAGGATGATATCTGGAGGAAGTGGACTGCAGTGTTGGAATGAGAAGCACGGACAGCCGGTACCCAAAAACGAAGGTGGCAACAAGGTACTGTAGCCACTGTAAGATGATATCTGTCTAAGAGAAGGAAGATTCTGAGTTCATCGTCGACATGCAGGGGAAGGGAGATGATATACAGAGACGAAGGAGTATAAGTTCGCTCGTTCTTCGTGCGAACACATGGAAATGGTGTAGAACCGACTTCAACCCTCTTCAATGAAATACGGTGAGGAGACGGGACCGGAGTCTAAATAGTTGTCTGCATTTACTCTACAATCGATGACGTAAAGTGGTTCGACTCCGTATTCGCGCGCTTGGAATGCATCGACGGTCGTTCGTTTCCAAACGAGGGACCTGTCCCATCAACCCCACTAATACGATACTATACACTCCAAACCGTGAATCCAATCACGCCCTAAAGTTCTTCGTATTCCCCGAGAGAAAAGGTGCCTGTTCCCAAAAAAGTGAGAGTACATTAGGTGCAGCCTGTACACATGCAGTTCTGTGCATCCCTCATCTTGGGACTACTTGATAAACTCATTTTACATCCATTCTCTACATCTATATTTTTACCTTATGATAAGATAGGATTCGAAAAACAAAATAGATACATATTTCAGGTGGACCACACCACATAAATAGTGGTGATTGGCCATTAAAAACTTTTTGTGGGCCAAAAGTTTTGGATTAAGCTGAAATTTATTTTTATTTTTATTTTCCTTCATCAAGATCTTTGTGACATTAGTGGCAAGTAAAAAATTACGGTGGGCCCTAGGAAATTTTAATGGTAAAAGTTCAATTTTCACTATTTTCTATTTGGTGTGGACCACTCGAGATTTATAATTGGTTCATTTTTGGATTAATGTTCTAAAATGAGCTGAAAAAAACAATGGACCACATGGATATACAATACATAAATGAAGGTGGGCGATATGGTCAGGGACAAACTACCTTGCATAAGCAATGGACTGCAATACTTAATCCACTCTTTATATTTTTCCTAACATAGCTCTTTTTTTTTTTTTTTCTCATAAGGAAGCCAGAAGAAGCTTCACGTGGAAGAGGAATGTCTAACCTTATTTTTATTAGGCCCACCATGATGTCTTGATGTGCACGTGAGATCCACTACTACCATCAGATGTGTGATCTTATCTACATCTAGAGACAAAATATCAAGATGACTTTTGATTTAGGTAGGACACACTAATAGAACAATAGAGATAGAGACATCTACCTTTGATTTTTTACATCACCCACGATCATGAGTAAGTGAAATCCATTCCAACCATTAGATGTCACATCAAAAGCTAGGCATAGAACTCAAAAATCAAGCCCATACTTGATTTAAGTGTGCCTCATGAAAGGAATTATTTTAAAATGTGAGCTTCTTTTTTTTTAACACTATTTCCAATTATGTGATCCACTTGAACGATGGATGGAGTTGATTTTCGGTTCTTACATCTAACATGGGTGACACATATGATGGTCAAGGTAGATTTTACATTAACTCCACAATGGGCCCACCCAAGTTAGAGATTATTTTCAAAAGACCTTTTAAAAGGTTAACGTGAAGCAAACACCCCTTTCTCTCTCAACATTAATTAGCATTAGGGAAAATTTTTCTCATTAAATGCCCAGCTAGTTGGACCAAAACTCACTGTCCAACTAATAGACCAAATCACAAGAAACACTGTGATTTACATAAACTCACGGGATTAGGAAAGATGGGATGGATTTTAAGGTAATGATGGTGATGTTAGTGGATTGGTTTAAGATCCATGGGTTTGCTATATCCCGGGACAAGTTCACCGAGTCTATTTGGCTCGTTTGGCATATCCCGGGATTTTACCATCCAATCCCTCCTAACCCTATGGGATTCGTCCGGCCAAACACGCCTTAGTGTTTTACGTTGGGGAGGACTTTGGACTTTTTTTTACTGAGATGGTCGTACATTGCTCGGCTGTAAAGTAGCTCAATAGTCCAATAGCACTCTGCTGTAGAAAAAGAGATTGGAGAGCATGATTTTGAAGCCAGGGTGTATATACCAATAATAGTATGGGTCTTATCATGGTGTCTCATCCCAATAATGGGCTCATATGAGCCTAGACACCCATATCATTCCTATGGGTGATAAGCATACGTATTAGCAGATGCAACTAAGGGCATGTTCGTTTTTGCGGGTAGGGTGAAATCACTGCGAAATGGGTTATAATTATGATTTCGCGCGTTTGACTGATGGAAGGGCAATGTGCAGATGGCAAGGGCGATTTCATGTTTCAAAGACCGGGGATTCGCTGGGAAATCTCAGCGATTCGGGCGAGATTTGTTTCACGTCTCAAAGATAGGATGAAAGGGAGGGTGGTCCACGAGAGCATGTAATCCCGCTCATCTCCATCTATATATCGGTGTATCTGCCCAAACAGCGAAACATCTCTCGCAACGCTCCCTCGCAGGTACGTCTTCCTGCAAACCTCATCTCGCATGTAATCCCACTTCACTCCAACTTCGCATTTGCAATCCTCCCTGACCTATCGTCTTCCTCTTGAAAGGTTTAGTCCTGAATATTTCAGTTGCCGTGCTTGGGCGGGAACTAGGCCGGTCGCAATACTGTGTGCTTAGGATTGAGAGAGAGAGAGAGAGAGAGAGAGAGCAGAATCCCGCAGAACAGAGCAGAGGTGAGGAGAAAATCTCTTGAAGATTCCTTTTCTCTTTGGGAAATCAAAGCTTAAAAAACATCAGGTTGGTTTTTTTTTTAGTTTTTTTTTTCTATTTCTATTTTTTTTATTTGTTTTCTCATCTATGGTGGGTGGGAGAGTACGATAGAAATGATGCTCATTTTATCTGCTGCTTTGCTTCTCTCTCTCCCTCCATTTTTATTCATTTTGGTTTTTTGGCGGTGAATTTTTAAATAAGACTCTAGATGGGATGTGTTATAGAAATTGGTGCTTTGGTCTGGTTGTTTTGTTTCTCTGTTTCTGATAGTCTTATTTATTTATTTAATTTATTTACTGCATTCTGAAATTTTTTGGGGTATTTGGACCTAATGCTTTAGATGAGGTTGTAATTTTTTTGTAGTTTTATATATATATATATATATATATATATATATATATATATATATATATATATATATATATATATATATATATATATTTAGTTGGTTAAGTTGGAAAGTCTACTTTTGAGGTGAGTTATGGGAAATTCTTCGTCTTCTTCTTCTTCTTCTTCTTCTTCTTCTTCTTCTTCTTCTGTTGTTTTTGTTTTTTGGAATTTCTGATGTGGGGTTTTCTTTCGATGCGCAATGCTTTTCCAACTGCCTATTATTAGTAAAATCTTATCCGTGGTTTAGTTATTGAATATGGAGTTGAGTAAAATGGAGTCTTTAAATGATTATATGGTAATTTACTTTTGGGCGCTCAGTTGGTGGAAGTTGGGCCAAGGTTCACTGACTCAATATGTTCGTACAGTGGGCCCATCATAGATTGGCGCATACAAGGACATTCCCTATTAAATATTTTACTATTTATTGGTTGATTGGCCGTAGTGTTTGTTTTTTTTTTTTTTTTTTTTTTTTTTGTGTGTGTGTATTTTATTTCGTAATACAAATGACAATTAAAGGTGAGACCACGTGATAGAGTGCCTATTTGACTTCATGTTTTTTTGTTTTTTGGAGAGAGATGGGCAATTAAAAGTGGGACAACGTGATAGAGTGTCTAAATCAAAGATGGCATTTGTTATAGTGTAGTCAATATGGACCGGCTAATAAGTCATTTCCTAGCCATTGATTAAACAGCTAAAATTACACACCAAAGGGAATTGGAGAGAAATGGACAATCAAAGGTGGGACCACTCATTTCCATAAGCAATGATTGGATGCATGGTAGGGTCACCGAAAACAAGTGACCTTTTGGCAAGGATTGGCAATCATGAGTGAAACCCATGTGATGCATAGTCTAGATCCATGAACAGACTATTTGTAGTATGATTAATATGCACCGTTCATTTCTTAGGCATAGGCATTGATTGTAAGATTACGATCATCCAACCAAAGTGAGCTTTTGAAGAGGGATGGGGAATCAACCGACTATCCATTTCACTGGGATTGAAAGGATGATTAGGATCATCCAGCAAATTTGAGGGGATGAGCAATCAAGCAAGGGACCCAAATGATGGATGGTTAAAATCAATGATCAACCATTACAAGCATGATAGATATGGGCCATCTAATTGCCAGGACAATTGAAATCATCAGCAATCGTGATTTTTATAATGATCATCAGTCAAGGGTGGATCCACATAACAAATGGTATAGATCAATTATCAAGTTGTTTGTAGTATGATCAAATTGATTGTCCATTTTCCTAACTATTGAGGATCATATAGATAAGATGATTTTCAAATTGATCAGTATGATATTTTTTGTTTTCCCTTCTTTGCAATGGGAATCACCTTTTGAATGTGTAGGATGTCATATGAACATTACAGTGAGCCCTAGAAAGGTTTTAACGGTGGGCATTTCTATCCCTTCTATTCCTTGTTTTTGTGCACACATGAGAGTTGGATCTACCTCATTTTGGGTTGACGTCCGGGCATGAGCTGGCGAAATTGATGGCCCATGGGCCAAGTTAAACCAAATTAGTTAATGGGTGTGTACAAAATAATTACTCATCCAGCCATGGGCCGTGAAACTTGGCCCAAAACTGGCCCAAAGCCTAACCGGGCAAACCCAGCCCAAAGCATCTTCAAAGCGACCCTACTCGTGGATATGTGCCATATTTCCAGACAATCTTGCTTTACGTGAGAGTTGGGTCGAGAACACCTATTTATTTACCACGTTGTATATGTAAAATCCATGATCCATCAGGTAAGAATCATTATTTGCACGTACATGATAAAATAATCCTAGTTAATTAAAAACTAATATGTGCCTCACCAATTGGGAATAATGTAAAATTGCTACGAAAACTACTAAATTCATAGAGTGTGGCTCGCTAGAGTTTTTTTTTTTTTTTTTATCAGGTTGTTCTTTCTGTTTTCTTTTCATCATGGTTATTAACAACAGATTAACCGGTTTGATGAAAGATACACACCATGGTTGCCCTACACACAAACCTATGGTTGGCATCATGGTTCCGTGTGGTGACATATATGAGCTATGGATGTAGCCGATAGTTCGTATCAGGGCCTTAAATCTAAGATACAACCTCATACACCAAAGTGAAATTTTCACGTACCACAGGGTAGACCCAATGTACCTGACTGCCTAAAACATGAGTTGCATAGGATTCCCGTCCTTGCGTTACTAACGAGGCCTAAGTTGTGTGGGGCCCACTGTAAATATGTGTTCTATCCACACCGTCCATCTATTTTGCCGATTCATTTTAGGATATTAGCCAAACAATGAAGGAGATCAAAGGCTTAACTGGACCACATCACATGAAAGTGGAGATTAAATGCCTACCATTAAAAAACATTTTAGTGACCACAAAACAAGTTTTTGGGTAAAATGAGATCCGTGTTTTCCATTCATCATTTGCCACCTTATGAACAGGTTATTGGCAAATAAACATCACGGTCCATGTCGTAACATCACAATGGATGCACGGCCATCGGAGATTGGTTTCAATGACAGTGGGTGTAAAGCATACCACCATCGGAGATTGGTCCATGTCGTAACATCACAATGGATGAACGGCCATCAGAACTTGGGCCATGTCGTGTTCGAGGCATACTCCCCGGGACATGCACTGCTGGCAATCTGCGTCCGCAGAGGTGGTCGTATATTGCTTCGCTGTAAAGCAACTCAATATTGTAGCTGGACATCCTTTATAACAGAGCTAGCCCTACATTGCTAGGCTGTAAAACAATTCAAAAAACGAAAGCAGATTGCGGACAAATATGAACTCGATCGGAGACGGAAATGATTCGAACCGTATAACTTTAAAATAGTCATATCTCATTAACCAAATTGAGCTTTTTCTAAGTATATATCATGTATGATTTTGCGTAAGAGAAACTGGTTTAGCCAACCAAAGCCAAATTACCCGCGTTGAATTTGCAAGATTCCTTCCAATTAACAGTTAAAAATTCATTAAAATTCATTTTATGTTCATTTTTACTATAAATAATAATTTTTAATTCTATCATATATAACTTTTGATCCTTTTAAGTGGTAATTGTAGCAGTCATGCCCAACATGAAAAGGATTTAAAAAAATTAGGAGAACAATGTGGTTTAAGCCAAATTTGACACTTACTATTTTTGGTCGGAACCCTGAAGTCTGGTAGGAATCATGACCGCCTACTATTTACAGTAAGTCACATTTTTAAGGAGTTTGAGTTGGAGTTTAAGTCTAAAACTTTATCCTATATTTGAACTCATTATTTAAAGGATTGTAATTTCTTTTTTATCATCAATTAATTTATTTTCGAATTTATTAGAAATTATTTTTATTTTATCTCTTGTGAATTCAAGGAGACTCTGTGAGGAATCAAGAGAGCTCTGTGGATTCGGAGTAGTTATCCCTAAGGAAGATGATAATCGACTTCATCAGGTCCTTTCCTGCATCAATTAGTATTAGAGGAAGGACTCCTCTCAGACTGATGGCAAGTAATGACGGAATGAATCAAAATCCTATGGACGATTATATAGGGATTCATTATCTATTTGGAAGAATGAAAGTTTTCTATTGAGAGAGTCAGTTGACCATGCAAGGAATGTAAAAAACTCTCGACTGTATTGCGGATGCGCTAATGCTATCCCGAGCCTAAAACGATACTTAGACGATACTTTAAAATCCAAAACTCAAGGTCAAGCTAGTTTTCAAAGCTACGCTTCCCTTGTATTTGTTTGATCATGAGGCCCACCCGAGGGTAGATCCAACTCGTTGATAATGTTCGTGGCAACAATGTTTTGTTGTGTTGTAGGCCACCCGATCGGAAGATGTCAATCATTCTCTACCATTTACATTCCTCAAAATTCCAACGACAATGGACAAAGTGAATTCAACCAAAAGCTGAAGAAGAAACATCGTAAGAAGAGGGTTTGTATTACCAAAAACAATCATACGGCCCCATTCTATTTCCCGACCTTGACCCATCTCTCCCTTCTGAAGTTTCTTCTATGGGACCCGACTCCACCCATCCGGTACCATTTTTCAGCATGATTGTTTCCGGCATTATCTTCTCATTGCATGCGGCTGGATACAGGGCTCCTCATAACAATATGGAAATATGTATATAAAGAACAATCTTTAAAAATAAAAGCCCTCTGCTAGCACATGATTACACATACATGTGTAACACGTGTGAAAACCTAAACGGGATCATCAATGTAATAGTAAATAGGCAACAATTTAGAAACAACGAAATCCAAAGAAGTTCCTGAGGAGGCTACTAGTCATTTCAAAACACCCATCTTCCTTGCACACTCCACATTGTTGTCCAATATCCTCTTCAAATCATATTTATATTCAAAACCCACATCCATCAGCTTTGTAGAGCCACACCCAACTCCCCTCTCGGGTCCTTGTTGCAACCTGAAATGAGATAGCAAAAGCTTGGGTCAGAGAAACCTATTCAAATTCCACCAATGTGTCCTTTCATGTCCCATAGGGTGTGTGCATAATTATTTTTTTTTTAAATAATAAATAAATAAAATAGCAAAAAGAAAAAAGAGAGTGTTTTCTTGTCCCATGAATTCTACTTATTCAAACAGCCTGAAGAAGATGAAAAACAATAATAATTTTCTTATTTAAAAGAAAGAATTTATTACCCTTCTGGTATGTTGAATTCTTTGTAGTTGTCCTTGTAGTATTTTGAGATCTCGACCACTGTTGGGTAGGAACATGCACATAGAAATCTGCCACTCATGGAAGATTGCTCCATGCAGAAGACATGGGCTTCACAAACATCATCAATGTGTACCGAAGGAACTGAACCCACCAATCCCTGCAGAAATTGTAGCTGTCTATAGCCATTGATGTTTCCTGTGAGTGGTGATATCGCTACTTCCATGCTCAGAGGTATGTAGGAGAGAAGTGTATCTCCTGAAACCAAGCCGCATGCAAGGGTTACCACCTCGAATCCACCCTCCTCTTTGTTACCATACATCAGTGCCTCTTTCTCCGATAGCGTCTTTGAATATATGTATGCCTGCACAAACACCACCACTTAGGACTATTGTTCTTGAAAACATTTTTTGTGAAGGAAATAGGTTGTATGTGCTAACTATACACCATGAGTCAGTGAGCACAGATCTCCCACCATATAATTATTGTGGTTGTGAAATCTTAACACATTTCAAAAATGGTATTTTAATACTAAGCATTTTGAAATGCTTGCTGCGTTCCTATCCACCATGGATATGCATGTGCGTCTGCACACTCCTTGTATGATTCCCCTGTTTTGACACCCAGATCCATAGCTCAACTGGCGGACTGAGTGGAGATACCTCGTTTCAACACTTGAGGTCTTGGTATCTATCCCTAGCGGGGGTGGCTAACACGGAGTGTGTGTGTACTAAAAAGCTAACCTAAAAAAAAAAATTAAAAAAAAAAAAAAAAAAGTATGATTCCCCTGTTTTTGAACTTGTGGAATTTCTAAGCTTTTTCTTTTTATCCCATTGCAATGATATCTTTGGTTAGTACTTAATTTATACATTGGAATGATTTATAATTCAATGATGAATTGATGTACCGCCCAAAGAAATGCAATCAAGAGAACTTTATTGCTATAATTTTGATCAAGGGAACATGAGCCAATTGAGATATATATATATATATATATATATATATATATATATATATATATATATATATATATATATATATATATATATATATATATATATATATATATATATATATACCACCCAAGGAGTTATAGAATCACTCACCTAAGAAGGGATGAATCATTCAACTCACAAATGCAAAGCTTGTAGAAAACAATTCAAAGATTAGATGACTTTTCACTACGAAATAGGTCCTTTTATAGACTAATTACAACCACTTCTCTGCATTAATAACTATATGTTCTTAATGCATGTTGTTGATGTCAAAATCTGGATCGCCCTCCACTTCGTGCTTCGTGCGACGCTCCTCGAATGGACCCTGATCCTGCACAAAGGGTGAACAAATGAGACCCTGGCTAAAACGAGGGACCCTACGATGCTTAAGTCAGGTCAAGGGAATCGGGGTCTTAGTTGTAGGGTGGAGGGAGAGTGCGAGATATTGTGTACCTGTAGCAATGGGGTCCTTTCGCATTTATACCTGACTGTAGGATGGTTTGGATCCATCAATCACGGCACGATTCGCTCAATCAGGGAGATTTTCAGATCATGGAGATACTACGCATAATCTGTCGATCGTGTGATGAATTGTGCGTATCTACGGGCGAGGTTATCGGCCACGTTTAGTTATGGCTGTTTTCGTGTTTCCGCATTTGGCAAATGGGATACCTGCACGTATTGACTCGGCTTAACTTGATTGTCTCGGGTCGGCTCGCTCGACTGTCGTATGTGTTTGTCATCACCTCGTTAAGCTGTGACAGTCTTCCCTTCCGAGACGATCTTAGGACCCGCCCCGAAGTGGTAAATCTAATCTCCTGCAATCGACCCCGAAAGCCTTTGCCTCAGGATATCAGATTAGTGTTACCGAATGGAACTCATTGCAATCGATGTTGGGGGACGAATCGTATGTCACCGTAGTGTCGTCGTGGGGGTGATATGGGGGCGGCTTGTATCATCCGATCGGAGTGCAGAGACCGTGCCATCTCATACCCCTGGAACGGTGATGATTACACACCACTCGTCTCCTCCGAGGATGGTCGTATCAGATCGGACAGTCATCACCCTGGATGCTCATGTACTTAGCCGAGTTAGCTTAACGTTCCCCCTCGGATCTCGGATAGGCTCAGATCTTCCCATAACAGAAGCCCCCTACTCTTTTAGTTTACTTGTGGACTTGGAGAGTAAGTAGAGGATCTCGCGCCTATGCTTAGATTAATCATGGATAACCTAGTCGAAGCATCACATCTGGAGACTTCGCGCCTGCGAACTGTTTCTCGGCTGACGTGTGGCGACGGTTACGATTCGTAATAATCATCAGCCTACCAGATGACGCCACGTGAGCCCGAGGAAGTGTGGTTGTGGCAGCTTCTCTTGTTCGAGCGTCGTTCAGTATATTGAAGTGCGCTGTTCGATGTCAGAATTACGTTGTCCGATGTAAGCTGGTGCAACGAGGAGGAGCCACGTGTGCTTGGGAATCGACTCGAGATGATTCGACTACGGCCATTATGGCTCAACTTTAATGTGGAGATTCCCTATAGCTTTATATAACCCGCGTTCTGATCCGCTCCATTTACTTGCATTTCGAGTTCGAGTGTACCGTGGAAGGCGATTTCCGGCGAAGGCAATTCCGGTCGACTTGAAGTTTCTGGTGAGCGATTCCGACCGATCACACTTTCTCGAGAGGAGGTGATTTCCGGTGGCCGTCCGGTGAGTCTACTTCGCTGATCTTTTCTCTTCATTTCATAATGTCATCCGATCTTGAGACTGTGCGGGAGTATGATGAGGACTCCGAGCCAGGGAGTTCTGATAACGGGAGGGGGGCCTTCGACGGTCCCCTCGAAGCTGTACCCTTATACCCTCTGCCTCGGAGGTAGAAGGGGGCAAGGGCTCAGACCCACCAGCCTGGCAGAAAAAAGGCCGCCCGAGCCCCTCAGGCTACTACTGCTGGGGCTACTAAAATGCCCGCAAGTGGGCGTGCTTCGGAGGTAGTCCCAAGGGGCTCCATCCTGTCAGAGTCTCAGATGGAATGGGTCCATTCAGAGTTTCAAATTCTGAACTCCATTCAGATAAGGGCCCCTGGACCCCTTGACGCCGCTGGTGCCCCCACAGAGGGGGAAGTTACAATCTTCCTCTGTGCACTACAGTGTGGGCTTCGATTCCCTCTCCACCCCTCCATCCGAGCGGTTGCCGCTTATGTCGAACTTGCTTCGGGACAATTTACACCCAACACCTGGAGGGTATTAATTTCTGCGTTCATCATCTGGCGACAAGTCGAGAATTTGGAGCTAACTTCGGAGGAGCTGGTGGGCTTATACTTGGTTAAACACGATAACCAAGAACCATGGTACTACTTTAGGACCCGAGGAGCAAAGGGTCAGGGCTGGTGATGAATCTTCCGTCCTCCAATAACGATTAGAAGAATAAATGGTTCTGGGCGGCAAGCGAGTGGGAGGCGTCAGCGGTGAATCTCAGGACTTTATACCCGATTTACAAAACCAAGTCCGATTTTGGTTACTCTCTATATCTTTCAATCCTCATTTCTATTTACCTAAGCTGGTATGAAGCTCCTCTTTTTATCACAGCTTTCCCGAGGAGTGCGTCACTCCTTGACTTGGTTCAGAAGAATCATATCGCCAAGGCCAGGGCGCGATCAGCGGAGCTTCGCTCCTGGACCGACCTGATCACCGCGGACAACCTTCACTAGTCGGGACTTTGCAAGTCTCAGCCTTTACCCACATCCCTCAGTAAGCAATCATACTTTCTTCAATGAGATTGATTTCGTTTATCTGGTCCCTGATCTGACCTACGACTTCTTACGCAGGCATGGCTGAGGCGTCTGGTTCTCGGAGAAGGAAAGTCGCTTCGACGGTGGAAGAGCTGTTGAGTGACGAGCCCCAGACGAAGACCACCGTTCGGAGGAAGCGAGCTACTCCTTACGGAGCTGGCCCCTCAGGCCCGGGTACTGTGGCCACGACTCTAATTACGGTTGCGGCTACGACTCCAACTACGGTCGCAGCTACAACTCCAACTACGACCGTGGTTGCGACAGCTCCGGCTACGCTTCCTACTGAGGCTCCAGTCCCCGCAACCACCATTCCAACTTCCACAGCCATAACTCCTTCCGCTCCCCCGCAATCGTTCCTCTCATAAGGGAGTTCAACTTTCGGCTCCCTACATAGCTATTCCTTCATCATCCGAGTGGGAGGAAGTCGTTTGGATGGCCGACACCATGATTACTCCTCCCGAGGTCGGAGGCGATCTCGGAGCTGAGGCTCAGGCTTCAGTTAGTAGTAGGACCGGGGCCGCTGAGGAGGGAGGCTCAGAGCATGTGGGGACAAGTGGCATGAGATAGGAGTTGGCCTTCCATATGTCTTGTTTGGCTCACTGGGCGGCCAAACATGCTCCGGAAGAAGAAATTGTCAATATGCTTTCCAAGCCAGATGACTCCTTCCTGAACGATCTGGCAACGGTCTTTTACAAGGTATTCCTTCTCCCCCTATCTTTTAATCTTCATTTTTCATGCGCACCTTCTTATTTCCTTGTCTTTACTTTTATTTAGTCTGTTCCGAGGATCCTCTTGGCCTGGGAGAGAGTGCGAGAGCGTTGGAAGATAGACGCCGAAGTGGAGGCACTCCGAGCTGAGGTGGAAGTCTTACGGAATGAACCGACTATCTTCCATCTGGAGCAGGACGAGTTTCCTCAACAACTTGAAGACGGGAAAGCCAGGAAGGTCCGGCTACAAGAGGTCGTGGCTAACCTTGAAGCTAGGGAGTTGCGACTATAAGGGCTCGTAAAGGAATTTAGAGCTCAATGCGATACCGCAACTGTCGAGCTGACTCGAGCCAGGGCTCAAGCAAACTCGCTGGCCCAGGAGAATGCTCGTCTGGGCGAAGCCCTTGATCGAGCTAAAGTTAAGGCCGTAAAGGAGCAGACCCGAGCTGTTGCTCAGGTGAGGGAAGTTCAAAGGGCTGAGGATGAAGCTTCCCTTACCTAAGCAGTGGCTATAGCTATAAAGGCTTTCAGGACTTCCAAGGAAAGAGATGTTGAGGCTGCTAAATTTTACAACCGCGGCTATGACGATTGTATCGGAGCGGTCCAGGACATGTATCCAGACCTTAACCTTGACTCCTTATTGTCCGAGGAGGTTGAAGAGACGCCTACTGATGACATCCGCCCGGAACAAGCCCCCGATGCCCAGGCTCCTCCCCCATCTACGTAGCTCGGATTACTCTCCTTTTTTTGGAATAGTTGAAACTTTTTCTTTTTTGATTACTTTTTTGAACTTCTAATGAGGGTTCATGGATGATGATTTTTGGCCATTTAGAAAGGGCATATGAATTATGGCTTTTCCTTATGCGTTGATTTGTAATTTGTTATTTCGAATGTTGACTGTAGGCCACTTGATTACTGAACTGATAGGTGGATTTTTTTTCAAGGCATGACCGAGCTGACCCTTTGAAGGGTCAGCCTCCTTCCAATGTTGCCTCTTGGCATTGGGGTTTTCAAAACCTCTATTGAGTCCGAACCCCTAAGGGGTCGGCCCATTCCACAAATGGCGAGAACCTTCCACTCCACCCATTAGTCTGTGAGCTGACTCTTATGTTGGAGGAGTCGGGTCAGTTTCTTTTATTGGCTTTACCCCTAGCTTAGAGGGGATTCTGCGTAGAATTTTTGTGAGTTAATATACTAACCCCTTCTTTAAGTGATTACTCCATTGAGTCCGCCCTTACATATGAGAGGTAACTTTTCTTTAGTAGATAACTCGTTCATATAGATGAGAAGAGATGAATTTTATTAGGAGCCTTAAAGGCTTGTCGCTCAGGGGCATACATTTCGCTGAGGGCCTTAAAGGCTTGTCGTTCAGAGGCGTACATTTATTGAGAACCTTAAGGGCCCGTTTGGTCAGGTGGATTGGAAGGGATTGAATGGTATTAGGGTGGATGGCATGGATTTCAAGGTAATGATGGTGTTGTTGGTGGATTGTCTTAAGATCCATGGGATTGATATATGTCAGGATTGCTATATCGGGTCTGTTTGGCACGCCCGGCCAATCCCGGGATTAAACCTTCCCATCCTTTCCAATCCCTCCAACCAAACACATCCCAGGCAAATTTGAATAGATTAGGGTGGATTGGATGGGATTTAAAGGTAATGATGGTGTTTTCGGTGGATTGTCTTAAGATCCATGGGATTGCTATATCCCGGGATCGATCACCCAGTCTGTTTGGCATGCCCGACCAATCCCTTTCAATCTTCCCAGCCAAACGGGCCCTAAAAATAAGTCCATGGGTAATAAACTTTCAGATGCTCGGCATTCCAAGGGTAGGGAACTAACAAACCTCGAGGTCCTCTAAATAGTAAGAGCCTGGTTTGGTTGACCGTACGACCTGATAAGGCCTTTCCCAGTTCGGTCCGAGCATTCCAGTACCCAGCTCAGCGGTGTTCTAGAATACTCGGTGAAGGACTAAGTCCCCTAGTCGGAATTGCCTAGTTTTGACCTTCGAATTGTAGAATCGCACCACTTGTTGATGTCGAGCAGCGACTCAGAGCTTCGAGATATCTCTAACTTCTTCGAGCAGATCCAGGTTAGCTGCAATTTGCTCGGAATTGTGGCTTTCTTGGTAGTTCTCGACTCGAGCCGTAAGGAGACCAATCTCCACTAGCACCATCGCCTCCGAGCCATAGGAAAGTGAGAAAGGAGTTTCTCCTGTTGAGGGTTGAGCTGTGGTCTTATAGGCCCAGAGAACGAACGGAAGTTCTTTAGCCCAGCTGCCTTTTATTTTTTCCAACTTGGTCTTGAGATGGTGTTTGATGACCTTATTGACTGCCTCTACTTGTCCGTTCGACTGGAGATGTCTAGGAGAAGAATATACATTCGTGATGCTGTGTCCTCGACACATACTTCGAAATTTGTCGTTATCAAACTGTCAGCCATTGTCTGACATGATGGTTCGCGGAATCTCGAACCAGCAGACGATGTTTTTCCAGTCGAAGTCAATCACCTTCTGCTATGTGATTTTGGCGACGGGCTTGGCCTCGACCCATTTAGTGAAGTAATCGACAGCGACAATGACAAATTTAACTTGTCCTTTTCCAGTGGGTAGGGGCTCGATAATGTCGATTCCCTACTGGGTGGACGGCCAGGGGCCGCTCATAGGAGTCATTTCTTCGGCCGGCTGCCTCGGCACAGCCGCGAAGCGCTGGCACTTATCACATTTTCGAACATAGTCCTTGGTGTCTTCCCTAATAGTCGGCCAGAAATACCCTTGTCTGAGTATCTTCAAGGCAAGGCCCAACTACCGAGATGATTTTCGCAGATTCCTTCATGAATTTCCCGTATGTCGTATTCTGCCTCATCGGTCCAAAGACACCTGAGGTAGGGCTGGGAATGTCCTTTCTTATACAGGATACCATCTAAGATGATATATCGAACTGCTCGGACCCTTAGCCGCCTGGCTTCCAGCCTATCCGAAGGAATCTCGCTTGTCGTGAGATAATTAAAGATCAGATCCATCCAGCTCGGACTTACCTGAACTGACTTCTTTCTCCTCCTTGCTGGTGCTTGGTTGTTCTATGAATTCGACGGGAATGGTTCGCGGAATTTTCTCTTCCGCGGCTGAGGCGAGCCATGCTAGGGCGTCGGCCCATGAATTTTTCGCTCTCGGGATTTGATGGATAGTGCAATTCCAAAACTATCCAAAAGGTTTTCTCGCCTCATCGAGATAAGCAATCATCCTTGTTTCCTTAGCCTCGTACTCAGTAGAGATGTGATTTACAACCAACTGAGAATCACATCGGACCTGAAGGGATTGGACACCCAGACTCGTCGCTAACCTGAGTCCGGCTAGTAAAGCTTCGCACTCTGCCTTATTGTTTGAGGCCTTGAATCCCAGTCTAATTGTATATTGAATCGTTGTGAAGTCAGGCGCGATCAGGATGATCCCGGCCCCGGCCCCTTTTACATTTGAAGACCCGTTTACATAGAGAACCCATCCGGAGTCCGATATCGCTTTTTAGTCACCTGGAGGAGTGGGTGAGCTTGCTTCAACTTTAGTACTAATCTCTCCAGGGCTCGGAGTAGTGAATTCTGCGATGAAGTCAACTACGGCTTGGCCTTTGATTGCCGTTTTTGGACAAAACTGTATGTCGAACTCGCCAAGTTCGATTGCCCACTTTGTCATCCGTCCCGACACTTCGGGCTTTTGAAGTATTTGTCTAAGAGGGGAGCCTGTCAACATGATCACGTAATGAGATTGAAAGTATGGGTGTAACCTCCGAGCTGAAACAACGAGGCTGAGTGCTAACTTCTCCACGGGCGAGTACCTTGTTTCTGCGGGTACCATAGCATTGCTCACGTAATAGACAGGGTACTATTTACCTCCGACCTCCCTGTTCAGGGCCAAGCTAATGGCTGAGGCTGAGACCGCGAGGTAGAGGAATAGGGGCTCACCTTCTTCAGGTTTTGACAATAAAGGGGGTGAACCCATATACTATTTTAGTTGTTGGAAGGCTTGCTCGCACTCTGACGTCCATTCCGCCTTCTTATGACCCTTCAACTATTGAAAGAAGGGGAGGCATTTATCCATCGCTCTGGAAATGAAACGTCCAAGTGCCGCAACTCGCCCTGTAAGGTATTGGATTTTCTTGACATTCTTAGGTGAACTCATGTCGAGTAGTGCCTTGATCTTGTCAGGGTTTGCCTCGATTCCTCTCTGACTGACTTGGAAACCAAGGAATTTTCCTGAGCCAACTCCGAAGACGCACTTCATCGGATTCAACTTCATTTGGTATTCTCGGAGGACGGTGATCGTTTCTCTGAGATCTGTCAGGTGATCGGATGCTTTAACACTTTTCACTAACATGTCGTCGACATATACTTCCATGGTGCGCCCGATCTTCTTGGAGAACATCTGATTCACTAACCAATGATACGTGGCCCTAACATTTTTTAGGCCAAACTGCATGACTCGATAACAGTAGAGTCCTTTATTCGTGACAAAGGTAGTATTTTGCCTGTTTAGGGGGTGCATCGCGATCCGATTATATCCGAAATATGCATCCAAGAAGGAGAGTAGTTCATGACCCGTCGTGCTGTCTACCAGCTGGTCGATCCGAGGCAACGGGAAGCTATCTTTCGGATAAGCTTTATTTAAATCTGAGTAGTCTATGCATACCCGTCATTTCCCATTAGTTTTCCTCACGAGAACCACGTTTGCGATCCAATCAGGATAATACACCTCTTTTATAAATCCTGCGTCGAGCAGACCGGAGACCTCATCGGCTATTGTTTCAGAGTGCTTAGTATCGAATGACCTTCTCCTCTACTTGACAAGTTTGTGATCTGGATCCACATTCAATCTATGGACCATAACTTCCGGAGAAACTTCAGGCATATCTTGGTGGGACCATGCAAAGACATCCCTATATTGTCGCAGAAACGTTAGAATCTCAAGCCGTTGCTCAGGATTCAATGATATCCCGAGCTGAACAGTTCTGCAAGGATCAACTTCATCAATCGGCACTTTTTCCAGGTCTTCCACGAATGAGCCTTTTGCAGGCCCTCGGGGGTCTAGAACGTTGATAGCGAACACCTGCTTGACCGACCCCTTCTTTACCGCCACTGCATAAGATCTTCGAGCCTCTCGCTGATCGCCTTAGAGGTAGCCTATCCAACCCTTGGTGGAGAATTTCATCATCAGGTGATAGGTGAAGACGACTGCACTCATTGCATTGAGAGAGGGTCTACCCAGGATAACATTGTGCATAGATGGCACATTGACAACTAGAAAGTCCACCATAAGTGTGGCTTGATGTTGTCCTTCTCCCACAGTCACGGGAAGGGAAATGGCTCCGTCGGAGATTAATCTTTCCTCGGCAAAGCCGTGCGGGGGGGGGGGTCTTCACAGGCATGAGATGAGACCACGGAATCCTCATTCTTTCAAAAGCTTTGGAGTAGATCACATCGGCTGAACTCCCAGTGTCGACCAATATGCGGTATGCTTTGCGATTCGCTATAGTCATAGTAACTACTAGAGCGTCGTCATGAGGGTGCTGAATCCCACGCGCATCTTCTTCCGTGAAGGTCAGAGTGCACAAATTGACACGAAGTTCCTTATTGGGCCGCTCGGTTAAATGGACGTAGTGTTTCAGTTTGGACTTCCTTAAATGAGTCTTTCGTGCTCTATTCGAATCTCCTCCACCAGACAAGCCCTCGAAGATGGTACGGATTTCGGCAAGTTCCTCCACGGCATTATTTGGCTGTTCTCGCTCTCTTTCTCCTCACTGAGCGGCTTTTCCTTCCTTCGTGTATCAACGCAGGTGTCCTTTTCGAATAAGGGCTTTGATCTCATCTTTAAGGTCTACACAGTCATCCGTATTGTGGCCGTGGTCTCACTGGAAGCGGCAGTACTTGTGCTTGTCTCGATGGTCTGGGTCGGCTCTCATGCAAACAGACCAATTCAGCAATTTTTCTCCTCGGATGTCCAGTAAGAGCTGCTCAGCAGATGTGTTAAGGGGGGTATAGGAACGAAACTTTCCCTCTGGCTTTCAGTTCGGATGACGATCATGAGGAACGCGGTCAACGGTCCCTTTGTTAGACATCTAGGATTCCTCGTTCCTAGGCCTCTTCCCCTTATCATTCGGCTCATTCACCTGGACACTTTTCCGGGCATTGGTGAATTCATCCGATTTGGTATACTTCTGAGCTCTGACCACAAGTTCAGCCAGTGTCTTGGGCGGGTTCTTCCCAATGGAGAAGGTGAACTTCCCTTCTTTTAGGCCGCTAAACATAGTAACAAGTGTCATTTTGTCATCATAGTCTTCTACCAGTAATGCTTCCTCGTTGAAGCAAGCGATGTAATCCTTCAGCGACTCCTTCGGCCCTTGCTTGATAGTAAGCAAGTGAGTGTTAAGCTTTCGACTTCTCTTACCGCTGATGAACTGGGTAAGGAATAATTGGCTCAACTCTGCGAAGGAGCTGATTGAGTTTGGTTTGAGTTATCGGTACCAACTTCGAGCGGATCCTGTGAGCGTGATTGAGAACCCCCGGCACATTATAGCATCCGTCACTGTCTGGATCTACATCCAGGAGCGGTAGGCTTCCACGTGCTCGGACAGGTCTTCAGACCCAGAGTACTGGATGACGGGAGGTACTCGAAACCTTTGAGACATCACCTCATTCATGATTTCGAAGATGAAGGAAGGTTCGGTCTCTTCCATCATCGCTTGAACGGCAGTGGGAACCGACGTTGGTTGTTGCTTATTTTCTAGGGCCAAGAACTTGTAATTAAGCTCCTCGAACGGCTTCTCCCATGGGTCTTTGTTCTTTGCTACGATTTCTTGGTTATTTTCTCTCCTGGGTTCTCTTTCCTCTCCTCCGTTCCAACCGATGGCGAAGGTCTGTCGGCGCCAGGGCCGAAGTAACAGATGCATTGGTCGGAGCTTGCGTGACGGTGTTGCAAGCTGAGAGTCGGATCTAAGTCGGAGGAGGATGCTGACCCGACACGGGCACCTGAGGATGCTGGGGCGCCTCGGGCTTCACACTCCTTGGCACGGAGTGAGCTTCCACAACCGGACTGACCGGTTTGGAGACAGGATTCCCCTAAGCCGGATGTAATTGCGGCTCATGTTGCTGCTTCATCCTATTCACTTCGTCACGTAAGACTTGTATCTCGCCCTTCATGGCGCGATACTTACTCGCTCGATTGCAAGAGCATTGGGAAGGCCCCGGGGCTGACTTTACGTGGAGTAGTGAGGAAGAGCGAGTTTGTTCGTTTGACTCTGGTTCCGTAGGTACTGCTTCCTTCTTTCCTCTAGCCATTATATTCGAGAATAAGAACCTGACTTTTTGTATCAGAAATTCCCACAGATGACGCCAAAAATGTTGATGTCAAAATCTGGATCACCCTCCACTTCATATGACGCTCCTCAAATGGACCCTGGTCCTGCACAAAGGGTGAACAAAGGAGACCCTGGCTAAGTCGGGGGACCCTCCGATGCCTAAGTCAAGTTAAGGGAATCGGGGTCTTAGTTGTAGGGTGGAGGGAGAGTGCGAGACATTACATACCTATAGCAATGAGGTCCTTTCGCATTTATACCTGACTGTAGGATGGTCTGGATCCGTCAATCACGGCAGGATTCGCTCAATCAGGGAAATTTTCGGATCATGGAGATACTGCGCGTAATCTGTCGATCGTGTGATGAGTCGCGCGTATCTGCGGGTGAGGTTATCGGCCACGTTTAGTTATGGCAATTTTCGTGTTTCCGCATTTGGCAGATGGGATACCTGCACGTATTAATTCGGCTCAACTTGATCGTCTCGGGTCGGCTTGCTCGACTGTTGTATGTGTTTGTCATCACCTCGTTGAGCTGTGACAGTCTTCCGATCCCAGCCGATCTTAAGACCCACCCCGAAGTAGTAAATCTAACCTCCTGCAATCGACCCCGGAAGCCTTTGCCTCAAGATATGATCAGATCGGTCTTACCGAATGGAATTCATTGCAATCGACGTTGGGGGACGGATCATATGTCACCGTAGCATCGTCGTGGGGTGATAAGGGGGTGGCTTGCATCATCCGATCGGAGTGCAGAGACCATCCTATCTTGTACCCCTGGAACAGTGATGATTACACACCACTCGTCTCCTCCGAGGATGGTCGTATCGGATCGGACAGTCATCGCCCTGGATGCTCATGTACTTAGCCAAGTTAGCTTAACGTTCCCCCTCGGATCTCGTATAGGCCCGGATCTTCCCATAACACATGTTATATCTTTTTAAGACAATATAAATTTTCAAACCATGCAAAAAATATTTTTCTAAGACATTTAATTTTAAATTATTCCATTTTTCTATGTATGCAACATGGTACCAAAGTCATGTATAATGAATGCGTTTGAGTTAGAAATAATGGGCTGAATATCAAGGCTGGGGTCTTATTGATGGGTTAGACTTTCCCTTGAATTGGGCCTGCATTATTCTCCTCTTCTTCTTTTTTTCTTTTTTCTTAAAAAATAATAATAATAATAATAATAATAATAATAAATCCCCTCATACTCATGCAATTCATTTAGGACTTGACTTCTTCTTCGGTAATTAATGGTGTAACTTGATGATTTGCCATGGTTTGTCTTCCTTTTCCCCCTTTAAACCATGATATCTTGAAAGACTTATGGTGCTCCTCCACATTCAAGTGGAGCAATTCAAAAGAATAGCTTAGGGGCTCACTCACGAATGGGGTTAGGGAATCCTCACCCAACAATTTGAGGGGTTAGGTAATCACTCACCTAACAAAAGAGGAATCACTCGACTCACAAATATAAAGCGTGTAGAAAATAACTCAAAGATTGAATGCCTTCTCATTACAAAATATGTCTTATAAATTATTGATCCAATTTTCCATGTATGCAATACGGTCACAAAGCCATGCATATAACTTCCTTATTTTAATGTTTGTCAATATGAAATAAAATTATATTGATAAAACTTAGAAGTACTCATAAAAATATTTGACTCAACTTGACTTGTCTCAACTGGATTTTGAGTTGGAGAATTTTCATGTTTTTAGAGTATGGGTGTTCTCAAAAAAAAAAAAAAAAGTCCACAGAAATCTAATTGCGTTTCCATGTGTTTTCATTTGTACCGGAAATGGGAAACGAGCGAATAATCCATCGTTGAATTGAGCATCCAAATGATAGTGTTAACAAGTGCATTATCTGCAACATAAAAGTGTGACTGCAACAGGGACCAATGAGACATACAGTAGAGCAAGAAGACACTAACCAGCTCTAGATTGCTGCAATAGGCAAATGAGAGATGGAGAGGTGTCCAACAAGATTCCTCGATGGAGTCTTTGAAGCCACTGCTGTCTTCTTTCAATGGTGATGCCGCTGTTACGGAGGCGGTATAGATGAATCGCTTCACCGTCCCTGATCTTATGCAATACTCTAAAATGGTCTTCACCCCAGCAACCACTGCTTCCCATTGGTTCTCATACTGTTTCAAATTTCATTAGTTTCAAACTAAACTCTCATTCAACTCAGGAATACAATTCTGAAATATAAATAGGCACTGGCACACGTATTTAAGATCTAGTCTGTTAGGTGAGCTTCATGGTGATTCTTTACCGAAACATCAGGTGGACCGCTACATCCGGGCCACGTGTAAGTGATACAGGACAAATCGCTGATGGCTTAGTGGAGTGCCAATATCAAAAGAAATAAGGCTAAGAGGGGAGGTTTCAGTACTTAGTTCTGTGGACCGGACCCCACCACGTCACCCATCTGAAATGAGGCAGATCATCTAAATCTCAGGTGGACCACACCACAGAAAATAATGGTGATTAAATGCCCACTGTAACGTTTATTTGCCATCTAACCTATTGATTAGGTCACACAGACCCGATGAAGGGAAAATACAAATGAGCTAGAAAAACAGATGAACGGATTGGATGAAACACATACATCAGTGTGGGGCACGAAACCGACTAGTACTGACCTTGGCACTAGAGGGTCACTACCGAATTCGAGTCCCTATGGGCCCAAACAGTTGCGCAAAATAAGGTTGTGTACCGGTCAGATTTCAACATGAAATTAAAATTTATTATTTTAAGTAAGCTATGATTTTGCTCTTTTCCGTCATTATAGGGTTTGAAGAATCCCGCCTTATTTTAAAGTCATTTTTATTTTATTTTTTTAGCAATTTAGATAGTTCTAGATATCTTTACTTTAAAAAATAATAATAATAATAATAATAATAAGCTTATTTTAAGAAAAGTGAATACTTTAAAGAGCTTATATAATGCATATCAATTATGTTATAAAGGAATAATTAAGCGTCGTTCAGTTGATGAAAATTGTGGTAATTGTACATTCGGTTGATGAAAATAGTGGTAATTGTAATCAATGTGAAATCGAATGTAGATACAAGTGTCGTAAAATGGTTGGATTTTTAATAGGCTCATTTTTATGGTCTACTTGAGGTTTATCCTATATTTATTTTTGGCCAAAGTATGCATTTCAATGGGTTTATTGACGTAGAATGGGTCGCGGACAGTTTCGTGACAGAAGTAATCCAAATCGTTAGACCTTAAATCAGGCGTATCTCGCAATCCGGAATGTGTTATTCGATGTACCACATATGATTTTGGGGTAGGGCGAGCTACTTTAGCCACCCAACCCGGCTTTACCAAGTTGCCCATGCCAAATTTTCGAAATACCATCCGTCATTTTCCTATTTTAATTTTGTTTTTACTATAAATAGTAAGTTTTAATTTGACTATAACTCTTTATCCGTTGGGCTTTAAGAGTTGCACCCAATGTTACGAGTGCTTAGAATAATTAGGAGAATGGCTGAAGCCAAATAGGACACCTTACTATTTTTGGCCGAAAACCTTGCTCACTAGTAAACATCACGGCCGTTTATAAATAGTAAGTTTACCATTTCGGCCGTCTATAAGTAGTAAGTTTACTATTTATAGTAAGTTGCAAATTCTAAGAGTTTTAGTTGTAGTTTGATTATGAAATTTCTTTCATGGCTTAGCATCCCTATTTAAAGGGTTGTGAACTCGTTGATTTCAGTCATTAATCAAATTACGAATTTTATAGAATTTATTTCTCTGTTTTTTTTTTTCTCTTGTGGATTCGAGAAGTCTCTGTGAGGAGTCAAGAGAAGCTCTATGGATACGAAGTAGTTATCCTTAAAGAAGATGGTGATTGACCTCATCACATTCATCCCTGCATCACTTATCATGATTATTAAGTCAAATGTCACATATACTAATTTGAGGTATTAAAAATGATTTAACTAATACATTTTAATTATAGGCGTCTAAACACAACTTTTAAAATTTAGGTATTATAATAACAGGCATCCAAAAACAACCGTGGGTTTCAATTGGCAGTAATACTGATTTGGATTCAAGTGTATCCCAATTATAACCATCCAAACAAGCCCTTAGTATCAAGTTTATTTAACCTCCAACTGTACCATGTGGATTAAAGGCTTACAATGGAAGAAGATGATGATGATCTTCTTCTATTCCACTACAGCAATACAAAGAAACGATGTCTAAAATAAAAAAATTACAACCAATGGTCCTGATTTTTTAAGATGGGCATGCACATTAACCTGTGCGGCCCATCTGGTGAGCGATCAGGATACCACACACGTGTAGTGGCGCTTTACTTAGTCCTTAACCTACATAAAATAAATTAAAAATTAAAAATTTTTAAAAAAATGGCTTGGAGGGAGATAACCTTAGAATTGTTGGTGTCAGGGATTATGGGGTTGGCTATATGAAAAACAAACTCGCATCCACGCATCGCCGGCTCGAACTCCTCGGGGCTATTAATATCGGCTCGGAACAAAACCAGACTTGTGCTAGCATTAGGAAGGCTCTTGAGAAGTCCTGTCTTTGCTGGGTCATCTGCAATTCACCAAAGCAAGGAATGAGTACACGAGAGAGAGAGAGAGAGAGAGAGAGAGAGAGAGAGAGAGAGAGAGAGAGAGACGTACCAGGGTTCCTTAAGGTTGCATGGACAGTATGCCCTTTCTCAAGGAGCTTCTTGCAAAGCCAAGAGCCAATGTAGCCTGCAGCTCCTGTCACACAAACACGGCTCTTCTTATCCATTGAAATTCGAAGTCACCACTCTTTTCTTTTGTATTTGCAAGGAAATGAACGCACAAGTCCCAATTATTTTGTCTCAAAAGAGCAAGAGGATTTGGGTGGTGACCCCAACAACACTTGGGCGCTGTGGGGCCCATGATGAATGTGTTTTATTTCCAGGCCGTCCATCCGTTTTGACAGCTAATTTTAGGGCATAAGCCCAAAAACGAAGCAGATGGGAAGATCAAGTGGGCCACACCACAGGAAGAAACTGTAGGGATGATGACAGCCACCGTTGAAACCTTCCTAGGGTCCACTCGATCGAGCTCTCTCCCACCGATTCTCTCTTACAGTCGAGAACGACTGCATTTTTCGGGTTTTTCGGATGTTAGGTCAAAAACGACTCAATATAAGATCGGGATTTACAGACCCGATTTTCATCTATTCGGGTTCAGATTTGGACCGGATTTGATATGTGCAGGATTTGTTTTTCGGACCCGATCTTAAATATATTCAGGGTCATTTTCAGCTGGGCCTTATGCTTATTCCAGGGCCCATTCTCGAGTTTTGGATCCACCTGATATTTGTTATGGGCCTGACATCAGTTCCAGGCCCATTATAAATCCCATATATTTATGAAATCTCAGGTATTTTGTTTTGGGCCTGTCAAAACAAATAGGCCCATCACTGCACATTGGGCCCATTCGAAATCCGTATGATCAATTCAGATGACTCACCAGTCAATGCACTGCGATTTCCTTATTTTGGTACTTATTTGGGACCAACAATTTAGATTAGATCTGAGCCACCTGTTTATTTTATTCACGACAAGCATGTGATTTGGCTTATTCACTAGAGCAGCTATAAAGACAGTAACTTTTCATCAAGAGGATATTGAGAATGTGATCCGAATTGTTCACCTCATGGACACTAATGTGTAGATTTGATCATCCATATGAATTGTTGCATTAACAGCCGTCTATGATGTAAATGTTAACGCCAGACTTATAATGTTTATTAATGAAGTACAAGATCATATAAGAGTACTGATTCGGCCCTACTATTGGCTCATCACCCATCCTTAAGAGTCGATATGGCCCATTGGGATATATGGTGTGAAACCTATCCGTATGTTTCACTTTAAGGTTCCAATATGTTCCAATGATTCATACCGACCATCTTGTGGGCCGCATCAGACTCGTTAAGATATAATTCATAGAGAGGCAAAATTATAATAGCAATCCTAAAGTCTATATTTGTAGTTTTGGATTCGATTGTGTTAGCTACCATAGTGACCTCAATCGATAAAAATTTTATAAGTACAGACTTGTAACATTGGGATAAAGAGGATTGCATACAGTTGCGTTTACATTTTCATGCGTACGGTAACGAAAACGCATATGATTACCGTTTGGCAGACACGTGAACGGGTGAGGTAAATGGTGTTGGTAATGTAAAGCTGAAAGACTCATCTCACCCACAGGTGTTGAGTGTCTCAGATTTACATCACTGACATCACTTAGCTTCATGTTCAGGAGGATCACAGACATGTTATTATTACCACCCACAGGAGGAATGATGATGATGATGTAACAGATTCTCACCAGGATGTGATGGTTGGGTCCATCTTCATCTTGGATGATTCAGTTGATGCCTCTCTCAGAAACTAAATTGATTTAATTTGCCTGATATTCTTTGTTTATATTCACGAAATTGCTTTATGAAATAATGAACTAATGTAAGTACATATGTATCTCTTCTATTTCAATTTCAATTAATGCGCATCAAGTCCCTACCCTAAATGGGTCTAATTATACTCGATGGAAGAACGCCATTGAAGTTGTACTAGGCTATCTTCAATTAGATCTTGCCATGATAATACCAGAACCACCAAAACCATCTGATAATGCCACTGAAGCATAATATAAACGATGGGAGGCATGGTTTAGATCAAATGATACATGCCTGAAAGTAATTAAGTATTCAATTTCTGAATCTATGAAGGGCGTCATGCCTGAAACAGACAATGCTAAAACTTTCCTGACTAAAATGGGAAAATGATTCAAGAAATCTGATAAATCTGAAATAGGCAACCTTCTGAATAAATTGACTCGCTCATCCTACGATGGAAAATGCAATATCTGTGAATACATTGTAGAGCATATCGAGGTTGTTTATAAGATTCATGTTATAGGGCTTGTACTCACTGATGATCAACTAGTTCATTTGATCATGAATAACCTAGCTCCCCAATTCGACACATTCCTAGTAAACTATAACACCCTGAAGGACATGTGGACATTGGATGAACTTATTACTCAGTGCGTCCAAGAAGAATACAAGATCAGGCAGATGGTCAAAGTTCAAAATGTTAATATGGTGACTTCAGGTCAAGGGCATAGGCAAAGGAATAAAGGTAAAAGGAAAAGGAAAGAAGGTTCTAATAATGGATCATTTGGTTATCCATCTGGAAACCACATGAGAATCAATCTGGAAATGAATTTAAACGCAAACGAGTTAAAGGCAAACCGTGCTTCTTTTGCAAAAAGGCGGGTCATCTAAAGAAAACTGTGAAGAGTTCAAGAATTGACTCATAAAGAAAGATAATCATTCTATTCTTGTCTGTTTTGAAACTAATCTTACTAATGTATCGGGGGATTCCTAGTGGATAGATTCAGGAACTACTATTCACATATACAATTTTATGAAGGAATTACTACAGGTCAGGTCACCAACTGATGTAGAGCACTCAGTATATGTAGGTAATGATGTCAAGGTAGACGTGGAGGCAATAGGAGTCTATAGGCTTAAGTTGAAGTCTGGTTATTTTTTGGATTTAATAGATACATTTTGTGTGTCGTCTATAAGACACAATTTAGTTTCAATTTCCTTTTTGGATAAACTTGGATATTCGTTTCAATTTAGAAATAAAAGTTTTAGTATTTACTTTAATTCAATTAAAGTTGGAATCGGCTTTATGGTAAACAACTTATACCAGTTAGACTTGATTGTCTCTCATGTATATAATGTTAATATCTTGCATGAAAATAAAGTGGGATCCAAGCGAAGGCTAGATTATGAGAATTCCTCCATGTTGTGGCACAGACGGCTATGTCATATATCTCATGCAAGAGAGATTAGACAGGCTTGTGTGAGAAAGAATTTTGCATTCTTTAGAGTTTTCTGAATATAAAGTATGCATTAATTGCATAAAAGGAAAACAGACTAGAACGAGAAAGAAAGGTACAACCAGGAGTGTAGATCTATTAAAGGTTATGCATACAGATATCTGTGGACCATTCCCTACAGCCTCATGGAGTGGCCACAAATATTTTATTACCTTTATAGATGACTACTCTCGCTTCGGGTACCTATACCTTATTAGTGAGAAATCAGATGCCCTGAATGCTTTTAAAATCTATAAGGCCGAGGTTGAAAATCAACTCGATAAGAGAATTAAAGTTGTCAGATATGACCATGGTGGTGAATACTATGGCAGATATGACGAATCAGGATACAATCCATGGTCGTTCACTAAATACTTGCAGGATTGTGGCGTTGTTGCTTAGTACACTATGCCTGGTACTGCAGAACAGAATGGAGTGGCTGAGAGACGTGATGGCACCCTTGTGGATATGGTGCGAAGCATGGTCAGCAATTCGACATTGCCAAAATCTCTGTCGGGTGATGTGATCAAAACCACAGTTCATATACTAAACAAGGTTCTTAGCAAAGCCGTAAGCAAAACTCCTTTTGAGTTGCGGAATGAGAGAAAACCAAGTCTCCGATATCTACATGCTTAGGGTTGTCCTGCTGAAGCCAAAATTTATAACCAACATGAAAAGAAGTTTGATCCTAAAACCGTAAGTTGTTTCTTCATTGGATATCCAAAAAGATCAAAAGGCTATCGATTCTACTGTCCTTCCCACTCTATCAAGATTATTAAGACTGGGAATGCCAGATTCATTGAAGACACTGAAAACTGTGGGAGTACGAACATAAAAAATTTTGTATTTGAAGAACAAAGGACTCTGACTCCATTCATAGTCAATCCAGATCACGTGGATATTAATGATACAGTCAATTCTACAGTCACTATAAAACACCACATAAAACCTTATATACAAACTACTGATAAGGAAAATCAAGATCAGACCCAACAAACTGAACCATTGAGAAGATCTGAAAGAGAGAGAAGGCCTGTCAATCAAGACGATTACATCGTATACTTACAGGAGCACAAAATTGACATAAGGGTGGAAAAGGATCCTGAATCCTTTACACAAGTCAAACAAAGTGTTGATCCTTCTTGTTGGTTTGATACCACGAAAGATGAGTTGAAATCCATGCAGGACAATAAAGTATGGGATCTTATAGAGGTACCTACTGGAATAAGACCGATTGGTTCTAAATGGATATTTAAAACTAAAAGGGACTCCAAGGGCAATGTCGAAAGGTATAAAGCCCGACTTGTTTCCAATGGTTTTAACTAACGTGAGGGCATTGAGTTTAAGGAGACTTTCTCACTAATATCCAATAAAGACTTATTCAGGATCGTAATGACTCTTGTAGCTCATATGAATTTGGAGTTACATTTGGTATCACTACTAGCCAATAGAATATCATCAACATACAAAATCATCATAACAAACTTACTCCCACTGGTTTTAATGTAAAGGCATTCATCTGCAATGTTTTCTACAAAGGCATATGAGAAAATTACTTCATGAAACTTAAGGTACCACTATCGCGATGCCTGTTTCAATCCATAGATGGACTTCTTAAGTTTACAAACCAAATGTTCTGAGCCAGTATCTACAAAACCTTCGGGCTGCAACATGTACACATTCTCATTTAGATCCCCATTGAGAAATGCAGTCTTAACATCTATCCGTGTTGAGCGACAGAAAGAAATTCTTATCTCAAATATTTGAAATAAAAGACCTTGGTGAGGCTTCTTACGTCATCGGCATTGAGATTCGCCATGATAGAACACTTGGACTGCTCAGCCTGTCACAGAGGGCCTATATTACTAGGGTACTTGAAAGGTATGGCATGCAAAATTGTGCTTTAGGAAAGTCGTCCATTGTGAAGGGCGACAAATTTGGTCTATTTCAGTGTCTAAAGAATGATTTGGAAAAAGATCGAATGAAAGAATTTTCGTACGCATCAGTAGTAGAGAGCATCATGTACGCTCAAGTTTGTACGCTACTGGACATTGCCTTTATTGTTGGAATGCTGGGAAAATATCTATCTAATCCAAGAATGTAACATTAGATAGCAGCAAAGAAAGTATTATGAAATCTTCAGAGAACGAAAGACTTTGGACTCACATACAGAAGATCTGATCAATTGGAGTTGATCGAATATTAAGATGCAGACTTCGTAGGCTATGTTGATACTAAGAAGTTTACTTCAGGATACATCTTCATGACGGTGGGAGGAGCTGTGTGGTAGAAAAGCGTGAAACAATCTACCACAGCCTCATCCATTATGGAAGCTAAATGTATTACCTGCCATGAGACATCTAATCAGGCACTATGGTTACAGAGTTTATTCTCAGGTTTGTGGGTACTAGAGCATATCCCGAAACCATTTAGAATATTTTACAATAATTCGGTTACTATTTCCTTCTCTAGTAACAACAAGCATTCGTCAAAATCGAGGCATATCGACATTAAGTATCTTGTTGTAAAGGAAAGGGTTCAAAATCATCAAGTGTCTGTGGAATTCATTGGCACTAAGTAGATGATTGCAAATCCGCTCACTAAAGGGCTCCCTATCACGCCATTTCAGAAGCATGTAACATCCATGGGAATCATTGATCCCATGGATGTTTTCAGTTAGTGGGAGTTGAGCGTAATTTGATTTTCACAGCACTTAGAGATCTCATTTTATACAGTTTGTTTGGATGATTTTGATATAAAGCTTTATTTCTACTTCTCTATATATATGCGTAAATTTTGAATAAGTAGGGCTCCAGTCGTGTCTCGTTGGAGATAAGTAAAAGCTTCATGACCTCTTAAGGATAAGCACATATTATCACATTAAAGTGTGTAATCCTTATACCACATTGTCTAGTTCCTAATCTCTATCGTTAAGATTGAAAGTATTTATGATCACGCTTAGACTCTATATTCGCCTAAATTAAATGTTGTGATGACTACCACGTTTTGATACTGACTATCTTGATGGACCAGATTGAATAGTATTATGCATACTGTCTAATTGTTTCATTGGTTAATCATTTGAATATTTTTTTTAAACATCAAAACTTATTTTCAAAATTATTCTATATGACTATCACTGACGTTGCTCAATGAGGCCCAAGTGGGAGAATGTAAGAACTCTATCTAGTGGGCCTTATTGATCAACGGTCTAGATTGTCATTCAGTTGGACTAGATGATTGAGTAGACTAGTGGGCCCCACTTCAGGTGATTCGCTGCACAACTCTAATTGTGCAGTAGTGCGTATTGGGGCTAGAATGCTATAGCCGTTTACGCAGACAACAATTTGAGTCAAACTAGGACACAACAATGTGGAGCGTGAGAGAGGGAGTTTTTATGGGTTTCAAACTCCCCCTCCATAGTCTTTATATAAGAGAGCTGGGTCCCTGATCCTACACAACGACAAAACCTAAGTCTCATCTACTATTCTGTGTATTGGTGTGAAGGAGAGGAAAACTACAGCCTTGGTGTTCTATTATTCTCAGCAATGGCGTCCCACTTAGGTAAGCCATTCGAACCCTTGATTTTCTTGTTCTATGCATAGCAGTTCTCTGGAATTTCTGCATCCAGATAATATTACATTGCAACAATTCGATATGGTCAAATAAACCTAGATGAAGGGACAAATATCAACCCCATGAAGTTTTAAATGGTGGGTGTTCAATACCACTGTTTTTTTTTTTTTTTTTTTTTTTTTTTAAGTATTGTTATGGAGAAAATGGATTGACCAATGAAAAGAGGTCAGGTCGGAACCTTATGTGCTTAATCAAACTACACTATAACAGAAACTCTAGACCCAACCTCAAGCTCCAAAGTCAAGTAAGCGACAAGGTTGAACTCGACGCCTAGCAAGCAAGTCGAAAGAACTACAGACCTCAATGAAAAGAACCCGACCACTCGACTAAAGAGATAGGTTGGCATGTCCCAGGTCGGTACATCCCAGGCTAGCATACTTCAAGTCAGCGTAGCCTACCTCCTATTAAAGCCTGACCTGATCTCTACCGTGTCCGCCCGATATCCTAGCCAAAGGTCTAGGAAGCCTATAGTGATACGGATCCGCTCAAGATCTTAGACGAGAATCTAGGACGATCCTTATGGCTTATAGTAAGATTGTGATCGTACTACATGATATCCTACTAAATAAGGAGACTCCATTTACCCCACCACATCTCTTCAACTATAAATAGGAGCACCTCTAGTAGTGACAGGTATATACAATTTTAAGCCTTAAGCCCAATTCTCAACTACACCCAGATTCTTTAACCTGACTTAGGCACCGAAGGGTCCCATGGAAGCCAGAGTCTCCTGGGCGTTCAAAAATTCAGGGAAGCCTAACCAGTTTTTGGCATCAACAATTGTAGTCCGCTTGAGCTTTTAATCTACTTCATTTTTGGGCTCACGCCCTAAAATGATATGTGGATAGACGGCGGTGATAAAACACATAATCACGTTGGGCCACACAGCGCCCAGCACCAGAAAACCACCCAAACCACTTCTCAAAAGAGCATCTATCCCCTTCATGAAAAGACAAGGGAAATGACGGGTAGCTTGGCGAGCGAGGACTCTTATCAGAATACACGTGGTATGCATATACGCCAGTCCAGATCGATCCACAATCAGTGAATGAATCACGCCTTTGGGAGCGGTGCTCCAGCGGCAGGTGATGTATGCAGGCTCAACCAATCATCTCAGGTTACGTCCTATTATTAAGAATAGGAAAAAGTCAGCCCAAACCACGGCTCAGGTGGGCCACATTACGGAGAACAATGTGAGATAAGGCCGTAGGTGGTAAAATTCCACTAGCGTGAGTGTGTGGGGTGTGTGTGCGTGTAAATAAATAAATAAATAATTTTTTTTTTTAAAAAAAAAAAAAAACCCTCCTAACCTTTGATTTGCTTAGGAACCCAAACGCAAAATGGACTGTGTTTTGGGATGATCCTGATCCTTCATCAAGGACAGATGAATGGGGAATGGATTTACAAAATATGATGGCCCCTTGAGGCAACTCAAGGGAGGGCATTTCCTCTTAACTTGGATCGTATGGTGTGGCTCACTTGGTTCATGGATAAGCTAGCATGATTTTTGGGTGTTACCTAATTATCGTGGGACCCACCTTGATGATGTGTTGTATATCCATGCCATCCATCCGTCTATCCAACCCATTTTAGGATGTGGTCCCAAAAATTAAACAGATAGAAATCTCAAGTAAACCACACCGCAGGAAACAATGATGTTTGAGTGCCTCACCATTGAAAATTCCAAAGGGCCCGTTGTAAGGTTTTCATAATGTTTATTTTTCATCCAACCTGTTGATAATGTCAATATGACCAGAATGAAAAGGTAAAATACAACAAATACATCAATATGGGCCTTACACAACTACCGGGGTAACAGCTAATCCGCTCCCGAGTGAGTGAACCCCACCTACAATGATGATCCCGCAGGTGGATTGCAACACCATCATATTCCTACTACGCTACATGTGCCTTTTAGAGATCCCATTTTACATCTGGTGGGGCCCACTGTCCATGTCCTATTGCCCAGGTGTGCCAAACTGCAATTAAGAAATAAATGGATTAAAAGAAGGAAATTTTCTGACCCACGCTCACATTAAGCTTAATTCTGGCGAGCCCCATCTACCGAATTGTGTTGGTCTTCTGATCAATGCTCTGATAAAGGCCACCCACCGTGACTGTCACTATCGGGTGGGACTGCGCTCTATCAAAATCCTGGTTTCCTTTCTCAGAGGGAGAATTGTAAAATCCCTCTTTTTTTTATTTTTCAAGATTTCACAATCTCTTGGCAAGAATGCAAATATCAATCGTTTTATCAAAGTTCAGTATGGTTCTTCTTATCAATTTTGAATAATTAATATAATTGCCTATGCAACAACTGTCCGGCCCACGCATTTAACAATATAATGGACTATGTGGCGCCCACTGTTAGCAACCACTAATGGCTCGTGGACCCCACTTGACGAAATTCCAAAATAAACTTAATGAAATACATTTATTAAGTGATTACGTACATGAGAAAATAAATGATGAAAAAGCCGAATTGGAATAGAATGGCGTATGGGTAATAGCATCCACAGATAGTGAAAGAAAGGCACCACCATTAATACGTTGCGTCTATATTTGCAAGTTCACACAATGCTTTTGACAATCCCTTAAAAGTACCAAATCCATCTATACCATCATCTTTTTACTCTTGCCTTCACTCAATGCCTCAACGGTTGGATTAGAAATGTAGATAAAAAGTATTTCCTTTCCTAATGGTTGTCATTGTCAACCTCTTCAATTTCATTGTTGTAGCCATGTAGATTTGTGCTTCTACACGTATGCCACTTTTTAGCCTTCTAACTTACCTGGTTTGCATGTTTACTATACGTGGAGCTAGCAAGCTTCTCTCATCTTTTTATGGTATTGACATTTACGGGATGTTTTGGGTGTTTTGATCGTTGGTTTTTATATTTCTCAACCGGTTTTTATTGAAGAACTTTGATGGAAAAGTTCTTCAGGCCTTGTGATTCTGCCAAACAATACCTCCACCTTCTAAAATTCCGGTTGAGTGCTTCTTCTTTTCTTTCTTTTTTAAAGTCAATTGCCTAAAATTCCGGTTGAGTGCATTCACTACTTTTGGAAGTGACGCGCAATAAAAAATGGGGCAATTATGTCCAATGATTATAGTGACATTTGGAAGTGACGGGCAATTAAAAAATGGGGCAATTATGTCCAATGATTAGAGCTTTTCTAGTAAGAAAATATGAATTACCCATTTTCTATCAATTGATCAGATAGTGAATGTCAAGGATAATGAGACCCAAGTGACTTTTTTGGGGGATGGGCAATCAAAGGTAAGTCTCGCTTATAAGGATAGCTTGGATGTTCAGACCTAGTATGACAAATATAGACCTGTCTTCCATGTATTGACAGAAAATTAAGGATCATCAAATCAGAGTGATTTGTAAGAGGGGCATGTAATCACAGATAGACCCCACATGTAAACTGAATCAGGCCCTTTCTAGTTTAAAAATGGAATCAAAGGTGGCCCCTCATGATTGACAATCTAGATTAACGATCAAACCCTTATCAGCATGATCAGTATAGATTATCCATTTTAATTGCAGGTGGTTTGTTGGTTATGATCATCTAAACAGGGTGACTTTTGAGAGGCATGCATAATCTAAGATGGGCCCTACATGATAGTCTCAATTAATGATTGGACCTCCGATATAATCCATATGGATCACCCATTTACCAAGCAATTGATTGGATGGTTAAAATAACCATATCAAAGTATTTTCTGAGGGAGAGGTGATCAAAGGTGGAATGCATGATGGATGGTCAAATCAAATGATCTTTCTCCAATATTATCAAACAAGACCAACCACTTTTTTAGGTCTGTCCACGCATCATGTGGACCACTTGATGACTGGCTTTGAATCACTCGCACATGTTTGCCACTTGTCCAGTAAATTATTTAAAACTTGAAGCCTTTCCCGACATTTCCCTGGAGGTAATCAATAGATTTCCAACTTTCCCCAAGAATTCCTAATCTCAATCAAACAACGTTCAACTGATTTCATAAGACATTACCCTCTTACGGGGTTTCCCAAGTAACACGAATGGATAAGTTCCCAAGCAACCAAACAGACCCTTAGGACTTGCTTGCATAAATAAATCAAAAAAATAATAATAAATAATAATTATAATAAAGAAAAGAAAAGAAAAAGAGATTAGACTCCCAACTCTCCCTGATTGCTGCAGCTGACTAAAATCCTCGTAATTCTGCAGAAAAGAGCCCGGGTTGCTCCAATTCATACAAATCCATGTCATTCTGCTGAAAAGAGCACCGGTTGCTCCACCTCACAGAAATCCATGTCATTTTTTCCAAAAAAGAGCCCCGAATATAAATTCCCATTTTCAACTAATTGGGCTCGACATTTAGATTCTGTCTACAAACAGATATTACAAAACCCTAAGAATTGGGATCATCCATACTATTGAGGATACGTTGCCAAATCACTGTGGGAGTTTGGTTGGTTAGTCAAATAGCTTGGTTAGCTTGTCCCTAGAAGATTCTTCACATGGCCCATTATTTCATCTCATGGGTTCTCCACACTGCAACCAGGGTGTCTCGTATCCGTTACGATACGGGCGTATCGGCCGATACGTATCGGTAACGGCTGTGTCCGTTATGGGCCATTACGCCCCCGTATCACCGTTACACCCCTGTATCCGTATCGGTATCGGAGGGTACCGTTACGCCAACCGATACCAATATGGGATACCTTGATTGCAACCCAATCTCAAGCACCAAATGTTGCAGATATTATGAGTTCTTAGCACAATCACATGCCCATGCTAGCAGTTCATTGCTATATTTGAGCTCAAACTTCCAACTTCTTTCTATTTTTCTTTAACTCTTATAAAATTAAGAGCAGCATGAGGTTATTTAAAAACAAAAACAAAAACAAACAAACAAAAAAAAAAAAAAAAAACCGAACAAACAAAATAATTCTACTGACAGATTAGAAAGATAAACAGCTCCTCTTCCTGCAATTTCATAAATTAACAGCACACCCCAAATCTGTAAAGCAGAGAAACAACACTATCAAAAAGACAATAGCCCATGTGTACATCTTTAAAATAGCCAGCCAGCTACTAAGACCAAACAAAAGAAGGCAAACCAAAGAGCTTGAGTTACAGGAAAGAAGAATCTTACTGTATTCAACCGCTTTCAAGAGTTGCCTGTTCATGCCACACCCCATTCAGGTTAGACTGCCATAACCTCACCATGCCATCACTACCCACAGTAGCCAATGTCATACCACTCATGTCCCACTCCAGTTGCCATACCTAGAAAAGGAAATTCAGTGACAGCTAAAAAATAAAGGAATCAGCAAGCAATTTGATGCAGGACAATTAACCACTTGCTCTAAAAGCTCGAATTATTAGAGTATGGCGAATTAATCTCTTTATCTTATAGCCCAGGCCCCACATCGCATGGGTTAGGACCTCGGCTGAACCCCCCTCGTGGCCCCCAAATCACATGGGCCGCCCACCCTGAGTGTATCCCCGCATCCCACGGGCTACCCGCTCGAGCCCAGTGTGAAATGCACATTAATCACCCCCAATGAGGAGTCTCGAACACGAGATCTCCCCCATGGGCCCCAAATCACATGGGTCACCCACCCTGAGTGTGTCCCCGCATCCCACGGGCTACCCCACTCGAGCCCGGTGTGAAAATGTCCCTGCATTACAATTTCAAGGGAAATAGTTTGGAGCCGTATCTTCACACCTGTGCCATATAACTAAACCACCCATGACTACATGGAAAGGTGGGATGAAAGGAGATATGATGACAATGCCAAGTGCACGAACTATCGTTATACAACCAAAAGAAAATCATGGCCCTACAATTTATCAGCCCAATTGGACTAACTTTTTTTTCTTCTTCCTTGTCTTATCTTTTCTTTCTTTCTTTCTTTCTTTCTTTTCTTGTTTCACAAATAGTGTGACGGAAATCAGGCTTCCCTGAGCTATGACCATTTTCACATGTATACATACCTCACCATCATGCCCAGAAAGTAGTGCAACTTTCTCTACTGAGAGTCTTCCATCTGTGTCAGGGTTCAAACCCAGATGCCATATTGCAATCCCCTTGGAAGTTGCAACAGCTACTACTTCATATGGCCTGCAAGAAGTTATAACATTCACTACCTTGTTATTTGTTATATAAACAATTTGTCTGCTATGATAGCCAGACACAGCATAGATACACCACAGATGAGGCATGGTTACACTGTGGGTGCAGATTTTACAGAAAATTGAAGAGATAAGATGCAATATCGAAAGGTATTAGACATAATACCAATATGGATACTTTTCCTATTTTGAAATATCTGGGTATCATCTGCCAGCTATTCCACCCCTCAGTTATCCTCTCTCAATTCTTTTACGGGCCTATATGAAAAGATTTTCAAGTGGACCCACTACCAACCATTCATACGTATAGTTGCTTGAAAAAGATGCCTACCTGCCAATATTGGGAGCCCAGGCTACGGCATATACCCTATCACCCCTGTCTTCAGGTAAAGCTAATTCAGCAACTGGCAGCCATCGTTGATGAACCTCATCAAATTCCCAAACCTGTAGAGCATGTACAATAAGACAAGGTGCAGCCACTATTATCAGGCTGCTTCATTCCCTACACACTATTTGGTTCAGTTATAAAATTTAGTTGAAGCATAAAAAGTCGCCACTATGGTTCCACTGTTTAAGGTTAAAAATAAAATTAGAAGAAGAGCTTCTGGTCTATTTCTTAACCTCGCCTGCCACGGTTAATGAGACCGCCCAAAATAGTTCTCTTGCAGAAATTTTCAATTATATAATTGAACCCGTAAATTTCTAAATCATGCCAATATATTCTACAGAAAATTTGATACCTTCAAAGTCAAAATATATACGGCCCAGAAACAGAGAAAAAGGAAACAAAGATCTTTCTCCAAAGACAAACAACTTGAAAAATTAAACATGGATATCATGCTCATCATCAATGAAAAAACAAACCTATCCAAGTGCACACCGGTTGCCGAATGAAACAGGATTCGCTGATTTGGTAGTATGCTTTGATCGATTTTAAGAAGTTATGCTTATATAATAATATGGTGATATAATGGGAGCCATGCTGGTTAGATAAATGCAGTGTCCTATTTACAGTATAGAAACTTCTATAGAGAATGGTGGAAATCAAGACCTAGTGCAAATGTAATAATTCAGATAAAACTGAGCAATGAAATGCAAGAAGTTTTCACACCCAAATACTTGGTGAGGGTGAACATAGGTTGTGTCAAACCAACAGTGATGAGTCAACAATTACCGGGTCTGGATCCAAATTTTAGACCCATTGGGCAAGACTGGGTCCAAAAGTTCCACCTAATTTACTAAATGGTCGGGTTTGGATCCTCTCAAAATCAACTTGCTCCGACCAGATCCAGTTTTAAAATGGGCCAGATTTGGCTATATCCTAAACTAGACCCGACCCAAACCCAACCTGGCCCAAGGAAAAGTAGTTAATTAAGCATGTGGGATTTTTCTTCTTTTAAACAAGACTATAATAATGGTTAGCTACTGAACACATGACCCACGCTGCCCATAAAGTCAGCCATGCGCAGCTTCGGTAAAATGATTAGATCTCCCTGGTTACTCCTATGACATAAGTGATCTTGTGCTCGTTGGAAAGCTTGTCAAATTAATAATTTGATGAGCTTTCAAATGAGCTATAAATCTTTATTTGGAAACCATTTAGTCTATCACCATCTGGCCCAAGTCTTCCCTAAGCTAAACTAGGCCCACTTCAAACCTTGGTAGGGTATGTGTGTGTTGTGTGTGTGTGTGTGTTTATGAAATACTTATACACTAATTGGATATTCCAAATTCGTCCAACTAGCTATGCATTAAATAGTTTTTAAAAAATGTTTTCTATGCAAATGTAACTAACGCTCCTTTATGAGAGACTACATAGCATTGTGTCCTACTTAAAAGTAGGATAAGAACATATGTCAACGATTCGGCCTGTTCATCAAATAGGGCCCACTAATTAGATGTAATTTGCCAAAAATTTATAAATGATTCTCATCATTAGTCACACATGCAAGTTAAATATGGAGTGTTCGAATACATTTCTTAACAGCCCGCTTTTCTGTAGAAGAATATCTTACTACTGATTAGGGAAATCATTTTTTTTTTAATCCTTCACATGCTTACAAGGTATCCTACCTAATTAACGGATCGAATTTCTTACAAGTGGTGCATTGTCTGAATACATCACAAGTGTACAACTTCTAGCATACAAGTCTCTCTCTCTCTCTCTCTCTCTCTCTCTCTCTCTCTCTCTCTCTCTCTCAACTAATGATCACTTATATGTTAAAAGTTGTACACATGTGATGTATTTGAGCAATGCACTGTGTAAGAAATTTAGATCGTTAATCAAATATGGTACCTTATAAGCATGTAAACAAAAAAAAAAAAAAAAGATTTTTTTCTAGTCAATAGTGTGATTTTTATAATTAAAAAAAAAAAAAAAAAAAAAAACAACGAGAAAATGAGGTTGTTAGAAATGCGTTCCAACAGTCCAAATTCAACTTACGTGTGTAACTCCAATGATACGAATCATTTACTATTTTTATTTTTATTTTACAAATAATAACTAATTAATAAGCTATATTTAATGAACGATATGGATCTTTAACATGTGTTCCAATCATACTTAAGTAGTACATGATGTTACATATTCTATCATGATAGGGCATTACATTTGCAAATAATTTTTTTTTTAAACTATTTAATGCACAGCTAGTTGGACGAATTTGAAATGTCTAACTAGTGGATAAATTGCTCTATCGCACGCAGATAAACTACCACTTCGTGTACCTGTGGCTAAAGTCGCATGTCGTGTAGTTACGTCTAACTGATTGGCTTAAGGTCCATCTTATTCAATTAAGGCCGAACAATATAGCTAAAGCTGCAAAAGTGAAAAATACGGCACTATCTGACGCCCCAAGGGCTGAATGAGACACTGGACGTCCAATGCTTAAAAGCCACGCCCAAATTATAGTCAAAAGTTTCTCCAATCTAATGCTTAAGGGCCATGGCCTCCATTAACTTTGAAGATTAGTGCTTCGCAAAGCCTAGCAGACCCCTGACACTATTAAGCTTATCGTGCAAACAGCCTAGGTCTCCTTGAGCTATTGCATAATCAAGGGTATTTCCAATGGAATGCAATTAAGGGCTTGTGCTAGACCACAACTTGGAATGTAACTTACTAACTTGTACTTGGATTAATAAAACTTGATAATAAAAGCTTTTTAAATGTAGTGTGCTCTCCTCTCTTATGCGCATTTTGGAAATGCTCTACAAATGTCTATGAAAATCCATAAAAAATCACAAATTGTAAATAGCCACCTTCATCTAATCTACCAAAAGTCACACTAATTGGACAACCCTCACATCATGTTGAATTTCGACTCTAGGTCATTTTATCCTTTACTATCAAAATTGATAGCCACCAATTAGAAGGTTTGGAACATTATTTTCTACAAAAACTCAATTATAACTTCCATATGTGACCCAAATCCAACCCATGTGACAAACTAGGTGTGGTCTGGTCCATACCTAGACGTGAATCCAATTAATAAACAACTCATATGTTTTCCGTCGGACATTACTTAAATTTTAATGAGTTGGGCTTGGGCTGACCCATTTCTTAGAAGGGTGGTCTCAATTGTAACTTGTATACCCGAGCTGAACCAACCCGTGTGACAGATGGTTAGGTCTGCCTATACCCAGGCCCGACCCATAAAGGGTCATCTATTTTCTAAATGGACCCAACACAAATTTAAAGAGTTGGGTCTAGCTCCAAAATTCTGACTTGATTCTTAAATGGGTCGGGTACCCCCTTTTCTATAGCAATTTTTCGATTATTATATGATGATTTCTTAAATTTTCATATTATAGAAACAGATAGACAAGAAATGACATCTCTTATGTCAATGATACTATCTTCGTCAATTGAATGACATCAAATCCATAACCCCAATTGCTATGGGAATACCGTTTAGTTAACCTATGCCTGTTTGAACAGCCTAAGTTAAACCTGTCTTTCTTTGATACAAAAAAATACGATCTCTATAAGGCTCCTCTTCCAAGTGAAATTCTGGAGTTCCGCCTGAGGAAGCAAGGCCTACGGTAGTTGTCGAATCTTCTGCTAGTACATGGACAATTGTATAGAAGAAATGGCAAAGACTATTAGGATGCTAATCTTGAAAGGAGGTAGGGTGATCAACTTTAGGAATAAAGGCAATCAAGGTGGGATTAATAGATTTTGGACCCAAACCTTCACCGAAAAAGAACTACACAGTATACAATCAACCAACATTTATCGAATTCGAAAAGGAGTTGGAAGAAATGGTCAGATCCTCTTATTTCTCAAACCACGAGATCCATGAATCGGGATCCTGATGCATGTAGATACAAATGGTCCGATGGGAGCAAGAGTTTCCAGGTCGCTTGTTTTTCAGCTTCAAAACTACAGTGTGCTAGTGCACAATGGCTTTGAAGCCAGCAAGCAATGACTACTTAAAAACTGTTGCGCGCTAGCGTGCTCATACATTTTTCACCCATTTGCAATTATTATTGGAGTGCTGGAATGTAGAATGGGCATTTGAAAAGCCTATCATCAATTCATCATCATAGACTTGTCCGACATCAACCTCCTTTACCCAAGTTGGAAACTCTCCATTGCTGCCAGAACCATATGATCTCCTGCTCTTTTGAAAGTTAACTCAATTAAGCTTTCAAATGCGACCATCATGTAATTTGGGGGCCATTTGACATCCAAAAAAATGGCCCAAAAGATGATTCATGAAAATAACGGTACTCAAACTTCAGACCTTGACCCTCTTCAATTCCTATCTTTTGCTACTCTAATGCTCCTGCATCAGTTCTAAACAGTCCCTTGGAATCACATGTCACTGTTCCAAGATGACCTCCCACATGCTAAAGTCACAAACTTAACTTTGGATGACACAATCACACCATTTGATATCGATCCATTTCTTAGTAGCAACCTTATACATGTCCATGACAATGATCCATTAAACCTAGAAATACAAAATACTTTTTGAGACTCCAACAAGACATTAAAATCAGTCAAAATTCACCCATATTTGGATGATGTGTAGGGGGTTAATTGCCTAGTATGTCCCAGCATGTTTTGGCTTTGGAACCAAACAATACACATGTTCCATTACAAGCACTCTAACAAACATTAAAATTAGTCAAAATTCACCCATATTTGTATGATGTGTAGGGGTGCATTGCCTAGTACATCCCAGCATGTATTGGCTTTGGAACCAGACAATACACATGTTCCATTACAAGCACTTACATCCTTTGTGGGACAAGCTTGTAGGTGAACTTGAGGTTGCTGGTTTGATCCGATCTTACCTGTCAATAAATACATAATGGATGCCAATTGAACACATGAACAGTAAACATGGTAAGCCTTCAACACTTATACAGAACCAGCCAACAACTGAAAATCATATCCATTTGTCGAAAAAAGATGTGTTTAGTTGAATGTACCTTGGAGGAATTGACTTGTGATAGATCTGAATTGAAACCCAGAACGAAACTTGACTGCTGGCCCTCACCTCTTCGTGGATTCCATGCAACAGATGCAGATAAGCATGATGGCTTCCCAAATCTAGATACTGAATCGATCACATTTTGAAATTCTGCCTGGCAGAAATAGAATTGTTATTATAGATAAAAATGAAAAAATACCAGCTGATGAGATAGCCAGAAACTCAGTAGTCCAGAAAGATTTCCATGAAATGGGTAGTGTACACTGTTGGTGAAAGACAATTGTGAAATAAACATCTAATTCCATCACCTCCTTTTTGCAATTAAAGTGCACTGATTATTTATAATGCAACCTTTTACTCATTTCTTGTTTTTACATTGACAGATATGCAATGTTTCTTTCATTCAATTCAAACATGGATCTTTGCAGCAGATGATTATAAGCATATGCAAACTGCTTTCCTCAGGAGCTGTTTGGTTGTCCAAAAGTTCCATTTGGATAGCCTTGTCCCAATAGTGGCACTATCGATGGTTTGTCATGGTGGCACCAATTCCAACAAAAGCAACAAGGGCTATCCAAAAAAACTTGTTACCTTGTACGAGGCCAATCTGGTAGAAAGTTTTAGCCTATTTTTCATAACATACATGAATGAGTAGCTATTTTCTGTGAACATGCTGGCACATGTGCCACACATGTCATATGAGCCACACTTCTCAATGTGCCATAAGTGGAACTGTCCATCTCCAAGAAGAACCCCAAATATGCTACATCTAAACTTCAAGTGCCCACATGTACATATAACCGACATCGACATGTGCCCCATTGCATCTTCACATAAGGCTGTCAAATAGGGTCTAGTCATGTTCCAGTCAGGTCCATCTGTACCTTGACCGGGCAAAAGAAATGCGGTTTCCTAAGCCACACGCACAAACGCACATGTGATCTAAAACTTCCATCAGTGGGTTGAATCATGTAAACACTCCTATTTGTCTCAAACCCAAATCGAAACCTAGATCCAAAGCCCTAATGGGTACCCAATGAGCAATTGAGCCAAGGTATTTTGTAACAGTAACAGTAGCCATAACGGACACCACCGTTACATTTATAATATGGGTTGTAACGGCCGTTACGGTCTTAATGCGGGGGCATCTTCATACCGGGCTCGAGTGGGGTGGCTTGTGGGATGCAGAGGCACACTCAAGGTGGGCGGCCCATGGAACCCATGGATTTGGAGCCCGTGTGAGGCGGGTGGCTCGTGTGAGGCACAACTCATGGATTTGGGGACCACGAGGTGGGTTTGGTCGAGGACCTAACCCATGGATTTGGGACCTGGGCTATGAGATAAAGGGATTAATTCATCATGCTCTAAATGACCTAACCTGGACACGACCTGTTGACAACACTATCTTCACGTGACCCACATGTGCAAGTACTAATCGACCATCGCGCTACATATGCACAAGTGCCAATTTTCCAAATTTGTAGAAGAGACACATATACTTGTCCAGACAGGGTGTTTGACAAACAGCAATCAATATAGTATATATACAAGCATATTCAGACAGGCCTTAGCTAGAAAACATGTTCAGATTAACCTACCCAAACAGAACTTTGATGGCAACCAAATGTTCCCTAAAAAGTATCATGACAAGCAGAACTGCTAATAACTCTACTTTAACTGCACTACTCTGGGATGTGTTTTTACTGTCGGGGCCCAATTGTGTTTTTCCTGTCTCTTGTGGCCCTGTCCAAATGGATGTACATTGTCTCAACAATACAGATATACAGAGTTTTTGGGAAAAAAAAAAAACTGCACTACTCTGGGATGGAGAAAAGTTAATAGCATCAGCATTCAAGAATTCCCAATTCATAACTGCAATTGAATCTCCTAGAAGACATCTACTACACTTTCACTACATATAAACAGAGCCTTCAATATGTTGGTTTATATCTTATTCTATCTTATACGAAACATTCCTGAAATAATGAGGAAAGAACTTGAACTGCTGTGCAGAAATGACGAGAGGGAATCACTTCAAATGATTTCTACCTGAAGCTGCCACTTCTTGAGTTCTAGTGGGTCCAGGAGCTCATAGACCTTAACATAACCATCTGAGTATGCAGCAACCTACAAAAATGCCCATGAAGTCAACAATAACGAGTAGAATGATAAGTTAAGCAAAGGTATTGCTGTGCAAGATTGTACTATAAAATGGTAGTAAATGTATGAGAATGTAAAAGATTATCCACCGGATTTTAACCGTTAAACAGAACCACTCATTTGACATAAGAGCAGCTAAACAATTATGGCAACAGCACCACATTAATAGCATTGCGAGATGCCATTTGTAAAGATAAACAAGGAATAGTTCACATCTTATGCCAATTTATTTGTTCATTTATTATGTTTTTCTTACATATTCAATAAAGCTACTGCTATTTACCATTATGTTGAAGTTTAAAATGAAAACAGAGAAATTAAAGGCCCAATCCACCATAAGAATTGATAAAATGGAAGCACCCTCCGAGACACCTCATGCACATTGCGGACTAACATCAATTTTGTTGTAGCATTTTTTCTATCATAGACAGCGATTTAAATATCAGTATCGATGCATGTATTGCACCCTTGGGACATGGCAACATATCGGTATAGCAACATATCAGTATGGCATGGAAAATATCCTACATGGAGCGGAATGTATCGTTGTTTTTGGGAACATTTGGGAAAATGAATGGATTCTTAAATGAAACTTCAGGATAAGTTAAAAAAGACATTACAGACTTAAAACTTGAAAGATCACAAAAAACAATAACATTAGTTTCTGTTTTATAAGCTAAAGCTTATACAAAATGTAAATAAACATTTATTACCCACCATAAAAATTGTAATTTACAATAAAGAAAATAAGGTGTCAATTTGGGTCAAGTAGTTGAGTTGCCCTGACCCAGCTGAACAACAAGTTGAGTTGATGTTTCAGGTTTTTGAATTATGCCAAAGAGTAGTATAGGACTAGCCTTATGACAAATTTACCAATGAAAAGACATGCCATGTGTTGTTTCTCCCAAGGAACTTGCAGAAAAAATATCATGATAATAGAACACATCAAATCAAATTTTGAAACAGTTAGAACGCTAGAGCTGGACAACACATCTGAGGGTTAACTGTATGATATTATGAATTCATGATGTAATGCCAACAAGCAGTCATTTGCAACCAAGGACAATTTCGAGTAATTAGAAAAAGTGAGTATGGTTAGACAAAATGCACATAGACATCAAAGACGAGATTCTATTGGTACTCACCAGTTTCAAACATGTTGAGGACATGCCAAATTTGAGATCTAGTGCATGCGTTGCATTGCTTTCAAAGAGTTTGCACAGCTTCCATGTGAGAGGTTGTGTATCTAGATAATGAGAAGGGGAAAAAATGACAATGGATCATTTTAGTGTATTTTAGCCACAAATTAATACCAAATGGATCTAATTAATCATGATAATAGCCACCTAATAAACAAAATCAGTAGTATTGTTTTTTGGCCCTAAATTCACTAAATAAGAAGCTTCAAATCAAAATAGATTTGACCTAGTGATTTGCATGCATTTCAAATTGGCTACCAGTCGTATTTATCCTTCTTGTTTGTTTCTCCCAATGAATTGTAGTTTCTCACGATGTCATTCTAGAGTAATGCTTTTGGCTTCTAATTAATCTAATGCTTGCTGCAGATTATTAAAAAATAAAAATAAATAAATAAATAAAAATTGCTTGTTGCAGATTACAAATTAAAAGATAAAAAATAAAAATAAAAAAATACATACTTCTTACAAGTTCTCGAAAGGCAAGATGAAAAGCTCATGCCAACCACCACAGCAGCAAATTTGCACCAAAACAAAATATAAAACATAAACTCAAATAACAGTGATGAGGTGATAGAGTACTAAATCGCATGCCCCATGGTTGGTATTGCTATGTGGTGTTTGCTGAGGTTATGGGATGCCATAAACACCCCACTTCGATTAAGGTTCCCCTCAACTATGATGACGAGGGTCTTGATGGAATTGCCTGATGTGGATACTGCAGAATTTGGCTAAGGAATGACCCCAATTAGCCTAATCCCAACCTAATACGATATTAATCTCAACTTCAGTTGGACTTAGCCCAGACCTATTTCATCATCTCAAACCCTTTTTTTTATGATTACTAATTCATTAAAGCGCAAAACACAGGAACAAAAACTCAGTCAATAACAAGGGTGACACTCACCTCATATTCCCTTATGAAACTGAGAGACAAGAGAAAAATACAAGCACACAAGTGCCCAAGAGCAATCCCAGATCTCACTATGCACTTCAATATCTCCACTCCAATTCCCCAAAAAATTATAAAAAGATATGTTCCTAAAATTTGGAGTTGTGTGTGCCCAGTTTATAACCACAGACATTATCCTCCTTTTTAGAACTGTCTAGGAAACTGCTTTATCCTTTAAAATAAATAAATAAATAATATACTGTTGTTGCTGTCCTTCCAGATCCCCATGTAGGACCGCAAAACTACTAATCCATATAGAAGGTCCACTAAACCAATCCAGCAATACTGCTCCAATGGACGGATTGAATACTCAAAGGATACTGAATTTAGCATTGCAAACCCAATTTCTCCTCAATTCAAGCTTAAATAAACCACAAACCTCACCTAAACTACCATCCAACAAGTCGGCTTCAAGTGGGAGATGTGTAACTCATTGTGATTCAGCCAGCCCGCCCTCATATTTGTTTTAGTTACACGTAGTTGGTAGAAAAAGTTTACTCATCAATTAGAATGATTTATCATGTGAACTCTCTGTGGCAAAAATCGTTTCCCACTGCACAGAGCTTTATTGACATTTACATGTTGACACAAACTTTTCACAGAGAAGTTTTCTCAGCACAGATACTTTTGATGACGAATTTATGTGCCAAGAGAACTTTTGTCACCAGTCACCATTCAAGGTGCGTTTATTGGGAACTGCCATTTTTGGTCCACATATCTCCAACTTAAAAAATCTGATATTTGCGATCTTATGGTCCATTTGTAGCCCTTCAGATGAGTTCCAATGGACTCAAATCATTCCATGCAGAGTTTTGTGTATCAAGTTGTGGCCCCCTCAATCAGAGATTTGCAACCGCTTTTCTGCAGAAAATTTTCAGTAATTTGCAAAATTAACAATTCTGCCATTCCAATATTTCAAAACAATGGCTCAGTTTCTGTCCAATTTTTGCATCCATTCTTCAGCTACATACCCTCCAATTACCATACAATTCCTTCTCATACCATTCTCACTAGCTTTCCTAAGAAAAATCCAATTTTACCCTCCAAAATTGAATTTAAACAAGGAATCTTCTTCTCAACAGATTTTCCCTCCAATTCCCAATTTACCATCATATCCACCAATCACCAACCCCAACTAATTGGGATAAGGTTTAGATGATGATTATCCTCCAACCCAAAGGCTTTCCTTAAGCCACCTGCTTTAATCTACCCATGAAATCTTTTCAAATTACAGCTAAAACTACTCAAAAATTCTATAAATACCCCTTCATTTCTCAGAGAAAGAGATGCGTCTTCTCTGAAATATAAAATACCTATCCACAAGGGCCCTTCTTCCTCCCTTAATAAGAGCTCAGAAAGTACATGACATCCTTTCCATTTGGTTGGAGATCATACCAAAGGAAATGGCAAATACAGGAGGATGGGCAGAAGTTGCAGAGATTTCAGAGAAGCTGAGCCTGATTCTGGCTAATGAGCATGCCTCAGCCTTTGGGCTTTGAGAAATTGCTCCAGCAACCTCATCCTAGCAAGAGTTTCCCTCAAAATCTCTATATTATTTCCCTTTCTCAGAGAAGATTGGATCAAGGCCCTCAGTTCCAGTTGGAAGATGATCACGACCTGGAGTTAGAGCAAGAAACCACCAGAGTGTAGCACCATTTGATTCTCCTTCTAACTTTTTACTCCCTTTTTTTTTCCTTTTGCTTTGTTAATTCCTCCAACAAAAAATAAAATAAAATAAAAAAGAAGCAGAAATTCATGTGGGAATTGAATTTCTTACATTGTTTACTAGAGACCACTATTGACAGGCAGAAAGGGGTGCGTAACACCGTCCCTTATCTGACATCAAAGTATGCACTCAGATCTCTGATGTGCAAGATCAGTAGAAGTTGAAAATGTCAGTTCAGGAAAGCTTCAAGCTTCCCTGAAATCGAAGGCAGTGGCGACTACAAAACCACCAGTTTTTCGCCAATTTTGTGGTGGAAATTGAGTCTCTTTACAGGACACCTTTACAAGTTACCCCATAGGAGGTATTGTTAAGTCTAGCATGTGGCATTCAACCTCATATCTTATGCTAAAGGATAGAAGAAATGCAACAAACAAACAACATCTCAGTGCATGCATATGCAATACACTTTTTACCACCAAATTTTGGTGTACAAATACCTCAGCCATTAGAAACTTCCTGTTTATGCTCATCGCAATAGGTAATAGAGTGAGGGAAGTTAGACTTAAATGGTTTGGTCATGTTCAACAGAGGGCAAGGGAATGCCCAAAAGGATGTGTGTGGACATAATGAGAAAAGACTAAAAAAAACCTATGGTCTAACTAAAGTTATGGCCCTTGATAGAGTACAATGGAGGACAAGACTCATGTAGCTGACCCCAATTAATGGGATAAGGCTTAGATGATGATGAATTCATGGTTCTAAAATTTTGGTATTGGGGGGTGTATCAGCCCAGTCAAAAAATGATATGATCAAAAGGCCTACGATCATGTAGACTGGGAGTTTCTCCTGTTCATGCTTCAGAGGATGGGTTTTGGCGACAGATAGAGAAAATGGATTAAGGAATGTGTCGCATCGGATATGTTCTCAGTCCTAATTAATGGCTCTCCGAAAGGGTTCTTTCCAAGCTCTAGGGGGTTGCGCCAAGGTGACCCTCTCTCCCCATTTCTATTTCTGATCATGGGTGAGGCTCTCTCTAGAATGCTCAGCTGAGGTTAGGAAGCCGGTTTAACCAGCGGATTCAAAGTGGAGGGGATGTCCAGCCCAATCTCCCATATCCAGTTCACCGATGACACCCTTTTGTTCAGCGAAGCTGACTGGGACAAAGTCTGCAACCTCCACACTATAATTCGGTGCTTTGAGGGGGTGTCGGGTCTTTGTGTCAACATGTCCAAATCTGTTATGTTGGGGGTGAACATGGAGGAAGCTGAAACCACAAAGTACGTGGATTTTTTTCATTGCTCGATGGGCCATTTTCCTACCTCTTTTGTGGGCCTCCCGCTGTGCATTGGTAAGCCTCCCAAGAAGGCCTGGGACAAGGTCACAAAGAGGATCAGATCTTACCTAACCAACTGGAAAAGCAAGTACCTATCCTTGGGGGGACGCTTAACTCTCATCAAATCTGCGCTATCTAATCTCCCCACATATTTCATGTCCCTATTCAAATGCCCGGCATCGATCGTGAAGACTCTGGAGAAACTTAGAAGGGACTCCATGTGGTATGGTAAGTCTGAAAAGGAAAATTTTCATCTGGTCAACTGGAAGGTGGTCTGCAGTCAAATGCAAGATGGCGGGGCTGGCGTTAGAGATCTCAAACTCATGAACTCTGCTCTCTTGGGAAAATGGATATGGAGGCTGGGAAATGAAGACAGGGCCCTTTGGAACAGGTTGATAAAAGCAAAATATGGATTATCTGAAGGGGGATGGTGATCCAAAACTTGTAGCAATCACAAAACGTCCGCCATCTGGAGAGACATTCAATCCACCAGGCCCGTAGTCCTTAGCGGCATTTCCTTTTCCGTTGGTACGGGAAATCGCACTCGGTTTTGGTTAGATCCCTGACTGGGAAATGAAACTCTTTCCTCTACCTATCCGAACTTATTTCACGTTGCTAAAGTCCCTCCCATTTCGGTTGTTGACTATTACTCCATAGTTGGTGGAGCCATGGTTTGGAATATTGACTTCAAGAGAAATCTTCGCGACTGGGAAATTGTGGAGCTTTGTGCTCTCCTCCCCCGTATCTATAATCTCCCACCATTCTCCGATGGTCCGGATCGTCTCATCTAGAACCCGGATAAGCATGGCACTTTCTTAGTCAAGTCCCTTTACGGCTTTTTGATCAGTAGACTACCCCGCCCCACTGGGCTTCTACACTACTATGGCTGGAAGTATACAGTCCCACCTAAAATTGCGATATTCGGTTGGCTAGTCGGAAATAAGAAGGTCCTCACCGTCGACAACTTGAGAAAGCAGGGAATGATGATAACAAATATTTGTGTCTGTTGCATGGCTAACGAAGAATCGGTGGATCATCTCTTCATCCACTGTCCTTATCTCCATAGGATATGGTCGGAATTGCTATCTCGGTTCAATGTCTCCTAGATCTTTCCGCTCTCTACATCCAGCCTCCTCGATTCTTGGCACAGGGTCAACTGTGGGAAGCAGTGCACCCCTCTATGGCGAATGACCCTCCTTGCTGTCTGGTGGGCTGTTTGGGCTGAACGGAATAACCGATGTTTTAATGACAAGGTTGACCCTGCTGACGTCACCTTGCTTAGAGCGATTCACTGTATGGTCGAGTGGGCCGCCTATTCTGTTAAATCTCTAGACTGTAATTTTGAGTTTTTATATGCCTAACTGCTCTGCTACCTCAGCAGCAAGGAATGCCAAATCGGTTACGTAACGGCCGATACGTAACGGTAACGGTGCGGGCCGATACGCGATTCGCAGTCGTATCGGCCGTTACCCGATTCTGTGCGCGTATCGGCCGATACGGGCCGTAACGGGCGTTACGGGTAGCCGTAACGGTCGAAAAACGGTTTTTTCTTTTTTTTTTTTGCATTTTAAGCACTGTTTTTGCTGTTTTTTTCTTTAACTTCTTGCTTCCGAACTATTTCTCACTCCTTCTACTACTAATTTCGACCAACCTTGGCTGAGTATTTGAGATAAAAACACATTATATTACGGATTTTGTTGAATCAAAGCTCGGTGGGCCATTTTTTAGAAATTCGTCAAAAATAGGTATTTATACTTTTTTTTAATATGTTTTGCTGTTTTAATCATGCCATATGATGTGTTAATCATAGTAGAACATGTTAATGTGCATTTTACATATTTGGGGTGTCATTTTATATTTATTTTTTTTTTCTATTTACGCATGAATTTTGGCCCATTTTTTTAAAATTTGAAAAATCAATTTTTAATGGTTGTTTTGCTGTTTTAATCATATCATATGATGTATTAATCATAGTAAAACATGTTAATGTGCATTTTACAGATTTAGGGTGCCATTTTTTATTTTTTATTTATTTACGCATTTATTTTGGCCCTTTTTTTTAAAATTCAAAAAATCAATTTTTAATGGTTGTTTTGCTGTTGTAATCATGCCATATGATGTGTTAATCATAGTAGAACATGTTAATGTGCATTTTATATATTTGGGGCGCCATTTTATATTTTTTTCTATTTACGCATTTATTTTAGCCCTTTATTGAAAATTCGAAAAATCATTTTTTAATGATTCTTTTGTTGTTTTAATGATGTCATATGATGTGCTAATCATAGTACAACATGTTAATGTGCATTTAACATATTTGGGGTGCCATTTTATATTTTTTTTATATTTTTTTCTATTTACGCATGAATTTTGGCCCCTTTTTTAAAAATTCGAAAAATCAATTTTTAATGGTTGTTTTGCTATTTTAATCATGTCATATGATGTGTTAATCATAGTAGAACATGTTAATGTGCATTTTACAGATTTAGGGTGCCATTTTATATTTTTTTTATTTACGCGTTTATTTTGGCCCTTTTTTTTTTAATTCGAAAAATCAATTTTTAACGGTTGTTTTGCTGTTTTAATCATGTCATATGATGTGTTAATCATAGTAGAACATGTTAATGTGCATTTTACATATTTGGGGTGCCATTTTATATTTTTTTCTATTTACACATTCATTTTGGCCCTTTTTTCGAAAATTCGAAAAATCATTTTTTAATGATTCTTTTGTTGTTTTAATGATGCCATATGATGTGTTAATCATGGTAGAACATGTTAATGTGCATTTAACATACTTAGGGTGCCATTATATATATTTTTTTATTTTTTTCTATTTACGCATGAATTTTTGCCCTTTTTTTTAATTCGAAAAATCATTTTTTAATGATTGTTTTGCTGTTTTAATTATGCCATATGATGTGTTAATCATAGTTGAACATGTTAATGTGCATTTTACAAATTTGTGGTGTCATTTTATAAATAAAAAAAATTATATTTTCGAATTAGTAACTTTATATTTTTATTTACTTATATTGGACAGGTTTTGGAGCTTCTTAGGGTTTAATTATAACATAAAATTATCTTTATTAACATAGGTCATACACTCATACTCGTATCCTAAACCTAAATAAATGTCTGGGTCTGGCCAACAACAAGTGAGGATATTAGATGGCAACATTGTAAGAGGGTTGGTGGTACTAGGCACCAAATGAAGTGCAAGTATTGTGATAGACTAGTGACTGGTGGAATTACCCGTCTCAAACAACATTTAGCACATCGAAAGGGTCAAGTTGCACCATGTGTCAGAGTACCGAAAGAGATGATGCTTTTAATGCAAGCTAGTCTGGATGAGTCGAAAGGTAAACGTACTGCTATACAAAATAAGAAAGATGATATTTTGGATGCAGCTCGACAAGAGGTGTTTGGTCATGAATATATGGACGTTCGTGATAAAGATATTATTGATTCTGACGAAGATTCAGATCGGGAATTAACTATAGCTAGGAGAGAGAGCGTGCGTCTAGCTCATGAAGAGGAAGAATGTCGCCGCATGTTTGGCACGCGTGGGCCAGTGCGTGATACAGGGGGGCAGTAGGAGTGGGAATGGGACAGGGAGTGCAACTAGAAGTGCAACTGCTTCTGCAGTGGGGCCGGGGGGGGGTAGGTTTGGTGGGTTACGACGTGTGTTTAGGAGCCGACGACAAACATCTTCACTTGATACCCCTATACATTTAGATGAAGAAGTAAATGAGCCTATAAGACCCTCTATTGATCCAATCCTGTTTAGGAAAGAATCAACTAAACAAAAGAAGATAAAACAAATGTGTGTAGAACTTCTGTTGAGAAATTAGGTAGAGCAGCAGCAAAGTTATTTATACATGCCAACATACCTCCTAACGCAGCCAATTCTCCATATTGGCAGGTGGTAATCAATGCAGCAGCAAAAGCAGGTGAAGGAATAAAAGCTCCCACGGCTAAGGAGATTCGGGGGGAATGAACAGATGCAAAGTATGCGGATGTGAAAGCATGCGTGGCTACCTTTAAACCTGTATGACAAGCCAGAGGATGCACGATCATGTGTGATGGTTGGACTAGCCCAACCAGATATAGCATTATCAACTTCATAGTGTACTGCCACTTAGGAACTATATACCACAAGTCAATTGATGCCTCAGAAGCAACAAAAGATTCTCAATATATTATAGGCCTAATGGATAAAGTTGTGGATGAGATTAGAGAGGAGAATGTAGTGCAGATTGTGACAGATAATGAAGCATCATATAAGCTTGCAAGACATGTGTTGATGGATGAGAGAAAACATCTTTTTTGGTCACCATGTGCTGCCCATTGTATTGATCTTATATTGGAAGATATTAGGAAGAAGAAGAATGTTAAGGAAATGGTCGAAAGGGCAAAGGAAGTGACGACGTTTATTTACAACCATAATCAAGTAGTCGCAATAATGAGAAAGTTCACAAAAGAACAAGAGTTGTTGAGGCCTGTGGCGACTAGATTCGCAACAAAATTTATAGCATTAGAGAGTTTATTCCAGCATAGGGGAGATTTGAGTGAGATGTTCGCTTCCCGAGAATGGCTCAACACAAAACATAGGAAGAAGACATCAGGCACACCGGTCGACATTGCTAACACCATACGGGACAACAAATATTGGAAGAAGGTCAAGACGATCCTAAAGGTGATGGAGCCACTAATGAGGGTACTCCATCTTGTTGAAACCAATGAAGCACCTACCATGAGCTTCCTATATGATGTCATGGATAAGGCAAAGCTTGCAATTCAACGTGATTGTAAAAGCTGGGAGACTTATTGGAAGATGATCGACAGGAGATGGACAAAACAACTCCATCACAATCTTCATGCAGCAGGGTACTACCTAAATCCTAGGTATAGATATGCCTAATCATTTGTTGCGGATGATGAAGTTCGTGTCGGGCTAAAAAATGTGATAAAGAGATTAGAGTCTGACTTAGATCTGCAAATAAATGCGTTAAATGAATTAGATACATTTGAAAATCGCCTTGGTAGCTTTGGAGATGCTCATGCACAGCATGCAGTGTCTAGGTTGCAAACGGCCGAATGGTGGATTAATTTCGCAAAGAGTACGAAGGCTCTCCAAAAAATTGCAGTAAAAGTTTTGAGCCAGACAACATCTTCCTCTAGCTGCGAAAGGAATTGGAGTTGTTTTGCGCTCATTCATTCAAAAAATAAGAATAGAGTGCAGACTAGAACATTAGATAGACTTGTCTTCATACACTACAATATAAAACTAAGAATGCGACGATATCATATGAGCATTACAGCTGCGATGACGGAGACTACTGTCCAATAAACTTGGACAATATTTATGATGAGGATGATCCACTTCTACCTTGGTTGGAAACAAGGGAAAAGCAAATTGAAGAGGATAGTGAAGAATTGGAAATTAATGACCTAGAAATACGCAGAGCACAACAAGAGACTCATGCAGATGTGTTGGACCCAGTAAGAGTGGCAGCGTTTATGCCACGTACGAATATGGCTCAAGATCAACAAAGGAGTACGAGCAGTGGTAGCGTGACCGTGTCGGATGATGACCACCCCCCGCCCTTACGCGACACTTCGGTGTTGCTTACCCTATCGCCGTCTACAATCGTGATGGCGATGAACATCGACGACGTGGTACACGAGGTCGGACTTACGAGTGTACCAAGTCACGATACAGCCAGCCGGAGGAGGGTACATCTAGTGATGCACGGGGACAGGGAGGTCCAAAACATCAGCAGGCTCATGGTCTTGGTTATTATGATGGATATTCTTATGGTCAATTGAATTATAATTATGGTGGTTATACTGAGCCTGTTCTATCACATTCATGTTGGAGTAACCCTCCCGATCAATATCCATATGATTATAGATATCTAGATTCAAATCCAAGTTACTCATCACAGCAGACGCACTCTCAATCTCAAGATTCTCAACAGCCTGAGTATAGGCACCAGTATGGCTATTCGACGGACACTGGTGGATATCCTTACTCGGGGTCAGAGTCGTTGCCTAGTCAGGATCAATCATCATCTGGTTTCGTTAATTTAGTATTTCCTTCTGGCACTGGATATTATGGATATGCAGCACCTACACCTATTGGACAGCCTCAGCCTGATGGTGACGATGACGATGATGTGGAGGTCGAGCAACCACAAAAAAAAACAGATTTTTATTTTGGTGGTGACTTGTGATTGTGAGTATATATTTGTATTAAGGTAAGTATTTGCAGCAGACAGCTCACAGCAGTATTATTGCAAGAAGCCATGCAGTCATGCACACACTTGACACTGCCGAACTTGTATTTAAAATAGCTCCCCTGACAACCAATCAAGTAATCCTTAATCAAGTTGCAAGGGAGCATATCAGACACTACTAATTTATTTATTTTAATATTCTTGACTTGAGGATGACAGGTTATAGACAGGAATCACAGTCACGTGCACAGGTATGTTCGAGAAATTCCTCAAAAATAATTGCAAACACTTAATGTAAGATATTTTCATATTACATTCATTCTAATATATCTATCATTGATAGTAGATAGTTAGAAAATTAAATATATGAATTTTGTAGTCAAATTTACGTTATCTGGTTCATAAATTCATCAGACAGTCCGATACAACTTCTCACCAAAGAGTGGACCGTTACACCACCATAACCATGTTCCAATTTATAAATGAATGCATATTTGGAATGCTTAGAATATTCCAGATATAATCCATATTTTTTTGGCAAAAAAATTTTTTTACGCCGTTACGCCCCCATAACCGTATCGGTTTTGGAGGTCACCATTACGCTAACCAATACCGATACGGGACAACTTTCTCAGCAGATCAGTCTCTTTTGTTCCTTTATTAATACAATCTCTCATGTTATCTTTTTTTAAAAAAATGATATGATACAAGCGTTGCGTATCAATATCGGTATATATCATACCATATCAACATGTATCAGTCGAAAAAAATATTAAGCCAAAGAATTAATATCTTCTTTTTATTTATTTTTTTTGTATTTTGGACATGCATATGATGGTGTATCAGACCATTCTTTGATGAGGATATTGTTTGTCAGTTTGACTTGCTGAAGGTCAGCTAAATGGGCCCTAATTGAACACAAATCAAGCATGATTTAGTGAATTGGGCCCCATTACATTGAAATACAATTAAAAAAACAAATGAAAATATCAAAAAGAAAGTGAAGGTTAACTCTTCCTTCCAATTTTTCCCATAATGGTCCACTTCGCTTAGATTTGTTGAATCCCATTTAAATCATTTGTTTTGATCCCAAAATAGGTACGGATCTAGCCTAAAATGAGTTTTTAAGCTTCCTCCATTATTTAATGAAACAAAGAAGAGAAGACAAGTTTAAAATTTTTTATTTTATTTTATTTTTTTTTTTTAAAAAAGAGCTTTTATGGGCGTATTGGCCCTGTCTTGGTGTCGATACACCCTGTATCACCAATATAGGCTGATACAGGTCAGTTTTTTCATATCCGGCCAATATGGCCCTGTATCGCATATCATCTCATCTCACATGGATGCTGATACGATACGGCTATATCAGCCACTACAATACCGATATTCAAACCTGATGATGCTCATCACAGTATTATAAACAATTAAATGTGACATTTCCATGGAGAAATTGGCATCAGGGCTTTGCTTCCCAAATGCTCTGAAACAACCTTCTGTACCCATGCCCATGGTGACACTATAGGACAAGTGCATAGCTGTGGGATACATCATCATACCAAGAAACATTACATTTTAACACAACTAGTTTTCAACTCTGTCTGCAAAGACTTGTCCATGGATTACTTATGTGACTAAAAAGATATGAAGGTTGGGACACTCACAAGAACTATTAAAAAGTTGTTAACATGCTCAGGGAAGCTGACTAAATCACATACCCTCTTCAATCTCCTCCCACAACGACAATGTTCCATCCACACAAATGCAGGCAACTGCATCACCGTATTCTGGAGGAACCCAAACAACTTTCATTATGCTGCCCTGATGTGCCTGTAAGAACACCCAACGAGTTCAAAATGCAATAAATGAAAAATAAACATATACAAAAAAAAAAAAAAAAAAAAAAAAAAAAAAGGAAAATGATACCTAAGCTAATTTTGAGATAAAATCTGGTTTGTGTGCGACTTAAAAATGATCTAATGAATATCAATTCATTAGGCTAAAATGCTGAATAGCTATCTGATCAACTTTTTTGATAAAATAATAATTTTTTTAATAAGGGTGCATTTGGTTGCCCCAAACATCATGAAATGTCATGATATTTTGCACCAAATTTAACTAATTAATAGTGTAATTTCTTGATATTTGGGCAAACCAGACACTACTTTTATTAAATTAAAAATTTTGTGGGAGGCACTTAAATCATCTCTAGAGACTTGAATAGCCTTTATCTAATTGGAGGCATAAATGGATGAAGAAATGGAAGATAACAGTAAAATAAAAATAAAATAAAATAATTGAAATGTGTTCAGGTCAGGACGAGTCACACGGACTAGGGCTTACTGGCCCTGACTCAGTCAAGTCTCAAGCAACTCGCCTGAGTTGTCCCGAGTCATATTAAGCCTACCCCACCCTCCAAGACTCACAGTATCAACTCAACCTAGGTCTGACCAAGTCCGAGTAAACTCAAACAAGTCTCCAAACCATTATCCTGAATGCTGATTTTTTAGAATGAGAGCCATTGAAAATGTTCTTTTCAGTGTTCTACATTCATCTACACAGAATGACGGTCAGAATCATCAGTTCAACCTAAGACGATGGACGGTTCGATCATCACATCATCTCAGCATGTAGGCCAAAATGAGGAAACATATGTTGGTGATCCTGTCGAACTCGGAACCAACAGCATTGCAACAATCACAACAAAATAAAATGAAAGAACATTGGCCACTATCTCCAGCTGCACTTATCAATGACTTGCTTCATGCGCTACAAGATCTAAACCGATAATCAGCTGTGTCCGACGTAAGATGCGACATATCCCAAGTTTCACATAGATTGCACAAAATAGAGGGTTTTAAGGAAAAACAAAAACAAAATGGACGGCCCAGGGGATTTTGATTGATTTCCTTTATAACCATATATATATATATATATATATATATATATATATATATATATATATATATATATATATATATATATATATATATATATATATATATATATTCTTTCCCCAAAACCCCTCCAATTGAATGATTATGGTTTTCAAATCTCAGATGGATGTTAGTTTTTTTTTTTTTTTTTTTTTTTTTTTGCGTGCGGGGGGTGGGGGGGATTATGGCTCATCCAAGGTAGACCACACCTGATGATAGGTTCACATAAATCAAACACGTGTGCCACGTGCACGAGAAGCAAGCCACTAAAACGATAAAAATAGAAAGAAGAGGGGGAAAAAAAAAAACCTTCCAACGAGAGGTGAGGCGGAGAGCGGAGGAAGAAGAAGAATCGGGAGAATCGTAAATAGAGAGGGTTCCATCGTTTGATCCCGTCGCCATTCTCTGCCCGCTGTAATTCCATGAACAGCACTCGCTCCCTTTCTCCAGCGTCACCACCGCCTTCTCCATACTCTTCTCTGCTCGAGAAAGCACAGAAAAATGGAAAGAGGCGAAAGAAGGCTATTATTCTACTTTAGAAGAACCTTGATACTCTGGGACAGTGTGACGGTTGATATGCTGGCACCAAGAAATTGCATACCTGGCATTGAAATAAATCAAATCGAGCTGCCTAAATTATCGGTCTCAATTTTGATATTTAAAAAATAAATAAATAATAAATAACACAAATGCCATACCGAATTTTCCACATAAGTAATAGGCAGTTAGTACAGATTTAGGGAACAGTAGAGGTTACAAGAAGCCAGTGGTCTAATTAATCACTCTGATTTTGGATTATGACCTATCTACAGTAAGACCCTCACTTTCGACTCTTCATTTGAGGTAACGCTTGCGAAAATGTGGACTCGTATCAACAATCACACCGTGCCAGAGTAGCAAATAACTCATACGAGTCATGGGGTGACAATGGACCAGGCTTGGCGCTGCCCTGTCGAGACTCTTAATATCCAAAGTCCCAAGCCCAGAAAGGGCTAGCTCAGTCAGCACAAGCCTGACCAAAAAGATTGGTTGGGCCAGGCCTGACGCAGCCCAACCCAGCACGAAAATTGATGAAATCCCTACTCCCCACTCGGATGTTTCTAACCCATCCATTGATCAAGTGGACCACAAATGCACAAAGAAATAGATATCTTAAGAGTAGAACCAATGGTCTAAATTGAAAATTGGCGGGTTGCCTAACTAAGAATTCTTGTAGGATATATCACGCATGAAATATATGAAGTTGGGCTGATATGGGTTGATGAGAAATGACCTGAAAATTGATTGGGCAATCATGCAAGGCCAAGCCCAGCCCAAAGCTGGGTCAGGCTGGATAACCAGGAGTGAAATATTCACCCCAGCATGTTGAGTAATCGTCTGGCCCTGAACTGGATACCCAATTTGTTTTGATCCATCACAGGCCCGGGCGTCCAAATTCACATAGGCCAAAGTTCACCCCTTTTCTGTAGGGGAGGACCACTTGAAGGATGGATCATCTGCATATTGGACCAATGGTTGGATGATCCAAACCATTCCATCTGATATGATGGGTATTTCTTAAAAACCTTGTTGAATACCACATATTGAACCAGCTAAGTTGTGTATCACCACACTTCACCCACGTCAAAATCCAAAATTTACACTGAACCAGTGATCCTCACTAGATGATTGGTGGACATCCCATGGACAGTTTAAATGATGATCAATGGTCCAAATTGAAGAAAGCAGATGTCCATCCATCAGAAGTTAGGATCTTCTAATCGATCTGATTTTTTGGATTGTGACTTATCTATGGTGGGTCCGGACTACGAAAATCAAACATGCCTCTCACCACCGTTGGGTTTTCAGTTTGTATATGTGGGCCATGGTTCAATAATCCAAAATGCTGATCCAATCGAAGGATCTTACTATGAATTAGGAGTGCACATCGAACCGGTAGAACCGTGGAACCGGACCAGAACCGATGGATCGGTCTGGTTTGGTCCGGTTCTAGATTTCCAAAATTTGGAGAACCGTTGAATACGGATCATTTCCGGTTTAAGGCCCCATTGAACCGAACCTTGACCCGAACCATATATCAGAACCGTTACCCAAACTGTAGATCCAAACATTTTTCACATTTGCCATTTAAGACATCATGTCTACTTATGCTTTGACTAAGCGGTACAAAATCATGGTGTCTCAGGGAATAGAGACTAAAGCAATTCTCTGTCTGTCTTTGTATAGCTTCTTGATAATATAGTTTTAGGTATCTGCCCCCTTTTTTGGGCAATATGGGCTTGAGCACACAATAGTGTTGTGGCATTTGGACCATAAATGTAGGACTTGAAGCTGCATGCTGATGTTGGACTGACCTATATAAACCTTGAATGGCATTATTTTATTTTATTTTATTTTATTTTTTAGTTTTTGAACAGTGATAAACCTTAAAATGGTTTCGTTGTTTCATCTTTTAGACAAACTGATGGCCATTTGGTGTTCTGTTGATAGTTTCATCGGAATTAAACAGTTGGTGTTTGGTGGATCGGAATTTGAGAACTGGAAGGAGAGCTTGACGTTAGAGGATGTTGGTTACAGTGTTCACAAAATATAAATCACCTGGCATTGGAGGACTTTTAATGTAAGAAAGGTCATTCTTGCTATTTCTTTAACGGTGGATTCCTCAACACCTGAAAAATTAAAACAACCTGATTTTTAGGCTAGAACTGTGGACCAGATCAGGAAGTGAACCGTTTTTCACTGTCCGGTTCCGATTTAGTTCTAGGGTACTAACGGTCTGGTTTTGGTTCCCAAAATCATGGAACCGTTAGGAAAGGTTCGGTTCCGGTTTCACCCCAGAACCAGACTAAACCGGAACCGAACCGACCCGTGTGCACCCTACTATGAATGCCCTGTGAACCGGGAATCCTTAAATTGAAGATACTAGCAATGGAATTTTTGTTTTTTTATATATAAAAAAAAATTAATTAATTAATTAAGGCTGAATCTATTTTTGCTGTATGTTCTGTCTTAACCATTTAATGTTTAACCATCCACAAATGCCTAACGATGTCAATGGTTTGGATTACAGTACCACGAGTTTGATAAGGGTAAACAAGATAACCCAAACACAAAATCCCACTACGGCATGAGTGTGTGGGGGTGTGTGTGTGCATGTTAAAAAAAATAAATTAATTAATTAAGGCTGAATCTATTTTTGTTGTATGTTCTGTCTTAACCATTTAATGTTTAACCATCCACAATTGCCTAACGACGTCAATGGTTTGGATTACCGTACCACGAGTTTGATAAGGGTAAACAAGATAACCCAAACACAAAATCCCACTACGGCGTGAGTGTGTGGGGGTGTGTGTGTGTGTGCGTGTTAAAACACAAAAAAAAAAAAAAAAAAAAAAAAAAAAAAAGAAGATAACCTAAAAACTACCGTATCACCATTTTGGCGGGCTGGTTGGATTTGGATTTTACTTGCCCAAATAGGAGTATTGTTCTCTGATCCAAACTATAACATCAAAATCACTATGGATTTAGTCATCTTTTAAGCCCACATGGCCCATGTTTTAGTTAAGTTAATAAGGCCTAGTTGGCTGCACTCTTTAAAAAATGGTATGACTGAAAGAATAAATCGTACTCTAATAGAGCGTGTTAGAAGCTTGTTACTAATATGGGGCTTGAAGAAGAAATGTGGGCGAAAACTATTTCAGCAGCTTATTATCTCATCAACAAATCACCATTTATAACTTTAGAAGAGAAAACACCTCAAGATGTATGGTCTGGAATTCCTTATGATTATTTTGAATTAAAGATATTTGATCGTGATACATTTACTTTAATTTTTAGTTGTCAAAGAAATAAATCGAAACATTAATTTAGAATATGCATTTTTATTAGTTTTGCAAATGAGTAAAAAGCTTATCATTTGTGGGATCCGATGGTTAAGAAAATTATCATTAGTTGATATTTTCATTTTGGAAGGTCTCATGTGCTTTTGCAGGGTTCAAAATGTCAAAATTAGGAGAAAGAAGGTCTATGACAAAATGATGTTGAATGCTTTGAAGATGCACTAAATAATCGGTTCCAAATATTGTAAATTGCATGGATTAAGAAGATGATCAAGATGAAATTAAAGGATTGAAGAAAGTGAAGAAGATGGTGAAGAAGAGGCACAACCTACGAGAATCTGCCCATCATGAAATCTGTCAACCGGCATATCTCAAAGATTATGTAAATCCTACGACATTGGGGGCTCTAGTCACCGAAGATCAAGAACCAAGTTCCTTTGAAGAAGCTATGCAAGGTGAAGATTCAGAAAATTGGAAGAAAGTCATGCAAAAAGAAATGTTTATACTTGAAAAAAATCATACGTGGATTTTAGTGGCATTGCCAAAGGATTATAAGGTGGTTGGTTGCAAGTGGGTTTATAAAATCAAGGAGTGCAAGTAGTAAAATTGAAAGATACAAGGCAAGGCTAGTTGCCAATGGCTTTGCACAAAAGGAATATATTAATTTTATGAAGATTTTTGCATCGGGTGGGAAACTTGTTTTGATTTGGTTTGTTTTTACACTTGTAGCTTTACTAGATTTGGAACTTGAGCAAATGGATATAAAAACAACATTATTTGTACAGGGATCTTGAAGAAGAAGTTTATATTTGACAACTAGAAGGGTTTGTGCCGAAAGGCAAGGAGAATCTTGTACGCAGGTTGAATAAATCATTATATAGCCTCAAGTAAGCTTGAAGGTAATAGTATAAAAGGCCTAATTCTTTTATGTTATAAGTCTTGAATATATATATATATATATATATATATATATATATATATATATATATATATATATATATATGTATATATATATATATATAAAGTGATTATAACCATTGCTTGTATTTTAAAATTTTTTATGATGAAAATTTTCTTATTTTGGTTTTGTATGTTAATGATATGCTTTTGGTATGCAAAGACAAGGAAATGACTAATGAGTTGAAGGCTCAATTAAGTGGGAAATTTGAGATGATGGATCTAGGGGCAGCACGTCAAATCATTGGAATGGAGATAAAACGGGTAGATAAAATGGAATCTTATCACTTTCTCAAACAATGTTTATTGAAAATGTACTCGACAAGTTTGGCATGAGCAAGGCAGAGCAGGTAAAGACTGCATTGGCCGCTCACTTCATGTTATCTTTCAAATAAAGTCCAAAGTCGAAGGAGAAAAATATATATGTATGAATTGGGTTTCATTTGCAAGTGTGGTAGAAAGTTTGATGTTTGTTATGGTATATACTAGGCTAGACATAGCTTATGTGGTTAGGGTGCTTAGTCATTTTAAGAAAAATCTAGAAAAATCACATTGTGAGGTGGAAATTTTGGTACTTCGGTACTTGAGAGGCACAAGTAATCATGTGCTTACATATACCAAATGGGTAAAGGTGATGCATGGTGTTGTTGATGTAAATTTAGTTGGTGATCTTGATAGGTGAAGATCAACTACGGGTTACGTATTTTGTTTTGCAAATGGTCTTATAAATTAGATGTCAAAGCTTCAAGGAATGGTAACATTGTCAACTACGGATGCCAAGTACATGACGCAACGGAAGCTTGAAAGAAGGCGGTTTGCCTTTAAGGAATTATGGGAGAGATAGGTTTTGTTTGCAAACTTATGAATTTATTTTGTGACAATATGAGGGCCATTTATTTGGTGAAGAACTCAATTAATCACGAGAGAAGCAAGTATATTGTAGTTCGACACCATTTCATTCGTTAAGTCATTGAAGATAGCCAAATTCATTTGTCGAAGGTCGGAACAAAGGAAAATGTAGTGGACATCTCAAAAAGACCATTCAAGTAGAGAAGTTGGATCAGAGCTTGACTTCTTTAGGCTTCAAGGCAAGGTAATGATGGTGGATTTGTAAGGCAAGGAAGTGATTTTGCTATTAAAGTGGTGATTGTTAAAATAATGACACAAATTACTATGGGTTTAGTCACCCATATGACCCATATTTCACTTAAGCTAACAAGGGTCAACTGTCAGTGAACCCTTGGAATGATATTTTTGGCATTTCACTTGTCAAAAGGTGGCTTTTAGGGTAAGTTGTATTGGAGTTGAATGATAATTACGAATTTTGGAGATGGGGGCTTCTTATTGCACAAGAGGTTTACAAGAATAGGACTTTCTTCTTGAAGGCTTGTTTCAAGACTCCAAATTTTTCCAAGAGGTGCTTCAAGATTTTCTTCCCAATGTATCCGAGGTGAGAAGATCTATTAATAGAATTGCAATTGTGGAGGGTTTGTCTTTTAAACCTCAGAATCAAGGGGGTTTTATTATATATTTTAGAAAGCTACTTGGTTCTCTGTTTCTTTATAATCTCTCATTGGTATATTTTCTTTTCTAGATTGTTCATAGATGGAGCCTAAGAAGTGAATCATGTATATTTTATGTTCGTATGTGGTTGTGCTTTTGCTTTCTTCTCCATTATCTTCTTTCTTTTTTATTAATGATTCTCGAACATTCCATGTTATCATTAAAATGAAAGGGATGTTTGATTTTGGTAATGTGTTATTCGAATGATAATTTTAGTTGCATCAAATAGTCGACAGTAATTTTAATCGCTTCACAAACCACCGAGACATCTAATGAGAATATGATATGTACCAAAATCTCTCCAATTTGGTACCATCACATGTATAATAACTTCCTTCTTGCCAATGGTTGTGGTATTTTTCTTTCTTTGCCATCTTAATTACTGTGCACTAGTTATAGAAGGGTTATGATTCTTAGGATTGTTGGTGTATGGGCAGTCTGTAGCGTGGCCCATGATGTCGAATTCATGAAAAAATTACATGTAGGACCCACTTATCACTACGCCAAAACAGCGAAAAAAGGACGGTCCAAAAATGTCTCAAATGACCAAAAAGGACGGTCATGGACCATCGCAAGGGCCATCAAATTTTGACGTATCATATTATTTAAAGGACGGTTGAAAACCGTCATTCTTATTGATGAAAAAATGACAGCCATGAACTGTCCTTTAAAAGGACGGTCATGAACTGTCTCTTATGAGCCTTCAAAGGACGGCCATGGATCGTCCTTTAAAAGGACGATCATGGACCATCCTTAAAAAGGACTATCATGGACAGTCTCTTATGAGCCTTCAAAGGACGGCCATAGACCGTCCTTTAAAAGGACAATCATGGACCATACTTAAAAAGGACTGCTATGAATCATCTCTTATGAGCCTTCAAAGAGGGGTTATGGGATCGTCAAAAGGACATATTAGACCATCCTTAAATGGATTAACGAACATGATACTGCCATCTCTTAGACATTTTCAATTTTAACTGCAATATATTTTATTGTATTCTTCCCGATAAATGATACAATATATTTCATCATATTCAACATTCATGACACCATCTAAACCCAAACTACATAAACCATCCAAACGGCGAACTACATCGCCCAAAGAACAAACAATCTTATCCACATTACATTCATCCACGTATAATACATATAAGTTTAACATCATAAGTTTAAAAATAAAAATAAAAATAAAAAAATCAGCAACAATTTTCTTTTTGTCTTTCATCTAATAAAAAAATATTCAACCAACAAAACATCATAATTCAAAATCATGAAGAATTGCAAATCACTTCTTCCAAAAAAGTGGGCCCGCTTTTTTAAAATAAAAGCTGATCATTAAAATAAAACTAATACGTTGTCGCCGTGTTTCAATTAATAGGAACAACAATAAAAATTAAAGCTTTGGATGTGTTAAAGGGATACATTCTTGTTTGTTGCCATGTGATTGGGCTACATTATCACGGTGGACCCCGCATGTAAACGCATGGGATCGGGTATAGGTTTGGATTTTCAAGTTTAGGTTTAGGTTAGGGAGTTGAGATTAAGATTAGGTGTAGGTCTAATTTTAGGGATTTGAGAATACATTTACGTTTTAGGTTTAGGTTTAGGTTTTAGGTTTTAGGTTTAGGTTTAGGTTTAGGTTTAGGTTATAGGTTAAGGTTTAGGTTATAGGTTTTTGGTTAGAGGTTTAGGTTTAGGTTTAAAGGTTACGGTTTAGCGGTTATGTCCGTTTAGGTTAAGTGTTTAGGTTTAGCTTTAGGGAATTGAGACCCATCGTCCAAGGTTAAGGTTTAGGAGGAAATCCAGTTCCTGGTTCGGGATCATTTCAGTTTTGGGTTTTCAAACCCGTGCCTTTAAGTTTAGGTTAAGGAGTGGAGAAAAGGATTAGGAGATCGGTTTTAAGGATTTGAGAATACATTTCGGACGGTTTGAGTTTTACTCTTAGGGCCATGCAAGCTGCTCCAAACCATAGGTTTAGGTTTAAGCCACATAGGACAAGGTTTAGGGCATGGATTTCTCATCGGTTAAGGTTTACGTTTAGGAAATGGGTTCGGATTCGGACGATCTTTTTAGGTTTGGGTTTTCAAGTTTCGATTTAGGTTAGGCTCGTTAGAGTGATTACCATCTTGATCCGTAGTTTAGGATTAAGGGATTTGAGAATACATTTAGGTTTTAGGTTTAGGTTTAAGTTTTAGATTGAATTAAGGTTAAGTTAAGTATAGGCAATCGGTTTTAAACGTCCAAAGGTTTTGGCCGACGGTCTGCAATTTTGTGGTGGGGTTTTTGGTTTAGGTTTAGCCAAACCGCGTCATTTAAGCTATAGTTTTGTGAGAATAATCCAATGGTCGAGGTGGTTTAGAAAATCTTCGGAGTTGATCTTGGGCCCACCATCGGTTTTCAAGTTTAGGTTTAGGTTTAGGTTAGGCAGTAGCTGAGATTAGGATTAGGTGTAGGTTTAGGTTTAGTCCATTAAACTTTTGGGACGTTTAGTTTTATCATGAATAGGATCGAATCATTAGGTTATGGGTTATAAGTTTAGGTTATAGCGTTATAGCTTAAAGGTTTTAACCAAGGCTTAGATGGAAGATGGCTCGGTAAGGTTGATTTAGGTTTAAGTTTAGGTTCAAACATAGGTTTACAAATTGAGAATAGGTTAAGGTTTAGTGGGCCGCACCAAAATCGATCAAAAATCATCCATTCCCGATGGGTTTTCCGAGTTAGAAACTAGATTAGGAGTTGAGATTAGGATTATGGTAGGTTTAGGTGGATTTTTTAGGTCAAATCTTAGGTATGTGGACTTAGGTTTAGGTTAAAGGTTTAGCAATCCGCAAGGTTATGCGCAAGTGTAGGTTAAGAGTTGTTCTCGACTCTAGCATGGTTTAGGTTTATCCGATCAGGTTATAGGTTGCATATAAAAGAGAAGAGAGAAGGTTTAGTTGAGAAAAAAGTCTCTCACTGGATCGGAGTTCAAGGAAGAAAGTGAGGAGAGATTAGGATTTGGTGTAGGTTTAGGTTTACGGATTTGAGAACCGGTTAAGGTTTAGTGAGAAATCGTTCGTTTTTTTTTAATTTTTCTTTTCTATTTTGTTTTGAGAGATCTAGTCCACTCATGTGTCAGAGTAAACCTCAACTTAGCTTCCAGGGCACTTATGCAACAAAATGAATGATGATTGAATGTTGCGTGATTAGGGAGTGAACATGAGTGCCTTTTTGTTTAAGCCAAAAAAGATATCGATATTGATTTACAAGTTTAATTAATAGAATGTTTTCGATTATATAAACTAATGAGTCTCAGTGTGATAACATTACAATGGGTTAAATAATTACAAGTACAATCCTGAAATATTCTTTTAAGGTCCTCTTTATGTTTATGACATTAGGAAGCCCCGTCATCGTTGTTCACCATCGTCTCAACCAATACAAGCATGCATGGTCGGATGTCATTGCAAAAGTCCTGGCTTCCCGATTTTCATGGCATGTTGATTGGTGGGTAATTAGTTTAATTCTATTGGGAGTGCTTAGTCTCACTGGGCATGGTTTGGTGATGGAATCCATTTTAATTCATATACCTTTCATCTCTTGAAAACTATATCAACACTCCTAACTTACTTTCTTTTTAATCCAAGTATGAATGACATGATGTATGCCCTCACTACACCCTCCTCATGCGAACCATCTCAGTTCACTCTCAATTTTCTTCCCTCGTTAGATCTTTCGCATATTTCATCATTATTTTTCAAATTACAATCGATTTAGATTTCATTCATTCTAGTTCTATTTCTACTTAGTTTCCCATAATGTACATCTTAGTTCCATTCTTGGGATTCGACCTCTGTTAATTCCGAGGATGGTTTTTTCTACATCACAACCCTATACTTGGGGAGTGAACAATGAACCATCTCTTATGAGCCTTTAAAGGATGGTTATGGACTGTCCTTTAAAAGGATCTAGTTCATGGACTATATCCGGCAAAACTCTAAGATCACCGCAAGTATCTCTTAGACATTTTCTAAATTTAACTCGCCAGTTACGTTATTTTATTGTATTCTTCCCCATCACCTTATCACTGTAGGCCGACAAAGACAATATATTTTCATCATATTCACATTCACATCCATCTAAACCCAAAGGCTACGTGGCCCCATCCAAACATAAACTACATCCATCGGTGTCACAAACAATCTTATCCACATTACATTCATCCATGATAATACATATAAGTTTAACATCATAAGTTTAAAAAAAAAAAAAAAAAAAAAAATCAAACAAGAACATTTTCTTTTGAACATTTCATCTAATAAAAAAAACGATTCAACCAACAAAACATTATAATGACATGAAGTGCAATCATGAAGAATTGCGAAACTTCTTCCAAAAAAACTGGGCACTTTTTTAAAATAAAACGATCATTAAAATAAAACTAATACTCAATTCGATACCGAATTCTACTAAAACATGTTTCAAACTCAATCAATTCTCATCATAACATGTGGAGTAAAATGATTAAAGTTTTCAAAAGGGCATGTTATAAGACATGTTATAAAACTTGTTATAAGTTGTCATGTGATTGTAACATTATTACAATAGAATCAAACACATATATCGGGTTTAGGTTTGCGGTTTTAAAGTTTAGGTTTAGGTTAGGGAGTTGAGATTAGGATTAGGTGTAGGTCAATTTTAGGGTAGATTGAGAATACATCTCAGGTTTAGGTTTCCTTTAGGCATCAGGTTTCAAACACTTGCTTTACATAGGCATTTCAGGTTTAGGTTATACATACACTTTAACATAGGTTTTGGTTTAGGTTTAAACATGTTTAGGTTAATCCTTTTAGGTTATAGGTTTAGGTTAAGGTTAATCATAAACAACAGTTTATACGCTTTAAATAACATGAGAATAAAGGTTAAAATTAAGGTACGGTAAGTTTAGGAAATCGGGTTCTACATCGGTGTCGGGACATGGTTTAGGTTTGGGTTTTCAAGTTTAGGTTAAATAGTTGAGATTATCCATTAGGTTTATCCATACAATAAGAATCATGGAGAATACATTTCCAAAAAATATACATATACGGTTTTTCTAGTTTTAGGTTTGTAAAATTATATTCTACAACTGTAATCGAAACAGAAAAACTAAAATACTTTGTAGGTTTAGGTTAGGTCATGAATCTATCAGGTTATAGACATTGAAATAGGTTAAGGTTTAGGTTATAGAAAAGTCCGCACCTCGTTCGGAGATCGGGTTTAGGTTTGGGTTTTCAAGCTTCCATTTAGGTTTAGGTTAGGGAGTTGAGATTAGGTTAGGTAGGTTTAGGTTAAGGGATACAACCCTAATACATTTAGGTTTAGGTTTAGGTTTAAACGGTTTTAGATTATAGGTTAAGGTTAGGTTATAGGATGGATAAGTTTAGGTTAAGAGTTATAGGTTAGATTTTAGGTCTCCCACTTTTTCTCTTTTCTCTCTCTCAAATCCAAATTCATTGGCTTTAGATAAATGGTTTAGAGGGTTTAAGAATCCTTATAGGCCTAAAACTTTGGAAAATGGACCTGGGTTCGGTTTCGAGGATCGGGTTTAAGTTTGGGTTTTCAAGTTTAGGTTTTCAGGTTTAGGTTAGGGAGTTGAGATTAGGATCTAGTTGTAGGTTTAGGTTTAGGGACTTAGAACTAACACCAAATCTATGTTCCATTAAGTTTAGGTTTAGGGTTCTCGGTCACGCGTGGCGGGTTTAGGTTTTAACGTTTAGGTTCGATCGGAGATTATAGGTATAAGTTTAGGTATAAATTTTATAGGATCCAGGGTGTAATTTGGTCGAAGTCATGGTTTGGTTTTAAGGTTGATCCGTGGTTTAGTTAAGGTTTATTCAAGATATTTATTTTGGATAAGAAATAAGTGTTTTCACACTCTCTCACTCCGAACTAGGTTAAGGTTTAGTTTAGGAAATCCGGATTTAATTTCGAGATGGTTGTAAGCCCAGTTTGGGTCCTAAATCCTTAACCTCGTTTGTTTAGGACTCCGATTGTGGTCTAGATCAGAGTTTTCGAGATTAGAGCGATTAGGTGTAGGTTTGATCCAGATTTGAGGGTAACCTAGGTTGATTCTACAAGTTTTGGGTTTTAGGCTTGCGGTCGTATTTATAAGTGTTCAAACGTTTATAGGTAATCTATGTTTAGCACTTAGGTTACTTTGTTCATTTTAGGGATTTAGAGAATTTTTTAAGGTTTGGTACTAAGGAAATAGGGTTTGTATATAAAGTGATCCAAGTTATACTACTTAGTTTTAAGATAGTATTTAGGTTTAGGTTAGGAAAATTGAAAGAATTAGGATTTGGTGTGAGATTTAGGTGGGTTATGGACTTTAGAATTTGGGATTAAGACAAGTTAATGAGGTGTTAGGAGCGACCCATTGCTGGACGTCTAATCGGGTTTAGGTTTGGGATTTTACGGTTTAGGTTTAGGTTTAGGTTAAGGAGTTGAGATTAGGATTAGGTGTAAGTTTAGACTTAAAAATTTGAGAATACATTTAGGTTTTAGGTCATAGGTTTTGGTTTAGGTTAAGGTTATAAGTTTAGGTTAAGGTTTAGGTTTATGTTATAAGCTATAGGTTTAGGGAATTGAGAATGGGTTAAGGTTTAGGTTTAGGAAATCGGGTTCGGGTTCGGGATCGGGTTTAGGTTTAGGTTTTCAAGTTTAGGTTTCGGTTTAGGTTAGGGAGTTGAGATTAAGATTAGGTGTAGGTTTAGGCTTAGAGATTTGAGAATACATTTAGGTTTTAGGTCATAGGTTTTAGTTTAGGTTAAGGTTATAGGTTTAGGTTAAGATTTAGGTTTAGGTTTAGGTTATAAGCTATAGATTTAGGAAATTGAGAATAGGTTAAGATTTAGGTTTAGAAATCGGGTTTGGGTTCGGGATCGGGTTTAGGTTTGGGTTTTCAAGTTTAGGTTTAGGTTTAGGTTAGGGAGTTGAGATTAGGATTAAGTGTAGGTTTAGGTTTAGGTTTAGGTTTAGGTTTAGGTTAAGGTTATACGCTATAAGTTTAGGGAATTGAGAATAGGTTAAGGTTTAAGTTTAGGAAATCGGGTTCGGATTTGGGATCGGGTTTAGGTTTGGGTTTTAAAGTTTAGGTTTAGGTTTAGGTTAGGGAGTTGAGATTAGGATTATGTGTAGGTTTAGGTTTAGGGGTTTAAGAATATATTTAGGTTTTAGGTCATAGGTTTAGATTTTAGGCTTAGGTTTAGGTTATGCGTTTAGGTTATAAGTGTAAGTTATAGGTTTAGGTTTAGGTTAGGTTATAGGTTAAGGTTTAGGGAATTGAAAGTAGGTTAAGGTTTAAGTTTAAGAAATCAGGTTCGGGTTCGGGATCGATTGGGTTTAGGTTTGGGTTTTCAAGTTTAGGTTTAGGTTTAGGTTAGGGAGTTAAGATTAGGATTGGGTGTAGGTTTAGGTTTAGGGATTTGAGAATACATTTAGGTTTTAGGTTTAGGTTTAGGTTTGAGAATACATTTAGGTTTAGGTTTAGGTTTAGGTTATAGGTTATCGGTTAAGGTTTAGGTTTTAGGTTTAGGTTAAGGTTAGGTATAGGTTATAAGTTTAGGTTATAGGTTATAGGTTAAGGTTTTAGGTCATAGGTATTGGTTTAGGTTAAGGTTATAGGTTTAGGTTTAGGTTATAAGCTATAGGTTTAGGGAATTGAGAATAGGTTAAGGTTTAGGTTTAGGAAATCCGGATCGGGTTTAGGTTTGGGTTTTCAAGTTTAGGTTTAGGTTTAGGTTAGGGAGTTGAGATTATGATTAGGTGTAGGTTTAGGTTTAAAGATTTGAGAATACATTTAGGTTTTAGGTTTAGGTTTAGGTTATGGGTTATAGGTTTAGGTTTAGAAATCGGGTTCCTGGGTTCGGGATCGAGTTTAGGTTTGGGTTTTCAAGTTTAGGTTTAGGTTTAAGTTTAGGTTAAGGAGTTGAGATTAGGATTAGGTGTAGGTTTAAGTTTAGGGATTTGAGAATACATTTAGGTTTTAGGTTATAGGTTTAGGTTTTGGGATTTGAGAATATATTTAGGTTAAGGTTATAAGTTTAGGTTAAGGTTGTAAGTATAGGTTATAGGTTTAGGTTAAGGTTTAGGTTTAGGTTATAAGTATAGGTTTTGGGATTTGAGAATAGGTTTAGGTTAAGGTTATAAGTTTAGGTTAAGGTTATAAGTATATGTTTAGGTTATAGGTTAAGGTTTAGGTTTAGGTTATGAGTATGGGTTTTGGGATTTGAGAATAGGTTTAGTTAACGTTATAAGTTTAGGTTAAGTTATAAGTATAGGTTCTTGGTTTAGGTTAAGGTTTAGGTTTAGGTTATAAGTATAGGTTTTGGGATTTGAGAATAGGTTTAGGTTAAGGTTATAAGTATAGGTTTAGGTTTTAGGTTAAGGTTTAGGTTTATGTTATAAGTATAGGTTTTGGGATTTAAGAATAGGTTTAGGTTAAGCTTATAAGTTTAGGTTAAGGTTGTAAGTATAGATTATAGGTTTAGGTTTAGGTTTAGGTTTTGGGATTTGAGAATAGGTTTAGGTTAAGGTTATAAGTATAGGTTTATGTTATAGGTTAAGGTTTAGGTTTAAGTTATAAGTATAGCTTTTGAGATTTGAGAATAGGTTTAGATTATAGGTTTAGGTTTAGGCTATAGGTTATAAGTTTAGGTAATTGAGAATAGGTTTAGGTTATAGGTCTAGAGTGTGGTTTAGGTTAAGGGTGTGGTCCTTGTAAATACAGATATAAACATGGCCCGTCCAAATAGCCAGGCCGCTCCAATGCTGTCCATAGGAAATGGACAGGTTCATCATGATCATAACAGCGGTTCCCACCTTCCACGGATCCCCGCTCATCCGAATAGCTTCGACACACATCCAGGTCTACTCCATTAATTTCAAGCAAATACATAAACACAACCTGTCCAAATGGTCATGCCCCTCCAATGCTGTCTATAGAAAATTAATAGCTTCATCATGGTCATAGCAGCGATTCCCACCTTCCAGGGACCCCCGCTCATCCGAATAGCTCCGACACACATCCGGGTCTGCTCTATTAATTTCGAGCAAATACATAAACACGACCTATCCAAATGGCCAAGCCCCTCCAATGTTGTCCATAGGAAATGGACAGCTTCACCATGGTCATAACAGCGGTTCCCACCTTTCAGGGACCCCCTCTCAACATCTGGATAGCTCCGACACACATCCGGGTCTACTCATTTAAATAAAATAGATTATCAAAATTATTTAAATAAACTCAGGTCCAATCAACAATCTGACCTAGGGGATTCGGTTAGCATTGTTGACGGCACCTCGAACCTTATTTAAATCCAAGTTACAATCGTGGCCACTAATGCTATTTGTCTTTCTGTGAAGTTGGCGACTATTTCTGCATCAAACCCGGCGAAAGCAGCCCTAATGATAAAGAACATTTCTTTCCATGAATTCATTATCTCCTTCTTTTTGTCAATATAAACATGAAACACACAAATAAATGCTTGGACACTACCAAGGTGTATTTTGAACATAAATTCTCAATAGACAACTCAAAAGAGAAGAAACTCATGAGCATAATACAAATCCTAAAGATGAGTATCAACCTAACAGAAATATCATGATAAGCATAGTCTCCTACTAAAGTTAACAAAATAAAGAAGTAGCACCATTAACCAACCTGATCAAGTCCTAAAAGTTAGCAAGCAACCACCAGCAAAACAACACGAAACTGAGAAAAAAACACCTACAAGAAACCACCTGTAAGAGAACAGTAAAACTATGTGCTATCCAAATATAAGCATACTTAATGCAAAACCAAAGAAATTACATCATGTGCCTAGCAGGTGGTCAAGAAGGATTATCTGATTATCAGATAGCCAAATCAAGGATAAGAAGAAAGATGGAATATTAAATCAATTTGTTGTACATGAGAAAAAAAGAAGCTAATTAGATCCTCTTTTCTGGAATATGCATATTACCTACAACAAAACCTTAATGTAGATCAACTCGAATTTGGCCCATTTAAGTCATTGGGTGTAAAAGCACATAGGGCCTTTGATTTCAGGCCCAAGCTTGCACATTAACATTATACAAGGGCCTATAATCCTTTGCTTGAGCATCAGTATAACATTTTGCAAAACATGAGAATGGCCATGTGATTAGTGCCCATGGATTGACTTACATTTCTCATTTATTTTTGGAAAGCATTACACGCTGCACATCTGGTGTAATTTTAGGCATATGCAATTATAAACAAAAGAGAAGTGCAATTAGAAAAACCTCTGGCTATAATTATACACAATCAACAAAATCAGCATCTGCAACCAACTCCTCCACATTCCGAGGTCGTAGTCTTACAGCCATTCGAACTCTTCCAAGAACTGTCCCAAGCATCCCAAGAAAAGAAAAGAAAAGAAAATTTAGAATTGATTATAATTAATTTTTTTTTTAAAATATAGACTACAAAACAGATAAAACAAAAACTATAATATTGGAATCATAGTTTAAAAACCAGAAAAGTCAAACTAGAGTTGAGTCAAAGAGTAGGTTAAGTTTTATTAAGTCTTAAAGACCAAGGTTTAGGTTGAGTCATCAAACTACGATGGACCAGAACTCCCAATATTCAGATGCTAATGCACACCCTTTTTCCAGGCAGGTCAACCAATTAGCCTTCTAAGGAACATAGAGAAAAGATACACACAATAATCTTTTCTTCTTCTTCTTCTTCTTCTTCTTTTTTTCCCTTCTTTTTATCAAGAATCCTGACAAAATGATGAGATATAACAAGAGATTTTTATTAAGAGATAATCAAGGAGGAAATAATTCCAAAATAGAGCCTCATGGATACCACCTTCTTTAACAGTAACATCTACAGCAGATCCATTTCAGTTTATGGTTTTTAATGGTGTAAACAATATACAAATTTTATGGCATGGGCCAAAAGATGAACTATATACAAATTTCAGGTGGACCACAACATACAAAACAGAAACATTTCTTTGTGGGTCACAAAAGTTTTGGATCTAATTTTATCAAAACAGGTTGGATACTAGCAGATGGCAAGTCAAAAATGATAGTGTTGGAAATATATAAATACCCATGAAAATGCGTTAATCTTGATCACTAATAGATAATGAGTTGATCTCATTTTTGTTAATAGAAACTATGCGTTAATCTTGATCTCTAATAGACAATATTGTTCCTTCAAGACGCATCCATAAATAGGGAAAGTATGAGAGAATCATGATCTACAAGAGGTCCGTGCACCCCACATGGACAATTACACACAACTTGTGCCAACTTGGCAAATTTGAGGCTGCACAAGCTGGAACCAACCATCAAGACGACCATATATCACCAAATTTGAGGCTGCACAAGGACATCTAAATAAAACATGCTAGATGCTATGAAGATAATTGATTTGTCATAGCAAAAGTATATGGTAAGGCCAAAAACGCATGATTTGTCAGAGTACCAATCAAGACTTTGCAGGTTTATACAATTTGTTAGAGTACCACTTCAACTTAAAGTGGGAGTCACATAATTGCCATTTGCCACATTTTCCAACTGGCGCCCGATAACACAAGTTTGAAACACATGATGTTCATTTATCCAAACTTCTGCAATTGGCATCTCAGAATTTTCAAATTTTCCAATTTAACTAATTAACACAATTCACTGGTTCAGCAACAATTTTACAAATTTCATTTCACACATTTCCAAAGAGACTATTAGGCATCACAAAAAAAGAAAAAAAAAAAAAAAAGAAGCATCTACACGATAGAAAGTAATGTATGGCCCCAAGGCACAGGGCATCTCTTTCTTCGAATTGCATATGTGCTCTCTTTTTTTATCTGATGAGTGAATCATGTATGCCCCATTGTTGGGCAATCTCAGCTTAGTAAACACCCATTCTCAAAGCAAACAACAATGTTAGGAACCTAGAGAAAGAAGCCCTGGCAGTTTACATTGTTTAAGGAAAGAGGCTGCTATTTTGACAAACGCATCAAAACATCAAATCACAGCACTTGTTTAAGCTCACCAGGACAGTTGACTTGATAGGCAATCAAGTGGATGGATCATATCTCAAAAAATCATGTGGAGGAAGCTCATCAAAACATCAATACATGTTTCTACTTTTTTCTTCCTTTTTTTTTTTTTTTCTGAAAAATGAGTATTGTTCAGTTTTCACAGGAAAAAAAATAGATCTTCTGAAATAAACAAACTTTTAAACATAAAAGCAATTATACGAGTATTTCTCAAAGTTACAAGTTTAGAAAGGATTTCTACTAACTATGATTATAGCGGCAAACTCTAGGACATTTACAGTGAGTGGATCTAGAAAGGGATAGTACTGCAATGGGAGCATGGTGCATCTGCATATGAAACCTCTACAGTCTTTAGTCCTAATATACTACTAAAAATTGATTTAGATCCAACTACATACTTGGATTTAACATTTTAAAACAAGATAGTCAAATCTTTCAAGACTTAAGCGTTCATACTCAATCAACGTGCAAAATTGTCAATGATGGGTCTGATGAAGTTGTCCAGGCCTATTTGCAATTATGTTATATTGCCACATGAGCTTCTATATAAATGAGCAAGTTGCACAATCCATGTGGGCTGAACATATCTCAGCATATACATCACAGATTGTCCAAGTATTCCCCACAGTAGGAAGCAGTCCCCTTATCAAGTTTAAATTGGGGTTTAACCATAATCCTTCACGAACTAAATGAACGTAGTTGGACAAATGGTATGAAGATTACTGAAATAGTAAAACTTTTTACTTTTTTTAATCCTGTAAATATGCCGACTGAAATACACCAGCACTTACCCAACTATCAACAAAACCACTGTGATAACAAGATGGATGGACTAAATAAATGAAGCTAAAATCCCATGAATGGTGCAATCATTGCATGAAAAAAATGCAATGATTGTACTCAATACTCAATACCACTTTGTTCCACTCAAGGGCTTCTAACTTCTATAATCTGCAATGAAGTTAAATCAGAACATCAATTTTCATCTCAAAACATGAAAGTTATAAGCACTTTGTTGTTGCTAGAATTCAATTACGCTGGTTCATTGTAAGTGGTTCTCTAAAATGCACGAATGATTTTTGGGATATCCCACCTGAATTCCATATATGACCCATTAAATGCATAGTGTTGATGTTCAACACACATCACGGTGGGGCCCACACAGCTCAACCTCATGGGAAGTTCCGATGAGGTCGACCTCATAGTACCATTTCCCATATATACATATACATATACATATACATAAGTACAATTTTCAAATGCTATCACTGTTGAAATTCATCCATATCCAGTGCAATATACTCTTTCTCCATTTACAGTAAGGATAAATTGAGGTACATTGAAGTGGAAGTTTAATAAGGTACGTACCTTGCAAATAGCATCAATTTCATCAAAAATGATAACATACAGATCACTTTGATCACCTAAAACAAGGAAAGAAAGGAATACAAATTAGACTATCAAAATAAGCATGTATGGCATAGCCATCACTATAAAACATGACATTTCTCTAAGCAAAGCTGCTCACCCGGAGTCCGTTGGTCATTCTTAGCATCAGCAAACAGGTCCCTCACATTCTTTTCAGTCTCTCCAACATATTTACTTAGGAGTTAGGACTTAAGGCCCATTAAACAAAAGGCCCATGAACAAGGTAATGTGCAACCGCTTTTCATGTGCCAACATACTATGAATGCAACCACTTTTCATGTGCCAAAAATACAGTGGAGCCATAGAAATCCCAAGGAACCCCAACAGTATTCTCATTCAAAGAAAAGGGAGATTTATGTAGTAGAGCTGGTCAAACCTGAATATGGCAGAGCCAACTCATCAAAGCAAACATGGCAGGGTGATTGGATGATTTCAAACTACACTTAGATTGGATACCCATCTTCTCTGTGGCCTTCAAAGCAAGGTTATAAAGCAAATAAGCAGTCAACATTCGGTGTAGGAAAGTGAAGAAAAATGATGGCTTGGAATGTCTAATGTGTTGGTTGCCCACAAGTGTTTATGTTGTTTAAACTATATTTTCTATAGATCTGATTAAGAGTTTTGAAAAGGGTGATCCAATCAGATGATCCAAACTGTCAAGTCAGTGGCATGCAAAAGTGGATGGAATATCTAACTGCACCTGGTGCAATGCAGCTGCTGGTCCCCGGCCTGGGTAAAGGAGAAGGTCCCACTGTGACGTTCTAAAAATGTTTCTTGTTGCCTGGGACGTGTTTGGTTCGAGGGATTGAAAGGGATTGGAAGGCTTAATCCTGGGATTAGTCGGGCATGCCAAACAGACCGGATATAGCAATCCCATAGATCTTACACTAATCCACTGATGCAGCTAGCATTACTTGAAATCCGTGTAATCCACTATAATACCATCCAATCCCATCTAATCTGCCCGGCCAAACTGGCCCTTTTTGTACTGAGTAAACTCAGTAGGGCCCACCTTAAACCCTAAATCCCTAAATCTCTAAATCCACAAATCCCTAAATCCCTAAATCTACAAATCCCTAAATCCCTAAATCCCCAAATCTCTAAATCAGTATTGAGATTGAGAGAGATTGAGAGAAAAAGAGAGAGATATCTCACTGTCGTGAATGACCTTCAACCGAGCTTCAGAGAGAGAGAGAGAGAGAGAGAGAGAGGGCGTGCGTGCGTGGGTAGAGCGTTCGGCAACAGACCGCAAGAGAGATCAAAGAGGAAGAGAGAGAAAGAGAGAGAGAGAGAGAGGAGGGAGAGGATGCGAGAGAGACAGAGAGAGGAGATGGTGGAGAGATCAGAGAGAGGAAGAGAGAGATAGAGAGCGAGAGGATGGAGAGGGTGTGAGATAGAGAGTGAAAGTGAGAGAGGGAGAGGGCGCGCGGCTTAGGTTGAGTAGCGAGTTGGCTACTGAAGTGGCGTCACCAACTTCTGTGGGCCCCACTATGATGTATGTGTTGTATCCACACCGTCCATCCATTTTGAGATATTATTTTAGGGCATGAGCCAAAGAATGAGGCAGATAAAAAGATGTAGTGGACCTCACCACAGAAAACAGTGAGGAGAGTGATTCCCACCATTGAAACTATCCTAAGGCCCACCATAATTTTTATTTGAAATCCAACCTATTCAAAACTTTAAAAAGACATGAAATAAGGTAAAACATAAATATTAGATTGATCTAAAACTTTTATGCCCCTAAAATGAAAACAATAGTAATTGGATATCCATCATTAAAATCCTCTTAAGGCCCATTGTATTGTTTATTTGGTGTTCAATCTGTTTATTAGGTCATACAGGCCTTGATGAAGGGGGAAAACAAAAATCATCTTGATCCAAAACTTTTATGGCCCCTAAAATGTTTTAAATGGTTGATGCTCATTCAACAGTATTTCCTATAATGTGGTTCATTTCAGATTATGATATCCCTCATTTTTGGTTTCATGCCATAAGATGATCTTTAAAAATAGATGGACGACATGGATTAAACACATACATCATGGTGGGGCCCACACAACACCAACCACCAGCCATTGGATGGTGTAGGGGGAGTAGCAATCTGTTCCCCTTATTTGTGGTGTGGTCCATTTAATTTTTAAATATGATTCATTTTTTAGATAATTCTTTAAAATGATCTCGAAAAATGGATGAACGGTGTGTGTTGATCCCAAATTTTTGGTAAATCCAAAACTCAAGTGGACCATGCCACACAAAATAGTGTGGAATAATGATTTCCACCGTTGATACCTTCCTTGGCCCCACGGTAATGTTTGCCATCCAACATGTTCATAATATCAAAAAGATATGAATGAAGGGAAAACACAAACATCAGCTTGACCCAAAACTTCTATCAAATGCATGGTGTTGATGTTCGACACACATCATGATGGGCCCTACAAAACTTATTAACATTAATTCTTAGAGTCTCAGGGTGTTAATAAGTTGGGTCACAATTTTGACTAGAATATTTAACCCGTTTTACATGTTTGGTCCATTCACTTTATTTTACCGATCATTACCTCAATTTGACTAGTTACTCGCCCCGATCATGCTACATATGAGAAAGATATTGGGCAAACAAGATTGATCAACAATTTGAGTAAATTTTGATTTAAACATCTGAAGTTATTTACTCTTCAATCTAGACTGATCAGATTGTCCAAAAATGGTTAAAAGTTGTTCATAATATCAAAAATATATGAATGAATAGAAAACACAAACATCAGCTTGATCCAAAACTTCTATGGCCTCCAAGAAAATTTAAATGGTAGAGGTTCAATCACACTATTTCCTGTGGTGTGGTCCACTTGAGCTTTGGATATGCTTCCTTTTTGTTCTTTAGACCTCAAATTATCTGTTAACATGGATGAATGGAGTGGATAAAATAAATAAATAACAGTGGACCCCACAGAGTTTACTCTAGTAAGGATAATGAGTAACCTAAATGTAGTAGAGAAGGGTTTCCTTAAAACATTCATAATCATATATTGGGCCTGCCTCAATGTGATTCACATATCCAACCCACTCATTATGTGTCCCACTTGGATGAGGGGTCAGACCAAGTTTCAACCGCATCCATGTCTGTATTAACTTATAAATAGGTTGGATCTCAAATAAACATCGCGGCGGGCCCTAAGAAGGTTTCAATAGTGGGTGTTACTATCCCACTCTTTTCTATGGTGTGGGTCCACTTGAACTTTGGATCTGCCCCGTTAGTCAGATGCACCATTTCATGGTAGGCCATGAGCTTAAAAATAAAGTCAATCCATGACTTGGGTGGGCCACACATAGTTTTAGATGCTATGGCCTTCCTGAGTTTCGTATATGACTGATTTTTGGACTTAAAGGGGACACATCAAATGCATGGTGTTGATGTTCTACACACATCATGGTGAGGCGCACACAAATTAACCTCATGGGAGGTTCCCATGAGGTGACCTTATAGTACCATTTCACTATTTTAGGTAACTCCTTCATGGGTGTTAGTCTAACCATGTACAGGGCTCACCTTGATATATTTTATGTATATCAACACCGTCTATATATTTTTCCATCATATTTTAGGATGTGATTTCAAATCATAAGAACTAAATAATCTTAGGTGGGCCATACCAGGTGGGCCATACTAATCAAAACAATATGATGAATACCCATTAAAAACATTTTGAGGGCCACAAAAGTTTTGGATCAATTTGATCTTTGTAGTTTACCTTCATCTAGATCTTCTTTAAATCAACGAGTTTGGATCAATTTGATCTTTGTAGTTTACCTTCATCTAGATCTTCTTTACATTACAAAATCTCACTTTTGTTATCTAGCTTTTCAATTTTTCTTGTCAAAATACAAAATCTAGTTTTCTTTGTAAATTTTTTTTTTTTTTTTTTTTTTTTTTTACAATTTGACAAAATTTTCACAATTTTGTTTAATTTTTAAAATTTTCTTTTTCAAAATATCATTTTTTTATTTAAATCTCACTTTGTTATCTAACTTTTCAATTTTTCTTGTTAGAATACAAAATCTAGTTTTCTTTTTTTTAAAATATATTTTTTTACAATTTGTCAATTTTTTCACAATTTTTTAAAAATTTTTAAATTTTATTTTTCAAAATATCATTTTTTAATCTCACTTTTGTTATATAACTTTTCAATTTTTCTTGTTAAAATACAAAATCTAGTTTTCTTTTTTTAAAATATATTTTTTTTTTTACAATTTGTTAATTTTTTCACAATTTTGTTTAATTTTTGAAAATTTCATTTTTTTATCGAAATCTTTTTTTTTTTCAAAATTATTAACATTTTTTTTTTCAAAATTTAAATTTTCTTAAACATTGTTAATTATTTTTCTAAGCTTCTCAACTATTTTTTTTTTTCGAAATTCATAATTTTTTTTGAACTTTTTCATTTTTGACCTGAGCATTAGAAGCTGTATGAGAAACGGTCTTTGACAGGGCTATAAGACGGTTTAGGACCGTCTCTAATAGAGACGGTCTTTGATAGTCTCTAATAGAGACGGTCTAGGGCTGTCACTAATAGAGACGGTCTTTGACTGGGCTATAAGACGGCTAAGGAGACGGTCTTTGAGAGTCTCAGATTGCAAGTAAAAGACGGCCAATGACCGTCTCTAATGCAAACGGCCAATGACCATCTCAAATGACGGCATATAAGACGGTCAAGGACCGTCTCTAATGCAGACGACCAATTACCGTCTCAGATGACCCATATAAGACAGTCAATGACCGTTTTAAATTATTTGTGGACGTTCAAAATTTTAAGACAACATTAAGGACGGTCAGGGGCCGTCTAAAGTTTTGGAGACGGTTTACAGCCGTCTCTAAAGCGTCTTTAAACCAAGCAATTTTAGAGACGGTCCAGAACCGTCTCTAAATCCGTCAATTTTTTTTTATTTATTTTTCACGTAGTGTATCATGTCTGTTGTAAACTGAAAACCAATTAAAACAGTACTGCATACCCATTTCCCTGGGGCATTGCATGACAACCCCTACTCTATTTGTCCATTTCAATTTCAATGGCTCTGATCTCCCAAAACGTAGAGGCAGCAAGACCGTCGTTCATCTTCGATAGCAAACCCTTGATTGTGTTGCGTAGCACGCCAACAACGCAGTGAACCGAGATCCAATCTCCGGTCTCACCCACAAACGATAAACAGAAAGAAATATAATTTAAAAGTAGAATCAAAGCATGCCAAACAAACCACAAGACAAGATATATGTGAAAAATCCCAAACAAGGTAAAAAAAAACCACGGGTGCAAACTTCGACTATGAAGAAAACGAGATTACAAGTAATATACTAACCTTTTCCCTTTAGATATATAGAGAAAACCATTTGCCCACATCTTAGAATAACTCCCATAACACTAAAAAAGCCCTAGGGACCCTTATTTATAGTTTAGGTAACTTTCCTTTCGCACCCTTTTGAAACCGACTCAAATTTCCAAAGTTCGTATCAAATCCGCAAAACGAATTTGCGTAACCTCGACTGGTCAAGCAGGCTGTTCGACTAGTCAAGCGGACCCTCAACTGGTCGAGCATGGGCCTGGACCAGTAAAGCACCTTGGAACCAAAAAACTAATGCTTGCTGGACTTTGAGTCGAGTTAGCCCTCGACTGGTCGAGTGTGCCACTCAACTAGTCAAGCAGGGCACTCGACTGGTCGAGCAGCCCTGTCCAGATGTGGCTCCACATCTCAACGATCTCCCACTTGGAGACACAATACCATAAACCTCCATCTTCTACATCTGGAATGCACCACCTCCCCGTCCTAAAGATCAATCAAAGCTGAACAGAGCTTCAACTTCTCCCGTGTGACCGCCTTGGTCAGCATATCCGCAGGATTCTCACTTGTATGGATCTTTTTCAGAGCAATCGATCCATCTTCTAGTAATGAACGTATGAAGTGATATCTGATGTCAATATGCATGGTCCTTGAATAAAAAACTGAATTCTTAGCCAAGTGTATTGCACTCTGACTGTCACTGTACAACTTGTAATCTGTTTTCTTCTTTCCCAACTCTTCCATGAAACCTTGCATCCACACCATCTCCTTGCACGCTTCTGTAGCTGCAATATATTCTACTTCCGTTGTACTGATAGATACTATCTTCTGTAACTGAGAGACTTAACTGATTGCAGCACTACCCAGAGTAAAGATATAGCCTGTAGTGCTTCTTCTACTATCGATATCTCCTACCAAATCTGAATCTACGTAGCCTTGTAGATTGATTTTCGATCCACCATGACACAGCCCTACATCCACAGTATATACCAAGTATCCAAGGATCCACTTCATAGCTTCTCAATGTTCCTTCCCGGGGTTGTTCATGAACCTGCTAACAACTTCCACTGCTTGAGCAATGTCTGACCTCGTACTCACCATAACATACATGAGACTCCCAATAGCTGAAGCGTATAGGACTTTAGCTATGTAGTCTCGTTCCTCTTGCGTCTTTGCACCTTACTCCTTAGAAAGCTTGAAGTGATTAGCTAATGGAGTGTTAACCGGCTTAGCACCTCCCATACTGAATCGATTAAGTACCTTGGCTATGTACTCTGCCTGTGACAAAACTAGTTTCTTGTTTTCCCTATCACACTTTATCCTTATGCCTAAGATTTGTTTTGCTGCTCATAAATTCTTCATAGTAAATTCTCTAGACAGTTGTCTTTTGAGATCCGAGATGTCCTTCATGCTTGATCCAGCCACAAGCATATCATCAACGTACAGAAGAAAGATGATGTATGATGTATTAAACTTTTTCAAATAGTAACAGTGGTCTGCATGATATCTCCTAAAACCGTTTCCCAACATGAAACTTTGAACTTCTTGTACCACTGCCTCGGGGCCTACTTCAGGCCATATAGACTGTTCTTTAGTCTACACACTTTATTTTCCTTATCTGGTGCCACGTATCCTGTCGGCCGATGTATATATATTTCTTTTTCAAGGTCCCCATAAAGAAAGACTGTCTTAATATCTAGCTGCTCTAGATGTATGTCCTCTGTAGTCACTATACTCAAGACCATGCAAATCGTAGACATTTTCACCACTGGTGAAAATATTTCAGTGAAGTCGATACCTGCCTTTTGTTGGAACCCTTTCACAATCAATCTAGTCTTGTACCGTTTCGAACCATCGTGCTCCTCCTTCAGTTTGTAAACTCATTTGTTATGAAGAGCTTTCTTACCCTTAGGTAGAGTGACTAGCTCTCATGTACGATTAGACTCAAGAGAGTCCATCTCATCATCCATGGCCTGCTCCCACTTAACCTGTGTATCTAACTATAATGCCTCTTCAAAACACTTTGGTTCACCATTATTTGTCAGTAGTATATAATATAAGGAGGGTGAGTATTGGACCGTGGGTCTCCTCTCCCGAGTAGACCTCCTCATAACCAGTGTCTGTGGCCCTACCTCATAATGCTCCTGTGCATGATCATCCTGTGGCGGTGTAACACCCGTGTTCGATAACTCTTCCAACTCTATGAATTCTTTCTCATCGGCCTTATTTTGCTGCACACTGTCTTCATGCATCACTTTTTCATTGAAGACTACGTCTTTACTTCTGATGATTTTCCTGTTTTCTGTATCCCAAAACATGTAGCCAAAATCATGCTGCCCGTAGCCTATAAATGGGCACTTCCTGGACTTCGCATCCAGCTTGTTTCTGTGCTTTGCATCAATGTGAACATATGAAGTGCAACCAAACACTTTGAGATGTGCAAGGTTCACTTCTTTTCCAGTCCACGTTTCTTCTGATAGCCCACCATCCAATAGTGCTAAGGGACTTCTATTGATGAGATATGTGGTAATATTCACAGCATTTGCCTAAAATGTCTTGGCCAACCCTGCATGTAACCTCATGCTCCTGCACGCTTCGTGGATGGTCCTGATGTAATGCGCTACCACACTTACTCACATGGTGTCCCTAGAATTGTTTTCCGATGTTTGATTCCATTTGCTACACAATACTCCTCAAATTTCTTATTACAGTACTCTCTTCCATTATCTAATCTGAGACATTTTACTGTTTTACCTGTCTCATTTTCTACCATAACTTTTTTACTTCTTAAATATATTAAATATATCAGATTTATGCTTTAAGAAATAAACCCACAGTTTTCTACTAGCATCATCAATAAAAGAAACAAAATAACATGACCACCAAGAGATGATACCTGTGTCGGTCCTCACACATCAGTGTGTATAAGCTCCAACAGATATGTCTTTGGAGCACGTCCTGTTTTCTTGAAACTTACCCTCTTCTGCTTGCCATAGAACTTTCGTCCATTTCTCACTCATATGTCCCAACCTCTGATGCCATAACTGTCATTCACTTCAGTTGATGCGATTACAAGTGAACTATACGATCCTGAAGTCATGTACAAAGTACATTCCTTCTTGCCTCGAGATATCACCAAAGCATCTTTTGTGATATTACAGGAATCACTAGTGAATGTCATCACATATCCAGTATTGGCCAACTACCCCACTGAAATCAAATTTCATTTTAAACTTAGTATATATCTGACATCCTTTAATTTCAAAGCCGTTCCGTCTTTCTGATTTATATGAACGTCTCCCTTTCTAACAATACTGCACGGCTCATCATCTCTCAGGTAGACTCTCTCGAAGTCACCTAACACATAATGACGCAGAACTTCCTTACACAAAGTGGCATAAAATGAAGCACTTGAGTTTATAACCCAAGAGTCATTCCTCTCATCAGGAGACAAGACCAACGCCTCTGTGTTACTCTCCTCAGATAGTTCACTGAATCCTTCCCGCCTTGAGTGCTTCCTTCTTATTTCTTAAGCGCCTTGCAATCACATTTCATGTGCCCCTTCTTTTCGAAATGCCAACACCCGTCTTTGTCTTTCGGTCCCTTTGACTTCTTCCTCGACTTAGAATGTCCGTATTTATTGACTCATTTGTTCAGTGATATTCCTCTTCCTTGGATATATTGAAGGTGACACTCTTAGACAAAGAGAATCGGATTGTTCATAAAGCATTCCGATCCAATAAAAATCATTCATCATCTATCATCTTTTCTGGTTTCTTCTCTTTTCCTCCTAGAGGAATATAGAGGTCCTTCTGATCCAGATAATCCTCCATCTGCATCTTTTAGAAGGCAAAGTTTAAACTATCAAACTTCTCAATTATAGTATTCTCTTCTTCCATCATCGCTCCCACTTAAACAACTAATAGCTCTGATACTAGTTGTTGCACAGCACGTCAACAACGCAGTGAACTGAGATCGAATCTCCGGTCTCACCCACAAACGATAAACAGAAAGAAATATAATCTAGAAGTAGAATCAAAGCATACCAAACAAACCACAAGACAAGATATACGTGGAAAAATGCCAAACAAGGGTAAAAAACCATAGGTGTAAACTTCCAATATGAAGAAAATAAGATTACAAACAATATATTAACCTTTTTCCTTTAGATGTATAGAGAAAACCATTTGTCCACACCTTAGAATAACTCCCATAACCCTATAAAAGCCCTAGGGAGCTCTATTTATAGTTTAGGCAACTTTCTGTTTGCACCCTTGTGAAACCGACTCAAATTTTCAAAGTCTATATCAAATCCGTAAAACGAATCTGCGTAACCTCGATTGGTCGAGCATGGGCCTCGACCGGTCGAGCCCCTCAGAACCTAAAAATTGATGCTCGCTGGACTTTGAGTTGAGCCAACCCTCGACTAGTTGAGTGGGCTACTCTACCGGTCGAGCAGGGCACTCGACTGGTCGAGTAGCCCTTTCCAGATGTGGCTCCACATCTCAACAGATTGGATTAAAAAATAGAAATTTAGGCCCCATTTGTTAAATTTGAAGTCTAAAGTCTGAATCCGAAATATGAAGCCCGAATCTGAAATCTAAAGGCTGAATCTAAAAGCTGAAGTCAAAAAACTTGTTTGGTAATTATGGATGAAGTCTGAAAATTAGGTACTGAATTTGAAACAACCTGTTTGTTAACAAACATTTGAAATGTCTGAAATAAATTAATTTGACGCATTTGCCCCTATCTCCTATTTGGAAATGTTTTACATTATAAAGAAATTATTTTTTATTAAATGAGAATAAAATTATTCTATTTAATTCAAATATACTAAAGTACTTAAGAAAAAAAAAATTAAAATATCATTATTATAAAAAAAACGAATAAAATATTATCATTCATAAAAAAAAATAGATAAATTCCTTATGTTGCCCCACGAATATTTCAAATCAGGACATTCAATCCTCACGTTTTGGGCCCACTTGCTTATCGGATCCATCTCAATTTTAGTCCCATGTTCTAAAATAAATTCACAAAACCGATAGGCAAGGTGGATTTCTCACAAACATGAAGGTGGGCCCACCTACGTTTCCAATGTAGGGAATTCTGGAAGAGGCTTTAGTGGTAAATTTGGCATATGGACGTCGCATGAAGTTCCAATTCAAGGATTTTGGGCGGGGCCCACTGTGATGTTTGTGAGAAATCCAGCACGTCCATCCATTTTTTGAGTTCATTTTAGGACAATCAACCAAAATGAAGAGTATCCAAAACTCAAGTAGGCCATACTAGATGAAACAGTGGGAAAAGGAATGCATACCATTAAAACCTTCCTAGACTCCACCTTGATGTTTAAATTCCATCCAAACTGTTTATAGGGTCATATTGACTGAGATGAAGTGAAAACACCAAGAACTTAAACCTATACAAAACTTTTGTGGCCATATAAATGTTTCAACGGTGGTCATAAAATCCACACTATTTCCTATCATGTGGCCCATTTAAGTTTTGGATACATCTTATTTCCTATCATGTGACTCATTCAACACCGTAGATTCAGGCTTTAGACTTTAGATTTAACAAACATGGCCTAAGTCATGACCCCCAAAAAGTTTTTAATGGTAGACTCTCATTCAACACTGTTTCATGTAACATGGTCCACTTGAGATCGGGATATACCTCATAATAAAATGATCAGGCAAAATAGATGGACGTCATGGATGAAACAAATACACCATGTTGGGACCCACATAGCACCGTCTACCAGCCATTGGCTGGTGGCGGGGGAGTAGCCAATCCATTTCCCGGATTGGCTATTGTACCACACACCAGCTATAGTTGGTGTATTGATGTCAGCAAGTTCTGTGGGTCCCATTGTGAGGTATTTGTTATATCCAAACCGTCCATAAAATTTTTGAGCTCGTCGTAAGTCTTAAGCCGAAAAATAATACAGATCCAAAAATAAAGTAGACCACATCGCAAAAAGCAGTGGGGGATTGAATGTCTATCATTGAAAACCTTTTGGGGGTCACAGAAGTTTCGGATAAAGGGGATATGATTCATTTTTGGCTAATGCTCTTAAAATAATCTTGAAAATTTGATGAACGGTGTGGATATAATAAATACATCATTGTAAGGCCATGTAACTTTGATCTCCTTTGAACCGTTCGTACAACTGGGAGAGCGAGTAGTGTAGGACACGGATTTCCTGCGAAAGGCACGGAGGAAGTTCCTGTGTACCCAAGTGGGGCCATCATATTTGTGAGAAATCCTCTCTGTCCATCCATTTTTTGAGTTCATTTTAGGATATGAGGCCAAAAATGAATCGTATCCAATGCTCAAGTGGGCCAAAAATGTGATAATTGAATGTCCACAGTTGAAATATTCATGGGGCCAAAAAAGTTTTGAATCATGCTATTATTTGTGTTTTCAGTTCATCCCAGCACAAATGACGTTATTGACAGTATGGATGGCATGTAAACATCACTGTCGAACCTAGGGAAGTTTCAACAGTAGAAACTTCGCTAACCACCTTTTCCTTTAGTACGGCCCACTTGAGTATTGCATCCTACTCAATTTTGATTTCTTCTCTTAAAATGAGCTCACAAAACGGATGGACAGAGTGGATTTCTGAAAAACATCACGGTGGACCCCACCTAAGTTTCATGCGCGGGAACTTCATGCGAAAGCCTTTCGCAGGAAATCTGCATCCAGGAGCATAGGCGCTGCATCTTCGCACGACATGTATTAGAAACAGATTGGCTACTCCCCTGACATTTTAGTGCTTTGTGGGCCCCACCATGATGTATGTGTTTCATCCATTCCGTCCATCTATTTTTATAGGTCATTTTATGTTATGAGACAAAAAATGAGGTATATCCCAATCTCAAGTGGATCACATTACATGAAATAGCATTGAATGAGCGTCGACCATTAAAAACATTTTGGGGGCCATAAAAGTTTTGGATTAATCTGATTTTTGCTTTTTCCCTTCATTTGGGCTGTATGACCTAATCAATATATTAGATGTCAAATAAACAGTATAGTGGGCCTTAGGAGGATTTTATGGTGGATATCCAATTACTATTGTTTTCATGTGGTGTGGTCCACCTGAGATTTATATCCCTCTCATTTTTGGAATAAATCCCTAAATTGATCTTTAAAAATGGATGAACGAAATGGATGAAACACATACATCATGGTGGGGCCCACAGAGCACCAACCACCAGCCACGGGGCTAGTGGCAGGGGAGTAGCCAATCCGTAGTAACTTAAAAGGGGTAATTTACAGAGCGCAGCATTCACCAACCTGTGTTAGGGTAGGCTGGGGTGGGGTCAGGTGGGTTTGTCAGGGTCTTCGCGTTGGCTACGGTTGGCGAATTTCAACCAGAGTTGAAATCGGGTTGGATTCCAGTTGAGAAAATTCAATTGGCTTAGGTCATGTTGAGTTAGCTAGTTTAGGGTTGAAGACAAAGGAAATCGGGTTAAGGTCGGTTTGGAATTCACATTGGATTGGATTGCAGGTTGGGTCCTTTGGACATAAGATCGATCTCAGATGGATTCTCAACCAAACCCAACCCACCCCAGTGGTACCCTACTAGGGATTGCGCCACTCAGGTTAGAGACCAGGCGAGTCAGTCTGAATCATCTATCATCGCAAATTCATATGTCACTGTCTAAACATCACACAATTAGATGAACATTGGCCTTCTTTTTGTAGTAATTGCTTACTGACCCGTGGATGAGATTGTTAGGATTAGATAACCAAATGAACTGTTGAAATTGTTGATTGGTCCTATTCTTAAATTTCTAACCATCCATTTTGCTGGCTACTAATTGGTTGGCTAGATTATTGCGATGGGTGTGAGTTTTAAAGGTAGCTTATGAAGAGTGAGGTGGACCAAGTGAAAGGTCCGGATCAAATTCATGATATTGTCATAAACCCAACAAATGGAACTCATAGCACTGGAGGTTTTGGTGCAACAGGTGATATCTCTAACCAAAACACAGTCATTCATATACAGAACATGTGGGATCCATTACTAGCCCACGTGTAAAACCAGCTTTCAAAGCAAGTGACGTCACGTGAACGTACTCATTGATGGATTTTTTTGACCCGTCGCCGATCGGTCGTGAGCCCTGCTCGATTGGTCGAAGGCTAGTCTCGACCAGTCGTGGAAGTCGAGCCGTGACACGACTCAAAGTCCAGCGAGTTTGAGCTATTTTTCTCTGGGGTGCTCGACTAGTCGAAGGGGGTGCTTGACCGGTCGAAGGTGGCTCTCGACCGATTGTGGACTCGGTTCGACCAGTCGAGGCTACACAGATTCGTTCCGCAATTTTGTGCGGATTTTGTGTCGCAAGTCCTTTTGCAACTGGGATGCGGAAGGGAGTTTCCTAAAACTATAAATAGGAGTTCCTAGGGCTTTCTAGGTATGACAAGAGAGTTTTCTAAAGCTTTACAAGGGATTTGCTAAAGGGTTTAGGGCTATCAAAGGTGAGAGAGAGGAAAAGAGAGAGAGGAAGCTTGTAGAAGGGATATTATGTTCGTGGATGTTATCTACTGTGCAATCTATATCTCAACACTTCTATGTCCTCGTAATCGGTGAGATCTCTCCATGTTTTCTTTGTTTCTCTCATTGTTTATTCACTCCTACGTGAGTGAAGAAGTTTGTAATGTTCTACTTTATAGTGGATTGTTGATCTGGACGAGGTTTCGTGGTTTTTACCTCTTTGAGGGTTTCCCACGTAAAAATCTTTTGTGTGGTGTGTGATTGATGCATTGATTGTTTTCATTGCTTTATTATCCATAATTCTGGTTTGTTCTGGAGGGCTAGATCCTAAGGTTTTGTGCAAGGCCCCCAACAAAGTGGTATCAAAGCTACGTTCATTGAACGGGTAGGATCGGTTTTGAATTATGGAAGGTGGCTCATCAAGGATGATCAGCCTCAATGGTTCTAACTGGACCATATGGAAGGCTAAGATGGAGGACTTGCTTTATTGCAAAGACCTATATTTTCCAATTTTAGGCATATCAGCAAAATCCAAGGATATGACTGATGATGATTGGAAGAAGATGGACCAAAAGGTGGTGAGATTTATTAGATAATGGTTGGATGATTATGTGTTCCACCATGTGTCTACAGAAACTTCAGCCACTAGCTTATGGTTGAAATTACAAGGGCTGTATGAGAGGAAGACAGCCGGTAATAAGATTTTTCTGATAATGCGACTTGTGAATCTCAAGTTTAAGGATGGTGGTTCTATGGTCGAGCACATGAATGAGATCAGTAATATAGTGAACCAACTCACCTCTATGAAGATGGTTCTGGATGATGAATTGCAGGCTTTACTTTTACTTAGTTCATTGACTGATAGTTGGGAGACATTGGTGGTGTCTCTAAGTAACTTCGCGCCATATGGAAAGATATCCATGGAACAGGTAACTAGCTGTCTTTTCAATGAGGAGATAAGGAGGAAGTCTCAGGAGTCTACTCAGCAAGAGGCCCTTGTGACACAAGAATGGAGGAGATGAAAGAACAGGAAGGGCGGGAAGGCCCGAGATAAATCAAGAGGCAAGTCGAGTAATAGAAAGGATGTTGATTACTGGAATTGTAGCAAGAAGGGCCACTACAAGCATAAATGTCATGGTAAGAAGAACGACAAGAAAGGAAAATGGAAGGAAGATGAATCAGATTCCACTGCAGTCGTTTCAGATGGCGACGTTGTAGTTATTCTTTCTGCAGATCATGATGTATGTCTCACGGTTACGAGTCAGGACACTGATTGGGTAATAGACTCGGGAGCTTCTTTTCATGCAACTCCACGTAGGGACTTCTTCACCAGCTATAAGTCAGGTGACTATGTGACTGTGAATATGAGAAATTCTGGCGTATAAAAAATCGTGGAAGTCGGTGATATTTGTGTGAAGACCGATGTGGGCTGCACATTGGTTCTCAAGGATGTGAGGCACATCCCAGACCTTCGCCTGAGCTTGATATCAACGGGAAGGTTGGATGATGATGGCTATGAAAGCCGATTTGCTAATGGGCGATGGAAGCTCATCAAGGATTTATTGATCGTGGCTAGAGGAAAGAAGTGTTGCACCCTTTACAAGGCAAGTGTCAGTACGTGCAAGGGTGGGTTGAATGCAGCGGAAGATTTAGCTATTGACATGTGGCACAGGCGTCTAGGTCACATGAGTGAAAAAGAGCTTCAGCTATTATCAAGGAAGCAGCTCCTTTCAGACGTGACAGGTACACCTCTCAAAACCTGTCTTGATTGTTTATCAGAGAAACAACATAGAGTTTCATTTGTTAAAACTGCTTCTCATGTTAATAAAGTGCATGCATTAGATTTGGTTTATTCTGATGTTTATAGTCCTATGAGGATAAAAACCTTGGGTGGGGCATTGTATTTTGTCACTTTTATAGATGATGCATCTAGGAGAGTTTGGGTTTATGCTTTGAAATCCAAGGACGAGGTCTTTGGTGTGTTTAAATTGTTTTATGCTATAGTCGAGAGAGAGACAGGTAAATCATTGAAGTGCATTCGCACTGATAATGGTGGTGAATACATTGGCGACTTTCATGAGTATTACAAGTCCCTGGGTATACGGCATGAACAGATGGTTCCCAAGACCCCCCAGCATAATGGTGTAGCTGAGCGAATGAATCGCACCATTGTTCAGAGAATCAGATGCATGTTATCCCATACGAAATTGCCCAAGACGTTTTGGGGAGAAGAAATGCACATGGCGGTGTATTTGATAAACAGGTCTCCATTAACCCCATTGAATGGAGAAGTACCTGAGAAGGTGTGGACTGGACAGGATCCATCGTATAGTCATCTCAGGGTGTTTGGATGCAGGGCATCCGTTCACATACCAAAGGACGAGAGATCCAAGCTCGATATGAAGATCAGGCAGTGTGTGTTCTTAGGGTACAGTGATGAAAAGTTTAGTTACAGATTGTGGGATCTGACCGAGAGGAAGCTCGTTAAGAGCAGAGATGTGATTTTCTTTGAAGATCAGTGTATAGATGCAATTGGTAAGCCAGAGAAGAACTAACCTAGTTCAGGTGAGCTAGAGGATATGGATCCAATTACTCCTCTCGTGGTGCCTGATGATAGGGGAGTACAACAAGGTACAGAGGACGAGGGAGTTCCTTCAGAAGATGGACTAGGGGAGTAACCCCCACTTGATCCACCTGTTAAGCCATAGGTGAGGAGGTCATCTAGGGACAGACAGCCGTCCAAGAGGTACTCGCCACATGAGTATATTATGCTGACTGATGGGGGAGAGCCAGAAGATTATTCTGAGGCCCTAGCTGACGAGCATAAGGGGGAGTGGTTGAAAGTTATGCAAGAGGAGATGAAATCCTTGCATAAGAACCACATCTATGATATGGTAAAACTACCTAAGGGCAAGAAAGTTCTAAGTAACAAGTGCGTGTTCAGAAAGAAGATTGAGCAGAAGAATTCGCAGACAAGGTTCAAGGCCAGACTTGTGGTGAAAGGGTTTGGTCAGAGGAAAGGCATAGACTTCGAGGAGATATTCTCACTTGTGGTGAAGATGACATCCATACGGATGTTGCTTGGGTTGGCGACTAGCATGGATCTGGAGATAGAGCAGTTAGATGTTAAAACTGCCTTCCTCCATGGTGACCTGAAAGAAGAGATCTACATGCACCAACCAGAGGGGTTCGAAGTTAAGGGCAATGAGCATATGGTGTGTAGGCTGAGGAAGAGCTTGTATGGGCTGAAATAAGCTCCAAGGCAATGGAACAAGTTTGACTCGTTTATGTTGAAATATGGGTATGACAGAACGGAGTCGGACCACTGTGTGTTCACGCGTAAGTTCTCAGATGGTGATTTCTTAGTTCTGCTCTTATACGTTGATAACATGCTCATCATGGAAAAAGACATCAAGAAGATTGACAGGCTGAAACAGGAGTTGGGCAAGTCTTTTGCGATGAAAGACTTTGGCCCGACTAGACAGATCCTAGGAATGGAGATAACCTGTGACAGAAGTAGTAGGAAGCTCTGGCTGTCACAAGGGTGATATATTGAGAAAGTCCTAGAGCGGTTTAATATGAATGCAAGCGAAGCCGGTCAGTACTCCACTAGATGGTCACTTCAGACTGAGCGACAGACAGTGTCCCAAGACAAAGGTAGAGGTGGAAGAGATGCAGAAGATACCCACGCGTCAGCAGTAGGAAGTTTAATGTATACTATGGTGTGTACACGCCCAGATATAGCAATGCGGTTGGTGTTGTCAGTCAGTATCCTGTCAATCCTGGCAAAGAGCATTGGGCAGCGGTGAAATGGATACTGATGTATCTAAGAGGCTCATCCAAGTTGAGCCTATGCTATGGTGACGAAAAACCTGTGTTAGAGGGCTACACAAATGTAGATATGGCAGGTGACATAAACTCCAAGAAGTTTACATTGGGGTTCATGTTCACATTTGCAGAGGGAGCAATTTCTTAGCAGAGCAACCTAAAGAAGGTCGTAGCATTGTCGACGACAGAGGCCGAATACATCGCAGTTACAGAAGCATGTAAAGAGATGCTTTGGATGAAGAGGTTTCTACAAGAACTTAACCTGAAGCAGGAGGAGCACGTAGTCTATTGTGATAGTCAAAGTGCTATACACTTGAGCAAGAATCCAAGTCAACATTCCAAGTCGAAGCACATAGAGATATGGTATCACTGGATCAGGGATATTTTGGAACAAAAGGTGTTACAGCTTGAGAAGGTCCACACGAACGATAACGGGTCAGACATGATGACCAAGGCTTTGCTCAAGGGCAAGTTTGAAGTTTGTAGAAACCGGGCAGGCTTGAAGAAGGTGAATCCCTCTTGGGTAAAAAAGGGGGAGATTTGATAAGTTTTTTTGACCCGTTGTTGACCGGTCATGAGCCCTGCTCGATCGGTTGAAGGCTGGTCTCGACCAGTCGTGGGAGTCGAGCCGTGACACGACTCAAAGTCTAACGAGTTTGGGCTATTTTTCTCTGGGGTGCTCGACCAGTCGAAGGAGGTGCTCGACCGGTCAAAGGTGGCTCTCCTCCGGTCGTGGACTTGGTTTGACCAGTTGAGGTTACGCAGATTCATTCCACGATTTTGCGCGGATTTCGTGTCGCAAGTCCTTTCGCAACTGGGATGCGGAAGGGAGTTTCCTAAAACTATAAATAGGAGTTCCTAGGGCTTTTTAGGTATGACAAAAGGGTTTCCTAAAGCTTTACAAGGGATTTGCTAAAGGGTTTAGGGCTATCAAAGGTGAGAGAGAGAAGAAAAGAAAGAGAGAGAGGAAGCTTGTAGAAGGGAGATTATGCTCGTGGAGGTTATCTACTATGCAATCTATATCTCAACACTTCTATGTCCTCGTAATCAGTGAGATCTCTCTATTTTTCCTTTGTTTCTCTCATTGTTTATCTACTCCTGCGTAAGTGAAGAAGTTTGTAACGTTCTACTTTATAGTGGATTGTTGATCTGGACGAGGTCCCGTGGTTTTTACCTCTTTGAGGATTTTTCACGTAAAAATCTCTTGTGTGGTGTGTGATTGATGCATTGATTGATTTTATTGCTTTATTATCCATAATTCTAGTTTGTTCTGGAGGGCTAGATCCTAAGGTTTTGTGCAAGGCCCCCAACACTCATCACTTGTCAATGCAAGCCCTGTATAAACAAACGTGCATAAATGCAATGAGAGAGAGAGAGAGAGAGAGAGAGAGAGAGAGAGAGATTGTACATGAAATTAAAGCTTGCAAGTGCAGAACAACAGGTTACAGTTAGCACAAGGGATGGCCCATATAGGATGTGAATTAGGCCGTTGATTTGGCTAATGAAATGTAGCTGAGAGAGAAAAAGGTCATCACATCAATTGTCTTAGCAGAACGTTCGTTGAATTTCTTGGGCCAGTTCCTCCGCACTAAGTTCGCATTCAATACCAATCTGAGAGAAAAAAAAAAAAAAAAAAAAAAAAAAAAGAAGAAGAAGAAAAAGAAGTAGATCAAACTCCAATCGTTAGCATTATTCAGTAACCTCAATCACTGCCAAAAGAAGTAGGACTGTTCTTAAGCATGCCTTAATCAGTTTACACCATTGTTTTAAGACCGAGACCGGGGCTGGACCCGAACCACCACATGTTTCTTACCAAAGTAGGTTTGTCCCACAAGTGTCCTACAGCAATATGTAATTTTGATGGTATTATGTTAATTCATAGTCGAGAAATGCAACAGCTGTTCGCAAGGTGAGATTTAATTAAGGGGTGATTCGTCCCACACTTGCCAACATATCACATGCTCGTGCAGGATCTCAGATGGGGGGCACAAGAGGTGAACATCCCCTGGCCAAATGTCAAGAAGGTGATCATAATTTCAAGTGGGCCACAGGTATTTATTGTTTATAGATGTTGATCATCATTTATCTAATATAACCCTCTCTCGTGTATTCATAGCTATTCATGACTTGTTTGCTCCGCAGTTGCAGTGGAAAGGTTTGCACTTGGTCATTTTCCATCTGTGTGTGTATATATATATATATACACATATGGGTTTTGCTACAACGACTCTAAAGCTTTTAATTTATATGTGGGATGCCTACTATGCAATTGGCACCGTCCATTCAATAGTATCATTGGAGCAAGCCATGGTGTAAGAGTAAGGCTAATATGTTAGATCTAACCATATATTTTATGAGCCATAGATTGCATGGTTAGAATAATCAAATCAAAGTTTCACTTTGGAATCATGAAAAGAAAAAATAAAAGTGGAATCTATTGATTTAAGATGATGATCAGACCTATTTTGCTTTTCCACTCAATCTTGGCCATCTATTTTCCTTGCTATTGATCAGATACTTAAGATCATTCAATTGGCATGATTTTTGCACCATGCCTAATACTTAATTGTATGAAAGAATGGACAGACCAGATTCATGATTGGGCATCCCACCTGTCACTTAAAAGCTCTAGGACATTGCTAATTAACCTCTCATGAAGGTGGGAACGTTGGAAAACCCACACACACATACATGCCTGCTTGATGAGTGGACTGGCAAGATTTTCAGGGCATGTCAATAGTGGCCCCACACGATGAACAAATTGGATGTATTTCACTTTGGCACATGTGCCATGGTTAGCTTTTTCAGTCTCTACTATCACGACTAGCGCCAGCACTTCTCTCCAGAGCTCAGTATCTTCAAGCAGCCAATATCACCACCTTGTGACATTAGCAACTTCATTTCAAGCCAACTTCTGTAGTCCGATTGGCACGTAGGAGATTGTGTACAAATGGCTCACAGCCATCCGTTTAAGCTGGGCGGGAATCTATAAATACTTTCAAAGTGGGATCGGGCCATTGATATTTTTCAACACAGATGCCATTTTATTTGAGGAAAGCTTTGGTGCATGACTAGGGTTCCATGCAACGAAGATGATGATAATTAAAGAAGAAAAAGAAGAAGAAAGGTCTATTCTAATTGGCATCTACCTTGATGGTGAATGAATTGAGCATGGTATCATCGACGGTTCTGATGCTTGCATGGAGTATCTCAAGGGACAGTCCTTCAAGGGCGGTGATTATCTTCAGGACCTGGCCAGGAATCCTATGGGACATGGTCTTTAGAAGGACATTCGAACCAGAAAACTTCACTTCCACATTGGCGACGGGCGATTTCGAGTCTGCACCGAGTCCTGTAACATTTTCAAAGGAAGAAGGTTCATGTGAAGTAACCAAGGTGGGGGAGAGAGAAGGTTGATGCATCCTAGGGTTATAAGGGCTAGTTGGTTGTGGGGTCGTTGGACTTATGGGTAAGCTTGCTCTAGAGCTCAGTTGTGGGGGCCTTGGGCTTAATGGTATGGATCTTGGGCTAAGAACTTCATTGTATGTTTTCTTTCGTTTCTTTGCTTCGAGGAATTGTAGAACGTGTTGCAACTCTTTGATGAAATTCACAACTCCTTCGATTGTTGATGCTTGATCTCCCTATATATAATCAAAACCAAAAGAGAAAGAACACTATTAGACACTACATGTAGGCATTAGGGCGATTTCAGATCGCATGTAAAATTTGTGAATGGAGAAACTCAAGATCCTCTCTTTGGCATCTTAATTAACATGCATGTAATAGCACATCAAATATTTAATTAAAAAAAAACAGGATTTGATTTTGATCCTAACCTTAAAGATTAGATTATAATGATGGAATCGTAATATTAAGAGATGTATATCTCAACAGGAGTACATTGAATAGCGGTTAATTCACTCCATTATGTAGGATATAGGAAGTGACTCGAATTGTTGTAGCGCAAATTTAAATTTATGTGGACAACCAAACAAGTAATTACAATTCATTGTGTTTCAAGTTGAACGTGAAACGGTAGTAACTGCAATTTTGGAGCTATGATATTGAATTAAGTTATTGCATCTGAACTTCCAAACACTGCATGCCCAAGTATCAATCGTGCATAAGTATCCAAACACATGATCTTATAGTCAGCATTCACTACAATTGCAAAATCTTCTTCAAGAAGGTGAGATTCACTTACTCTCTTTACATAAAAACAAGGCATCAGAGACCGCAAGACCGACAGATTCTGGTTCATTTGCTTCCTTCGGTTCCTCTCCACTGTAATATGCGACATCCGTTGCGGTCCGTCCAGGGCTACTACTGAAGAAGAAGTCGCAACATACTGCTTCCGCCTCTTGCAAGAAGTTGGGTTTTGGACGTCGATCTCAAACTCCTGTTGGGTGCTTGATGGAATCGATATCTGTGGAACCAAACCTGTTGCATCAACTGTATCATTGAACAGAGCATTTTCGGCAGTGTTGATGATGGCAAAGAAGTTTTCCGGCGAATGGGCAGCAGCCAAGTTGATGGTACAAAACTCTGTGTGGTCGAACAGTTCCGATAAGCTGTCTGCCATCTCAAAACCCACCAGAATACTGCTTTTGCTACAGTGGAAACCGCTTATTGGGTTGGTAGTGTGGCAAAAGTCTCTAATGAAGATGTAGAAAACACACACGAACCTATAAAAAAAGAAAATAAAAGATGGTTATGATGAAAGTGAGGCCACAGCTAGTAATTATATCATGTCTGAAGTACTAAAGTGAAAACGACCCAACTGGCCAATGCGATCCGTTGGATGGAAACCAATGTGACAGAGAATCATAAGGTGGGCTCGAAGCTGAACTTTAAGATAGTGGTTAGGAATAGGCCCAGGCCCAAGGTTGACAACATTTTTATCGAGATCCAACCCGTGCCCTTGTCCAGGTTTATTGTGTGACCCGATTAGCTAATGGCTAGATATCTTGACATGTGCACGTAAGCATTGTTGGAGTGATAAAGTCCATTGTTATACATTGATACACCACGTTCCGATAGCTTAAGCATTTAGAGTAAATGGTTATTTGACATGGTGTCAAGGCAGAAGGTCCTATGGGATTGATGGAACAAATGCTACTTGAGGGTAGAGGAAATCAAAGGTGGGCCCATGTGATAGATAGCACAAAAGCTACCTCTATGAACTAACCACTTTCTTGACTACTGATTGACTAGTTTGGGTGGTTCAATCAAAGTGATTTTAAGACGCATGGCAATCAAAATGTGGGACATGCGTGATAAATTCAATCAAGATCTATTATCATACCTTTTCTATTATTAAATATGGGCCATCCATTATAATTGATTGGATGGCAAAAACCACTAATCGAAGTTGATTCCTAAGACTTACAGTAAAAGGTGATAATTACATCATAGATCATCTAGGTTAATGACTAAAACTTTTTCTGTACGATCAATCTCAACTGCTTATACTAATAATAATAATAATAATAATAATAATAATAATAATAATAATAAGCCGTTGAGATTGATGTTATGGGAAATTAAATGGCGGCTTATATAATTGATGTCCATACCAAGATCTTTTCCATTACAACCATTCAAGGGGGTTCATTTTCCTAGCCACTGATCATATGGTTAGAAATCATTTGAAGAAAGTGATTCTGTTGTAGTCAACTAATTAAAGGTTGTGCCTACATGATTGACTGTTCAAATCAACAAATTAAACAAACCCTTTTCAACATAATGAACCTAGACCATCTATTTTCGTCACAATCAATTAAATGATTTGATCTAAGTGACTCTTGAGAGCTATGCTTAGTCAAATTAGGGTCTACATGGCAAATGGTCCAAATCATGATTAATTCATTTATGCATAATGCATCTGAATTTTTTATTTCTTAACCACTGATCAAATGGTTTTAATGACCACCAGATTAAAGTAGTTCTTAAGATAATGTTCAATATCAAATTTAAATGGAAAACATACATTCAAGATGGTTTAAATCAATTATTAAACCCTTTTAGCGTACTCAATAAGACCATCCATTTTCAAAGCCATTGATTGGTATCATAATCACCTGATTAAAATATATAAATCTTTAAAAATTATACTCAATCAAAGGTGGGGCCTACATGATAAATGATCCAAATCAATGAATAGACCTGTTTTAATATAATCCATTTGGATCATTCATTTTCTTAACTCCATTAATCAAATGGTTACAGCTAATCAAAGTGGTTTATTTATGCCATCCAATCCATTCATACGACTGTTTCACCAAAATCAAGGTACCCTCCAAATACCATGCTACTTTGAAACACTGGTGCACCAAAAAGCTTTGCAGGGCCCACCTATGTCCGGATGACATCCACAATGTAGTGGGCCCAATCTGATCATAGGATATAACCAAATACTGTAATTTTTGGATTATGATACATTTAAAGTGGTACGCAGAACTTGGACAGTTTAATTTCACTACTTATATGATATGTGCAATTTTAAATAATTTCAAAGTGCCTGCGTATCATACCTCACAGTCTCCGTCAGTCTTGTGTTTTTCACACGACAAGGGATTGGTCTAGGAATGCAGGAAAAGTAAGTGGTTTGTGGTGGCCAGTCGTGTACCAATGGGCATAGATTGTGACCGAAAATTTCCGTAATGGGGGCGAATAAATGTTTAATGAGACAACGCAGGGACAACACTCAATTAAATGAGATCCAACATCGCATCTAAGGATATTAATTTCAATCCAAGAAAGATTTGGCAAAACGGTCGACCTGCAATGGTCCTGGAAAGATCGACAGTTTTTAAGTTTATATTAGCAGATTAGTGAATCATGGGCCCCCACTTGTCAGCTGTTCAAATCTGAATATACCATATAAAGCCTCTTTTCCAGGAACACGTGGAATATATGCATTCAGACGCATGTCGTAGGAACTCGGTGGCCCATTTGTAAGTGGATCATAGTTTTAAAAAATTACATCCATCGAGCAATCCCAACCGTCCAATTGATGGTTATCAATCAAATACATCATTTAAAAAACGGTGGTAATGAATTTCAGCTGAGAAGTATGATGTTCAGTACTCCACAATCCATCAATAATTAAACCGACCATCTGATCTGGACGGTCTAGATTGCATAAACTGTGCTGTGTATACGGTGGAAGAGTTACACATAAGGTGTACCATTTTTCATGCGTAAGATAATTCAAACGAAGCATCCTGTTGTTTCAGCCGTCAGTTGGCCCGTGACCAAGAACGCCCTTGATTGGACTATCTTAATTAGCGAACCAATAAATGGACCTTTTGGATCCGTTGCTGTTTCTTTTTGTCGTTTAGTGTTTGTTTGTATGCTCCCAATTAAAGGACTACGATCATCCAGGCCTTAAGGATCATACAGTGGCCCAGCTTGCAATTGGACGGTTGTGATCTCGACGTGTGCAGAGAAAAAGTACTCGAAAGTGCTTCCCGAGGGAGGTACGGGAGTCTCAGATCTTTGATGATGGGAAGCCTTTTAACTGTTAAACACTGCAGGCACAGCATTTTCGTGCTCATTATTTTCCCTTTCTATGCAAAGAGGGGTGGAGCCCACCTGGGTCTGTCTACGACATCTAGCCCGTCCATTACTGTCTGTCCGCCATAAATATAGGACGCACTAAAATTTATGCCGACCCAACGATCATGTTAGTCCCAACTGAGTTTGGTGGTTTTCAACAGTAGAGGTTTTTTTTTTTCCCTTGTAGTGTGTGTGGCTCACCTAATGATAGTATAAGTAGTGGTTTTTTTTTTTTTTTTTTTCCATGTAGCGTGTGGCTCACCTAATTCTGATATTAGGATCACATTATCATGATTGAATCAGGTGATGCGTGGTTTGTTTGGATGTCACAAACGCAATGTAGTGGGGCTCACCATAGGAAACAGTGGACAACTATTTGAAAACCTGGAAATTCAGGTACGGCCCACTGTACTGATGAATAGCCTGATTTTTGAGGAACCCAAGTTTCATTGGGAGGAGACCCTGATGTACAGGTTACGCCATAAACACGCCCGGTGGACCTACTCTCAAACACCAAACTCAGCAACGGCTAAAATTCTGTGTTTGATCAGTAAATTCATTTATTGCACGATTGAGATGGACCAATCAAAATAATTAAATTTTGGCCCTTGGTCAATCAATGGAAGTGTTTATGGAATTTCTGTAAACATGTACCACGCGTACTGCACTTAATATGGGCGTCTGAAAATTCCACGATGCTCAAGGCACCAGCTCTCTTTCCATCAATATTGATTGCTGAGTGCTATGTAGGGGTGTCAATGTGCCGGGTTGACCCGTAGAGCTTTCGTGTCTGGCTCATCTCCAGCTGGGATTAGGTTGAAGTTTCAGGCTTGAGGGCCGAGCTCGGGTTGAATTTCAAGCCTGTTTTTTATGACTAAAACATCCGAAAGCCCGACGGTTCTCCAGATTGTTTGATTTGAAAGAAATTCAAAATTTTAAAATATGATTTAAATCGTTTCCGTGATTTTGGAGATTCAGAAGGCAAAAGTTACTTTTGGAATGGATTTGCCAGCTTGGGTGGCCCATCCCAGTGTTTATGTGAGATCCATGCAGACCAATAGATGTGTCACTCAATTTTAGGCGGAGAATCTAAAGATCAGCCTCAGCCATATTTAGGTGAGCCACATGATAGGGGTGGCTAACAGTGAAGTGTGAACTGACAGTGGAGTGTACTAACAAGCTAACCAAAAAAAAAAAGGTGAGCCAAATGATTAAAAATAATATTTAGGTTAACACCCTCCAAATTGTTCCCTTCACGTGGTCCATGAATAATGGATAGACCTGATTTTGGGCCCCACTCTTACGTTTTAGTGCAGTATCTAATGGTTGGAGTGGATTTTATACCATCATTATGGTGGGTCATGTAAATATCGAGGGTGGATGTCTCTGTAATAAATATTTCACTTGTGGTATAAATATTTCACTTGTTGTGGCCCACAAGGATGATGTGTCATCCTGAAATTTTTATCATTAAAATAAACTAGGATTACACATCTAATGTACTGAGTGAATCTTAAATACTCATCATGGTGGGTTCCCTAAAAATATAAGGTCGGCCTCCCGAGGAAAATTTGATCTCCTTCTCGAGGAGAGCTGCTTAAATAAATAAATAAATAAATAAGGAAAGTGGGTTATGGCTTGGGCGGGCTCTACCTCGGTGTTGGTGTTAAATCCACCTGACCCAAAAATCGAGGCCATCCTTAATTCAAGTGGGCCAGACGATAGTAAGCAGTATAGAAGACAATGGTAGCTTTCTGAATTGTTTCCTTTGGTGTGGGCCACCTCAATTTGTAGCCACCTAAATCACAAAACGACTTGATTTTTGGGCCTTATGCTTTAAATATTGGTGTGTCATCTAACAGTAAAAAGTGGATTTTATATAATCATCACCGTGGTCCCCATAAGAATCGAGAGTGGACTTCTCTCTTGCAAATCTTTCCTTTTGTGTGGCCTACCTTAACCGTAGGTCAGCTTAATTTTTTGTCCCTTGGCTTAAAGTGGGGTTACACATCTAATAATCGGAGTAGATCTCATATACTCATCACGATTAGCCTTATTAAAATTCAAGCGTGTTATATAACGAAAGTTTTTAACAGTGATGAATACCCACCCTTGATTTTTTAATGGGGCCCACTGTAATAAGGTAGCTAAAATCCACTCCAACCATTAGATTTTTATACTACGTTATACCTATGGAAAAACAATCAGGTTGACCGGTGATTCAAAAGGGCCACACAAATGAAAATAGTTGGAGGGTAAGCATTGACCGTAACCATTTTTCCAATTGTGTGGTCTACTTGAAACATGGATGGGAGTGATTTTTGTGCCTTGGGCGTAAATGAGGTAACACACCTTTTGATCGGGGTGGATTTTCACATAAAATCATGATAGGGCCCACTCAAGTCAGCAAACCAATCGAATTGAGTTTCCTTGTTAAAGAAATAAATAAAATAATATATAGTTACTCCCAAAAACCATATTTGTCTTTCTCACCTCCGATTACTTATTCCATCTCTCTCTCACCACTGGGCACTCCTTCAATCTCTCTCTATGCTCAACCACATCCCTGGCAATTGCAGCAAGTTTGCATCTCTTCTCTCTCTCTTGATTGCAGGGCCCATTAAATGCACAGATCAAATATCATAAGATTAACCTGCTGTGAGCCCCATCTAATCCATAAGATAAACGTGCAGTGGGCCATCAAAAAGGCCCTTCCTTTACCAAACATTATTCGAACTCGGGCTCAGGCCGGGCCTTATATAAATACTCGGGCCCGAGCTCGGGCTGAAATACTTTGGCCTGTCACGAGCCCCGAGCCGAGCTTGGGCTTCATTTAAACAATGTATGCCAGGCTTGGATAGAGATTGGCCCGGCCCTAACTCGGCCGTTGACACCCCTAGTGCTATGGTGTCAATAGGCAGGGCCGACCCTCCCAAAATCAGAATTTTAATAATACTTGGCCCGTTGACAGCCCCAACAAGTGCAGATAGTCGGTAATGAAGTCAAGAGAATTCATATGCCGTGGTTTCTCATTGGTACACGTCATTGCTGATGACACCATGTCACAAAATAAGCAAATTTTCTCTCTCCCTGGTGGATATTGCACTAGACACTACATCTTTTAATGTGTGGATGTGGGCCCCATTATAATTTACATCTTAGATTCCCACTGTCTATCAATTTTTCTGGATCATTTTAGAGTATAAGCTCAGAATTGAGGCACATGGAAAGCTCAAGTGGACTACACCACATAAACGAGTGGGGATTGAACAAATTATTGTTGAAACCTTCCCAAGGCTAATCATGAGGTTTATTTGCCATCTAACCTATTCATAAGGTCACACAGGCTTGTACGAAGGAAAAACACTAATATCGGCGTGATCAACACCTTCCATAGCCCGAAGAAGTTATCAATGGTAGGCATCCAGTTCCCACTTTTACTTTAATGTGGCCAACTTGAGCCTTGTATTTGCCTTATCTTTTTTGTCTTATACTTGTAACTTTCGAAAATAATTATGATCCAATTAGAGGTTCTGGAACAATTACAATCTGAGTATAGAGATCCTGAGAACTATTATAGTTGATTATAAGTCTCCTAAAATGATACGGAAAAATGGATGAACAATGTGAATCTAATACATACATATGATGGGTCCCCTTAGTTTCACATAAACACGCTTTGGGTTTTCTTCTCTCCTACACACATAGCCGGCAAAAGCATTTCTTGATGTCTAAATTTTACATGGGGCCCACAAAGATATATTTCTTAGATCCATGTTATTTATTTAGTTTTTCATATTATTCTAGGATACGAGCCCAAAAAAACAAAAGTGGACCACACTAGAAGAAATAGTAAGAATTGAGGCACACTTGTCCAAAACTTCTTGAAGCCTAAGAGAATCCAGTGAAGTTGATATTTGTGTTTTCCCTTCTTCCATGTCCTTTTGACCTTATAAAGATGTTAGATGACAAATAAACCTCACACTTGGCCTTAAAAAGATTTCAACAATATTTCGTTCCATCATTTACAAGCTTATTCGAATGATCTAGAAAAATTGATAGAGAATGTGGATATAACACATAAATCTTGATAAGACCAAAGAAATTCCACATGTTATTGAAATTACACAGCTAACTAAAATTTACACTTAGTGTTATGCTTTCAATGTAATTTCTAAGTTACATTTCATCTGCAAATTTAACACTCCCACACGCATGATTTTTCATTTTCCTAGCTTCCGTGAGAGAATATAATAATGTTTTATCAATCTTTGATACCATGTCAAACAACCACTTGCTATAAAAGAAGCTATCATACGAAGGGACTTCAATACCTCATGAGGTCAGTTTGGATTTAAGAACAGGCCACATGTATATCTCATGATGGAATTATGTTGTGCAGCACCGGACCTCAGATAATGTCAGCACCCTGTTCAACGAACGTGATTGCAGCTATAACCTTGGGGTCTACTTTGATGAACACAATCCATATCTATGCCTTCCATCTGTTTTTGCAAGTCATAAATAATAGCGAATGATCCCAATAAATGAAGCAAATGCACATTTGTTATGGACCACACATTCTAATCTGGGGTCATTGAAGGTCCAACATTAAATAGTTGCCCTTGGTTCACTGAGGTGTGCAAATCTCCATCCAGGCCTCATGAATTAATGGAAATACATGAATGCACATGCACACCTTTCATGCAGGTGAATTACCTGAAGAATACATAATCTATAAGACTATAACCCATGCATAGATGCAAGTTCATGGGAACTTCCCATGAGGTCCAACTGTGTGCACCCCACCATGATGCATGTTGAACATCAATACTGTGCATTTGATGCACCATTCCATGGTGGACTTTGGGCTTAAAATTCATTTCAATCCGTGACTTTTGTGGGCTACACCACATACAAAAGTTGAGAGGGGTTACCCTTCCCTTAAAACAATATTCATAATCATTTGTTGGGCCCACCGAGCTGTGGTTCACAAATCCAACCAATCCATTATGTGTGTCCCACTGGGATAAGGGGTTAGACCAAGTTTCAGATGCATCCAAATTTCAGGTGGGCCCCATCAAATGCTTTTATATGTTGTAGGCATGTCTTTACATAATTTTATATTGTATGGCCCACCTGAGTTCCCGGATGATTTTTGGCATATCCCGTAATTTAAAAGGTACCCATCAAATGCAAGGTGTTGATGTTCAACATACATCATGATGGGGCCCATGAGGTCAAGTTGTGTGGGCCCCACTGTGATGTGTGTCGAACATCAACCCCATCAGTAAGATGCACCATTCCATGGTGGGCCATGGGCATAAAAATCAAATCAATCTATGACTTGGGTAGACCACACCACGTATAAAAGTTGAAAAGGGTTACCTTCCCATTAAAACATTCATAATCATTTATTAGGTCCACTAAGATGTGGTTCATAAATCCAAACCATCCATTGTGTGTGTCCCAATTGGATGAGGGGTCAGAGCAAGCTTCAGCCACATCTAAAACTCAGGTGTGCCCCACCAAGTGTTTTTATATGTTTTAGGCATGTGTTCATGATTTTAGATGTTATGGCTCACCTTAATTTCACATATGGTTGATTTTTGGAATGTCCCATGATAAAACAATTTCTGAAGAAATTTTGGTATCATATATATATATATATATATATATATATATATATATATATATATATATATATATTTCATGATATTATCATGAAATTCTTGCTGAAAATAAAATATAAAAATATTTAATAAACTTTAATGAATAATCTTTAAAATTTTATTATGTGTAAAACTGAATTTTTTTCTTTTAGTTTTTAATTAATTAATTATTTAGAAAAGCAATATTAAGTGATAAAATATAATAAAAATAAAAATTGCTGACATTTTAAAATATCGCGACAACATTTGTTGATGAACTTTTCACAAGAATATCATTCATGAGAGATTTTGATAATATCAGCGATATTTGCGGCAATGCGTACAAGTACGGCTGTACATTTTATGCCAGGCGTTCGCACGTATCCCACAACTGAATTACAACATAGATTTCCCCATCTGCACATTCACAGTTTCAAGCGCTAGCGCATTTGTGTAGCCCAGCCTCTCTGTCATTCCAACCACAGAAAAGCCACATGCACCACGTTTCACCTGACGTGTCCCATATCTGATACATCCTCGACGTTCAATAGGTGGGCCCCACGTTGACTCCGCCATCATGTTGGCCTACTCATAAGATGGACCACACATCTCTATCCAAGGTGGGATTGTTATCCTTTCCTCAACCATCTATTGATTTTGGTAAACACCAGGTCTAGTGGATGAGTATACCGATAGAACTTTTTGGGTACTCACACGATGGATGGCCTGATCTCACATAAATGCCCTCCGTACATGCACACGTGGGGCGCGTCATGTACACGTGTGCGGCCGCAAATATCTTCCATCTTCAATTATAAAATTATATCATGTATAGCACTCATTGCCACAGTACAACCATTGGATACCACTTTCTCAAGGATTTATGAGATGTACGGTGGTTGTGCCTTTACTCAACAACTCTCGTCAATTCAGGTGTAGTTAATACATTCGTATCATCGCGGGATTTATTTAGCCCAGAGTTTTTACAGTACCTTAGTAGAAGTTTGTCTGATGTTTCAGTGATCCAAATATATGATATTATGGCCCCAATTTGAATGGCCATGCACCAAAATTTTAGTGATTGAAAAATACTAGCCGTTCAACTGAAGGTTAGCAAATAAAACCTGGAAATGCTTCACTTTGAAAAAATAAAAATAAAATGCAGGATTTTTAGTGCATGGGCCAAATACATTAATGTGGACCATCATATCAATAGCTGGTACAAACCCAACCTTCCTATTTTGGTACTAATAATGGTACGTCTTGCTAACAGTCATTCTTACGTGTTACATGGTGTGTCATATTGACCAAAACACAATTATATGCCTTCAACCCAATTTTAAAGGTTTCATGGGAAAAATTAAGGCCATGGAATTTAGAGGAACACAACCACGAGAATATGCAACTATTCTATTTTGCATACAAGAAATGCAACTCTCAGTGCTTAAAAAGACCGAAAGGACATTATATCTTATCTACCAGATGTTGGATGAAACGACCAAATATCAAGAGCTGAGTAGGTGATTCCAAAAAAAGACTGCCGACTATTTAAACGTTTAGAGAAAATCAAAACTTCAAACATGAGTGATTCCAAAAGGATTTCTATCTTGATATATTTTTTTATGTTTCAAATTTAATATAGGGAATGATATGAAGAGGTAGATCAATGTCTCCCTCGATTAATAAGCATTTTGAATTCACAAGGTATTCTTGAATTCACAAGAGAAAATTTTCAAATCCATAATCAACGTGATACATTGCAAGATGTAATTTAAACCACAGGTAAGAGTATTTAGGTTAAAAAAGGAATCCATATGCTTTCCATCAAACAAATCCTATTAAGAAATATGAAAACCCTCGTACTCTGGCATATCTTGATGGCTGATACACAAACACAGAGATATGGTACTCATGGAAAGTAAGAAACTCAAATTTGACCATTCAAATTCTGCAGTCCATTTTAAATAGATCATGAGTCAAATAACTACAATGATGAATCTATTTAATCGGTTTATGAACAAACACATATGTGTACATATAGAGAGAGGAATGCCCACTTGTGCATTAGTTTTTGTGAGAACTTGTGAAAACTTTTTGAAAACTCATCACCCATTATATGACCTCAAAATCTGAATTGTCCATGTCATAGAGCACCCCATAATAGCCCCAAGTATCAACTTTTACCATGATGAAAAACGTTAGTAGGCCATGACAAAAGAGGGAGGCAAATCAAGGGAGGAAATTATTTCATTTTCTATGGCTTACTGAAGTTTTGGATAAGATAAAAGTTAGGCCCTACGGGTTTCATGGGTTCTGCATCACATGGACAGCTCAGAAGCATCTCACGGGTGATGAATTCTCATAAAGTTTTCACTAGTTCCCACTAGAACTGGTGTGCTGGTGAGCATTGGCATTACTCCCCCCTCTCTCTCTCTCTCTCTCTCTCTCTCTCTCTCTCTCTCTCTCTGTAAATAGAGAGTATACACAGACGGTTGAGATGAAGACGTCCAAAAGGTCCTAGTTGAACAAACAAATTAACCAATTTGATTTTGGGCTTGAGACCCATCTACAGTGGACCCTACCAATCGGACGACATAATTAAAAGCCACTTCCCCTCCTCTCTCTCTCCTCGTCTTCTAAACTTTTTTTCGCAATTTGTTGCACTTGTGTGAATAAGTTTTGTAGGTTAAACTTAATCCACGGAAGTTGTAGAAGATCTGTCCTCAAATGAAGTATCATATTAAATTACCAAGGTGATCGATGAGACCATATTCTTTTATAATTATGGAAATTCTACGGCAAGATGAGCCAGGTGGGATGGAGATTATATGTACAGGCCTCAGTCAATACCATATTCAAGACATGGCAGGTAGAATGCACCGAAGCTCAACCCATGAGCTAAGACCAAAGTTCTTACCAAACGGACTTAACCTGATAAGAAACCAGGCCGTCTCAGGCTGACCTGGGCCTCCTTGACTCGGCAACTCAGACCAACTCTTCCACTCTCAAGTCGAGTCATGATTTGCTTGAACTGGCCTAACTCGGTAGTCTCAAGAGACTCGTCAGTCTTGAAACCATGACTCAGACCAACACTAATAAATGGATCTTTCGGTACACACGAGCTCGAGTCCATCCGTTTGAAGTTTGAACATCCAAAAACTTCAAGCGTCCGGATGGAAGTATTGAATCAAACCAAAGTGGGCTGTGGAGTTGCGCCAGCCAAGCCAAGTCAAAACCATTTCTAAACTAGTTTGGGAAATCCAATGTATTTTCAGTTTTAGGGACCAGATTCCCTTCCGCTGGAGCAACGGCATTTTCTTGCATCCTGCGGACCTCTGCCATTAATGGGCCCACACATAAAGTTTGGGCTACCTTAATCATCTAATAAATGGACCTTTCCTCCCTGAATGGAAGATATATACCGATTACATTTGTATGATGCCAAATGAAAGGTTAGTATAGTCCAAAATTTGAGATTTCTAGACCAAGGCCCATTCACTAATGAAAAGATCAAATGAATGGTTTTGATCTCATCTACGTAAGTCACTTGTACAGAAATAACAGGGCAGCAAACTGAATCTACTTCCCTTCAGTTTATATTATGAGGTGCTTCAAATTAACAAGGGTGAAATGAAAATGGGTTGCAAATATGTTCTTATTTGTGGCTGTGTGAGGATTAGACCTGATCGGGTCCCTACCAAATCTCAATAGAACATTAGTAGAACCTAGCTTTGGCTGACCATGTTTATAAATCAATTTGTAATCATGCCCAAAATGGACTGGGTCTGCAAGCCCACAGACCCGCTCCATTGCTAGCCGTAGAAAATCTCGTAGATTCTAATTACAGGCTGTCCATCTTCACGTGCCAAAAAATCAGCTCAACACTAATGCAAACATGGCACATGTGTTCGTGATCTGACTCGTGCAATGAGTGCTCGTCACGACGGGCCTCACATCTACAAAGAAATGGACGGTTAGAGAAATACTATCAGACAGTGGACTGGCCTGATTTTGAAGATGGTCACGTGCAACGAAGGAAACCACCATATGAGCGTGTAGGTGAGGTATTGTAACCGTGGCATGATGTCATGTATGGTTTGTTTGTATTATATATATATTCTCCATTGTAATTTAGTTTGTACAGGTTGGCCCCTGGCATGCCAGTACCACTGATGTATAGGCCTGTCCAACCTCACGTGGGCACCAACATATGCTCAATGTTACACACAAGTGTGAAATCCAGTCCATCCATCCTAGGGTTCGACTGACCCAAAAGTCAAGTGTACCTGCTCAAAAGTCAAGCAATAATGCTAGAAAGAAAACGACATTTCAAAAAAGATAAGTTTTTTTCCTTTCCGTGCAATTTTTATTTTTTAAAATGTGGACCACCTAATCTGTGAATGGACATGATTTTTTAGAGGTTAAAACTATACTATAGGGCTGACTGATTATCAGATGATCAGCCAAGAAATGAACGGTCAAGAGAAACTGATCAGAATTGAACAACATGAATACTATGTGGCTGACCTGAATAATTATATATATGAGCCTGAGTTAGAGAAAACGCAGTCACATTCACACAGGGATGCCCATGACCACGACAGCCCCACACGGGTGAAGGAATTCCAAAAATTATATCTTTAGCTTGCATCACTAATCTTTAGAACAGTGTTTAAGTATAAAAGACTCTTTAAATCTCTCCCTATCAACATGGAATAAGCAATACTTCCAAAAAAAAAAAATAATAATAAACAAAAATTATAAGATAGTAAAATACATACATCTTTTCTATGTTTTAGATCGACCTACTTAACAAATACATCCTAACATTGCTATTTTCATGTCAGGCACTCTGGCCGTTGGATATGCGGTCATGTTTCTTATAATCTAAACTATTCAGATAATGTCCTTGCTGTAGATAGCTGGGTAACCAAAATATCACTGTGACTGGAAGATCCTAGCCGTAAACTACTAAACAATGGTTAAAGGTGAAAACACCCACGCTCTATGGAGCCACGATGTTTTATATATCGAATACTCTCTGTCCGTCAGGTGATAATCCTTGTTTCAACCGTCCATATAAAATATCATCCAGATAAAAACCTCATATGGGCCACACTAATGGGAAAAATGTAAAATTGCTCTTAAAACCTCTAAGAGTTGGATAGATAGAATCATATTTCTGTCAAAGCCCGCTCACATTGTTCCACGTAAGCCCAAATCCGGCTAGGCTTATGTGGTCCAGAATGTTTACGCTGGCCCACTTAAACCAAGGAGGGAGAGAAAAGCGTGGGCTGTTGGAAGAGAGAGATGAGAGGCTAGGGTTGGGGCAGGGACCAGGGTGGTTGTGGAGAAAGATGGGAATAGGTGTGTCAATGGGGCCGGGCTAGCGCTTAAAAATCATAATTTTAAATAAGACCGGCCATAACAGTTCAAAATCCGGCGAGACTTACCTGGCCCGGCCTGTTGACAGCCCTAGTTGAGAGGGATGTGGGTCTGAGTGCATCACAAGTATGGCTGAAAGTTGGGCAGGTTCAACCCGAACCAACCCGTGATTGACCTCACATTGGATTGGGCTTGGGTAAAATTCATTGGGTTTGGTCTTGAACTTTGGCTGTACAAACACCAATTTGATAAAACTTGAGTGGGGCTCAGGTTAAAGTCTCATGTCGTCCGACCCAATCTAAACCTGATTGATATATAAGTTATAAATTATAATTGAGTGTAGATTGTCCATGTTGAAGGCACAAGAATTTCTGTGGCGTTGGGTTTAATTAGTCCACGTCATTGGGTGCTGACTTTTAAAATAGTAATTGTTTTATATTTTAGCTTATTTGTTTATAAAAAAAAATAAAATTGAAGTTCTTTATGATAAATAATTATATACGTAATTAATAAAATCATAGATATAAAAAATAAGACGTATTAAAAATGTAATAATGAAAATATTAACATGTATTCACTTGACTAACTCGATTGAGCACCCAGCGGAGTAGTGGATATAACATATACAACATGGTGGGTTCCAGAGAGGTTGGGTGTTTTATACAACTGTTATTGAGAATTCTGGCCCTGACTGGACAACTGGCATGACAATGAGGTCCACCAGTGCATCTGATTCTCATCAACCTAAAAAAAAGCCAAAGGGGACGGATTAGGTGCGCCCCAGCCTCACCCAAGATAGTGCAGTCATTACTGTGCGGCCCACCTTAATATGTCTGTCCATCCGTTTTAACGTACCATTTTGGGGCATAAGCCCAAAAAATGAAACAGATTCAATTCTCAGGTGGACATACATATAGGAAATAGTGGTGACTGACCATTAGTGGGTCACAAATGGTTTGGATCAAGCTTTTGGATTTTTGTTTCCTTTCATCCACGTTTATATAACATTATGAACAAGCTGAATAGCAAATAAACATTATGGAAATTTTTACGTGGGCCCAGGAAGTTTTCAATGGTACGGCGTTCAATCACCACCACTTTCTCCATCCATCTGAGATTTGGATCTTCTTCATTTTTCAGCTCTTACCATAAAATGATATGGAAAAAATGACTGGACGGCGTGGATATAGAATACACACATCAAGGTACGGTGAGTGAGGCTGGGGCGGCACCTAATCCGCTTCCAAGCGAAGGGCGAAGGGGGTGTCAAAAGGCCGGTTTGTTTTTCTTTTTTCCTTTTCTTTTTCTCTCCCATGTCCTGCATCTTTTCGCTGTAGGCGTGGTGTGCCACGTTTTCAAAGGGCCATGGCCGAAAGAAGTACACACCCATTAAATATCGAAACCATGTGCCTCGGTCCACCAACCAACTTAGTGATGATTGTCAATGCTACGACAGTGTGATGTATTGGGACTGCCCATCCACGGTGGCCCACCTGATGGATAGCCCCGATTTCGTGCATTTAGTAAGGAAATAGCACAAATGGCCAAGTGCTCCTTACACGTCTCTGAACAAAATTGGGACCACCCACTTTCCCTTCTTTCACGTGATTAGTAACGTTTCGGCGTTTGTGGGAAAAGGGCACTGCTCCACTTTGGAAATGCTATGGACTAGAATCCTCTGTAACCATTGCCGTAGAGTGAATAATACCTGAGTTGTGTGGGGTCCACCGTGTCCCTCATCTTCTCCATGCATCTCAAAGATCATCAGCCTCAGGCAAGCCTTATCATCATAGGAACTTTTTATATAAAAGAAATAATTCTTTTTTATTATTTTCCGTGTACTCGGCCAAATCACCCCGCACTCATCCCCATCCACAGGCTGAAAAAGTCGATCCAAGTGGCTGTCTGAAAACCATGCCGTGTTAAGTTCCAGTTTGGATGCACTTCCACGAAAATGAGATTTTGAAGGAGGAGCTTTCAAGCATAGTTGTTTTAATTCCTTTGTTTGCCTAGCAGGAAATAAGCTGGGTTTTACAAAGTTCACCCAAATGCAAAACATCTACTGCTATTTGAACCAAAATGGTGTTTAGGCCTCAAATGCACCTTCTTAATATGTATCCAAACTTGGAATTAAGAGAGATGTAAATTACTTGTAAATACTCTCCAATCAACTTTGATGAAGTTGAATGAAAATGGGTGCATGAGTGTGTCAGACATGTGGTAAAGCACAGAATCTTCAATTCACAAGATGGAATATCTAAAGTGAGTTCATGGGCCCCAGGTCTGACATTCATGTGCAACACGTTTTCATTGGGTCATGTCTGGGATGCATATAACTATAGGGAGCAGGCCGTCCTTACTGTAGGGTTCACATTGAAACATGTATATATCATATATTCACATTATACATCCAGTTTTTCAGATCATGAGCTCAAAAATGAAGTGGATCTAATTCTTAGGTGAATCATACCATAGAAATAACTGGTGATTGAACACCTTATCATTTAAATATTCTTAGGGCCCACCGTATTGTTTATTTGCCATCCAACCTATATTGATAAGGTCACATAAACATGGATGCAGGGAAAATAAATAAATATAAGCTTGATCCAAAACTTGTGGACCATTAATGGTCAACTACCATTGTTTCCTATGGTATGGTCCACCATCTGATTTATTTTTGGGCTCATGCCCTAGAACAATCCATCAAAACAGATTGACAGTATAGACATAGAATATATGCATCAAAGTGGGCCCCACAGTAAGGACTGCACCATCTTGGGGGAGGCTGGGGCCGCACCTAATCCAGTCCCATAACCACAGGTTACAGGCAAGTCTGGACGGAGAGGCAAAAGCAAGTGAGATGAAGGGGAGCTAAGAGAAATGGCTCCCATGAGTAAGCAATGTCCACACAAAATGTGATTACTTAGGGTAACAATATCTGATGGGCCACACTCCCACATATGGGCCTCAACTTTCCCAAGAAATGGTTAGGCATAGAGTTTCCTGGTGACCCAGCTCAACCGGCCCACCTCACAATCTAGTGCACACCTTTCTAATCCATAACTAAGATAAAATCTCCAAAATTCTCACATTTATTATAATTTATTATTTATGTATACTTTTAGTTGGTCCATAAAAAAATAGAACTGAACACATGATTCACGTCACTTCCATATGAGATGTTCATCTTTTCTTTTAAAAAAAGCAAAAGAAAAAAAAGTAGATGGTCCTCTTTCTCATCATAGCATTTTGATAGGGTTGGAAGATTATCATACAAGCCTTTCCACTTTACAATCGTTAGAGTTTGATGAGTACTCCCTGCCCTTCTTTCTTCATTTCATCATTCCACATGAGGATGTTTGATAAAATTATGCGGGCCACCTTGTGACAGCTACCTTCCAGAGGCTGGTTACCACTGTAAGATGGTAGATGTGTTAGAGATCCAGTCCATTCATCAGGTAGGTGCTGTGAAGCTCTCTTAGACCAAAAGTATTGTGTTTGCTGATCAGTCAGATCACTTTTTATAAGTTAAATGGGAAAAATTCCAAATGTGCGTGTGGCTCACTTGATTCGTATACTACCCTAATTCTTGGTACATCGCACGTTTGCAGCGCATGCTACCTAATGAATGGTCTGGATCACTGACATATATGCCATCCAAAGTGGGAGCATGCCCCAGACTGCTACAGGTATACTGTACCATTTCTTAAAAAGTGCTCACTCTTGCATGGTACATATGTCATTCCAGACTGTCCATATGGCGATCCATGTTGTGTTGTCCTTAGAAGTGTACGGATGATACCATCCAGTTAATGTCCATCCAACCGATGATCAGTTAAAGTTTTGGTGATCCAGATTCAACGGACAACATCGGATTGTTATTTTCATTGCGTACAACTGGATTGATGTAAATTGATCTGGGACTGAAATTCCCATATCTGGATTGATGTAAATTGATGCCACATCGAAAAAAAGGTTTCAATCGTGTCAATGGGCCCGTCTGGGCTTGAAAAATCAGAATTTGATAGGGCCCGTGACGGCCCGGCCCGACAGTGTAAAATCCGGCTTGATAACTACCTCAGGCCCGGCCCATTGACCAGTTGCTGAGTTACATTCATTTTAGATAAAGGAAAAAAAAAACCCTTGATACTCTGCTAGAGTGTCATGGATTATACACAAGCACTAACGAATTATTTATAAATTACGAATCTGATCTTGGTCATGTAACTTCGCAACAGTGGGTTCCACAATTTAGTCAGTTTAACTTGAGATAATGCATGTGGCTAATGCAATTTCTGAGTGCCTGTGCATCAAGCATCCTTCACAGCCTGAGTATCATATAACTCCTCTTTAAGAAATGTCATTGAATTCACATGTGAAGAAAAAGGCGCTATCGACCTGTCGTAGTGGTTTTACATCATTATCTTTCATTAGTACGCATAGGATTATATAGAATGCCTGCCTCAACATCCATCCTGCTGATCAGGCAAACCACACTCGTACGAGAAAAAAGAAAGAAAGAAAGAGCGGTTAGGAAAAAAAAGTGCATCTGTGGCTTTTTTTGTTGAGTGCATTACTCTGATCTCCGTCCTATTGCATGTTTACAAGGCACATATACCATCTAATAAATGGTCCAGATTGATCACTCGTTGGTGGTGTGTAGACTCAAAGACCGTTTGGGTCATTAGAAGTCATGTCAGCTTGACTGGATAAGGTACCTGTTGTGAGTTAATAATGGAATGACTTAATGCAACCAAAAATAGCAACCATAGGAACGCAACCCGGGTCATACAACCGCGCGACCTATCGTGAATGGCTTAACGACCTGACCACAAGTAGGAATCCTGTCCCCGGCGATCACTCGTTGATACGACCAATGAGTCTCCGCCAAGTTACTGATTGACTCAATTTAGTCCTAGCCGAACACTTGACCCCAAAAAAACTAACATCAGGGCTGCGTAAGATCTTATAGACCTGCATCTCGGCCTCAACTGGTCGAGCTCGGCTATCTGCTACAGCCTTCGTAGGTGCCGACTGTTATGGACAGATGTCTTAAATCTGTCTGATGGTCTGTCGATGATATCGACAGGGTTTTGATAACATCGATGGCAGTCGTCGATGACATCGAAGGTTGCTTGATGCCATTGATAATTCATAGAATTTTTCACCCCTAGTTGCTGGACAGTTTTGGTTCGTCTTCGATGACATCGATGGACCTTCGATGATATCAAAGATGTTACGCAGATTTTTTGCGGAAATGCAGATTTTGCTATTTTTGTTTCCTATTCTAATTCTACTTCTTTCTAAACTTATATAAATTGGTGTATGCATGATTGAGAGGTATTCTAAAGGCTTTCTAAAGGAGTTCCAAAAGTTCCTAAAAGGATTTTAGGGTTTTTAAAGGGTGTAGTAAGAGTGAGATTCGAGGTTGTTCGAATCGGATAAGTCCTCTCTCTTGTAATTTCTATTTTCATAGTGGAGATCTGTCGCTTTGTGCCGTGGTTTTTTCTCAAAAAAGTTTTCCACATTAAATCTGTGTGTTCTCTTGTGTGCTTGGTGTCATTGGATTACTATCCTAGATCTAGATCTGTATAATTCCGCAGTATAAAATTCCAACAAGTGGTATCAGAGTAATCATTGGGGCACAGATTTGAATCTGAGGGATTAGTAATAATGGCAAGCACTAGGTATGAGATTAAGAAGTACTCAGGAAAAAATAATTTTGAGTTATGGAAGATCAAGATGATAAGTTCCTTAATCAAGTAAGGCGAAGATGGTGCTCTTGAGAAGCGAAAGTCTACTATGACTGATGATGAATGGAATACTCTTGATAAAAAAGCATTATCATCGATCCGTTTATGTCTCACGGATGAGGTTCTCTACAACATCATGAGGGAGAAAACTGCGGCTAAGTTATGGGCGAAGTTAGAGGATGTCTATGCAAAAAAATATTCTGAAAATCACCTACACTTGAAGCGACAATTATATAACTTCAAGATGGCAGAGGGTGGAGATTTGGAGGCTCACATCAACAACTTTAATAAATTAGTTTGCATATTGCTGGATATGGAGGAAGTGATGAAATATGAAGAACAAGTATGTATGTTGCTGAATTCTCTTCCGGCGTCGTATGAGTCATTCAAGGACACTATGTGCAGCACGAATAAAACCCTGAGTGTCGATACCGTTATCTCAGCCCTTCAAGGAAAGGCTATGAGAAAGCTAAACGGTGACATGAGGACATCTTCTGATGCACTATTTATAATGGGTAGGAATTCTTAACAAGGTATGGGTTCTCCAGGTTATATATCCAAATCAAAGGGTAAGGGCAAAGGAAAGGTAAAGTACTGCAATTGTCGGAAGGAAGGACATGTGAAAAAGGATTGTAGAAATCCTAAATCGAAATAGAAGATTCTGAGGCTTCGTACAAGGAGGTCAATGCCGCCATGTTAGATGGATCGAGTGGATGTGATGGTAATGTTTTGTTTGTGTCTACTATCAGGTGGCCATACGATGATCGTAAAGGCGAGTGGATGCTAAACACATGGGCATCTTTTCACATGACTCCTCGTTGGAGTTGGTTCGCTAGCTATAGCGAGTGCAATGGTGGACAAGTTTTTATGGGCAATGGTTTTACCTATAATGTTGTGGCTATTGGTATGGTGCGCATCAAGATGTTTGATGGAGTGAAGCATACCTTAACTGATGTCAGGCACGTTCCTGATTTGAAGCAGAATCTAATTTCTTTTAATGTACTTGAGGCAAAAGGATGCAAGTACACAAGTATTGATAGTGCTCTTAAGGTATTTAAGGGGGTATGGGTAATCATGAAAGTGCAATGACTTGGTAACATGTACAGGTTGATTCCACCTCTGCACGTGTGTGGCATGCTGGGCATGACCACATGAGCGGGCAGGGCAAGAAAGCTGAGACGTGCGGATAGAGATACAGATTAGGTGGAGTAGCCACCTGTGAGAAGAATCACACGGCATTATCGCAGAATATCGGCAAGGTACATGGACGACTCCAATATCGCAGGGGATTCATCTTTTATTCAGATGACTCTAGGTGAGTTTAGTGCTGAGAAGTGTAAGGTGATTATGGGCGATATGATGGATTTGTTGTACCAGACCGACATATGAGAGCGGGTGGAGCTTTCAGTGGGCTGGAGAGTGGTTGGATGCAGGTGGATCTTTAGGAGGATACAACATAGATACAGGGCGAGGTTGGTAGCGAAGGGATATGCTCAGAGAGAAGGGTTCAGCTTCTCAGAGATACTCGCACCGATGGAATTGCAGGTGTCTATTAGATTCGTGATTGGCGCTGGTTGGCCAATGTGATCTTGAGCTGGAAAGATGGATGTGGAGTTTGCACTTTTGCAAGGGAAAGTGAAGAGCAAATTTACATGAAGTAACCAGAGCAGTTCGAAGTTAAAGGGGCTGAGAAAAGACTTTGCAGGAGGTCGTGGTTCAACCTGTCACCTAGGCAGTGGTTTGATTCCTTCATGGTGAGCCAGGAATTGATAATATGCAGATCACCAAATTATGACATGTCTGAAATCAATGTACTAAAGACTCGGTTAAGTGGGACATTCAGGATGAAGGATCAGGGAGCTGCAAAGATGGTTCTCGGCGTTGAGACTGAAAGAGGAGTAGGCTTTGGTAATCACAGGAGAAATACCTTGTGTGTAGGTATTGATCAAGGATGTAATAGGTCAGGAAAAGCTAGAGAGCATTCCCTACTCATCTCTCCTCAAGTTTTCCTCAATATATGTCCCAAAACAGATGAGGGAAAGCAGGATATCTCATGAGCCTTATTCGAATGTGGTTGACAGTGTATGCCATGGTCTGGATTAGACCGGTTATTTCACAGGCTATCAGTGTTGTGAGCAAGTACCCCGACAAGCAATATTGGGTAGTGGTGAGATGGTAAGAAGACTACGTCTTTTCTTTTGGGAAGACGAGCAAAGGTGGTTGGGCATGTGGATTTAGATCCGACAGACATGATCAACAAAAATGTTCCTGCAGAGAAGTTCAAGTTTTGTACCACTTCTCTGGGCTTGACGATGGCGTAAAACGAAGACGGAGTGTGCAAGATAAGCTATTATGTGATGCAGAGATAAAAGAAGAGGACAAGAAGCTACACGAATGAAGATTGAAGACATGGTAGAGATTGTTATGGACAAATGTCTTAAATCTGTCTAGTGGTCTGTCGATGATATCGATAGGGTTTCGATGATATCGATGGCAGTCGTCGATGACATCGAAGGTTGCTCGATGCCATCGATAATTCACAGAATTTTTCACCCCTGGTCGCTGGATAGTTTTGATCTATCTTCGATGACATCGATGGACTTTCGATGATGTCGAAGATGTTACGCAGATTTTCTGTGAAAACGCAGATTTTGCGATTTTTGTTTCCTATTCCGATTCTACTTCTTTCTAAACTTATATAAAAGGGTGTATGTGGGATTGAGAGGTATTCTAAAGGCTTTTTAAAGGAGTTTCAAGCGTTCCTAAAAAGGATTTTAGGGTTTCTAAAGGGTATAGCAAGGGTGAAATTCGAGGTTGTTCGAATCGGGTAAGTCCTCTCTCTTGTAATTTCTATTTTCATAGTGGAGATCTGTCGCTTTGTGCTGTGATTTTTTTTCGAAAGGATTTTCCACGTTAAATCTATGTGTTCTCTTGTGTGCTTGGTGTCATTGAATTACTATCCTAGATCTATATCTGTGTGATTCCGCAGTATAAAATCCCAACACCGACCACTTAACCTTAATCCCCGTAGAGGATCTTGGAAGACAGTTGCAACTACCACTTGCCCAGTAGGAAAATTTTTCATCTAAGGAGTACATCTCGGGGCTATAAATAAGAGCCCAATCTATAGGAAAGAGGTACACACTATTACCCTATGTTCGACTACACTCAATTGGCCTGCACTAACTTTGGCATAAGAGCGTGCCCTACCTTAGCTAAAGTCTCTATTGTTGTTTTACCTGTGCAGCAAGGACTCAAAGGTCCAGTTTGGATGACCAGAAAACTGTATCAACAGTACCTGTTTTCAGGTTAATTGGGTTCAGGCCTTGTTGCACCTGTGTCTAGTTCTTGAAGACTTAGACTTTGATTCAATCAGGTTCAGTTACTCATTAATTGGGTTTTTTATCCAGGTGCCAAGTTAGTTAGGGAAAAATGAGATCATTTACGTAGTTAGGCCAGGTTAATTGGGTTCAGGCCTTGTTGCACCTGAGTCTAGTTCTCGAAGACTTAGACTTTGATTCAATTAGGTTCAGTTACTCATTGGTTTTTTGATCCAGGTACCAAGTTGGTTAGGGAAAAATGAGATCATTTACGTGGTTAGGCCAACTAGATGGATGGAGTAGACTGCACACACATGTATCACTTTAACATATGTATGGTATGTAAACGAATTTTCTTATACATGTGTGGCTTAAAAACCTCATTTCTTTTGCTAGAATAACTAATATATAATGTTCTTATTAAATATAGGGGGCATAACTTGACTCTAACTAGGTCCATAACATGGACCTTACCTGAACCTGACTGGATCTGATGTTTTAACCCCAACCTAGCTCAATTTCTTAACTTGGTCTGTCCATCCTTTACCTGCAGGTCTGGTACCCACTCACAGCCTTATCTAATGTTTCTAGCGTACCTGAGTTTGCTAGTGAATCAGCTTGAAATCTCATCAGGTCAAGTTGACACAGTTGAGTTTTGAGTCGAATCAGCAAGTTTTAGAACCATGGTGACCTCCAACAAAGGAAACTAGCTAGGCCACTATTGGTAGCTTTGAGACAGGGTCACATTCTATCAAAATCTGACTGTGAGATGTGCAGCCTCTCTTCTCAAAAGTAAAAAAATAAAGGTTGAATCTATCAATAAGAGTGGGCGTAGATAACAGATTCCAAAAATAATTGTTTTTTTGGTGCCCGTGGGCCATGCAGTGTAATAATACATGCGACACAAAGGCTGGCCCCGTTCGGACCCACCAAGCCCCACTGCTTGTTTAATTTGTCCATTGTTTTCACTGTCCTAGAGATGATGCAGCGGGCCCGTCCAAGATGTGAATTCAGTGGATGAGGATAAGCACTTAATTCCTGACATGGTGAGGTTTGATTGAGCTATATCTACTTTAATCTGTTAAGTAGGTAGGGTGGCATGTGGCCCAATTAAATGTTACCACATTGGGGTCACATCCATAAATTTGCGTTGAAGCTATATTTACTTAGATTTATGTCCTAGGTGCCACATGGCCAGGCAAGACAAGTGACAAGGACGCGGATTGGATACTACCCAGCCCATACCAAGCTAGGAACCAACAGGGGCTCTGTTGGGCCACAGTAATGTGTGGGTTTTATCCACACTATTCATCCATTTTGCCCTATCATTTTAGGACACAAGCTTAAAAATGAGGCAGATCCAAGGCTCAAGTGGACTACGCACTGGAGATTGAACATTTATCATTGAAAACTTTTGGAGGCCACGGAAGTTTTATATCAAGTTGATATTTGTGTTTTCCCTTTTCATACAAGTCCACGTGACCTTATGAATAGGTTACATGTCAACTAACTATCACGATGGTCCATGAAGGTTTCAACAGTGGAGTCATTATCATCACTGCCGCAATTCATGTGGTGAGCTCCACTTGATCCTTTGGATCTACTTATTTTTTAGCTTTAGCTTAAAATGATATGAAAAAATGGATGGACATTGTACATCATGGTCGGCCCTCAAAGACCATATCCATTCCTAGCTTGTGACCTGCCATGTGGGTGGGACCCTGACTATATGGCCCACCTTGATGTATGAATTTGTATGTCCATACCGTTCATCTATTTTTTCAGCTTAAATTAGGATATAGTCCAAAAAATGAAGCACATACAAATTTTAGTTGGACTACGTACACTTAATAGAAAGGGTGGTTATCAACTATTAAAAACCTTTTGTGGGCCACAAAAGTTCTGGATGAAATTGATATTTGTTTCTTCCTTTTATCAAGGTCTGTTTGACCTTATCAAAGGTAGGACGGTAACGTTACAGTAGACTATAGGAAGTTTTTAATGATAAGCATTCAATGACACCCTGGAGTGAAGTCGCACTCCCAATCCGCATCCAGCGAGCAACCAATTTACATTTTTATGTGGTTGAGAGCACGCCCTGCTGCGTTTTGACTTGATACCTATGGTAGCTGATGAGGGTCGAATATTGCATATCAGACCCCAGTTATTACCTAATTTTATGTTCATGATAATGTTTAATGCCATATTTTAATTATATTTTTATTACAGGATGAAATTAGGAGCGTGTATTGAAAAATGATGTTAAAAGCATGGATTTGACTCTCCGGAATTACCAGAGCACGGGATGGACTCCAGAGGACCAATACTGAAGAATTTACATGCCTGGGACCCGAGGAAATCAAGCCGTTCACGTTTAAAGAGGCCCGAAACTGGTCCAGAATGAAAGATCACATGGTTCCCTCCATCCAATTGGCTCGAAACTTTATACATGGGATTAGGGACATAAATTAACCGTACATTTCAAATTTCAGCCCTCGGATCACTAGGGAAGTGCCCCAACTGACAGATCAGTCCATAAACCGTTGATTCTGGACCCACCTGATATCTGGAATTGCCTAAAAATTGGTATCGATGGTTTAAATAATACGGGAAGCAGGATGGACGGATCAGATATCTTCAAAACATTGCAGTGGACCCCACATGAGAAGCGAAGTGCATATGTGCACCATGCACAAGAGCCGCACCACACCACCTTCCAAATTCAAATACCCGCTGACCGTCATCTTCCAAAGAAAATGGCAGTTGCCGTTTTTGCGGCAGCGAACGGACGACGCTGTTGGAGTTTGCGGTTGACTGTGGGACCCACTCATCACCTATCTGGATGATCCAAGCCGTCCATCTTGAAGATGGGCTCGAATACTATAAAACCATGTTTCTATTTTACTCCCATGCGTGCACATGTGTGCGGTACAGAGGCCACAAACGGACTGCCCTGTAACGTCCAAAACTGATCTTTTTGTGTTTTCTTCCCTGGGCCGTATCATTGGACGTTCAAAACTACCTATTCTTGACTGAAATTTCGTCCTGAATCCAATGGACGGGGTGGATTTTCCAGAAGACACTTCTATGGGGCCCACCGATCACGACAGCGAAAGGGTGCGAAAGTTTTGCACAAATTTGGAAACCCGGTTTTCCAGGCGGTTGTGGGCCACCATCTTTGATCATATGGCAGATCTGAACCGTCTATCATGTAGAGGACCCAAGAAAGTCCTAAGGGACGGTGTTTGTTGGAATTTGAACGAGGAAAGTATGGTGTTTTGAGGTCCTGAACTTGGCTGCGAAAAGGAATTTTGCTGCGCGTGCGACAGCTTCCCAAATCCGAATTTCACCACTCCAGCCACTCCATCAGCTATAAAAAGAGTTGCAAAACATGAGGAAGGGCATTCAGAAATTGAAAAAAGTGGAGAATTCCAGATCTAGAGCAAAGGAGAGAAGAAAAAGAAGAAAGAAGAAAGAGAAAAATTGGTTTGATGTTTGTTATTGAATTTTATTTATCCATATGTTTAATGGATTTTATGGGTAACTAATCTCTCAGCTAGGGCTGAGATGAAACCCCTAATTTGAACACCTCTTTTTCTATGTTGATTTTATTTTAATTAGATTGGTTTGTTTCTTTCCCTAGTGTGCTTGATTGCTTTAAATTCTATACTTCTCCATCTATGAACTTGATCAGAGTCTATGGATGGATGTGGTCTAGATGCTTATTCTAGGTGCTTGTATCTCGATCATGAACAGTTCTTCTGTAGAGGAAGAAACAGTGCTTTCTTGAATCAGCATATTCCATATGCCCGATTTGGACATGGGATATGTTATTCATGGCATTGCTTGAAGGAATTAGACAATCTGTATGCCCGATTAAGGACACGATTGTGCTTTCTCTAGATAAGTTAGATCAATCTATATTAAAGTGAATTAACAGATAAAACAAGGGTTGGGATAATTAGGGGTGGATTCGAAAGTCCTAGTGCTCTTTCTCTTATTGAATTTTCTTCCTATCCTCAATAGTTATTTTCCATAAATTTGTGTTAGTAATTTGCTCCATTATTTGTTGAATTAGTTAAGGAGGATCACAGATTTGAATTGTGACGATCGATCCTCGTGGGATTCGACCTCGATCTTACCGAGTTATTACTACATCACACCCTACACTTGGGAGTGAACAAGTTTTAAGCGCCATTGCTTGAAGACCATTTTCGTTCCAAATTGAACTTAGGATTCTCTCTTATCATAATTCATAGCTTAGGATTTTACTAACTTAGAATTTTTTATTTATTTTTTTTTTTTTTTCTTTATTTTAGAACTAACCTATTTCTTGTTTTGTAGGGTCCTGAAATAAACTTCTAATTTGGTAATCCCTTCCAAGTTTCTTACTTTTTCTAATTTCTATTTTTAGAATTAGGATTTTATTTTTTTAGAAATTTTTAGTTTCTAATTTTATATTTAGATTCTTCTTTTAAGTAACTTTCTATTTTCTAGTTTTAGAAATTTTTTCCTTTTTAGAAACTAACTTAGCTTTTTAGTTTTAGTAACTTTCTAATTCTAGGATTTCTTTCCTTTTTAGAAACTATATATTTTATTTTTTTTTTAGAAAATTTCTAATTTTAGATTTTCTGTTTTAGAAACTAACTTGTTTTGTTTTCTTTTGCAGGATTTTAACATAGATCTCCAATTGGTAACATCTTTCTAAATTCTCCAGTCCTCTCTACTTTCTATTTTGAGATTTAAGTTTTCAATTTTTAGGAATTTTCTACTTTCTAACTTTGGATTTGGTAACTTTCTATTTTCTAGTTTTAGAAACTTTCTTTTTTAGAAATTAACCGTTGCTTAGGATTTTTCTATCATTATTTTAGGAAACTTAATTTGTTTTTGTTTTTATTTACAGGAATTGGGGAAGGAAGCTACTAAGTGAAGGAGGAGCTTCTTAAATCTTCTGACATCAATCATCTCCTTTCCTGGGTTCTTTCTTCCCATTCTTGTTGATATAGTTTTAACTTGTTTTAGAATCTCATAGTTTCTAGTTCTAGTTTTATTTCTCTTAGGTTGCTTTTTAGTTTAGTTTCCTTTCTTACATTCTGAATAACTTAGTTTATGCTAGACGTAGATCTCTAGATAAAGAACTAGCACCTTTTGATCTGAAATAGAAAGAACATTCCATAGAAGATTGAAAGATATCCCAGTTGAAATGGCGAAGAGAATGGAACTAAAACTCTTAGAGATTATTCACTCTGTCCAATTCAATGCGCCCTCATGCATAGTGTTGCCCACCACCACGGCAAAGACACTTTGAACTCAAGATCTGGGTCATACGATTCTTGCCTTCTTTTTGGGTTGGACAAGGAGGACCCATATCATCATGTGAAAGAATTCTGAGACATTTGCTCCACCTTTAAATTCCAAAACTTCTCGACGATTCGATCCGCCTACGCTGTTTCCTTTTCTTTGAAGGATAAGGCGAAAGCATGGTTGAATTCTCTAGAAGTTGGGTCTATCACTACATGGGACCAATTGTCTAGAAAGTTCTTAAACAAGTTCTTCCTGTTCACAAAACTAATGCTCTCCGTAGAGAAATCACTAATTTCACACAAAAAGAGGAGAGCACTTTCATGAATGTTGGGAAAGATGGAAGGACTTGCTTCTTAAATGTCCACACCACGGTTTTGAGAAGTGGCAACAAGTGCAATACTTTTATGACGGTCGACACCCCAGAACCGTCGCATGGTTGATGCCACCAAAGGAGGGGTCCTTCATGACCAAAAGCGATCTGCATGGAAATTCTTTGAAACCTTGTGTGAAAACTCCCAAAGAATGGGACTATTCAGATAGAGGTGAAAGAAATTCCCAACCACAAAAAGAGAGGTGGCATATATGAGATAGAGTCACACCAGATCTCCATGCCAAGATTGATGGCATGACAAAGAAGGTTGATGCTCGATGTTACATAATGGACCTCCACAAACAACTCAAGCCGAGGCTTGTGCCATATGTTCTAGTTCTACCCATCCTACGCAATCTTGCCCATCTGGTACAGCATTTCCAGAATTCATCTCTGAACAAGTTCATGCTTTAAACACCTTTCAGAAACACTGGGAATGATCCTTACTCAAACACTTACAACCCAGGTTGGGCTAGGCATCCAAATTTTTCTTGGGCAAAGGGCCACAACAAGGAGGACCATCTGGAAATCCTCCCATGCAACCTTACCCTCAAGCTGGCAATCAACAACTCCAACAGTTTCGCAATATCAACAAGTCCCTTCACAATCACGGAAAACATCTCTTGAGGATACACTCCATCTTTTTATGCAGAGTTCTCTCCAATTCCAAAAAGACACCCAACAAACTTTACTAGCCAACCAGCAAAGCTTACATGCAAATGCGCAATCCATTGCCAAGCTGGAAGTACAAATGGGTCAACTAGTCTTTGCCACATTGAGTGAGAGAGAAAAGGCAAGTTCCTAGTCAACCTGTGGCTAATCCAAAGGGACAGTATGAGATTGGCTCTAATTCTAACCAAGGACAATATCATGAGCAAGCCAAATTGATCACTACCCTTAGGTCAGGCAAACAGATTGATAACAGAATAGAGATACCTAGGGATGAATCAAATCAAGGTGAAGCAGAGAGACACACCAATGCATCCAAAGTCCAAAAACTCTCTGACTCTCCAAGAGCCGCTGACGTGCCACCTTACGTGCCCAAAGCACCTTTTCCTCAACGTCTGGCACCAATGAAGAAAAGAAATAACTTTGATGAAATCCTGGATGTGTTTAAAAAAGTGCAAGTCAACATTCCATTACTTGATGCCATCAAGCAAGTCCCTCCTTACGCTAAGTTTCTTAAAGATTTATGCACTCAGAAGCGTAAGCAGAATGTTCATAAGAAGGTCTTCCTTGCAGAGCAGCTCAGCTCCATGATTCAACATAACACCCCTCCTAAATTTAGGGATCCAGGAGCTCCCACCATTTCTTGCGGCATAGGAGATCATAAGATCGGGAAGGCATTGCTTGATTTAGGGGCGAGCGTCAATTTGTTACCATATTCAGTTTATGAGCAGCTAGGACTTGGTGAGTTGAAACCGACTAAGGTAACATTACAACTGGCTGATAGATCTGTCAAGGTTCCCCGGGGTGTTATTGAAGATGTGCTAATCCAGGTTGATAAATTCTATTTTCCAGTGGATTTCATAGTTATAGATACTCACCGTCTGAGAATCCTCATAGTCGATCCCAGTCATCTTGGGTCGTCCATTTTTGGCCACATCTAATGCTATTATAAATTGCCGAAATGGAGTTATGAAGTTGTCCTTTGGTAACATGAATATTAAACTCAATGTTTTTAATGCAGGACAACAACCCGCGGATTTGGACGACATTTTTGAAGTGGACATGATCGAGAGCCTTGTGCAGGACTCCTTCCGTACATCTTTTGAAGATCCACTTGAGACACCGCTTAGCACAATCGGCATGGATTTTGACATCGATAGTCCCATCCACGAAGTCAATGCCTTTGCGACTCTACTCCTATATTGGAGACTGAAAAATGGAGAGCGAAAGTGGAACCTCTTCATCCCTCTGAGACTCTTCCTGACAGCACAGTTTCTAACTCTGAGAAGGCAAAAGAGAACAGGTTGCTTAATGTTCTTCGAACATATAAGGCAGCAATTGAACGGAAGATAGCAGAAATACAAGGAGTGTGCCCCACTGTATGTAAGGATCATGCTGTGGAAATGTCACATACAATACAAAGGAAGCATGATCTTAACATAGAAGAAGTTGTTCGACGGAAAGTCCTTAAATTGTTTGATGATAGTGTCAATTACCTCATTTCAGATAGCACAGTTTATGGGAACTCGCATCACTTGTCTGGGATTGGTTAACCACGTGTTGAGGTAAGTTCTGTGGCGGACCTTGGTCTTAAAGATTAATGAATTCATGGTCCGTTCTTGTCTGGCTGAAGACGTTAAACTTAGCGCTCCTGGGAGGCAACCCAGCATTTCATTTGATTTCTTTCTCCTTGTTAGTTAGTTCCATGTTTGTGGGTAACATTACTGCAAACCCTCACGAGACTACAACTCGTCCACTAGGGGTAACCTATGGGTTTAAAGGCTTGTTGCATATGCTAAATGCAATCGAGAGCACCTGCGAAAGTGGTATAGGTAGGATCTTTTATTTTACTGATTTCTCTCTTGTTCTGACTCGCTTTTACGCTGATATTCTTGAGAACGCCTCTTGATTCTCCATCCAGGTACTATATTTTCCTCACTCCTCTTTTCTTTTCGTTGTCTCATATGCATTGCATGTTTATTTTTTTTACATTGAGGACAATGTAGATTTTAGGTTGGGGGTGAGCAATTAGGTTACCTAAATTAAATCAGTATTTTCTTGGTCTTGAGCAAAAATTGTGAAAATTTTTAAAATTTTTCTGGACTTTCTGTTGACTTTAAAGTGATTTTGAAGGATGGTTGTGATTTTGAAATTACAAGATACAGAATGTGAGAAATTATGACTCTTGGATTCAGTTGTCTGGCAAATTTCACATTGAAGTTTGAATGGTTAATCCATGATTAGAAGTTGTAAACATTGATTGAGCCATGATTTCACATATCAGATCTCGTTTACACATTAAGTTTTCAGTTCGATATTAATTGATAACATGGTAATCACTAAGCATGAAAGGAACCAACCTGAAAAATAAAATTTTTAGCATCAGTCTATAAGAAGAATTGAAAGATTAAGTCGCATAATCGTCATCATAGGTTTGCTCCTTATAGATGAAGATTCGATTCCTCATAGTTGACATGAGAAAAGATTTAGGCGACAAGTTTTCACCATAGGTTTGCTCCCTATAGGTGCAGATTTGATTCTCCTCCTTGGCATACTATTCATAAAGAAATTCAAAAAAATGGTAGAATGAAAGGTTAATCTGTAAGGCAAGTGTGGTTCCAGTTTTGGGTGACACGAGCTCTGTTGTTAATTACCAATGATATCATGAAATTGACAATTGAATCTCTTAATGGTTGTAAGCCGGGATTACATTATGCACTCATGGAACTCAATGTTTAAAATTGTTCTAATTAATGGATTAATTTTTTTAAACTTGATTATGTAGTTTATTGTAAAGCTTGATTTCAGGAGAAAAATCTTCTCACCATTCATGAATCGTGGAATTTTCACATCTCAATTATCTGTTCACCCGTCACTTGAGTTTACAGGAATTGTCTTTTATTTCTGAAATTATTTTTCGCATGTTTTGCTCGGGACTAGCAAAATGCTGGTTGGGGGTTGTGATGAGGGTCGAATATTGCATATCAGACCCCAGTTATTACCTAATTTTATGTTCATGATAATGTTTAATGCCATATTTTAATTATATTTTTATTACAGGATGAAATTAGGAGCGTGTATTGAAAAATGATGTTAAAAGCATGGATTTGACTCTCCGGAATTACCAGAGCACGGGATGGACTCCAGAGGACCAATACTGAAGAATTTATATGCCTGGGACCCGAGGAAATCAAGCCGTTCACGTTTAAAGAGGCCGAAACTGGTCCAGAATGAAAGATCACATGGTTCCCTCCATCCAATTGGCTCGAAACTTTATACATGGGATTAGGGACATAAATTAACCGTACATTTCAAATTTCAGCCCTCGGATCACTAGGGAAGTGCCCCAACTGACAGATCAGTCCATAAACCGTTGATTCTGGACCCACCTGATATCTGGAATTGCCTAAAAATTGGTATCGATGGTTTAAATAATACGGGAAGCAGGATGGACGGATCAGATATCTTCAAAACATTGCAGTGGACCCCACATGAGAAGCGAAGTGCATATGTGCACCATGCACAAGAGCCGCACCACACCACCTTCCAAATTCAAATACCCGCTGACCGTCATCTTCCAAAGAAAATGGCAGTTGCCGTTTTTGCGGCAGCGAACGGACGACGCTGTTGGAGTTTGCGGCTGACTGTGGGACCCACTCATCACCTATCTGGATGATCCAAGCCGTCCATCTTGAAGATGGGCTCGAATACTATAAAACCATGTTTCTATTTTACTCCCATGCGTGCACATGTGTGCGGTACAGAGGCCACAAACGGACTGCCCTGTAACGTCCAAAACTGATCTTTTTGTGTTTTCTTCCCTGGGCCGTATCATTGGACGTTCAAAACTACCTATTCTTGACTGAAATTTCATCCTGAATCCAATGGACGGGGTGGATTTTCCAGAAGACACTTCTATGGGGCCCACCGATCACGACAGCGAAAGGGTGCGAAAGTTTTGCACAAATTTGGAAACCCGGTTTTCCAGGCGGTTGTGGGCCACCATCTTTGATCATATGGCAGATCTGAACCGTCTATCATGTAGAGGACCCAAGAAAGTCCTAAGGGACGGTGTTTGTTGGAATTTGAACGAGGAAAGTATGGTGTTTTGAGGTCCTGAACTTGGCTGCGAAAAGGAATTTTGCTGCGCGTGCGACAGCTTCCCAAATCCGAATTTCACCACTCCAACCACTCCATCAGCTATAAAAAGAGTTGCAAAACATGAGGAAGGGCATTCAGAGATTGAAAAAGTGGAGAATTCCAGATCTAGAGCAAAGGAGAGAAGAAAAAGAAGAAAGAAGAAAGAGAGAAATTGGTTTGATGTTTGTTATTGAATTTTATTTATCCATATGTTTAATGGATTTTATGGGTAACTAATCTCTCAGCTAGGGCTGAGATGAAACCCCTAATTTGAACACCTCTTTTTCTATGTTGATTTTATTTTAATTAGATTGGTTTGTTTCTTTCCTAGTGTGCTTGATTGCTTTAAATTCTATACTTCTCCATCTATGAACTTGATCGAGTCTATGGATGGATGTGGTCTAGATGCTTATTCTAGGTGCTTGTATCGATCATGAAACAGTTCTGTGAGAGGAAGAAACAGTGCTTTCTTGAATCTGCATATTCCATATGCCCGATTTGGACATGGGATATGTTATTCATGGCATTGCTTGAAGGAATTAGACAATCAGTATGCCCGATTAAGGACACAGATTGTGCTTTCTCTAGATAAGTTAGATCAATCTATATTAAAGTGAATTAACAGATAAAACAAGGGTTGGGATAATTAGGGGTGGATTCGAAAGTCCTAGTGCTCTTTCTCTTATTGAATTTTCTTCCCTATCCTCAATAGTTATTTTCCATAAATTTGTGTTAGTAATTTGCTCCATTATTTGTTGAATTAGTTAAGGAGGATCACAGATTTGAATTGTGACGATCAGTCCTCGTGGGATTCGACCTCGATCTTACCGAGTTATTACTACATCACACCCTACACTTGGGGAGTGAACAGTAGCTCACCATGACTTTTCAGAGATGAGTGCGACGCGACTGGTTCTGCGACGCGACTGGGACTCAGAACCAGCTATCTGGAATACGAATCCTAAGTGCTTACTACAAGCTGAAAACTCATCAATGTTATAATTTGATTGGGGCACATCGTCGCACCATGCATTTAATGCGGCAATGCTAACAATGTCAATGATGATATAGACCAATCATAATGTGAGAAAATTAAAAATTTTCTATTTACGTGGAGCCTACCTTGATGCATGGGTTGTGTATCTAGTCAGGCTCACACCACGGAAGCACTAGTCATGGTGTTTTTCTTTAAAAGCTTCATACGGCCCAATGTACTACAAACCTTATTCACCACTGTTTCCTATGGTGCATGTGGTTCACCTGAGATTTGTAAATCCATGGTTTTTGTACTCATGTTATAGAATTAATTAGAAAAACGAATGCACGGTGTAGATATACAACGCATACATCAAGGTAGGCCCCATGGTCAGGGTACCGACCACATTGCTGCAGGTTCCGGGTCCCAGCCAAACTGCGCCCTAATTATGCGTGGCTCTCATGTATGGCTAATAACATCCAGACCATCCAAAATTTGGGGCACGTTTTGGATGAAGAATATAGCTCTAGAATCATACTGATTAACTAATCATGGCAATTCTATCGATGGTTGGCGAATGGCCCTCACATAATGAGGACGAGATTGACTTGTAACCATGGTGGTAGCATTGGATATATATCCATGCACACCAAATAGTGGGCCCCATTGCAGAAGGATTAAAGTGAACCACTAAACTGATAGACCTGTCATGAAAGCCAAAACAGAAAACAGTCAATGGTCCAAATTGGATGAAAAATGTCCATTAGAGAGAGGGTCAGGATCGTCTCATCAATCCAGTTTTTATTTATTTAATCCGCCCAATCTAAAGTCGATACCATCATTCGAACGGTTCAATATTATTGAAGTACACGTGTGTCACATGTACAATTCATACCCTCATCATGTGTATGGATCATCACGCTCTGACAAACAAACAAACCAGTCACCTTTTCCTTTTTAGCTGATACGATTGATTACAGTAGATAAGTAGTTAATGCGAATGGGCCCCACACGTTAGCTACTTCCTTGTGTTGAAATCACGCGACTTTAAATCGAGGAAAGAAACATAACGAGAAATATATAAAACACAAACATACCTATACTCGAGTGTAACTAAGACGGATTATACCAACCTCACAAAAAAAAAAAAAAAAAAAAAAAACGAAAATTTAGTCATCATGGTGAAGATGATCGAAGAAGAAGAAAGTTCAAGTGTCCTTGATGCCCTTCCATTTGTGGGCCACCTCAAACATGGCCTTGTACGATGACCCACCTTCAGCTAATGCCGTGGTACTTGCATACTTGAGCTCCACCATCCTTCTCCGCAGTCTCTTCCCTTCTTCTCCTTCCATCAGCCCTTTCACGACTCGAGCGATCTCCGCCCTCCCAATGATGCCACTTTCCCCATCGGTGGGCCTTAAAGCCACCTTCAGATCTTCCACCATCATCACAGCGTTCATCTTCTGCTCAGCATAGAGAGGCCATGCTATCATGGGCACGCCGTGCACAATACTCTCGAGTGTAGAGTTCCACCCGCAGTGAGTGAGGAACCCTCCTGTAGACTCATGGCTCAGCACTTGTATCTGTGGGGCCCACGAAGGGATCACATGGCCCACCCCTTTGGTCCTTGATAAGAACCCTTTAGGCAAGAAAGCCAAAGGATCTTGATTGCTTTCCACACCGAAAAACGTTGCATTGGCCTTCTTTTCACTGGGGCTGCGTGCAACCCACAAGAATCTCTGCTCACTCATCTCCAATCCCAACGCCAGCTCATTCACCTGCTCAAGCGAGAGGGTCCCACCACTCCCAAAACAGACGAACAGCACAGAACCACGTGGCTGCTCATCCAACCACCTCAAGCACTCCGACCCATCACCTCCACCGATCGCAACGGTCTGTATGAGCGGTCCAACTGGGTAGACAGCCGGGATACCCGGTTCCTTCTCCTTGAGAGCCTTTATCGGCCCCGGTTCCAACTCCACGAAGCTATTTACCAAAATACCCTCGGCTTCCTTGTAACGTTTGAACTTTTGTAATACATGTCCGTAAACCTCGTTCTTGCGGTCTTGAATCGGGTCCAGGAAGTCTTTCCCGTGAAGAGGCACACAACCCGGCAATTTCAGCGGTTCGGGGATATCTCTATACTCGCACGCGTACTGTTCGTCGAGTGTGGGTAAATGAAGGCAAAAAGATAACGCCATTGCTGATGGTGGGAAGAAAATGTAGGGTGGGATGCCGAATTCTCTTGCTACGTCGAAGGCGTCCATCCCAAAGAGATCAACGACGAGCGCGACGAGCCGGCTCGTCGAGACTAAGCTCTTAAGGACGTCGCGGATCCAAGGGAGGGACCGTGAGACAGTGGATATGATGCGCGTTTCGATCTTGCTGTCGGGAGGAAGGTCGTTGAGCGTAATTGGAGGGAGTTGGATGGAATTCACATTCTTCGGGAGGGCGTCGACAACGGCTTTTTGAGGATTGGAAGAGGAATCGGTGGAGATGGAGAGGAAGGTGACTGAGAAGTTGTGGTGGAGGACTAGTCGTCTGGCGAACTCGGCGAGTGGGATGAAGTGACCTATGCCCGGACTCGGCAGAATCGCTATGTGGGGAGGTCTGCTGTCTTCCATAGCTACTCTTCTCTCCTCTATTTTGTTTTTTTTCTTTTCTTTTATTCTTTTGCTTGTGGTGTCTGTGAATGGAGAGATTTGGATTTATAAAATGCGCGGAGGCAGATTCCACAGATTCTTTCAAGTGGGTTGTTGCTGTTGTTTTTTCCTGGTAGTTTTCCGTATGGCCGCTCACCTTTTCGGCTACGAACTAAAAACCTACTGCATTTACACTATTTATCAAAACCCACCTATAGGATATAATTATCACTATTAGACATTTAAACGCCTGCACGTATAGGCTATAGTTATCACTATTAGACATTAAAACGCCTGCTGTTAGGTACATGTACTAATAGGTTTTTGTTTTTTAGTATTGCTCAGCTACCCTCACTTCCCGTATGGCCTGCTGTATTAGGTAGGATTATTAAGGTGGATGGAATTGCAAAAGTTACCATAAATGTACGGGCAAGGCATTGTCCCAGGATTGGGTTTATCCCCTATTTTCTAATACTATATTTGGAATGTATGCATTAAAAAAAAAAAAAAAAAAAAATCCTCAGATCATGTTTCAAATTGCATTTAGATTGAATGCAAATGCAACATAGGATTAGTAATCATATCTCACACTTTTCAACACAAGGCGTATTTTCTAAAGCTTATAAAGTTAATTTTAATCTCATATCACACTCCTTCCAAACATGCCATCCTGAATTTCAAAGTAAGATTAGTAACGCAATCCCATTTAATACAACTTAATATATACCACTGTCCAAAAAGGTAATGCACCTGGCAATCTCCCTCGTTATGCTTAAACCACCGGTAATTAACCTTCAATAGTACATGGGGCCCACCTTGTTGTTTATGAGAAATCCACCCCATTCATCTGTTTTTTTCACTCATTTTAGGGTACCTGTCCCAAATGAGGTAGTGATGTAGAGTGGGTCGCGGACAATTACATGGCAAAGATGGATCAGAAAAGGCCCGGTCGGTGACAGAAGTGATCTGGACCATCAGACCTTAAATCAGGCGTATCTCACAATTCGGGATGAGTTAGCCGACGAAAAATATATGATTTTGGGGTAGAACGAGCTACTTTAGCCAACCAATCCAGCTATGCAGGGTTGCGACGCTCGGAATTGCGAGAAACCCCTGATTTGATGGTCGTTTCCCTATTTCAATTTCGTTTTTACTATAAATAGTAAGTTTTAGTTTGCTTATAACTCTTCTTCCGTTGGGCTTTAGGAGTTGCGCCCAACGTGAAAAGAGCTTAGGATAATTAGGAGAATGGGTTGGTGAAGCCAAATAGGACACTTACTATTTTTGGCCGAAAACCTTGCGCACTAGTAGACATCACGACCGTCTATAAATAGTAAGTTTACTATTTATAGTAAGTCGTGAATTCTAGAGTCTAGTTGTAGTTTGATTGATTTCTTTCCCATTGCTTAGTACTTTATTTAAAGGGTTGTGAACTCGTTTTTATTCATTCATTAATCTATTTTGAATTTATTTAGAATTTATTTCTATTTTCTGCTCTCTTTTCTCGTGGATTCGAGAAAGTCTCTGTGAGGAGTCCAGAGAAGTTCCGTGGATTCGGAATAGTTATCCTCTTGAGGAAGACGGTGCTCGACCTCACGTCCTCCCCTGCGTCAGGTAGATCCAAAGTTCATTTGTCCATTGGAGCTTCCAATCGGCCTCCACTATAAAATGATCATGAGAAACAGATGGATAGCCTGGATTGTCCCAAACATCCCATATACCCACAGACAGCCAGCGAGCCTGTATTCCCCACTATTTCATGTGGATTTGGCTTATTGAGCTTTTGGTTGGACTCATATTTGGTCCTATGATCTAATTTAAAATAACCTAATTAAACAGATAAATGGAGCAAATTTGTCACAAACATCACAGTGGACCTCACCCAAGTCGGGCAACACTTGCCTTCTGGACTTAAATGTTCATCAAACCTGTAACTGGGGCATTAATTGATCTTAATTGCCGTGCTATTCTAACCTAGACCCTATGTGGGGCCACTTTGATGATTTTCAGAAATCCACAACGTTCATCTGTTTTTTCAGATCGTTTTATTGCATAGGCATAAAAATAAAAATGAGGCAGATCCACGATCATAGTGGGCCCAGATGGCCATGGGATTTTACAACTATGGGAGTTACATCCCATTCTTTCCTGTTGTGCAGCCCACTGGAGCGTAGTTTCAGCCTCATTCCAGAGTCCTTGCCCAAAAATGATATGGCAAAACAGATGGACAGCATGGATTTATGACACACATCCTGCGGCCACACACGAATATGTCAACAGTCGACGTTCAATACCCACTGTTTTATGTTCGCTTCACCCACTTGAGCTTTGGATTGGCCTCATTGGGCCATATCATAAAATAAGGTTGGCAGAATGGATGGGCGGAGTGGATTTGTCACAAACGTCATGGTGGGTCCCACCTACGGTCGAGCAACCCTTGTCCTCTATGCTAAAATATCCACCAAACCTCCTGCTCCCGTTGGTTGTCATTGCCAACCTAACTCCAACCGTACATGGAGCCCACCTTGATTTTTGTGAGAAATCCACACGGTCCATTTGTTTTTCAACTCATTTTATTGAATGGACCCGAAAAAAATAAAATGAGGCAGCTTTGAAGCACAAAATGGACCCCACGATACACCAATATGTTTCAACAGTGGGCGCTCAATCTCACTGTTTCCTGTCGTATAGCTTGCTTGAGCTCTGAATCTTCTCGTTTTTTTATATCCCATTTCCTAAAATGAGCTAGGAAAATAGATATACAGAGTGGATTTATGAGAAATATCATGTAGCCTAATGAATGTTTCAATGGTGGGGGTTCAATCCTTAATTCTTTTCTGTTCATTTGGCTTACTTGAGCTTTGTATCGATTGGCTCCATTTTTCACCCCATTTCTTAAAAGTTAGATGACCAATCCTATAGACGGGGTGGATTTATTATTTTTGCACCATGTCCTGAAATCATGCGATGCATCAGCTTAACTTGCATTCCCCCGTGCGATCTACTATCGTGGCAGATGAAAGCGCAAAAAGGATATGCAAATGGTAACTGATTAGGTGCGACCCGGCCTCACGCAACACGGTGGGTTTCTGTCCATGAGACCACCTTTATGTATTTATTCGTATATCCACATCGCCTATCCATTTTATCAGCTCCTTCTATTTGAATTTTAAAAATGAAGAATCCCAGGTGGACCACATCACTGGAAATAATGATAATTGAGCATTAAGAACTTCTTGTGGAGAACATAAGATTTAGAACAGACTACTATTAATATATATATTTTCCTTCCTCCCAGTTTTTATGACCTTATAAGCAGGTTAAATGGCAAATATATATATATATATATATATATATATATATATATATATATATATATATATATATATATATATATATATATATATATAGGAGATGGTCACCTGCGCACCTTTTCACGTGAGCACCAATGAGCACTTTTCCACGTGTCATGTGTCATGTGCACAGAATCTGAACGGTCTAAGTGATGCCGCACTTTGAAATACCATAGGCCCAATTTTCACCGATACAAAAATCTGGTGGGCCATGGCAAAAGGAAACAGTTTCCTCCCTTGATTTGCATTTCTCTTTGCCATGGCCCACCGGAGTTTTGTATCAGGCTGAAAATTGGGCCTATAACATTTCAAGAGGTGCGGCATCACTTGGACTGTTCAGATTCTGTGCACATGACACGTGTGAAAGGTGCTCATTGGTGCTCACGTGAAAAGGTGCGCAGGTGACCATCTCCTATATATATATATATATATATATATATATATATATATATATATATATATATATATATATATATATATATATATATATATATTACAGTGGGCATTACCATGGGCTTATCTTCACGCAAGACTTTCATACCGACATCATGCTTTCTCATACAATAACATTCAATGAATCAATTAAGATGGAAAAACGGGAGGGAAGTGCAGTAATTTGGCAAGAGTAAAATCATGAGAGGAGTTCAGTAGTAATTTCTGCAGTTAAATCAGAGTAGAATGGGCGTTTCAATAGTTAACGGTTTCATTAGTCGAGGCTGCCAGACCTATACGAAATAGGTAAGCGGGGTTTTGGTACATAACCGAGAAGACAAGCTGCGCCATGGAAAAATCCCTTTATTCGTTAACATTGAGGTCTCAAGTTCAACTTGCTGTACCACATGGTCCTGTCCAACCAGGACATGAACTCCAATCTATTAAGTTTTTACAAAATCAATTGTAATATGTTTTCCACAACATTAGAATCACGAATAACAAAAAGCAGACTATATTGTAACCAGTCGGACTATATAATAAAAAACAATTTGCATCCATTGATATGTAGCAGAATAAAAGTATGATCCATTAATGAGCTAATGTGATCTTTTTTATATACATAAAGTTTATGATAATAACGATCATGTGAATCTATTGGACAGGTAAGATTTTTCACCCATTTGAAAGGTTGGAAATCACGGCTGGGTGGATTGTAATTTGTAGTCAACTGTCTTGAGAACTTGTCTTTTTTATTTTGTTTTTTATGAGAAAAACTTGGGTACTCTACGGAACGTTGTGGTTGATACGCAGTCACTTGGAAATAATACACAATATTGAGTATAAGTAATTTTAATTAGAACGTCCAAAACATGAGCTTAAATTAGAACGAGATGTCACACTGATTAGGCTTTTTGACTACATGATTGGTTGATATTCAATGGACGGCTGCTGTGAGAATTAGGCTCATGTGTTTGTTTTGTACCATTTAATAATGGTGATGACTCTGCAACTGTACACATTGCGTAATTGAATCGCAGACCAAATGGTCCATAACACTGATCCAACTGTGGATGAAGCATAGCTTAAAAATTACACAGATAAAATAATATTAATCATTTGATTGTTCCATTGAAATTCGGACCACTAAGTCTACTTTGGACAATCCTTTGATAGCCATTAATTGAATGGTTAGGTTGCTTGATTAGCATGGATTTAGAGATATGCTCCAGAAATAGCAGACCGTTGGACTGGATAACTGGACTTCTGTATCGCACGTGAGATGGATCAGCCACCACCATTTTTCAAATCGTGAAAAACTAACATATATAGGTGTCTAACCTATCTTGAGAGAGAAAGGGACAGTAGGCATTGTGGCCTTGCGGGCTGGATTCCTGTAGGGGTGTCAATGGGCTGGTCTCCGCCTAAAGTTCAAAATTTGAATACGGCCTACGGCCGATCCTAACCCAGGCCCGGCCCGTTAACAGTCCTTATTCCTGAAAAGGGGAGTAAATTGATACTCTGTCAGTGTATGACGCTTAATAGACAGGCACCCATAAATTGTTCAAGTGTCATGCATTATCTTATACTAAATCAAAACTTTCTAGAACCCACTGCTTGCATATCAAAACCCAAACATTATATTATATAAAGAATTACAACCATTGATTTCGTGGACATTTGTTTGTTAAAATAAGACCATTGGATATTTTCATCTTAACCGTCCAATCAATGTCCATCAATCTGATAGTCAGATAGTCCAATAAACCTAAAATTTAGTTCAAGATACATCTAAAACTGGTACCCATGGATTAGACAGTTCAATTTTATGCAACATATAAAAAGTTTAAGTAATTTCGAAGTACCTGCTTATGATGCATTACACTCTGCCAGAGTACCAAAGTTTTCCTCCACTGAAATGGAGTGAGGTCAGATCTAACGTAAGCCTTATGCACTACGAAACTGATGTAAGCATTGTGCAATCCATATGAAAGCAATCTATTTTTTTTCTTCTTATTTAAATGTTTCCTTATTTTGGTTACTATGGAATAAAGGGCCACTTACCTACTTTTGGTTCTTGGAATCTTGTTTTTTGTTGGGGGGTTTATTTATTGGGTTGAAATGTTGCTGGAGACAATTGGAACCGATCTCTCTAGATGTGTCAATGTGATGAAAGTGGTAGAGACGTATGGGCATGTCTGTTACCTTAAAGTCTGATAATCTGGTGGGCCACATTTTTATGAAAGAATAGGACGGTTTTAATATATATATATATATATATATATATATATATATATATATATATATATATATATATATATATATATATATATATATATATCGATTTGCAGTCCACATACAATGAGAGGAGTCATTTTTAAGAAATAAAAATACAAAAGACAAGATCCGCCTGATTTTTTAGCTGTGGCACGTGTCGCACGCTCGTGACACATTGTGGGCGATGTGGTTGATGGCCGACAATAAGATAACACCCGTGAGTGACATTCGGGCTTTTAAGTAAAAGTTAAGAAAATAAAAATAAAGAAATGAATGTCTACATTGAAAAGGTTAAAGAGGATGTAACCGGATGATTAGGATGACGTAATCATTCAAAGGTTTTATACGGTGGACTATACACGGTACGGCCCACCAGTGAGTTATCCAGATTCACTCAATGAATCCACGGCAAAACCTGCTGTTGGGACCTACCGCGTGTTGTGGGCTTGATATCCGCTCCTTCCATCAGGTGGGCCTTTTCATGTTCACCATATATCCTTTATATCAAGCCGATAAAGGCTCAAGTGGGCCACAGCATAGTTAAAATTAAAATCATATCTAAAACCTTCTAGATCACACATTGTGGGCTGCTTTTGTTGCGCAGCACGCCAACAATGCGGTGAGCTTGGATCCAATATCAGGCCTTACCCACAAACGATAAACACGGAAAGAAATATAAATTAGAAACAGATCAAAGCAATCTAAAACAAACCACAAAACAATATATACGTGAAAAAACCCCAAACTAGGATAAAAAAACTATGGATGCAAACTTCCACTATGAAGAATAAAGATTACAATGCAATATACTAACTTCTCCCTTGGAAGAACATAGAAAACCTTTTGCCTACACCTTAAAATTATTTTCCCAATATTCCAATACACCTAGAAAAGCCCTAGGAACACCTATATATAGTTTAGACAACTTCCCTTCCGCACCCTTGCAAAAGGTGACACGAAAATCTACAATTCGCATCAGATTCGGAAACGAATCTGCGTAACCTACGACTAGTCGAAGGGGACCTACGAATGGTCGAGCTACGACTGGTCGAACAATCCCTACGACTGGTCGAAGAGCCCGAACATAAAAAACGATACTCGCTGGACTTTGAGTCGAACCGGTCTACGACCGGTCGAGCAGGCCTTTACGACAGGTCGAGCATGAGCCACGACCGGTTGAAGGCAGCCCCAGATGTGACTCCATATCTCAACAATCTTCCACTTGGAGACACATCGCCATAAACCTTCGTCTTCTTCATCCAGAGTGCACCACCTCCCAGTCTTCAAGCCTGAAGACCAATCAAAGCTGAATAGAGTTTCAGCTTCTCTCGTATGACCGTCTTGGTCAACATATCCGCAGGATTCTCACTTGTATGAATCTTCTCCAGAACAATCGATCCATCTTCTAGTAACGAACGTATGAAGTGATATCTAATAGCAATGTGCTTGGTCCTTGAATGAAAGGTTGAATTCTTAGCCAAGTGTATTGCACTCTGACTGTCACTGTACAGCTTGCAATCTGCTTGCTTCCTACCCAACTCTTCCATGAAACCTTGCATCCATATCATCTCCTTACACGCTTCTGTAGCCGCAATATATTCTGCCTATGTCGTATTGATAGATACTATCTTCTGTAACTGAGAGACTCAATTGACTGCAGCACTATCCAGAGTAAAGACATAACCTGTAGTGCTTCTTCTGTTGTCGATATCTCCTGCCAAATCTGAATCCACGTAGCCTTGTAGCTTGATTTCCAATTTACTATAGCATAGCCCTACACCCTTAGTAACTATCAAGTATCTAAGGATCCACTTCACAGCTTCTCAATGTTCCTTCCCGGGGTTGTTCATAAACCTACTAACAACTCCCACTGCTTGAACAATATTTGGTCTCGTGCTCACCATAGCATACATGAGACTCCCAATAGCTGACACGTATGGAACTTTAGCCATGTAGTCTTTTTCCTCCTGCTTCTTTGCACCTTGCTCCTTAGATAGCTTGAAGTGGTTGGCTAATGGAGTGCTAACCGGCTTAGCACCTCCCATATTGAATCGATCAAGTGCCTTGACTATGTACTCTGCCTGTAACAAAACTAGTTTCTTGTTTTCTCTATCACGCCTTATCCTCATGCCTAGGATTTGATTTGCGGCTCCCAAATCCTTCGTGACAAATTTTCTAAACAATTGTCTTTTGAGATCTAAGATGTCCTTTATGCTTGAACCGGCCACAAACATGTCATCAACATACAGAAGAATGATGATATATGACGTATCAAACTTCTTTAAATAACAACAGTGGTCTGCATGACATCTCTTGTAACCGTTTCCTGACATGAAACTGTCGAACTTCTTGTACCACTGCCTCAGGGCTTGCTTTATGCCATATATACTCTTCTTCAGTCTGCACACCTTGTTCTCCTTTCCTGGTTCTACGTATCTTGTCAGCTAATGCATATATATCTCTTTTTCAAGGTCCCCATGAAAAAAGGCTATCTTAACATCTAGCTGCTCTAGATGTAAGTCCTCTGTAGCCACTATACTTAAGACCATGCGAATCGTAGACATTCTCACTATAGGTGAAAATATTTCAGTGAAATCAATACCTGCCTTTTGTTGAAACCCTTTCACAACCAATCTAGCTTTGTACCATTTTGAACCATCGTGCTCCTCCTTCAGTCTGTAAACTCACTTGTTATGAAGAGTTTTCTTACCCTTCGGTAGAGTGACTAGCTCCCATGTACCATTAGACTCAAGAGAGTCCATCTCCTCATCCATGGCCTGCTCCCACTTAACCCGTGTATCCATCTGTAATGCCTCTTCAAAACACTCTGGTTCACCATTATCTGTTAACAGTAGATAATATAAGGAGGGTGAGTATCGGATCGTGGGTCTCCTCTCCTGAGTAGACCTCCTCACAATCGGTGTATACGGCTCTGCCTCATAATGCTCCTGTGCATGATCATCCTGTGGCGCTGTAACACCCATGTCCGGTAACTCTTCCATCTCTACGAATTCTTTCTCCTCGGCCTTATTTTCCTACGCATTGTCCTTATGCATCACTTTTTTATTGAAGACTTTTTCTTGCTTCTGATGATTTTCCTGTTTTCTACATCCCAAAACCTGTAGTCAAAATCATGCTGCTCGTAGCCTATAAATGTACACCTCCTGGATTTCGCATCCAACTTGTTTCTGTACTCTGCATCAATGTGAACATATGAAGTGCAACCAAACACTCTGAGATGTGCAAGGTTTACTTCTTTCCCAGTCTGCGTTTCTTCTGGTAGCCCACCATCCAATGGTGCTAAGGGACTTCTATTGATGAGATATGCGGCAGTATTCACAGCATCTGCCCAAAAGGTCTTGGGCAACCCTGCATGTAACTTCATGCTCCTGACGCGCTCAAGGATAGTCCTGTTAATGCGCTCAGCTAAATCATTCTATTGCGATGTCCCTGGAATCGTTTTTTAATGTTTGATTCCATTTGCCGCACAATACTCTTCAAACCTCTTATCACAATACTCTCCCCTATTGTCATATCTGAGACACTTTACTGTTTTACCTGTCTCATTTTCTGCCATAACTTTCCACTTCTTAAAAATATCAAATACATCAGATTTATGCTTTAAGAAATAGACCCACAGTTTTCTACTAGTATCATCAATAAAAGTAACAAAATAACGTGAGCCACCAAGAGATGATACCTGTGCCAGTCCCCACATATCAGTGTGTACAAGCTCCAACAGATGCGTCTTTGGAGCGTGTCTTGTCTTCTTGAAGCTTACCCTCTTCTGCTTGTCATACACGCAGTCCTTGCAGAATTTCAAGTCAATAGACTTCAGCCCTGGTAGCTTCCCTTTTGACAATAATACTTTCATCTCCTTCTCACTCATATGTCCTAACCTCTAATGTCATAACTGTCCATTCACTTCAGTTGATGCGACTGCAAGTGAACTATACGATCCTGAAGTCACGTATAAAGTACATTCCTTCTTGCTTTGAGATATCATCAAGGTACCTTTTGTGATCTTCCAGGAATCACTGGTGAACGTCGTCACATAACCGGTATCAGCCAACTGCCCCACTGAGATCAAGTTACGTTTCAAACTCGATACATGTCTGACATCCTTCAATTTCAAGACCGTTCCGTCTTTCTGATTTACATGAACGTCCCCCTTTCCAACTATACTGCATGGCTCATCATCACCCAGGTAGACTCTCCCAAAGTCACCTGACACATAATCACGCAGAACTTCCTTACATGAGGTGACATGAAACGAAGCGACCGAGTCTATAACCCAAGACTCATTCCTTGCATCAAGAGACAAGATCAACGCTTCTGTGTCGCTCTCCTCAAATAGATTCATTGAATCCTTCCCGCCTCGAGAGCTTCCTTCTTGTTTCTTGAGTGCGTTTTAATCACGTTTCATGTGCTCCTTCTTGTCGCAATGCCAACACCTGTTTTTGTCTTTCGGCCCTTGGACTTCTTCTTCGACTTAGAACGCCCGTGTTTATTGCCTTCTTTGTTCAGCGATTTTTCTCTTCCTTCAACGTTTAGAGCATTCCCTGAATCCTCTGAAACTCCTGATGCCTTCCTTCTAGACTCTTCACTGAGAATTAGACTGACCACATTATCAAATTTCAGCTTTGTCGACCCTGAAGAATTGCTCACATCAATCACCAGACCATCCCAACTGTCTGGCAGACTGGATAAGATCAATAACGCCCTGACCTCATCCTAAAAAAACAATGTCAACGGATTCCAACTGGCTCGTGACTGTATTGAACTCGTTTAGATGTTCAGCCACGGTCCCACCATCTGACATCTTCATGTTGAATAGTTGTTTCATAAAATGAACTTTGTTGGATGCAGAGGGTTTTTCATACATAGTGACTAGGGCTTCCATTAATTCTTTTGTAGTTTTCACCTTGGATATATTGAATGCAACGCTCTTAAACAAAGAGAGTCAGATCATTCCTAAAGCCTTCCTATCCAGTAAAAACTATTCATCATCTGTCATCTTTTCTGGTTTCTTCTCTTTTCCTCCTAGAGGAATATAGAGGTCATTCTGATACAGATAATCCTTCATCTGCATCTTCCAGAAAGCAAAGTTTGAACCATCAAACTTCTCAATTCTAGCTTTCCCTTCTTCTGTCATCGCTCCTAATAGAACTAAACCAATAGCTCTGATACCAGTTGTTGCACAACACGCCAACAAAGCAGTGAGTCTGGATCCAATCTCAGGCCTCACCCACAAATGATAAACAAGAAGAAATATAAACTAGAAACAGATCAAAACAATTCAAAACAAACCACAAGACAAGATATACGTGGAAAAACCCCAAACTATGGTAAAAAAAACCACGGATGCAAACTTCTACTATGAAGAACAAAGATTACAAGGCAATATACTAACCTCTCCCTTGGAAGAACATAGAAAACGCTTTGCCCACACCTTAAAATTATTTCCTCAATATTCCAATACACCTAAAAAATCCCTAGCAACACCTATATATAGTTTAGGCAACTTCCTTTCCGCACCCTTGTGAAAGGCGACACCAAAATCTGCAGTCCGCATCAGATTCAGAAACGAATCTGTGTAACCTACGACTAGTCAAAGGGGAGTTATGACTGGTCGAGCTATGACTGGTCAAAGGGCCCGGACATGAAAAATGATACTCGCTGAACTTTGAATCGAACCAATCCATGACCGGTCGAGCAGGCCCCTACGACCGGTCGAGCAGGCCCCTACGACCGATCGAGCATGGGCCACGATCGGTCGAAGGTGGCCCCAGATATGGCTCCATATCTCAACAGCTTGAGTTTCGGTTCTAGTTGATTTTGAAGTGTTCGTTCATCCTGATGAACTGGTCGGACCGAAAATATTCATCCACACAAATTACCTATGGTTAGCATACCCTCCCATCTCCCATCATCCTCTGTGGCATGGCCCACCAAGTGTGGAATCGACTGATTTTTGGCCTTACGTCCTATATAAAAACGAGGGGCACATCTGATGGGCCGTGGACGTCGCACAAAATACATGTATGCCACGGAGCTTGAATGTTTTACCTCTTGAGATAGACTTTTGGAATTGTTTGGCAATTGTTTTTTCTTTTATTAATCAATGAAAACTAATCTAAAGTACATGTATATTTGGGTTGGCGATGGGTAGGGTTGGCTGGCCTATGGATCAATCGGCCTGATAAAACAGGTAGTGGCTAGATCAGGCCAAGCTAAAACGAGTAGTGGCTGGATTTTGGTATAGAAAATGTGACTTACGTATATTAATGGGTTGAGATTGGATTAAACTTTCCCCAACTCACCCTCAATATTAGGCTATGTTAAATGATCCGAATCAAATCGGGCTAAATCAGAAGCCAGGGTACGAATTATTTGTTGAAATTATGGGCCATGTATAATATATTTACATTACACAATGTAATGATCGATTTAAATTAATTACATTATTATCAAAGTGGGCTCACACCATATTGAGTGTAAACAATTTTACAAGGCATGAAGTACCACTTAAAACTCTGGATAGAATTGTATTAAAAATGTTTTACTTTTCTTTTTTAGGAGTAAGAAAATGTTGGCAATGAGAGAGTCCTAAATTGGGTCAGTTCTTCCCATCGCCAATCTACTGTATATAATGCGTATTCGGTCCACAACTCTACACATTACTACTTGCATGTTCTTTTTCCAATGAAGCATGCACATGCATAGATGTTGTAGAGACAGAATAACAGATGTACAAAATCTGGGTTATGCTCTAAGCCCTCACTTGTAAACATGCTCATTGATAAATTTTAAATAAAACTGCAGTATGTGAAGTAAATAGCAGTTTTTGTGGAACTCACTGTCCATGGATAGCTGCATTTCCCCTCTCTTTTTCAAGAGATTTTATTTAAAATTTTGGATAGCAGCGTTCAAATGGGATGTCATGTCCATGGATAACGACGCATTCAAACAGTCCATGGTTGTTAGCAGATCCAAACACAATAATGGTCTCTTAGAAATGGATCCAAGCACAATTATCCATTAACAACTGATTTGTACATTATTTACTCATCCTGGCAATACAAATCCAACGAAGAACAGATTGGATGAAATATTGAAAACACTCCGTGGCCCCACACGAACCTGTGGTTTGTCTACCCATTGTTCTCTGCATTGTGGATCAAGTTGAGTTTCTGCTAGAGGAACTAACACCAAAGGGCTCACTTGATGGATCGCGTGGATTTTTCACACAAACAACACGGTGGGCACCTTGGAGAATTGGGGTTGTACCCACTCTGCAGATGTTTTTGTAGATTCCTATCTTCTTGTGCGAGGCTTCTGATTGAATACGATCCCCTGTATCAAGTCCCACATGGGGGAAAAGTTTCCACCTCGCGATTGGATCTTCAATGATGATCTGAACCGTTCAAGCTCAGGATTCGATGGTACATGACAAACCATTAAAAAAAGAAGATTTGTTCGATGGATGCTTGCACATAAAAATGAATAAATTCAATCCAATAGTCAAAGGTGAAGATGAGTAAGCAGAATTAATTATAAGATCATGGCTTGTCTAAGGTGCAATTTAGTGTGGAAATACATATTTGTATGATATTGTAATATTAGGACACTATATCCTATCTAAACCCATGACAGATGAGAGATGATATACGAGAGAATTATAAGAACTAACAGATGAGAGATGATGTTCAAATCAAGTCTGCCCATATGTCTGTCCTTAGCATGAGTGGCTTCTTGCATCTTACAAACTGATGAGACAATCCTATCCATCACTTTTTCTATAGTTTACCCCCAATCCATACCTTTTACCATTAATTGTTTTTATCTTATACTATCACCACGATGGCTTCAAATCAAATTGATAGAATGGCTTAATAGGAGCAATTTTTGAAACATATGTAGACCATCCTCGGCAGGGCTTATTGCCTATGGGTCATCCTGCAGTGTGTCCTATGGAAGGATAGCTTTACCATGTTACGGTTCTTCCTGCTCTACCCTATGTATCATCTCACTCATCAAAAAACAAGAGCCTCACACATCTATGCAGGGGTACACATGCAAAAGACACGTGAGACCTGAGCTTTTGTATGAAGTAGGCCCGGATTGCGTCTGGGCAGGGCTCTGTCAGGCCCACTGTGATGTAAGTGTTTTATCCACGTCGTTCATCATTTTTCTCAGATCATTTTAAGGTGTGAGCCAAAAAATGAGGCAAGTCCAGGGATTAAGTGGACCACAAGGTGGGGATTGAATGGCCACCATTAAAAACATATTGGAAGCTGGAGAAGTTTCGGATCAAGCAGATATTTGGTTTTTTCACTTCATCCACATCTACATGACCTTATGAATAGGTTGGAAGGTAAAAGGACATCACGGTGGCCCTTGAAAAGGTTTCAACGGTGGGTGTCATTATCACTGCAGCTTCCTTTGGTGTGGTCCATTATAGCTTTGGATCTACTTCCTTTTTTGTCCCATACCTTGAAATGACATGAGAAAAGCGATGAACTGCATGGATAAAACACTAACATTAGGGTAGGTGCCGCAGAGCCCTGCCTAGATAGATTATTTTATTGTCTGAATGGGTCAGACGCGATCGGCGTCCAAAGTAGGAAACTTAGATCCCCTATCTAAAAATCATATGATTTAACTGATCTTCAAGTGGGCCACACTGTACATAGTATGTTGGCGGCTAAATTATTTTCCTAGCCATTCAACTCAACAATCTAGCTCACCTAATGGAAAGATCAAATCTTCTAGAAGTTATCACATCATGAGACATGGATGTGGTGTGGATGTATACACAGCTCCTTATACATGTAAAATTGGAAAACTTTGATAAATGTTGAGGGTCAAATATTGCATACTAGACCTCATTTATTGCTTGCTTTTACAAACATAATACTGTTTAATGCTCTATTTTAATTGTGTTTGTGTTGCAAAGTGAATTTATGAGCATGGATTGAAAAGAATGCTAAAAGTATGGATTTAATGCTCTGATGTCACCAAGGCAAGGGATAGACTCCAGGGGACTAAGATCGACGGATTTACACACCAGAGATCCGATAAAATTGAAAAACTGAAGCTCAAGTGGCCTGAAAATTAGTCAGAATGCGAGATCATAGGATTTTCATCATCCGTTCGACTTGAAACTTCATATATGGCCTGAAGACCATAAATTAACCATACACGTCGAATATAAACCCTCGGATCCCTATGAAAGTGGCCCAACGGACAGATCAACCCATAAACTGTTGATTTTGGGCCCATTTGATCTCTGGATATGCTTCAAACTTGGGCTCAACCTATTAAATTAGCTGAAAGAATGGATGAATGGATTGGATTTCCCATAACCATCACCGTGGACCCCACCTATGTTGTGTGTGCACCTGCACATGTGCACCAGATGTGCATGGCAAGTCCAAGACGGTCAAACCGCCTTGGACCCGTTCTTCATTCAAAAAACAGCAACAGCCGTTTCTCTGGCGTGAAACAGGGGCGCCGTTTGATCATTAGTGGGCCTCCATCATGGCCCATGCAACCGATCCGAACCGTCCATCATGCATAGGAGCTCGATACATGTTGACCTTGTGCACTCATTCACGCACACGTGCTGGTTTCAATGGTCACAAACGGACTGCCCTACAACTGTCGCAACTGATTTCTTCCGTGGATCACCCAGAATCTGATCCAAAACCATCACTTCCAAACCTAAATTTTGTGAAGAAGCTGATGGACGGCGTGGATTTCTCAAAACACTGAAAGAGGTGGGCCTCAGCAGGCAGCAATACGCAGAAACGTGCGCATGCTCTGCTTTGCGGACGTCCGAGAAGTCTGGGCCATTGCGTCTCAAATTCCCACTATCAGTAAACAATATACAAGCGAAGTATTAATGAAAAGCATATTTTAGTCAATTAACTCATTATCTTTCGTTGACTTTTTTACAAAGTGTATGAAAATTAGTATAAATTTTTTTATGCATTAACTATAATTAGATGATTAAAGGTTGTATAAATGTGTTGTATTATAATTAAAGTGCTCCAAAGTCACTTTTCCAAAAATGATACTTTAAATTTTAAACTTTTAATAAATTGAGAAATGCTCGAGTGCTACAAATCTAAAGTGTTCTGAGAGCACTGTAAGTTATGATGTTGCTAGTTGCATTGGTTCATTTGTGCAATTCAGTTGATCAATGAACTGTCCATTACATTCAGAATGCATTTCATAGTTTATGAAATGACTTATTTTCTACAACCATCCGTACTCAAAGCGATGATGGGATGGCTATAATTGACTAAAATAAGTGATACTTTAGGATCATAACCACTCCATATGATGGACCCTAACATATAGATGTATCAAATTCTTGATTAGATGTATTTTTGTGTCATTGATGTTAACTATCCTCATTAAATACCATTGATCAAATGGTTTATTTGCCAGATTGGTGTGATGTCTGCATGGCAGGAAATTTGAGCTGAACCTGGTGAACAATCTAGGTCAAAAGTATTGGATAGTTCAGGTGTCCCAATGCAACTATAAGTGCTCTAATTTATATTGCTCTAAGAACAGTGGAGCATCTCTCTAATAAATTATATTGGAAAAGTAGGACCCAGGCCTCTATCTGGACTTTCACGCACTACGGCCACCAAAACGGGTATAATTAAGGCTTCTAAGGCTAGCTAGTATCTACTCTTTATCTTAAACCTAAAGTCACCTTAAGTGGAGAGGGGGGCAAATGGGTTGGGTCAGGTGGAGGAAGTTTCAAATTAACCCACTTAATAATAACATCAGATGTGACCAATTAAAATTTTAATAAAGTTTGCATTGTTATGAGCATTTTCCTATATAAATTATGATTAGTTGCTTGTTAAAGTAAGAAATTTTATAAAATTAACTTTTTTTTGGAGAGTAAAAAAAAAAAACCCACATCAATTAGGAAAATATCTATGATGTAGAGCGCGGATAATTTCATGGCCAAGGTGAACCAAAGAAGGCCCAATCAGAGGCAGAAGTAATCCGGACCATTAGAAACTTAAAATGGACATATCTCACAAACCGAAATGAGTTATCTGACGTGCCATATACGATTTTGGGTAGGAGAAGCTACTTTAGCCACCCAACCTTGCTATACCGGGTTTCCCACATTGAATTTGTGAGATTCCATCAGATCGACGGTCAAAATCCTATTTAATTTTGTTTTTACTATTTACTGTAAATTTTAATTTGATTGTAACTCTTCATCCGTGGACTTTAAGAGTTGTGTCCAACATGAAAAGTCCTTAGAAAAATTAGGAGAATATCATGGTTGAGCCAAATAGGATACTAGTTTTGGCTGAAAACTGCGAGCTTCTTTGGACTTCTCACGATTTTAGGGAGTTTTAGTTGTAGTTTGAATCCGAAAATTCTTACTAGGGTTCATGTCACTATTTAAGAGGTTGGAAACTTGGTTTTGATCATCAATCAATTTATTTAAAAATTTTAGAAATTATTTTTTATTTTCTTCTTTTCCTCATGGATTTAAGGTATATCTCTGTGAGGAGTCCAAAGAAGCTCTGTGGATTCGGATTAGTTATCCCCCTGAAGAAGACGGTGCTCAATCTCAACAGGTCCTTCGCTGCATCAATCTACAAGTTCCAATGTGCTTGATGCCGAACCAACAGGTAAAAAAATAGTAAATGTTAAAGTGAATGATAGAGAAAAGAAAAGGATAATAGATTTCTATATTTAAAATGAAAGTGACCATATATTATATATGCTTTGAGGATTCACTTACCCAAATACAAGAGAATTCACACTTAATAATAAAAATAAAAAATAAAAATCTCGCAACAAAGGAACAAACACACTATTAATTCTTCTTCCTCACTTATAAAATAATATTTACAAAGAAAAGGAGAGTAAATTAGAGTGGGTAGGAGAAAAAGGAGCGCTCAAGGTAACCATTAGGAGCCCTTCTCCTGAGCTAAATCAGCCCCCATTCGTAGGCTACCTCAGACAATGCCTTATTCGAAGACCCATCTTTGGCCAACGCCTTGGCACTTGCATCTTTAAGCTCTTTCATCTTTGTTCGCAATCTCTTCCCTTCATCTCCTGCCATCAGATCCTCAACAACACGGGCGATCTCCTCTCTCTCCACTATTCCATCCAGCTTGGAAGTGAGCCTCAAAGCTACTTTTAGGTCCTCCACCAGCAATACAGCATTCATCTTTTGCTCAGCATACAGTGGCCATGCTATCATGGGCACACCGTGCACCATACTCTCAAGTGTAGAGTTCCATCCACAGTGAGACAAGAAACCTCCTGTAGACCCATGGCCCAGCACTTGGATCTGTGGGGCCCATGAAGGGACTACAAGTCCCACACCCTTGGTCCTTGACAGGAACCCTTTTGGTAAAAAGCCCAAAGGTTCTTGATTGCTTTGGACACTGAAAAACGTTGCACTTGTATTCTTTTCATGTGGGCTTCTTGCAACCCATAAGAACCGTTGCCCACTCATCTCCAATCCCAAGGCCAGTTCATTCAGCTGCTCCATCGAGAGGGTCCCACCACTCCCAAAACAGACATAAAGCACCGAGCCACGTGGCTGCTCATCCAACCATCTCAAACAGTTGGGTCCATCTCCACCACCTGCCGAACTGGCCTGTATAACCGGTCCAATCGGGTAGACTGGAGGAACTCCCGGTTCTCTCCTTAAAGCATTTACGGTTTCCGGTTCCAAGTCCACAAAACTGTTCACTAAAATACCCGTGGCCTTTTTATGACTTCTGCATACCTTAAGGAGCCACGTGTAAGCGTCGTTGGACCGGTCTAATGCCGGTTCACAAACGTTCTCTCCATGAAACGGTACGCAACCGGGCAGTTTCACGGGTTCAGCTAGATCTCTGTACGCGCACGAGTATGTGGCGTCCAACGTTGGTAGATGGAGTGTGAAAGATAACGCCATGCACGTCGAGGTATAAAAGATGTATGTTGGGACTCCAACCTCTGCAGCAACATCCAGTGCGTCCATTCCGAATAGATCGACGATGATCGCGACGAGTCTCGTTGTCGACGCTAGGTTCTTCAAAACATTACGTATGGATTGGATGGAACGATTGAAGTTAGTGCAGATTCGGGTTTCCACCTTGGCATCTTCGGGGATATTCTCTACGGAAGGTGGAGGGTCGATGACTATGGATTTTACGGTTTTGGGAAGGGTATCCAAGATGGAGTTCTGGGTTTTAGATGTGGCCCCTATAGTGAGAGTGATGAACGTTAGGGACAAGTTGTAGTTGTGAGCAAGGCGCTTAGCCAACTCAGAGAGTGGGATGAGGTGACCCATTCCTGGACTCGGTAGAATGGCTACATGGGGAATTTCAGAATCTTCCATGACTAAGTGTGGTGTCTTTTTTCTTCCGATTCAAAGATGGGCAGATACATCATACATATAGTGTGGATTGTCGAGTTTCACTTAATCATTTTTTATTGCCACTAACCCTACGTCACCAATCAGATGCATGCGCTACTTGCAAAGAGAAACAAACAATAAAGATAGACACGAGAAATCACCAATCAGATGCATGCCACATGCAAAGAGAAACAAAGACGAGAAACAAAGATAAGAAACAAAGATAGATGAGTTGGGATCGTTTATTCCGATTCAGCTGACGTGGGCCGAGAATAATTGAAAGAATATTAATCGTACGCTGCCTATGTCTTGGACTATCCTAAAAAAAAAAGCTTGGGTTATAAATGTTTTTTTTGAAAGAGTGCGGATAGCCTGTATTGAAGGCATAGAAAAATTCGTGTGTATTAGGTGTTACCCTTACCGTGGGGACCACATTGATGATTTGTTGTATATCAGAACATAAGGCGGACTGAATCACAAGAAACAGTTGTGATTGAACGTCAAGAAATTTGCAGGCTTTTAATTCCTACTGTTTCCTATGGTGTGGCCCACTTGAGACGTGGATTTGCCTTGTTTTTGCTTTCATCATGCCCTAAAATGGTATCGGAAAATGGATGGATAGTATGGATCTTATACATACATAATGATGAGCCCCGTGTAAATTTCCCAGGTTAACACTTGAACTTTGGATGTACCTCATTTTTTATCTCATGCTTTAGAAATATTAGAAATTTTAATGGACGGTGTGGATCTAACACAAAATTTATGTGGGACCCAAAAAAGTTTCCCACATTAAAAGTTGTATCACGGAATCTATTTAGGAGGGAGAAATTGGACGTAACTTGTGAGTTGAGCCATTGGAAATGACAATCTATTTAGGAAGGAGAAATTGGACATAACTTGTGATTTGAGTCATTGGAAATGACATATACAGATGAGAAGCAATGGCACTGGAATTTCGTGTGCCTTTAACGCATATGATCAGCAGTACGCACTCAAACAGTTTTTGAAAAACTGACTAATATTTTAAATTACTTTTTAAAACTCACTTATTTTAACTTTGACTAACAGCTAGCTATTATCTCCACCAAAGATTTTTTTACGACTGCAGATCGTCGAATACTTTTTAAAAGTCACTTATTTTAACTTCGACTTACAGCTAGCTATATCTCCACAAAAGTTTTTTGTTTTAACGAGTGCGGATCATCCGTTAAAGATACAGGAAACTCCAGGGCCATCACTAATCATTGGTCATCAACGTCATTTTTGATGACTGCATTGAACAAGATATGCCGGTTTTTTCTCCGATTTCTCTCCCAAATAGATTGCCAACCGCGAGGCCAAGTTCGAGACCGAGTCGAATTAACTCGGGTAATTTAGTTATGGCAATCTTATAGAGATTATCACTTAAAGGCAATTTTAAGTTAGTTGATTATATTAATGTGCGGATGATTAATATTTTTGAATTCAATGTCTAGATCAACCTCTTCTGAGTCAGAGCAACCAAAGCTTGGGTTTGAGCATTTCTAATAAGTGTGATTGTGTTATATTTAAGTGCACCGTAATTTTCCCCAAAACAACACTTCTATGTGTATAAAAATAAGTAGTATAAAATTCTTTTTGCATTAACTATAATTGGATAATTAATGGCTGTATATATGTGGTTGTATTATAATTAAGTGCTCCAACGAAATTTTCTAAAAACAACACTTCTATTTGTAATCTGATAATAAACTGAGAAATGATCCAGTTCTCTGGAATGCTCTCAGGCCACTATAAGCTGCATTGGCTCATTGGGACTATTCAATTGATCAATGAACTATCCATTAAATTGGGAATATATATCTTAACTTATGATACAAAAATCTTACTCATCAGAATGATTCAAACTATCTTTGGTTTTACCTTACTTTCTACAGCCATCTTTAGTTAACAGGGGATGGTAATAGTTGCCTAATGAAAGTGATGCTTTATAATCATAAGCACTCCATGATGGACTCTTAACATATAGACTGATCAAATTATTGATTAGACATAATTTTATGTCATTGATGTTAACTGTCCATACTACATACCATTAATCAAATGGTTCATATTTACTAGATTGGTGTGATGTTTTGCTTGGTAGCTCAGGAGAATTTCACTGAACCTGATGAACAATCTAAATCAAAGGATCGGAATGGACAGTCCAGGTGTGATGTTTGAAAGTAGGACCCAAGCCTCGATCTCCCATGGACTTCCACGCATTGCTGCCACCAAATTAAACGAGTACAAGGCTAGCATCTACTCTTTATCTTAAACCCAGAGAGGGTCAGGTCAGATGGAGGATGTTTCAAACATAACCCACTTAATAATGAGTTTGAAATTTCACCCAGATGTGACCAATTAAAATTTCAATAAGGTCTGCATTGGTCCAAATCAAAATAAGTTATAATTCATTTATTTAGGGGATTGAGTGCAGGTACAAACTACTAACTGGCCCTAATTCAAGTCTGGTCACACCATGACTCAAAAGGGTCCAAGCCAGTTGCCTAAGGAATACATGAGGCACCCAATTGCTTACATTTGAACCAAAGACCCTAGCAAAATCATCCCTTTACCATCAATCCACATTAGGACTTTTTAAAAGGCATCATGTCTAAGAGAAACGCTCACGCACAACTAGTTGGTGTGTGGGACCCATTATGTTCTTTGTATGACATCTCAGTTATTCACTGTGAATAATCATCCCAAAACTCCACAGTTACGTGGGGCCCATCCAATGTCCCAATTGATCTGATTTTTAGGGCATTCCATTTTCCGGAGTGGATTAGGTGTTACCGGGGTAACACTTTAGTAGGTGTTACACTACCGTGGGGCCCACCATGATTATATGTTGTATATCCATGCTGTCCATCAGTTTCTTCAACCCATTTTAGAACGTGTCCCAAAATTTAAGTAAATCTAAATCTCAGGTGGACCACACCACATGAAACAGTGGTGTTTGAATGCCTCACCATTAAAAGTAATGAAGGGCCCATCTTAATGTTTTAGTAATGTTTATTTGCCATCCAACCTGTTGATACTGTCGAGAAGACTTGGATTAAGGGAAAATACAAAGATCAACTTGATCCAAAACTTTTGTGACGCACATAAAGTTTTTAATGATCATTTGTCATTATTTCTAAAGGTGTAGTCCACCTGAGATTTGGATCTTCTTAAGGTTTGGGATCCCATCCTAAAATGAAATTGAAAAACATACGTTCAATGTGGATATACAACAAATAATCTAGGTGTTATCCGGATAACAGCTAATTTGCTCTCTCCATTTTCATGACAGGACAACCTTGCTTAAACAGGCAAAATATCATATAAACACCATGTTGGACTCCACAAGCCAATAGCCACGTAGAATAGTCGTGTGTGAGTATTTCTCCATATATAATATATTTAGTTGCTTTTTAAAATAAGACAATTTTATAAAATTAACCATCTTTTAGAGAGAAAAAACGCAACAGTTGTAAGCGGACGCAGCAACAATAATCTCTCTCTCTCTCTCTCTCTCTCTCTCTCTCTCTCTCTCTCTCTCTCTCTCTCTCTCTCTCTCTATACACACACACACACGAATTAGCTGTTATACCCCAGCAACACCTAGTGGGTGTTACCCTTACTATGGGTTCGAGCATCCATAGGTGGTGAAATCCCACCACAGTGTGTGTGTGTGTGTGTGGGGGGGGGTTAAAAATATAATAATAAATAAATAAATCTTGGGAACACATGAAGTCGCAGAAAGATGGCCCACATCAAATAATCTACTTTACAATTACAAGAGCAGAAAAGGATCATTGCCACCAGACACGGGAAGCAACTTAGGACAATGGATCCTCTTATTGTTCTTATTCTAATTTTATCTCATCTGGAGAATCTCATGCAGGGAATGCCTTTCTTTAATTTTTCATTTTTTTTATTTATTTATTTATTTATAAAAGGAAGGTGAGAGAGAATCGATTGGAATATCCTTTTATGGGGAATGCTTTAATGGGTTGGTGTGTTTCATGCATGATTCCATTACCATATACGCTACCAAACACAATGCCGCCAGGTGAGTTCTTTTACATCAAGGAAAGAAAAAAGCAAAGATAAACTCTTTATAGCATGCGATCTAACAGTGCATATGTACAATGAAAGACTGTATACGTGGCAAATACGTACCAAATTCGAAGGAAGTTCCTGCACAAGGATGCTGGGTGGGGCCCACTGAGATGTTTGTGAGAAATCTACCCTTCGAGCTCATACTAGGCATGTGACAAAAATGAGGTGGATCCAAAACTCAAGTGGGTCACATGAGAGGAAACCGTGGGGATTCAATGAGCTCCGTTGAAACATTCTTATGGCTATAAAAGTTTTGTATCAGTCTAAATTTTTTGTGTTTACACTTCATCCCAGTGGGAATGACCTTATAAAGGGTTTGGATGGCATATAAACATAAAGGTGGTAGCTAGTAAGGTTTCAACGTTAGGTATTTATTTCCCCAAATTTCCCTCTCTTGTGTGACCCACTTAGTTATGGATCCACATCTTTTTTGTCACATGTCTTAAAATGAGCTCCAAAATAAAAATTAAAAAATTAAAAAATTAAAAAAAAAAAAAACCCACGAATGAACGGGATGGATTTCTAACAAACATCTCGGTGGGCCCCACCCATCATCCGGAAATCCGCGTCCGGTCTGCTGCAGCCATCTAATGTAGGGTTATAATAGCGTCAGTGGTTGGAATTTGGCAAAGAAAATATCCGGTTAAAATCATCCAATCCACGGGCTATGCCCCATCTATACTGGGCCCGTTATCTGGACAGTTTTGATTTCGGTACATTCACCTCTAATTTTGCAGTAGTACTCCATGGCAACTAATAACCCACCTGACGACTTCTCATCTACCACTTTTATTGAGGAACCCTACCTCACCACCACACTTACTTGAGTACATGGATAGATTTTCTGGATATCTCTCACACCTATCAGATTTGTCAACTGATCATATGGGCCCACCCTATTCCTGTCGTAGCCCAATATAGATGGGCTTTGTTCTAATTTAAGCCCACAGGTGGGCACGTGCCTGATTTTTCGGTCCAACAAATAAAAGCACCTGGCCAACCTGGATTCAACAACAATTTCTATCGAAGCCCGGCATGAGCTGAAATCTAGTCCATCTCTCTCACAGTCATGGGCTAGAACTGGGCCTTAATCTCATGCCTGAAAATTATACTATCGGCGGTCAATCTGACTCTGATAATCGAGCCTGAATCATGGCAAATCCAAGTAGAATTTAAGAAAATAAGTGTGCCAGGGGAGCTTCTGAGTGCACCATTTTCATATTGCTGTTTAACACTACAAGTAGGGATTTTGATGAGCCCGTAAAGCCCATTGGGCTCCTGGGCTCAACCCATGATGAGTCACTTGGGTTCAATTTTTAGGTCACAGGGATGTCTTGGGAATGATTTTCGGGCCTAAAAATAAATGTGCTGAGATGGGACTTTGATTTAACAATTATTTCATTTTTGGGCCTGAATCTAAGCTCAGGGCTCAAATGCAGTACGTAATGCTTGATATGTAACTGTATCGTCCATGATCAATGACAATACTGTTGTATCAACTGAATTAGCCCGAAACATCCCCATACAGGGCACTATGGGGCGATACGACCGGCCAAATTTCATTTTAAACCATGCATTCACACATCCAGCATGGATCTAACTTCAAGGCCTGAAATTTAAGTGGGTCATGCTTGATCTGATTGAACCCTGCCTTTTGTGGTCATGACTTGGTGATATAATATCAAGTCCTAGGTTCAAGCTATATTTTAAGATATATAGCGGATTTGTTGCATCCGGACGCAGGCATTCTCCTGCCTTCATGTCATTCCCATACATGGACGAGATCAAAACCGTTCATTTTAATATGTACTGCAGTGAACGGACCTGGGTTCAAAATCAAAATGACTAAATGATCACAGCCTTTTATTTGGTAGCATACAAGGATGCACTAAAACATAGAACTCAGCAGTTCTTCCCATTCAGTGAGAAATGCTCATCCAATGGAAGGAATTTTTTGTAATGAGCTAATCAAAGGTGGGACCCAGAGGATACCTGGTTTGATCGAGTCCATCCAGCTACTGCAACTTATCATGGATGGCTTATGTTCCACAAACTTTTATTTGGTAAAGTATGGTTTGGACGTATGCACTTGGAAATTTTTGGCCTGGGCCGGAGACATGCAACTTGAAATAAACCCTCCGGACATGTAGAACCGTCGTCCAGTGATCAAGACCGTTGGCTGGATTTACCCTGTCTTAGGTGATTCCATAACCAAATAAAAAAAAAATTAAAAAAATCAGTTCCTAACATACCAACAATTTGATAGTTGCACCATGCCTACATGAATGTTCTCTTTAACCATCTAGTTAGAGGCCATTTATCAGGGAATTGAAGTCCTACAATATAGAAAAGAGAAGTTATTTTTTACTCTTGCAACTTATGATGTCTAACGTGCAAGCATTTAATTGGTTTAATTTGAGTCAATGGTCTGTTGAAATAAGAGCAAGGTATATTTTTCGTTTTCAACCGTCCAGAAAATGTCAACCAATATGATAGTTAGATAATCAAATTACCATAAATTTTTTGGTTGGTCATACGTCTAAACTGGGACCCATTTGAACAGTTTAATTTAAATTACTTCTTGTGAGACGTATGCAATTTCAAATTAATTTCCCACTTGTCATGGTCTCCGACATTAGGGTATTCGAGACCCAAATCCTAAGTTCATGAGTTATAATATAAATATTTATTACAATTCACATGATTTAATCAAATTTAATAGATATTCAAAGTTGTTTAAAAGGAAAATACTGCTAAAATATTTATTAAATTCAACTCTCTTAATAGTTTTCTCTTTTTCTTTTTTTTTTTTAATTCTTTTTTTTTTTTTTTACATCGAAATTTAAAATTTAAACTAAACCTAAATAATTTTTAGTTGGCTATACGTCCAAACTGGGACTCATTTGAACAGTTTAATTTAAATTACTTCTGTGAGACGTGCAATTTCAAATAACTTTCCCACCAACTCGTCAAAATGGCCTAAATCTATCTTAGAAGCGGCTGGGCCAACAAGCAATGTGCTGAACTGACCCATTATCACCGTATAGAGAATCAAGGCTTCTCTCAATTTTATATCATTCAACAAAAGAAAAATATTCACATTATTGACTGAGCTACTGTCTGCAATGGCAAGTAATTCATGTGTACGCTGTATACCTGTTAAGAAGATTGGCCTATGTCAAACACCAGTTGTTAAAAATAGGAAGTAGTATATGAGGGAGAAAAATCAATGGTTGAAACAGATTTGTTGCCTTTTAAGTGTAAAAGAGGAGAAACATCAAAGTCACTTGAACTCACATGTCCAAAGCACCTTCAAATGTTGAATAAATTTCCAATTATTGACATTAACATGCCTGGCAAAAATGTTCTAAAAAAGACAAGCGCAAATGAATATGGATAAAAATATAGATAACTTGATTTGGAAATGTTTTTGTTTCTCAAGAAATTAATATCATTATGTATAAAACTTGTGAGGGCATGATGTCCTTCCTGAGAGACAGTTGTCTTTTTGGGCCCATTTGGATACCACTAAATAAGTAGCATTTTTAACTTATGTAAGTCAACAAACTGAATTTCTTAATTAAGTTAGTTTGATTAATCAACTTAAATAAGTAACTTATTCTAACAACTCTTTTTATTTGCTTTTCGACTTACCTATAGTAACTGATACTGTGCATGCGTCCCTTAGAGCTTGAATGGATGTAACATGAATATTTTCCATAATGTTTTTGAGAAATTCATCCCATTGACTATTTTATTCATATTATTTTAGGGGGTACGCCTAAATATGATGTAGATCCTGCACTCAAGTGAGCCACACAACTTGCAATAATGGTATTAAACACTCGTGATTGAAACTTTGCCTATTCTCGTGTAACCTACCATGATATTTCTGAAAAATCCACTACACCTATCAATTTTTACAACTCATTTTAATTGGTGTCTCTAAATATAATGGAGATTTAAAACTTTGATAGGCTACACATTTTTAAAAAGTATTATTAAACTCCAAATTAAAATGGAGAAGCCCAAAAAATTGAAATGCCCCACCATAATGTTTTTGAGAAATCCATTGGGCCATTTTAGGTTATGGGCCCAAAAACGAGGCAGATTCAACACTCAAATGGGCTACAACACTTGAAACAATGGTATTGAACCTCCACTATTGAAATATGCACCTGTCCACTTATTCCCTCATAAGATATTATGAAGTGGAAATGACCTTATGACCAGTTTGGATGGCATATAATAATCATGTATAGTGGGCGTCGAAAAGATTTCAATGGTAGTTGTTTAATCTGCATTGTTTCTTTCTATATGGCCCACTTAAGCTTTGGATCTCTCTCATTTTTTGGCCTACCTCATAACATAATCTGGTAAAATGGATGGACGGTGGATTTCTAAGAAACATCATGGTGGGCCCTAGGCAAAAAGAGTTGTGTTCATCGAACAATCAGGTCAGCAAAGTCAAGGTGACAACATTTTCAATCAAGTGGTGACGGCAGACCCACTTTAATTCATATGTTGTATGTCCAAGCCGATCATCCATTTTGCTAGCCCAAAAATGAAGCAGATCCAAATTTCAAATGAATCACACCATAGGAAACATGATGATTGAATGCCTCCCCTTGTAAACTTCTTGGGGCCACAAAAGTTTTGGATCAAGCTGATATTTGTGTTTTCCCATCCTGGTCTATATGACCTTATCAAAAGGTTGGATATCGAATAAACATTTCGGTGGGCTTTAGGAAGTTTTTAGTCATGGACATTCAATGACCATTGTTTCCAATGGTGTGGTTTACCTGTGATTTTGATCTAATGCCTTAAAATGCGTTGGCAAAATTGATGAATGGAATAAATATATAATACATAAATTAAGGTGGGCCTCGCTATCACAGCATTATCAAATTGATTGTTTCCTAACCAAATTAAGTACTTATTGGACAAGGTGTTTAAAATTATATATATATATATATATATAAACCAAGATAAGTTACTTAAGTTATAAGCAACTTATTTAAGTAACTTATCATCCAAACGCGCCTTCTATTCATCTACAGAACTATTCACATAATACATTTACTTTATCATGAATGGGAATGGCCTTTTGTGTGTGTGTGTGTGTGTGTAGCTTGTGTTTCTTTGGCAGAGAGCATACAGCAACGTATATAATGGCCACATAGAACCTAATCATTCCAACTACGGCCTCATATATGATATGTGGCATCCATACCATGTGTACAACCATGTGTAAAGCACACTCAGCTGACATAACGGCTAAAACCTTTGATACCAATGGGTCAGGTCAGACTTCTGACTACACCCTGGTTTAATCCTTAATTGCATTATGACATAAATGAATCCGAACCAAATACTACAAAGTTTAGGCTGCTTTTTCTATGACAAAAAATGATTCTTCTCACCGTTAATCTATATAGGTTTTCTTTTTCCTTTTTTACAAAAAAAATAAAATAAAAATAAAAATAAATCGTATGCAGTATATTTATTTATTTTCTAAAAGTAAAATATTTATTTTTCTCAAAAAAATGTAACACTATCCATCACAAAGATAAAGTTGATCAATTAAGTGTTGCACACTGTGGAAAACCCATAAGATACAATAACAAATAGTCTGGTAAGTGGGTATTCACACATTTCAGTTTTAGGCATTGTAGATGCATATCGACATGCAATCATGACACATGTGCTGGCCTGTAAATGGTTTCCCTTATACACACGAACAAGTTTCAAAGCTCAATACACGAATGAGAATGTAGCCACCATTCAGTGATCTTGTACGAAGGTACAGATATCTGGACAATTCATCAGGTAGAAGTCACTATAAAAATCACATACACCAAAAATAAGGTTAGTACATTCGTCAAGCCATAGGTCTGCAACTTGGGTATGGGTTAATCCAACTTGATTGACCCAACCGAAGTTGGGGTCAGGCTGGTGGGTTGTTGAGGTCTTCGCGCTGGGTTTGGGTTGAAAAATACCAACCGATTTCAATACAGCTTGGGTTTGGTTAGAGTTAATTTGGATTGGGAATAATCACATGTATTTGGGTCATTGGAAGTTGGGTTGGGCTTGGTTGACTCTCAACCTGACCCAACTTACCCGAATTGCAACCCTATCATCAAGGGCCCAGACATGTCTGTTGAATTTGGGCCCAGACTAGCCCTATTAATAAAGGAGCTTGAGTTTGAGGCTCTAGCCCAGACCATGGGCCTCTATGACAACTTAAGCCCAGCCAGTGGGCCGGAAACAAAAGCCCGACGGACAGCCCGGCCGATTGACAAAAGTATTTGGGCACACGTATCTACTTCCCGGTGAAAGGACACGAACAAGGCAGCGTTTGATTCAAGGAACTGAGAAGATGCCCACTATTATTACTTTTTTAATTTCCATATAGGTAATTGACTGCCGGACAACACCGTGAAATAAAAGCTGTGTGGCCCACCGTGATGTTCAAGTGACATCTACTGTGTAGATGAGATTCATCATCTCATGTTTTGACATGAGCCCAAAATGAAGCAGATCCAAAATTTCAGTGGCGTTGAAAATGTACAACTGAAACCTGCCATCCAACCCGTTTATACTGTTGTCCCGACCGTGATGAAGGGAAAACTCAGATAACAGCCTGATACAGAATTTGTGTAGGCACAAGAAGACTTAAAATGTGGGGCCCAACCGTCACTGCGGTGGCGTGGCCCAATTGAGTTTTGAATATGGCCGATATGAGCTGACGCAATGGAGCGGCGGTCACAGAGATCACGGTGGGCCCCACAGATTTTCTGTGGTCAAGACGACAGATAATACGCCAATCCTGTCTAATCGAGTCCCTCAATTTCAAATCCCTCTATCGATCCAGTCAATGACTTCTTCCATGGAAATTACACGCCGCCTTCCGTGTCTCTGTATCACGCATGTGGGCAGCTCGTTAACCGGGCCCACCTTCTAGGTGCCCGCCTAAAAGTTCAGGCTAGTGGCAACGGGAGCGGTGACGGTGGATCCCTGAATGTGGGGCCCACTGTGACATATTTACCTTATATACACGCCGTCCATCCGTTTTTACAGCTCATTCTATGGTTTCATCCAAAAAATGAAGCAGATCCAAATCTTAGGTGGAACCCGCCACATGAAACAGGGGACTGAATATCCACCATTAAAATGTTCTTTGGGGCCTTCGTAATGTTTATTTTCCATCCAACCTGTTGATAAGGTAAAGAAAATGTGGATGAAGGGATCACACAATTCGCAGCTTGATCCAAAACATTTGTGGCCTACAAGAAGTTTTTAATGGTCATTCACCTCTGACTCCTGTTGTGTGGTCTACCTAAGATTTGGATATGCTTCATTTTTCTGGATCATGCACTAAAATGAGCAGTCAAAACGGATGGACGGCGTGGATGTAAGGCAAATAATCACAGTGGGCCCACAGTCGGGGATCCGCCGCTCCCAGTGGCAGCCAATGTATCTGGTGGGACCAACTTGTACATAGAGAACCAGACCACTAGAGAGAGAGAGAGAGAGAGAGAGAGAGAGAGAGGTCTACGCCATGTGAGGGTGGGGCCGACAAACTGAACCTTTTGGACTAGTTGGATGCATGGCTAAATCACTCTGCGATTCAGACCAAGTCATTCAGTCTCGAATTGATTCATAGCTCACCGCAATTTAGGGTGAATCAACCCCACATCAACTCATTTGGCCTCGAACCGGGTCGCAACTTGCTGGAGTTAGGGATCAATTGGACTGAGTCACCCGAGTCAGGGTGACTCGGGTGCAGACACCCATGTGAGCCTAACGTTAGCTTGATGCCAGCAGCTTATGTATGGCCATCATATGTGCCAGCATGGTTCATAGCTTTGAGATCCAATCCATCCATCATCGGTTCCACTATGTAAATGCCCTGACCCAAGAATCAGATAGTTCCACTAGTGATTTGAGGCCATATATAGTTAATTCAAAACTCAAGAACTCAACTGAGCTGATGTCTAGCTGAGTTGGGTCAACTTGAAGACTTGACAGTGTCTTTGATGGACTTGACTCTAATTAAAATTAAAAGTATCTAAGTACTGAGAAGATCTTAAATATTGTTTTTCAAAAGCGTACAAGACATTAAAATAACCAAAAGAAAATGAACCTTGTGACAGTGCTGTGGCAGCAAGACTGAAGTTCTCCAGTGCAGGTTATACTCCACCGAGTCAAGATCGCTTGAATTGAAGTTGGGAGCGGCCGAGTCTTAAATCCATATGGATACCTTCACATCAGAGGTTCTTCCATTCCCGGGCCACCTCAGACAGAGCCATGAAAGAAGATCCATCTTCAGCTAAAGCCTTAGCACTAGCATCTTTCAGTTCTTGCATCCTTTTCTGCATCCTCTCTCCTTCTTCACCCTCCATTAGATCCTTCACGATTCTAGCAATCTCTTCCCTCCCCACCAAACCATTCTCACCAGAAGTGGGCCTCAGTGCTACTTTTAGACCGTCCACCAGCAGTACAGCATTCATCTTCTGCTCTGCATAGAGTGGCCATGCTATCATGCGCACACCGTGCACAATACTCTCGAGTGACGAGTTCCATCCACAGTGAGATAAGAACCCTCCTGTAGACATGTGACTTAGCACTTGGATCTGCGGGGCCCATGAAGGAACAACAAGGCCCACCTCTTTTGTTCTAGCAACAAACCCTTCCGGTAGATAGTCGGAAGGATCACTGGAATCTTTTCCATGTGGGCAACGCACAACCCACAAGAACCTTTGGCCACTCATCTCTAACCCCAAGGCCAGCTCGTTCATCTGATCAGAAGAGAGGGTCCCACCACTCCCAAAACACACGAACAGTACAGAGCCACGTGGCTGCTGGGCCAACCATCTCAAACACTCGTGCGTATCCCCTTCACCGACCGAATCAGTTCGTACAACCGGTCCGACAGGGTAAACAGACGGTCCACCCAGTCGCCCTTCCTTCAAAGCATGGATAGCTTCCGGTTCCAAGCCTGTGAAGCTATTTAACAAAATACCCTTCGCTTCTTTGTACCGTTTCATGTGACGTAGGATCCATAGATAAGCTTCATCCGACCGTTGAGAAATTCCTCCTGGCAGATCACTTCCTTGGATTGGAACACAGCCAGGCAGCTTCAGTGGCTCTGGCATGTATTCATAATCGCCGGAGAAGGTTGTGTCGAGTGTTGGAAGGAAGAGGCAGAGCGATAAGGCCATGGACGATATGGGGCAGATGATGTAGGGTGTGATCCGCAGCTCTTGAGCCACGTCAAGTGCATCTGTCCCGAAGACATCCACTAGGAGAGCGACGAGTTGAGTGGTGGATGCTAAGGCCTTGAGAGCATCACGGAAGGATGGCATGGATCGGTTCATGGCGATGCAGAGCTGGGTCTCCATGCGGGTCGTGTTGGGGACGTCGTGCAAGGGAGGTGGAGGGAGAAAAATGGAATTTATGGGCTTCGGGAGGGCATTTAAGATTTCATGTTGAGCTGGTTGGGGGGTGGAATCCACGCAAGGGATGATGAATGTTACAGAGAAGTTGTGGTAGAGGACGAGTCGGCGAGCCAACTCAGTGAGTGGGATGAGGTGACCCATGCCTGGACACGGTAGAATCGCTACGCGTGGGGATTGCTCCTCATCCATGCTCGATCTCTCCTCATCCATTCTCTCTCTCTCTCTCTCTCTCTCTCTCTCTCTCTCTCTCTCTCTCTCTCATATACAACGAGGAGGGGATATGTACGCCCACACGCGCCTATTCATGCAGCACATATGCCGCACACGCATCCATTCATGCAGCACGCATGCCAAAGGGTGGCTTCAACTACGATGTGCATGGCCCACACAGCCCACAGGTGCACACTGAAAGTGGATAAACTATCCTTTATTTAGACATATGGTGGCTGGAACTGTTTTTTTTTTTTTTTTTTTGAAAAACTTTGTTAAATTTAACCAGCCAAATTATGATATCCAGTGTCAGTGTTTAAATTATCGGCAACAATATCGAATTGTCGCCGATAATATCGGTATCGCTGGCTCAGCGAAACTGAAAACCCAATTTTTCGTTTCTCTTCCCGATATTGCTGAAATATCGCCGATAATGTCGGTTTCTCGATATTTTCTAGATATCGACGGCCAACTACCCCATTTTACCATGTTTTCGGCGATAAAATTGTCGAAATCCAAGAAAAAAGAAGAAGAAGAAGAAGAAAATACCTGTTTTTTCGCTCCAATCGATTTGAAGAGAGAAATCCAAAAAAAAAAAAAAAAAAATCGCATTTTCCGTCAAGATCCATGAATGGTGACTTCTCTGGTTTTCCAGCCCCCGAAACCCGCTGGCGGGACTACGAAAATCCGGAGACTCATAGAAATTTTTGAAATTTTGGGAACGAGGGGGAGGGATTTTCGGTTTCGAAAGAAGTTGGGGAAAGATTTTCGATTTTTATGGGGACACGGATTAGGTACGCGCAGGTTAATCGTGCGACTAATAACTTGAAACGTTTCCAAGTTCTGTGGGTCCCACCGTGATATATGTGTTGTATCCACACGGTCCATCCATTTGGAGAGATCATTTTATGTCATGATTCAAGGAATGAGGTAGATCCAAAGCTTTATTAAACCCCACCACAGAAAACTGTGGAGAGAGTGACTGTACCGTTGAAACCTTCCTAAGGTCCAGTGGACTGTTTATTTGAGATCCAATCTGTTCATAAGTTAACAGTGACGTTAAATAAGGCTATTAACAAATGTCATCTTGATCGAAAACTTTTGTAGCGCTTATAAGTTTTTTATGGTAGGCATCACTCTGTCCACTATTTTTTGTGGTGGGGTCCACTCGAGATTTGGATCTGACTCATTTTTTGGCTAATGCCCTGAAATGGTATCTCCATATGTATGTACGGTGTGGATACATAACATACATCATGGTGGGACCCACATAACTCGATGATGTCACTACACGTCAGTAGCTAATCCGCATCCATTTCACATAAGTGGGTTGCGTACGCACACCCTTAGCGTACTGGGATGCTTAGGTGGGGTCCACCATGATATTTTTTGAAAAATCCACCTTGTCCATTAGTTTTTTCAGATAATTTTAGAACATGAGCCCAAAAACCAAGTGTATCCAAAACTCAAGTGGGTCACAGGAGAGGAAACAGTGAAGATTGGTGACCATTGTTTAAACATTTATGTAACCACAAAAGTTTCGTTTCAGGCTAAACTTTTTGTGTTTTCACTTCATCTCAATGGGAATGAACTTATAAACGGTTTGGATGGCATATAAACATCAAGGTGGAGCTCGGAAAGGTTTGAAGGGTAGTAAAATCTTTCTACAGTTTTTCTTCTTGTATGGCCCACTTTAGTTTTGGATTCACTTGATGCTTGGTATCAAGTCCTAAAATGATCTGGAAAAACGGATGGATGGGGTAGATTTTTTGGAAATATCATGGTGGGCCCCACCTAAGCATCCCAGCGTAGGAAATTTCTACAAAAGCTTTCCCGCATGATGTGTACTAAGTACGCTCTTATGGTACTCAGTAAACTCTGTCGAGTCCACTCTAAATTCATGTGGTTTATCCACACTATCCATCCGATTTTTTCAGATCATTTTAAGGGTTGAGCCCAAAATCATAGTATAGCAAAATCTCAAGTAGACCATATCAAAGGAAACAATGGAAGTATTGATTTCCACTGTTGAAACCTTTCTAAGGCCTCCAGTGATATTTATTTGTCATCCATACTTTTCATAAGATCACACAGACACGGATGAAGGGAAAACACAAATATCATCTTAATCTAAAACTTTTGTAGGCCCCTAATAACTTTTCAACGGTAGACTTCAATTCATGCTATTTCAAGTGGTGTCCATTTGAGCTTTGGTTATGAATAATTTTTTATTTAAAGACCTAAAATTATATGATAAAATGTATGGACGGAGTTGATACAATGCATGAATAACGGTGGGGCTGACAGAGTTTACTCAGTACACTTAGAGTTACTCAGTACGCAGTCCGCTTCCTTTGGCACGGAATCGGATTACCTACTCCCACTGCCAACAGCCAATGGCTGGTGGTCGGTGCTATGTGGACCCCACCATGATGTACATGTTTCATCCATGCCGTCCATCTATTTTTTTAGATCATGTTATTATATCAGACCAAAAATGAAGTATATCCCAATCTCAAGTGGACCACATTACAGAAACAGTTTTGAATGAACGTCGACCATTAAAAACTTTTTGGGGGCCATAAAAGTTTTGGATGAAGCCGATCATTGTTTTTATCCTTCATCTGGGTCCGTATGACCTAATCAATAGATTGGATGTCAAATAAATAGTACAGTAGATCTTAGGGGGATTTTAACGGTGAAAATCCAATCATTATTATTTGCCCGTGGTGTGGTCCACTTGAGATTTATATCCCTCTCATTTTTTGCATAAAGCCTTAAAATGATCTATAAAAATGTATGAATGACATGGATGAAACACATACATCATGGTGGGGCCCACGGAGCACCGACCACCATGATGTATGTGTTATATCCACGCCGTCCATCCATTTTTAGATATCATTTTAGGTATGAACCAAAGAATAAGGCAAATAAAAATTTATAAGCTTGCATTTATATTATAAAAACTCATTTTGGTTACTATTTAAGTGATTTCTTATTACAACGCATGCCTTTTGGCCCCCATTAAATGGAAACTTATTATTTAATGCATTCTTTTTATAATTTTTTCATTCCTGGATATGTAAATATGTGTATTTAGGCATGTCCTGAAGTTTCACTGAAAAATTTCACCATTTTCTCCATGTTTCCCCCTTTTTCCTTGCATTTCCGGTTATCGGCAATATTACCAGCGATAACGATATTATATCTTTATCTCCGGCCAGCGAAACTTGTAGCGATACTGTAACGCCCCGTACTTTCGGTACTCAGGTGTTACCGTGTAACCAAATTTGGTATAAATACAAGCCTAACTTAAGTAAACGCTGATGTGCATTCTAGTCTAAATCCGACCATTTAAAAGTAGCTCCAATCCACACATCAAGCTATCTATTCATCGATTTTCAAAGCGGGCCATCATACCATTGAAGAGACCTTCCTTAGGATCACCACTTCATTGATGGACAAATCAAACCGTCCATTTCGAACATTAGCTCTTGGATCACCAAACTCACTGTTCAATCTCAAGGTATACCATACTGTGTGGTAGGACTCCTTGGAAGAACCATGGATCAATCATCACCCACTAGACCCACCGTTTTATCAAGTCACGTCACTCAAGATGGAAGGCTATCAAATAACCAGATAACCCAAGGCATAGCAGAACCACATCAACTCACTAATCGGTCTTTATAAACTCAACCAGAAAACCTTATCTAGGTGCTTATCGGGGCCCTATAACATTGAAGAAGCAGGAAGATTTGAGTTAGGAGCTATCCGCCCATAGGATTGATAGAAATCAACAAATTAAAATCAATCAAATCCTTGATGTTCAAAATATATATAATCTACTATTATAAACTATAATAGTAGTAGTAGTAAATAGTAGTAGTAGTAGTAATAATAATAATAATAATAACAATGATAGTAATAGTAATAATAACGTGAAATTCTGAGATAGATGGTCCTAATAACCTAACCCACAACAGCAAATTAGAGGGAAATAAAAGAAGATACTGTATATGTGATAAAAATAATATGTAATAATAATATTCAATGTTCTAAAGGCATATTGGGTCATCTATTCCCTAACTAAGCGGTCCCTAAGACCATTTTAATCACTAATATTCAGTTTCAGGGTGATCCAACCATTTGATCAAAGAAAATCCACCACTAGAACTAGGAATTGAAGAGTATGGCCCACCTAAGCATTAGATCTGTTACATCTCCGGTCAAGATGATGCAATGAAGCCATGAAGCATAATGGATGGAGTGGATTCATCCAAACATCATGGTGGACCCCACACATGCATTTCATGTGCACCGAGGCGTGCACTCGCAGTGCACTGAGTTGGGAAGCTCGGTCAGACTGCGCTGACCCGTTGTCTCTCCAAAAATGGAGATTTCTCTCTCTCTCTCTGGCTTCGACAGCGCACGGACGAGTGCCCGTTTCCCTTGATCGTTGACCCCACCTTCACGATCCATCTCAATGATCCAAACCGTCTATCTGATATAGGGGGCAGGCTCGACCAAAACCCAACTGTTAAAACTGAATTTCATGCACGTATGGGCACACGAGGACCGACGCAAAACAACCCCAAAAACACAAAAATTCTAAAAATAGAAGTTGTTTTTCTTCCAGCTGGCACGATCCTTGTGGGGGTGTTTGGGGCAATCTAGACCATCCCTAAAGAGGCCATCCTAGCCGTCCATTTACCTTTTTAAGGAACTAAGGCCTTGGGGAGAAAACCAATAGCTGAAAAACAGCTCTTCCCTAGCCGTTTCTTCCCCATTCGAACCCACCATGAAAATGTCCACAAACCTTCGAAAAATCACCTCCACAAGCTCCTGTGGACCAATCTGAGGTGTCCAGTAGAAGCAAAACGAAGAAATACTCAATGCAGCAATGTCTGCCATTATCGACAGGTTTTCTTCTCCACCTCATTCGTCGGGCCATCAGGCGATTTCCGGTCAAGTGCAGAGTCCAATCTGGCCAGGGACATCTCCGGGAATGCAAGGTGAAGCCAGGTAACGCCAAACTGACGCAGGGATGAACGTGATGAGTATAAATACTCCGAATCCATGGAGCTTCTCTGGACTCCTCACAGAGACTTCTCGAATCCATGAGGAAAGAAAGCAGAAAATAGAAATAAATTCTAATAAAATTTGAAACTGATTAATTGATTAATAAAAATGAGTTCACAACCCTTTAAATAGGGGTACCAAGCAATGGGAAAGAAATCAAAATCAAACTACAACTAGAACTCCTAGAATCCGCGACTTACTATAAATAGTAAACTTTTCTATTTATAGACGGTCGTGATGTCTACTAGTGTCAAGGTTTTCACCAAAAATAGTAAGTGTCTATTTGGCTTCACCAAACCATTCTCATAATTATTCTAAGCTCTTTTCACGTTGGTATGACTCCTAAAGCCCGACGAATGAAGAGTTATAAGCAAACTAAAACTTACTATTTATAGTAAAAACGAAATTGAAAGAGGAAACGACCATCAAATCAGGGGTTTCTCACAATTCCGAGCGTCGCAACCCTGCATAGCTGGGTTGGTTGGCTAAAGTAGCTCGTTCTACCCCAAAATCATATATTTTACGTCAGCTAACTCATTCCGGATTGTGAGATACGCCTGATCTAAGGTCCGACGGTCCGGATCACTTCTGTCGTCGACCGGGCCTTTTCTGATCCATCCTGGCCATGAAACTGTCCGTGACCCACTCTACATCACAAACACACCCCTCCATTGTCCATTTCGTTGGCTCAAATAAACTCCAAATTTGGTTTCCCGGTTTTGATTAAGTCTTGGACCGGAACTAAGACCCTGTGGTGGCTGCGATATGGGCGTAGATAAGGTCAGATCTGAGACCAGCAAATGTGATATTTAGAGCTGAAAATCCAACTCAAAATGGGCTAAAACCCAGTCCAGAAACAACTCACAAAAGAGACCTCTGATGAACTGCTGTTCACCTCAAAAATCGGACTGAGAAACAGCCATTTTTCAGCATGAAAATAGCCCTGATCGGACTTGTCTTTAGTTGAGAGAAGTGGCAGTCACCATGCCACCATTTGGACGTCGACGTGAGCGTGAAACGGCCGGGAAAAGAGCCGTGGTTGAGCTGAAAATCGGGGCCGAGAATGGTCTCCAAAACGGCTGAAACAGGGACCGTTTTCATGTTAGGTAGGGTGCTGTGCACGTTGCCAACCAAGGGAGAAGTGCACGTGGGCTTCACAAAATGCAAGTGGGCCCTGCACAATGCAGGTGGGCCTCACCTAAAACAGATGGGCTGCACGCACTTTGGGCCCTGCACAAGCACTGGTGGGTCCTACACGTATGGACCCACCCCTGGTACATGTACAGCATGACTACGTCCAGGCCATCCATCCATTCAAATAGCACGGGACCACCATTTTTCCCTAACCGTCCATCCTGGGATCCAGCGCTGGGCCTCCTATTTCACCATGCAAGTACCCTTATAGCATATCATGTGCACGTGGTAAGCCCATCTAGGACCCACTTAAGAGGTGATAGCTGGTGCACGTGTGCACCAGCTATATAATTGTTGTATTTACGTTACCAAAGTTACGTGGGTCTTACTGTGGTATGTACACTGCCAATCCATTTTACTTAAAGTGGGACCCCACCTAGATGTATGTTATGACTCCACCGTCCATCCCATTTCCCACCTCATTTTAGGCGTTGACCCGAAAATGAAGCCAACCCAACTCTCTAGTAGGCCACACCAGCATAAAGACTAATTTAATAGTGGTAGATCATTAAGGCCCTTTGTGATATTTTGGTGCGTCAAGACATATCCAAAATTGGACATTGGACCTTTCCTGAGCCCTGGAACCCAATCAACAGAGTAGATACTCCTTAGGCAGGCCCCACCTATCAAAATATATATAATATAAGAAAATTGCACGGAAACGTCCAGAGGACGCTGCCTCATTTTACTTGAGATTTTGGCTTGAACCATGGCCCCACCACAAGCTCTACCATGATGTGTGTTGAACATCAACACCATCCATTTGATGGGTCCCCTTTATATACAGGGTGTTCCCAAAAACCAGCCATACACAGAGCTCAGGTGGCCCACACCATCTACAATCTTTTGAATACATGTTAAACCATATGAAAACACTTGTCGGGGTCCATCTGAGATTTGGATGCACCTGAAACTTGGTTTGACCACTTAACCTAGTGGGATGCACATAATGGATGGGTTGGATTTGTGAACCACAACTTAGTGAGCCCAACAAATGATTATGAGGGCTTTAAATGACAGATTTTAGTATCTATTGTTATAATTAAACCTACTATTGATACTTGATAGCTATTACTATTATCATTAGTATTACAATAATAATTACAGTTATTAAACACAACTAACATTAACAGATTATCTGTGCTAATAGTAGTGCTTGCGAACAAAATTATCATTATTACATATTAATCAATTAATTATCATTCTTAGGTACAATTATTAATAGTAGATCATAGCAGTACTGCATTACAATAATTGTTATTAATAAATTGGCTAGCATTAATTATAACACTAATGTTAACCATTACCTTTCAATTATTAAATTATCATATGCCAACTACAATTCAAATCCTAAAAGAAATTTATCATAGACCTAAATTCAAGGGTGAAACCCTAAAACCCTAGCTTAAAACCCTAACCCTAAGTAGCATATAAGCTTGGACCTTACTGTATAACTTTACAATTCATGATAGGGTCCAAGGAAACGCACACTCTCTAGCAACACTAGTAGACGATTCAAAGTAGAAGGTGATGATTCTTTCCCTTGAGCTTTCCATCTTCTCATTAGCTTAAATTATAGTTTTTATTTAAGTTCTTAATTGATATCTCTCTTTATAATTACATGTGTTAGCTGGTGAAAATTGAATTATTGTATTACATGCTTTATGATTATCCTGATAATTGCTCATGCTTGTGGATTCCTTTTTGTGGATTGGTTATGGAATTTAAACTGGTACATTAGTAGGAAACTCCTCACCTATAAATGTACACCCATACTTGGGATGTAATTCGACTGATGGATTTCCATTAAACATCCTAAGATGGTAGTCTCATGGGCCGGGGATAGTGGTCATGGGACACTATGCCCGAGCCGTCGGCCTACGCTGGGCCATACGCTCCCCGTAGTGACCGTGAGCTTATTTAAATTGGCTGGTTGTAATTGGACTAATAACGGATTGACTAATCATGCATGCATAGCACAAACCAGCATCTATTGCTGCTATACGTGACATACGGATTCGCCTGACTGAATGTTTTGCCCGAGGCACAAACCACCATCTATTGTCATTGTACGTATTTGTCTGTCTGGATGTTTTACCCGAGGCACAGACCGTCTGGATGTTTTTCCCGGATCGACGTATTAACATACAGATTCGTCTGTCTGGATGTTTTACCCGAGGCACCAACCACCATCTGTTGTTATCGTACATATTTGTCTGTCTGGATGTATTACCCGGGGCATAGACCGTCTGGATGTGTTTTTCAGGTCAATGTATTCGCCTGTTTGGATGTGTTACCTGGGACGCGGTCCGTCGGGATGTGTTACTCGGGACCATGACTGCATTCATGCATCCATGCATTTAAAAAGACTGCATCATATACTGTTTTGATTGTCTTGTTGTTTATAACTATGCTTACCTAATGCGGCGGTATGTAATCTTGAGGGGAATTCACACTGAGCTGGTCACTCATCCATCAAATATACAACCGTACAGGTAAAATAGGTGGCTCAGATGATGTATATGTTCAGACTTGATGACGGCCGTATTGCTAAGAGGAGCTGCGTGGTCATACGACTTACATTTATATGCTTCCTGTCATTTCTTATGTATGCAAATCTTGTAATCGTTAATGTTGAGACATTGGTTTGTATAAGTCATTATGGGCTGCTTGTATATTTGAATGATAATGAAATTTCCCTTATATTGGTTTGTTCACTCTACGCTCATCCGCTTACTCTGATAAAAGATATATATATATATATATATATATATATATATATATATATATATATATATATATATATATATACACTCGAATTTGCCATCCTTTAAGATTAACACTCGGGTTTTTGGGAAACGAGTCATATACTCGGGTCCTGAAAACACGGGGCGTTACAGATACCGACAACTCGAACACTGTCCAGCGTAGATGTATTATGAACTAAAACTAAAATTATTATTTTTTTTCTTATCATCTGACTAACAGATTCGTGGAGATGTATAAAAAATATCCACCGATCTTGTTTCTACAAATAAGTATACACGAATAAGAGATTAGGTTTACATAGCCGACCTGATCTTGGGATTATGAATTGGAGACGGCGGGATGCGCAATCCAGTCAGTTTTATTCACTTAATATATGCTACATGGATAATTTCCGAGTGCCTGTGTATGAAACATCCGCAGCCTCAGTATCAATCAAATAACTCTTTTTTTTTGGTTTTTGGTTTTTTGTTGATTACGAAATGTCATCTTCTAGAAGGATTTATTGTTCTTTTCCTCTTTTTTTTTTTTTTTCTTTTTTTTTTTTTTTTCCTTCTGTTTATTACATGTTATCATCTTCTAGCTGGTCCCATTCAAAGGTGCTAATATCTTTAGAGAAAAATACTCCACGGAGTATGACAGATAATACACATGTATCTTTAAGTTACTTAGAGATTGCATACGTGGAATATGCAAGTAATTTAGATTAAACGGTCTAACTTATGTATGAGTCTAAATGCACCGTAAACTAAAAATTACACATTTGATTAACATACAATCAGATTGGTGGCCATTTATTGGAATGATAACGGTGAAAAGTATTAAACGGTCCTATATCAAAAAACAAGTATCAATAAACTAAATATCCGGATTGTTCAAACAATCTGATTTGAAGATGCTAACTAATGGGAAATGAGTTTCAAACATAGTATCAAATAATTCCCCATCTCGGTCTCTAATAACGGCAGGTCCCATCGTTAATAGCGGTAGGTCCCACGTTTAATATAATTGTTCCAGTAGAGCAAGATACAACTTTGATATATGCCCAGCAGATCCTGATCCACACTTCATGGTTGCGTTGCATTTGTGATGGTTGGTGGCTTGTATTATTTTATTATTTTTTTATCTCCAATTTTCATTTCTAATCATTGCTGACTGCCTCTTCATCCATCAATGCATATGTATTTATTTTTGTGTACATATAACGAAAATTACCATATAGTGAAGCAGATTTGGACCCAAAAACCATACATTTTTATACATAGTAATTAGTTATTCCTTTCATTTTCCTGCTCATATTCCATCTCTGGCTTCCCAAGTGATCAAGACGGCTGTCCAACAAATGCCATTTCGTCACGTTGATTCAAGTATATATAGCATACATTCTCTCTCTTTAGTTTTCATAAAACCGCAATTTGTAATTAGTGTCATTAATGGACTGGGCTTTGCCCATGCAAAAATCAAAATTTGAAGGGTCGTGGCCAACCAGGCCTGGGCCAAATCAACTCAGGCGGCCTTGCTTACGGCTCCCCACCTGCAGAAATTACCTTCGTCTAATTTCCTTAAAAAAGAGTACAATGGTTGTTGAAAAAAATGCCAAGAGAGGTCTAACTAAAGAGGATGGTCCATGCTATCTCAGGTGGGCCCTAGATTGGATGGCTCACACTAGTGAATGAAAACCTGAGAACAATCCTAACCCTTAGATTCGCAAACCTTTAAATATATGGTATGAGGAAAAAAAGAGTGCGAAGGATTCCATGTCAGGGTTGCAGAAGAAAATGAATCAGGCGGGTAGGAATGTTCACTTAGTGTTGTTCTGAAACAGGGGCCATTCTACAATGGGTCCCTCTTGACTCCAGCTCAGTCGCTGGCTTAGTCAAAAGTTTTCAAAATAAATAAATAATTTAAGCCCAAGGAAGAGATTCCAACCCTTGGATGTTGGTATGAGATTGAAGGAGACTCCACCCCAGTCACTTGCTATTTAGTTTCTCAGTCCTTTCATGATCTAGTGGGGCTCATGACATCCTCGAGCCTAGAATCAAGTCCGATCGACCACTCATCAGGTGCTCCACATATGTGTGTGTGTGTGTATATATGAGAACATGTGCACAGAAAAAATAAAAAATAAAAAATAACCAACGTCCTATATATGTCAAGTTGGGCTTTGCTAAGCCCACACGCATGACTGTCCAAAGAATATCAACTACATGCTACCACGTGTGCCAGCCATCCATCATGCGGGCCCCACCTTGGAGATGAGCTATTCATCATTAGGGGCCTACCTTTGATGTGGACCATCCATTATGTGGGCCCATCTTTAATGTTATTTTCCATCATGTGAGGCTGATGTCCACCACCTCATGTGGAACCCACCTTTGATAAAGGCCATCCATTGGGTGGGCCCCACCTTCAATGTGGATTATTCATCATGTGGGGCTCACTTTGGATGGGGCTATTCATCATTAGCGGGCCTATACCTTTGATGTGGACAATCCATTATATGGGCTCATCTTGATGCGGGCCGTCCATAATGTGGGGCTCACCTTTGATGTGGACCATCCATTGTGTGGGCCTCACCTTTGATGTGAACAGCCCATCATATGGAGCCTCCTTTGAAATGGACCATTCATCAGATGGGAGAGAGGACGAAAACAGAGATAAGTTGAAAAGTCAAATTTTGAAAAGCCTAAAATAAAAATCCAAGTAACTTTCATCACATAAATTATGTCTACAACTGTGCTTGCCAAAGTAAGTTTTTTTTTTTTTTTTTTTTTAAAGTAACTTATTAACTCAGGAAGTTTCTTATTAGGCTGTATCCATAACAACCTTTAATTAGACTCGTCCTATGAAGGGAGTTAGTGGTGAGTTTGACAACGAGTAGAACTTTGCTACTAAAAAAGGTATGCCTCCCAAATCTTCACTCGCGCGAGCCAACCTTAATCCCATTGTTACCCGTGAAGAAAGGAAGGAAGACAACACTATCCAATGGATGCATGGATTTGGATCTTATTAGGTAAGGTTGAGTGTGATTCTTGAGTCATGACATAGACAATCAACCCTGCAATTTGGATGGTTTGGGTTGATACACTTGTACAGTGGCAGCGTGCTTTCTCATGCACCTGTCATTTTTTTTTTTGCCAGCGCATTTCTGTTTTTGGTTTGTTGGGTAAGAAGTAGTAGCTGAGAATCATCCTCATCCTCTACAGTTAGAAGTTATTTTTCTGCCCATGATTCACGTGATAACCTTTATGATCAACCAAGCGTTTAAAGATTCAATCTAAGAGATTTTGATTTTAGTGGAATGATGTCCGATACCCAACCTCATATTGATCCTACGGCTATGAAATTTTTGGCATGTAGATGGTGGGCCATGCATACACCATCTGGTTAAGGATATGGATTAGAATGAATTAATTATGGGCCACGCGGGCCTCTATAAACATTACATGTGGATCCCGTAACCTATGACTTCGATCTGATGGCGCCCACCATGGGTGATTAATGTTGCCCATAAAAATCTCACGGCCGGCCTACAAGCTGGCCACTGATTGAAGGGTTAGGTTCTTCCCATCGAGGATATTTTCCAGCCAACTCCCTGGGGGCAATGGGTCACATGAGGTCAACGGTCTGGATTACCAAACCATGGCTCCAACGTTCAGGATTCTTGAGAATTTCAGTGACCTGGATTGTTCCTTGAAGCTGGAACGTCTGTTTCGTTGCTTGGGAAAATGCTTAGTCTGGGCTGAGAATTTCCCAGCTTCGGCCAAAAGGGTGCTGCTAAATATATATTTGGTAGCAATTGGACATGAGAAATGTTCTCATAGTGCTCCTAAATCCGTCAACTTGGACAGTCTAATCAATTCATCATCTGAACTATATACATCAAGTTCAGAACAAATTTCATGATCTTATACCATGGAAAATAACACCCATCAGATGAACTAATCCATCTTTACTTTGGACTTCTTTTCCTTAGCTATCCTTTTTCTAAGCCATGCATGAATGGGATGGCTACGGTTGCCTAACAAAAGTGATTCTTTACAATTATATATAAGCAATTCATGATCCTCCTTAGCAAATAGATGGATCAAATTGTTAATTAGTCTTATTTGCAATCCCGGAAGTTTTTTGGATATTTAACCAACTGAATATGGTGATCATTTGCAATCCTGAAAGTCCTCCTAAAGAACGGCTAGGATCGCCCTATCAGCCTGATCAGTTCTCCAGTTGAGGCCAATTCACAGTGGGCCCATTCGACGGGTTTGGAGGTACCCGTACGCAGTTCAAATCCAGAAACGGCTCTTACATAGACCACAAACAATGCCTTTATTACGTGCTAGAAAATGCACTATTTGTACTATTCTACTACAAAAGTTGGAAAAATGGGCGCAATGCACCAGTGACCTCATAGTACTATAAGTTATAATGCTCCTAGTCGCATTTGAACATTTAGAGGGTCCACACATTAATCTAGACTGTTCATTATGTCCAAAGGGCTACAAATGAAAAATAAAAAAAATAAAAATCCACCTATCTATGAAATAGGAACCATTTGATCAATGGTATTTAACATGGACATGGTCGAAGTTCATTTACATGAAAATAGGTCCAATCAACAATTTGATCCATCTATTTGTTAGGCTGCATCATGGATTGCTTATGATTCTAAATAATAACTTCTGTTAGATAACTATATATAATCATCCAACCCATGGCTTCAGAAACGATCAGCTGCTGAAAATAAGGCCAAATCAAAGATGGATTGAATCATTTGATTAGTGTGATTTTGTGTGATAGCCAATGAAAATTGTGATCTGGATTCAATGGACAGTTCAGATCAATCAATTGACTGTCCAAGTGAACCATGCAACTAGGATCATGATAGCGTAAAATGCTCTGAGAGCACTAGAGCGTTTCTCATCAGCTAATATCAGATTCCCATAAAAACATATCAATATTGAAATGGACAACCCGAGTCCAAAAATTCCAACCTCAAGGCGACAGAGTATGAAATACCAAAACAAAAGAAGCCGGAATCTGACACCACATAAGCGGAATATTCCATTACAGAGCCGGAGAAACTTCGACGTCAAACTTGGGAGATACCGAAGGCGGTGCCCGTGAAGTGTTCGGATGCGGTTTTCCTGACAATGGAGTTGAATTCCGGCGACGTTCCGGCGGAGTCAACGCCCTTCTCCCAAACCTCGGGAATCGTCGGCAGGACTCCTCCCTGGTAAAACCCAAATTCCGAGCACCCGTCTACTTGGACAAACGTACCGGACGTGGGTTTCGCCCCGAACACGAGACGAAGGAGTTTTTGAAGTGAGCGAGAGATCATCGATGGTTTTCGCGGGGATGACCGACGGGTGGGCACCGATAAGTGGGGCATGGAGACGGTTCTAGAAGCAATGGCGGAATCAATCGTTTGGTTGAATGATTTGAGCTCGTGGGAATCGTAGAGACCACTTTCACAATCCCAAACATTGGATTTGACTTCTTGGGTCGCCTGATTCTGGTTTTGCTCTTGCATTTTTCTCTTTCGCTAACTTGCACTCTTTCAAGAACTTCGACTGAGAGAGAGAGAGAGAGGAGGGAGAGAGGGAGAGGTACGTGTATGAAGGGATTTTAAAGAGAGATGCGTTAGCATCGACGAGTAAAGATATACGGAATCCTCTACTACACCTGTTTTATACCCAGTGCGTAAAACACCCAAGCTTATGGGGCCCACACTGTTATATATGTAAAATCCACTCCGTCTATCATATTCTTTCCTCGATTCTATCACCTGGAGAAAACAATTCATCGAGATTCACAACTCAGGTGGGTTACACGACAAGGAAAATTCGGGATGTGATGCCAACCATAGGCTTGTATCTGGTTCATTATGGTCTGTATCTTTCATCAAGTCCGTTAATCAGGTGTAAATCGCTAGGATAAATTGGAAATATAAAAGATTTCCTTGACCAAAAATCATGTGGGCCAAAATATCTGAATTTAGAGGTTTTAGTATCAGTTTTACATTGTTTCTATCTTCGGCTCATATCAGAGACTTTTATCTATATGAAATTTTGGATATACGGTTAAAATAATGTTTCTCACCGGATGGACGGAGTAGATTTTCTTATAAAATGTTGTGGACTCCAAGGAGCTAGAGTGTTTTATGCAACTGTATAAAACAGGTGTTGTGGACGATTCCAATCCTAGAAAGTTCACGTACAAGCCATGATGATCACTAGAAACGGTCCACGTGTAACATTTCATATGGTAAATTAGTCTTTATTCCGGAATTAGTTACATGAATTTTGTGTGCTATCCATATCCGTTCGACTCTAATTTTGCATTTTGGGAGAACCTTTATACTCTGGCGTACTTGGTTGATACTCCGTATACTTGTGTACGAGGCATGATACAACTCGTATTTAACCATCCAAATTGTGGGGCCCTGTTTAGATAGATCAGAAGCCAAAAAGGGTACTGATTTGATCTTTCAACTGACCAATCAGTCGAAACGAGAACTAGTCAACGGCTTCAAGTTAATAAATGAAATTCGGTGAGAAAGAGAATAGAAATGATCAATCAGACTGGTTTTGGGAGGATCGTCTATTTACAGTGGGTCCCTCAGTTTGAACGGTTTAATTTGAGTTATACATGCTATTTGTACGATTTCAAAGTGCGTGCGTATAAACCATCACAGTCTGGTAGAGTATCAAATAACTCACCTTCAATGGATCTTAGCCATAAGAGAGTGATGACCTGTCATTTTGATTTTTTTTTTTGCTAAGTAGGCTTATACAGAGAGGCTCGCTCAATCTTTTCCCTACTTCGGTCCCACCAGGTAATGATCCAGACCGTTCATCTAGGAGCTACTGTAGTGTATCTTCAACATGGAAAAAAGGTTCTTGCTGATTGAATACTACTTTAGTGGACCCTTTTTATCAAGTCACTATATTTATGGATGCAGAGATCTCAGATGGATGAGATTCATTACAAATGAACCATCTAAAGAGGGTTCTTTTAGATATTGAACGGCCGGATCATCATATGCTAGAGCTAGGAGACTTTTCTCAAGTCACTCTATTTATGATGGATGAAGAGATCTCAGTTAACCATCTGACGCGTCTTTTTGTTGATTTTCCTCTTTCCTGATTTTTCGATTTTCTCAAGTACTAATTTCCGTGGCTGACTGACTGACGACTCTGCCTCCCTCTCGGTTTTTAACAGGGGACTATGCCGGCCGATTACATCCTTAGATTGATCTGAACCGCTCATGTTTTCATTAGTAACATATTAATGACATGATCTGATAATCGTGCTTCATCATGAACCTGACCACTGAATCTTGGATTTGAGTGTGAGGCATTAAATATATATCTTCGTACACAGTTACTCGTCGGACAGAGGAGAGTTATTTGATACTCTGACTGACTGTGACGCTTGATACGGAGGCACTTAAAAATGGTTCAAGAGTCATGTACTAACTCAAATTAAACTGACTGAATTGTGGAATCATCTGTTGCTACGTTAAGACTCCAAAATCCAGATCGGTGGGACAATCCCAACCTCTGATTAGCGGGGACCTTTTTATTTTTATTGAAATAAGACCGTTGGATTTTTTTCACATTGGACCTTCCAATAAATGGCCAGCAATAGTGGCCAGGTAACCCAACAAAAGTAGCTTTTAATTAATGATGCTTATAATTTGGACCGTTTAGTTTGAATTACTTGTATGCCACCTCTGTAGTTTGAACCGCATGCTCATCATCCATCACAATCTGCCAGAGCATCTAAGTATTTTCTCTCGGACAAGTGTTTTTTACGATGCCCGGGGAGAATAACTCCAACCCAAGAACGGTCCAGATTTAAAGTTGCACTCGTTGGTGGAAACCAGGCCGCGTACCCGACTGCTCTTGTTTTTCCTTCCTTTTCATCACCTTAATAAATGCCATCCACCATGTACCTACCTATTTTTATCTATTTATGCGAGGGGAGGCGTATGTAATAGCTGCGACCTCGGATTCGGCCAGGTGTGTGCAACCCTGACCGTGGGGCCCACCTAGATGTATTCTTTGTATATCCACACAGTTCATCCATTTTTCCAGATTATTTTAATGCATGGTCCCAAAAATGAAGCAGATGAAAATCTCATGTGGATCACACCACAAGAAACAGCGGCCATTGGATGCCCACCATTAAAAACTTCCTAATGTTCACCCTAATGTTCATTTGTTACCCAAACTTTTGATAAGGTCACACAGACATGGATGAAGGAAAACCACAAATAGAAACTAGATCCAAAACTTTTGAGACCCCAGGAAGCTTTTAATGGTGGGAATTCAATCCCTACTGTGTGGTTTACCTGTGACTTGTATTTTTCTCATTTTTGGGACCATGCCCCAAAATTAGCCGGCAAAACGGATGTACAGCGTGGATGTACAACACATACATCGAAGTGGGTCCCACGGTCAGGGTCGCACCCACGGTATAAGAGTAGGTATTTTTTTTAATTTTTTTTAAACTCACTCCCACACACACCAGATATGAGTAGTTGAGCTTCATCAAAGAGAGAACACCAATACTCCATACAAACCATTCAAATCAATGTTGAGTGGACGATCCTAACCAACCATTGTTGAAAACTGTCTAACCTGGACCACTCATTTTGACCGACCATTTTGCTCCACAAATGGAAAAGTTAGGATCACCTGCTTAGTAAATTTCTGGTCGATAGAATATGCACAATGGGGCCCACGACTTGGACGAGTTGGATTGAGCTACATGCGTGACTGATCTTAAACAGTGATTACTCTGTCCCTGTAGTAATAGACTCCTCACAGCATGGACACCTTAACGAGGAGCATGATTCGTACACGTGGATGGTTTGTTGATTCGGACAGGACTAGTGTAAAACCACCAATCTCTGTGGGTCCACCACGTTGTATACATAAAATCCACTCCGTCTATCAGGTGAGGATCATTATTTTTAACAGCACATACAGTAGATGAAACTGACTAAAAACTCACATGGACCGCACAAATAGGAACACCTGATTAACGGGTTGGATGAAAAATGAACACCATGGGTGCCAGACACAAAACCATTGTTTGGCATCCCATTCCCATTGTTCCATGTGGTGTGGCCCATATCAGTAATCGATCTAACCGATTTTTTATCTTAAGGCCTAGCATCAATGATAAAACCAGATAAATGGATTGAAATTTTCATATACAGCATGATGGGTCCCACAGATTTTTGTATTTTACGCACTGCATAATACAGGGGTTTTAGATGATTCTAGTCCGTTGATAGTTCAGGTGGTACAAAATGAGTCCCATGGTTCAGCTATCCAAGCCGGTCTTTACAGTAGATGGCCCAATCACCAAATCACAAAACATTGGCATTATCTATAGAATATTAGGCATTTCTTTCCATTGAATGTGGACCAGTATTATATTATAGTTCTTAACCATTTTTTTTGTTGGTTACCTATTGAAGGGTCAGGATTTTTGAATCTGGGATATTTTTGCTGCATGGACCACCCATGGTTGGTTCCATGATATCAATGAGATCTCTCAACCATACATCCCATTTGCACAAATGGAGAGGCCAAATGGAAGTGTAGAAACTTTTGACAAGGAAATTTGATACTTGAGCGGGGTGTGATGATCATACGCAGGCACCTTGTAAGTATAAATTGGCAAACATGGAATGCAAATAAATTTGGTTCCAATCTTAGATGTATGAAGAACAAAATATTAATACTACTTGACCAGTGACTTTCAACTGGGGACAATGACTGGACGGTTAAAAAAGAAAGCATCCAATGGCCCTGTTTCAACAAACAAAGATAAGCACACCGTCCACTTGCTGGCCGGGCTAATCGAAGTAGCGGGGAGACTAGCGCTACCTCGAGACTACTATAATACATGAATGAGCTCGTGTCGAGACTTCTATAATACGAGAATGAGCTCGTGTCTTCTGTAGGAAGGGACATTCTCCCTTATAAAATGTGTATTCTTTATCAGTTGCAGGAGTTCAGGCCAATCATCAACAATAAACCGCCTAAAGGCAAATATTTCGTATTTGGATCTGTTCACCTGATTAGGTCTGGATCTTTTTGTAAATATATCAGTAATTTTCTTCTTGCTTTCGTAGCTAATGTCTTACCCCTTCTGACCTAACCCTCTGTGCTGGGCTCAGCTCCCGAACCATACTTGAGCTGCCTTAATGGCTCTTCCTAAGAACGTGTGAGTCTCCGTCCCCAGATTAGAGGTTAGAAATTTTCAAGAAATTTAATTTGGGGCTATGAGTTCCACAGATTAGTTGGTTTGTTTTGAGTTAATGATGTAGACCAAATCGCAGACACTTTCATGGCAAAGATGTGTTGGGATGCCTTGCACAAACCTTAGGATCTAGCCTCCCGAAACAAACCAGAATTATGGATAATAAAGCAATGAAATAAATCAAAGCATCAATCACACACCACACAAGAGAATTTTACGTGGAAAACCCTCAAAGAGGTAAAAACCACGGGACCTCGTCCAGATCAACAATCCACTTCATGAAGTAGAACGTTTACAACCTTCTTCACTCACGCAGAGTGGATGAACAATAAGAGAAATAGAGAAAACGAAGAGATCTAACCGATTATGAATCATGAAGCGTTTTTACGAGATATAAATTTGCAAAGTAGAAAAACCTCCTCGAGCGAAACCTCCCTTCTATAAGCTTCCTCTCTCTTTTCTCCCCTCTCTCACCTTTGATAAAAGTTTCTCTTGTATTTTTCTCAACAACACAATATCCATAGAAAAATCCTGGGGACCCCTTTTTATAGTTTTAGGAAACTCCTTTCTGCGATCCTAGTTGCGAAGGACTTTATAAACATCCTAGTTGCGAAAGGACTTTCATGCGCATCCTAGTATGAACTTAAAGGAAGGACAACGGGTCAAAAAAAACCATCAAATCTCCCCTTTTTGACCCAGGAGGGATTCACCTTCTTTAGCCAGCCGTGCCAGGTTTCTACAAACCTCAAATTTGCCCTCGAGCAAAGCCTCATCATGTCGACCCATTATCGTCCGTGTGGACTTTCTCAACCTCGTCAGTAACACCTTTTCCAAAGTATCCCCGATCCAAGGATACCGAATCTCTATGTGCTTCGACTTGGAATGCCGACTTGGATTCTTGCTCAAGTGTATAGACTCCATTATCACTATCGCAATAGACCACGTGCTCCTCCCCCCGCTTCGTGCTAAGTTCCCGTAGGAACCTTTTCATCCAAAGCATCTCTTTACATGCTTCTGTGCCGCAATGTACTTTATGCTTCTTCGAGCAGACAATTGCTACGACCTTCCGTAACTTGCTGCGCTAAGAAACCGCTCCCCGCAATGTGAACATGAACCCCGATGTAGACTTCCTGGGTCTATGTCACCCGCCATATCCGCATCCGTGTGGGTGTGAGGGTCTAACACAGTTCATCACCATAGCATAGATAGCTCAACCTCGGATGAGCCTCTTAGATCCGTAGTATCCATTTTACCGCCGCCCAATGTTCTTTGCCGGGATTGGCAAGGTATCCTACCATATGCCGACAACACCAACCACATATGCTATATCGGGCGTGTACACACCATAAAGATACATCAAACTTCCTACACCATGACCAGCGTAGGGTATCTTCTTCTCTGCATCTCTTCCACCTCCAAGCCTTCGCTCTTGGGACACGCCCGTCGCTCGCCAATGAAGTGACCATCTAGTGGAGTAAGACTTGGACCGACCGCTATTCATTCATATTGAACCGCTCTAGACTTTCTCAATATACCGCTTTGTGACAATGGGTACCAAAGCTTCCTGCATGATTAACTGAGTCACGGGTTATCTCCATTCCTGAGATCTGGAGTCTGTTTGATTTCTTGGCCCAAGTCTTTCATCGCAAAGACTTGCCCAACCTCTGTTTCCTTTCCACAATCTTTCTTGATGTCTTTTCCCCATGATGAGCATGTCATCAACGTATAATAGCGAGAAGAAATCACCATCCGAGAACTCACGCGTGAACACACATGGTCCGACTAGGATCTGTCATACCCATGCCAAATGTAACATGAACGAATCGAACTTCTTGTACTATTGCTGAAGGGAGCTTGTTTCACCCATACAAGCTCTTCCTCACCCTACACACCATATGTTCCTTTTGCCCTTAGACTTCGAACCCTCTCGGTTGGTGCATGTAGATCTCTTCTTCCAGTCACCATGGAGAAAGGCGGGGTTTAATATCTATTCGCTCATCTCCGAGATCCATGCTAGCCGAACCCAAGCAACACCCGTATGGATGTCATCTTCACCACCGGTGAGAATATCTCCTCGAAGTCTATACCTTTCCTCTCGACCAAACCCTTTCCTGACCACAAGTCCGCCTTAAACCTCGTCTCATGAATTCTTCTCCGCTCAATCTTCTTTCTCGAACACCCACTTGTTGCTCGAGCTTTCTTGCCCTTGGCGGCAGCTTCACCATATCATGGTGTGGTTCTTATGCAAGGATTCCATCTTCTCGCATAGCTTTCAACCACTCCTCCTTATGCTCGCTCGGCCAGGGCCTCGGGAATAATCTTCCGGCTCTCCCCCATCGGTTAATCATAATGTACTCATGCGGCGAGTACCTCTTGACATTAAGGTACGTCCGTCCCTTAGATGACCTCCTCACCCGTGGCTCAACAGTGGATCAAATGGGGGCTCCTCCCCGGTCCATCTTCCGAAGGAACTCCCTCGTTCTGCACGCACTCTTTGTACTCCCCCTGTCATCGGGCACCACGGGAGGAGTAATCGGATCCATGTCCTCTAGCTCACCCCGAACTAGGCAGTTCTTCTCTAGCTTACCAATGTCTTCGATACACCGATCTTCAAAGAAAACCACATCTCTCACGCTCCCGACGAGCTTCTTCTCGGTCGGATCCCATAACTGTAGAACCGAATTTTTCATCACCGTACCCTAAGAACACACACCGCCTGATCTTCATATCGAGCTTGGACCTCTCGTCCTTTGGTACGTGAACGGATGTCCCGCATCCAAACACCCCGAGATGACCGTATGCGATGGATCCTGTCCAGGGACCACACCTTCTCGGTACTTCTCCATTCAACGGGGCCGATGGAGACACAGGTTATCAAATACACCCGATGCGTATTGCTTCTCCCCTGGAACGTCTTGGGCAACTTCGCATGGGATAACATACATCCATTCTCTCAACAATGGTGCGATTCATTCGCTCAAACACCCATTATGCTTTGGGGTCTTGGCGAACCGTCTGTTCATGCCGTATATCCTGGGACTTCATAGACTCGTGAGGAAAGTCGCCAATGTATTCACCACTACCATTGTCGGTGCGGATGCACTTCAATGGTCTACCCGCTCTGCCTCTCTCTCGACCATAAGCATGAAACAACTTAAACACACCAAAGACCTCGTCCTTGGATTTCAAAGCATAAACCCAAACCCTCCTAGATGCATCATCTCTATAAAAGTGACAAAATACAATGCCCCACCCAAGGTTTTTGGTCCTCATAGACCACAAACATCGAATAAACCAAATCTAATGCATGCACTTTATTAACATGAGAAGCGGTTTAACGAATGAAACTCTATCTTGTTTCCGATAAACAATCAAGACAGTTTGAGAGGCATACACCACGTCTGAGAGGCTCGCTCGCTAGAAAAGCCCTTTTTCACTTATGTGGCCTGGACATAGCACACTGTGCTACATGTCAATAATCGACCTTCCGTGCGTCAACCCACCCTTGCACATACCGACACTTGCTTGTAAAGGGTGCAACACTTCTTTCCTCTAGCCACGATCAATGAACCCTCGATGAGCTTCCATCGCCCATCGACAAAAGCCTAGGCTTTCATAGCCATCATCATCAACCTTCCCGTCGACATCAAGTTGAGGCGAAGGTGGGGATATGCCTCACATCCCTAAGAACCAATGTGCAGCCCACATCGGTTTTCACACAAATATCACCAACTCCCACGATCTTTGATACTGCCGATTTCCCATCTTCACGGTTCCATAGTCACCGACTTGAAACTTGTGAAGGAGTCCCCCCGTGCTAGTGAGTCGCATGAAAAGAAGCTCCCGAGTCTATCACCCAGTCGGTGCCCTGACTCGTAGCTGTGAGACATACATCGTGATCTGTAGAAAGAATAACTACCATGTCGCCATCTGAAGCGACCGCAGTGGAATCTGATTCATCTTCCTTCCTTTTTCCTTTCTTGTCGTTTTTTCTTACCACGACATTCATGCTTGAAGTGGCCCTTCTTGCTGCAGCTCCAAAGATTCAACCTCTTTTCATTTACTCGACTTGCCTCTTGATTTATCTCGGCCTTTCCGCCCTTCCCGTTCTTTCCTCTCCCCCGTTCTGCGTCGTCACAAGAGCCTCTTCAAAGTAGACTTCGAGACTTCCTCCTTGTCTCCTCATCAAGAGACAACTGGTTACCTGTGCTCCATGGATATCTTTCCGTCTCTATGTCAGGAGTTTACTTGTAGACACCACCAATGTCTCCCAACCGTCGAGCAATGAACTAAAGCAATACAGTAAAGCCCGCAATTCATCATCCAGACCATCTTCATAGAGGTGAGTTGGTTCACTATATTCTTTACCTCATTCATATGCTCTCTGGCCACGTAACCACCATCCTCAACTTGAGATTTACAAGTCGCCTTATCGAAATATCTTATTACCTACCAATCCTTCCTCTCATACATACCCTTGTAATTTTAGCCATAGGCTTCTACTGAGGTTTCCGTAGACACATGGTGGAACACGAGAATCATCCAACCATTGTCCGATAAACCCCACCGCCTTTCTGGCCCATCTTCTTCCAATCATCATCATCCATATCCTTGATTTTGATATGCCCGAGATGGAGAATATAGTCCTCGCACTGCATAGCAAGTCCTCCATCTTAGCCTTCCATATAGTCAGGTGGTACAAAATAGAACCATTGAGGCCGATCATCCTCTTTACAGTAGCCACCTTCCATAATTCAAAACCGATCCTACCCGGCATTCAATGAACTTAGCTTCGATACCACTTGTGGGATGCCTTGCACAAACCTTAGGATCTAGCCTCCCGAAACAAACCAAGGGTCAGGATTATGGATAATAAAGCAATGAAATAAATCAAAGCATCAATCACACACCACACAAGAGAATTTTACGTGGAAAACCCTCAAAGAGGTAAAAACCACGGGACCTCGTCCATGATCAACAATCCACTATGTATAGAACGTTTAACCTTCTTCACTCAATTGCAGAGTGGATGAACAATAAGAGAAATGAAAAAAAACGAAGAGATCTAACCGATTATGAGAACATAGCGGGGAGCCGAGATATAAATTGCAGAAGTGAAAACTCCTCCTCGAGCAGAACCTCCCTTCTATAAGCTTCCTCTCTTTTTCTCCCCTCTCTCACCTTTGATAGCCCTCTTGTATTTTTCTCAACAACACAATATCCATAAAAATCCTGGGACCCCTTTTTATAGTTTTAGAAACTCCTTTCTGCGATCCTAGTTGCGAAAGGACTTGCAGTCTCCGTCCTTAGGTTAAAATTTTCGAAAGGACTTTGGGGCTATGACCACAGATCCTAGGTTTTGAAAGGACAACGGGTCAAAAAAAACCCATCAAGATGGACCAACGACGGCCCCATTGGAGGCGGAAATGATCTGAACTGTTAGAACCTTATATCAATCGTATCTCGCAGACCAGGATGACTTTTTCGACACATTATATATGATTTTGGAGTAGGACCTACTTAAGCAAACCAACCCCGCTATGCAGGGTTGCCCAAGATTTGTGAGATTCCATTAGATCAATGGTCAAAAGTCCTATTTAGTTTCGTTTTTACCATAAACAGTAAGTTTTAGTTCAAGTACAACTTTTGATCATTTGAGTTGTAGATGTCTTGCCCAATATGAAAAGGGAGAAAACACAACGTCTAAGTAGGAATAGAGGTAATCTATAAATAGTAAGTTTACCATTTGTAGTAACTTACGCTTTTATAGGGTGTAAGTCTAAAACTCCATACTAGGTTTGGTTTCCTTATTTAAAGAGTTATAATTTTTATTTTTATTTTAATCATCAATCAAGTTATTTTCGAATTTATTAGGAATTCTACTTTTATCCTGGGAAGTTCCGTAACAGTGATCGACCTCATCATGTCCCTGCCTGCACCAGTTAACTAGTAAAATGCACATGGAGACCATATCATCCATGTATGGTACACATGCATTGTAACATGAACTATCAGGATTTCAAGGGACGTGGGTGCACTCCTGCCAAGACAGTGGTAGAATTTGATTGGATAGCAGGGGCATTACCCCACTTCTCCAGATGAAAGCTGGACTGTACCTCAGAGTGAAGGATGATCAAAGTCCTTCCAATAGCATTTGGTGGCATTGTATAAAAGATTCTTATGACTTAAACTTACCTGCTGGGTTTCTTTGGTTTGTTAAGATGAAGAATCTCTTCTTCCTCCCAATCTTTTCCAACATTTTCCGTTTATCACTCCACCCTGATATATAATCAGCTTTAAATTTTAAACTGCTACAAGTTTTACTGGACAAATTCGCAGGAACAGCCAATGTGAGAATCTCAAGCGCTTCCGTTCATGCATTTCCATCCAGGCTAATGTAAATAAGATTGTTTATCAGCCAGTCAGTTTTCTTCACATGGTTTATTTTCCCCAGCCCTTTTTGAAGTTGTTCCATCTTGATCCAAGAATACGAGAGATTTCTTTGAAATTAACAGCTGTGTTCACTTAGGTCCTCAATCATGCCTCACTCGTAGAATCACAAGAGTTTCAACACGAGGTCATGGGTTGGCAGTACCCATTGTGGTGAAAAACTACTGTAGTGTGCGTGGGTGTGTATAAAATAAATAAATAAAACCGGTGTTATAGGATTTTCCAGTTCCAGCAAATGGGAAATGGTATATTATCTTCTCTCTGAAATCCTTCTCTTGTTTACCTCAACAGTTTTCTCTCTGAAATCCTCTCTCTCTTCTTCTTTTTTCTTTTTTTTGGCTTTCTTTTACTTCTTTTAAAAACTGGAGCGGATGGAAATGGTTTGGGTAGCTAGTCAACCAGATTGACCTGTTTAAAAGTCAATAGAGAGTTTATCTACCTGGACTCAGGTTGTCCTTGCAAACGTCTTCACAACAATGCAGTTCAAACAGTTTGTTGTGAGCCCTACCGTCGTGTGGTGATGGAATCCACTCCAACCATCAAACACGCCCTCCAACATTTGTTCAGGCATCCAAAAATTAGGTCAATCAATAACTTAGACAAGCCACAACAATGATAAAGCCACTCTAACACTTGGGTAGGGCAGCGAGTATCAAGGGTAGGCTTCCCTCCCAACTGTTCCTAACGAGGGAAGGTGTACATGATAGTTGGAGTGGATGTCATCAACACATCACCGTGGTGAAAACTCCGAGGGTTTTGCTAACATTCCTCTCCCACCTCAATGAGCACGTTAGCGATGTCCCCAAACGTTTTAAATGGCACATTGGGTAACACATTGTCGATCTGAACCGTTCATTCATTCATACAACTAGGAGCCAGCATGGTGCAAAATTCATGCCCATTGGGGGATCCTAAGCTTCTGATCAAGAGCATGAAAATGGTCAGTCACAATTGACCAGAGAAACAAAATTAGTCCAATTATCATTTTGAAACATCTAGCAGATAGATCCCACTTTTAATTTCTTATGGTTAAAGTAACACTTTGGTTTGATGATTCTAACCATGTGATTCATGGCTCATAAACAACAAATGTGACAAATTGGCCCCATTAAAAGGTCTAGGCTCGTCTGATCAGCGTGATTCTTGCACCATGGCTTTCTCCTAGTTGTATGAATGAATGAACAGTTCAAATCAATGATACGACACACCGTGTGTGCCAGTTAAAAGGTATGGGGAAGTTGGTCACACCCCCACCCATGATTAAATAAATAAGCATTGCAAAATAAGCCTGCACCTGCTTTAGTGGTAGAGATAGTGTGGAACCTTGGAAAGGTATGGGTTTCAAGCCTCCAATAATCTGGTCAGACCCATGACCAAATTCTAGGCCCGTGTGTAAGCTTCTGATTAACCATTAAATTCCATAATGCCTGTCATGTTGGGGTCTACCTGATGAACGGATTCTGTTGCTCAGGAATTGTGCCACGTTAATGGACATGCAGGAGAAGACCGAGCCTCCCTACCACTCTTAAGTACTCGTGCTCAGATTGTCATTCCTTCTCGTCATCACAATGCATAAAATGTTCCAACTGCCGATAAGGAGTGTCCACAGACGAATCGGGAACATTTCAGTAAGCTGCAATCACTCTCTGAAATTAACACTCTTTGCCTAATCACTTCTTCGCTCTCTAAACAATTGACACCTTTCAGGAAAGGACAAGAGATGACAGACACATGGAATCCGGGTGAATTGAAACTCCACATTACATAAGTCTGGAATTCAAGATGGAGATGAAGCTCATAGCTCCTGAATTGCAAGCTCAATTAAACTTCAGCTTCCAAATTGCAGGCTTCAGAAAGCAAACCATAGTCCGAAACGATGCATACTATACACTGGCCCGATTCTAACTCCATCCAGCAATTCGCTAAAACCCCTTTCCACTCCCCAGAAATCCATTGGCTATAAACATGATAAAAGGGGGATTAGATTATAGAGATCTGTTGTTGAAAAAGAACAATCAACCATTTAGAGCTATTTCCATGACTAAGTCATTCCAACTATCTATTGGCCCTGGCAAGCACCAATGCAGACAGTCATTCTGAACTTTTGCATTTTTATCCTGAGCAAAGGGATGAAAATGCCTGTATGGACCCGGATGCCCATCAGGCCTCAGCAAGGAAAGATGGTTAGTATCCAAAAGCTTCAGGTTGACTCCGCTTTCGGATGCTATGGCTGCTGCCTTCTTGAATTCCTCCAACTCGATTGCCCGCAGTACCTCATCCACATCCTTCAGACCAATCTCCCCTTCTTTAAATGGCGCTGTCCTCTCACAAGTTCCCCCACTGAACCACTCCCCATTCTCAAAGTGGTCCGGTGTGGAAGTCCTAAATAAAATCAAACCCTTGTGGTTGGATGCAGTGATGAAGTTGAGCACCAGGTGGAGGGCTTTTCGGTAAGAGTACTCATATCCAAGTTCTGTTAAATTCCTCCCTGGACAGTAGTGGCAACCGACAACTTGGTTGTTCTCAAAGTATATAGCCGTCTTGAGGAACCATTGCCCGCCAGAAATAATCACGTAATCGAAGACCTGATATTGATCAGTCCATTTCTCATCAAGAGTGTCGAGATACAGCTGGGGTTCAGATGTGGAGACGCCGTTGATGTCTTCAAAGACGGCTGCTTTTATTAGAAAAGGGGACCAGATCACCGCAAGAGTGAAGTTGTGGGTGCGAAAGTGCCATGTCTTGGATTTGAATTGCTTGTCGTGGTAGACTTCAACAGCTTCTTCCACCTGAGGTGCACCAATAACTCAATTCATCAATCATGGCATTTTGTGAGAACATGGTTTCTAGTATTATAGTCAAATAAAAGAATCATTCAACAAAAAAGACACTGTTGCCTGATGAGAAGAGATCTTGATCATGGTCAGTTCAAATGAGAGGTATTACCATGCTAAAATCAATTTACATATAAAAGCCAGTTTTCACATAGGGTGTGCAGTGTGCTCCCTTGGCACCGGGCAGAAGTGGGGCCCATGTGCATTCACAACATCCGACCCGTCCATCAGATGTGTCGCCTCACATTCCCTCCAGGGTCAAAACATCACCCCAAACTGAAACTCAGGTGGTCTACAACACGAGGAATAAGTTGAGCAGGGACGCGGACACTTGATTTGTGTGGGGGGACCACCATGTTGGTTATATGGATTCCAGGCTGTCCAGACTCTTCATCTGCCTTGGAGGAAAGGTTTGGACAAAAATCAGGTTGTTCTGCAACTCAGGTGGGACCCAGTGAGAATCAGTGGAGAGCATCCCCTCCCACATTGTTCCCTGTGATGTGGCCCACCATAGTTTTGGATCAATCTGATGTTTGGGTCCTAAAGTAACCTGACGGGATGCATCTGATGGCTGGGAAGGATGGGATACATAGTTTGTCCAATCATATTTGCACCTTCCCTATTCTCACAAGATGTAAAAAAGGTCTGGTTGGCCTGTGTGCATGGTTCAAAGTAGATTCAATCGACATGACACAGAGATTCTTAGATCAAGCAGATAAATGAATGATCTTTATGATGGAAATAAGGCCCTAGGTCATAACAAGTTGTCAGTGATTTCATTTTGCATCTATATCATTCTTGAGAAGCTAGTTCAGCGGGGGACAAGATGGTTACAGTCACATTGTGTGAGAGACGTGTGAGACTTTCAGTATGTGCATGAGTTAGAATTTCTAAAGACCAAGGTGTTCAAAACCAGTCAATTAGGTAACTAGTGCAGGAAAGAATTTCTAAAGACCAAGGTGTTCAAAACCAGTCAATTAGGTAACTGGTGCAGGAAAGAATTTCCAATATGCTTTTACTTATGAAATTAATTCTACACGAATTTGTTTTTGCATTGGTAGTATCCACAATCAACATATCTCTTCTCGGATTTTCCTGATCATTCAATATCTTCAAGTAAAAGTATAAAATCACTAAACCTTACATTTTACATTTTACATCTTTGATGATGATATGAAAACCCAAATAGTATGTCCTTGTAACTATGATCCAAGCATAGCCTACTCAGCTTTTCTATTGATTTTCCTAGCTGGCATACAGGAAACTTGGCATGGGATGTAGGAAATTTCATGGACAATATGGATTTAGGATAATGCAAGACCAGATCTTGATAGGCCAGTATGACTTTGTTTCTTGCTGGAAATTCCTCTTTGAATCTCCAAGTTTTGATTCTTGTATCTCCGAACTTGCAACATTTTTCCAATGTTGGTCTAAACTGCTCAACTTGGTCATGCCAAGTCAGGTTTTAGATGTTCAATCAAGTTGAATTGCACTTACCTGAATTCAATAAAAGAGGAAATGGCCTAAGTGGGGCTAAACCCGCTTCGTGCAAGGTAAAATAGCGCCAAGATTGCAATTACAATCATTTCAAGTCGAACTCATAACACTCAGAATTGCAACTAGGGGTTTGCTTGTTGCTATAAACCAAAATGGCGCCTCCTCCACTTGTTTCCTCAATAATGAATTCACTGAACTGCAATTCAGTTCAGCTGTGCATCCAAATGCACTCTAGAAGACTTTATAGAATGATTTCTTGCACATGTAATTATAAATCTTCCTTGCACACATAAGAAAGTGGATTTCAGATTAACAGTCAAGAGGTTATCAGCCACCAATCTAAATTGAAATGTGTTATGGAATCGCACAATGGTAGTGAATTCATGGCTTGGCATCCACTGAAAACAAACCATAGAGATTAGTATTGCCTTTTTTCACACGCTCACCCACACACACACCCAGACCACATGGGCACTTGATCCCATGATCTCAGTGTTCAAACAGAGCCCATCTACCACTGAGCCATGAAGTCAGACCCAAGAGATTAGTATTGCCTTGACAGTAACAGATCTCTCATATAAAACTAATATATTAACCACCTGTGCATTTCCAAGAGATTAGTATTGCCTTGACAGTAACAGATCTCTCATATAAAACTAATATAAAACTAATATATTAAACACCTGTACAAGTAACAAAAGCTTTTTTTTTTTTTTTTAGTGAGGTTCAATACTTCATAAAGCAGTAACAATAGAAGATCTCAAGCCATCACAACAGTACAAGATTAATCCAAACACTAAAACCCGAGCATGGTTAAAAGAAACATATGAAAATATAAGTCACATTCAAATCCTAATTTTGAAGGGTCTGGCTCCATGGCTCAAGTGGTAGACAGACTCTGATTCAACAATGAGACAATGGGATCAAGTGGCCATGTGGTGTGGGTGTGTGTGTAAAATTTTTTTTTTTTTTTAAAGGATCTTAATTTTGAAGACCTTGTGTATGATGATTGAAGCTGCATTTTGGACGTCCTGGAAAATGGCAGGTGGGCAACATGCTTTTCAGCACAAAACAATATCCAGGAAACTCGGATTGACCGGAGATGTTCTGACATTGATTTGGGGCAGAAAAGGTTGGAAGATAGTACCCACCATGACGCCTTCCATTTTCCATGATGCCCTGGATGCTAAGTTTACTGGATGGTTATTGACTCCACCAAGAGATCCATTTAGCTTACGATTTGGTTGCATCCAAACAAACCCTCATATACAAAGATTCAACAGGAACAGTGGAATTGTACCTTTGATAGAGTGCAAAGCAATGACTGGACATGGTTGCGAGAAATTGAATCGCCGATCAATGCCCAGGATTTATTTCTCATAACATCCAAAAACCTCGCTGGATCAAACAGAGATAACTCACAATCCCGGGGCCTCCACTTCCAATAAAGATACCCTGAATCGGGCCGCCCATTCTTCATACAATTCTGGTGAGCTTCGACGACATGGCAGCTCTCGTTAGTGTAAGCCGGTCCTGACGGGTTCGGGATCCAATCTCCGGTAAAAAGATCACATTTTTCTGCATTATGAACAGTATAGCAGCAGATCAAAATCAAAACAATCAGAAAAGATAATCCTGATAAATTCAAACTCAGAAATATATATCATTTATAACAAAACCCATGATTTATGTTTCTACTAACATGAATTATAAATACCATTTTCTTCAACACTAGTTTTCATTAAAATCTAACAAATACAGTAATCTCTTGAATTCCCAGCATCTTAAACAGCACCAGAAAATCCTTGGTGTTGGAGAGAAGACAAATCGAAGCATAAATAACCGAAATACCCCTGAATTTTCAGAGTATCCAACGACATTTTCTCAATAATCCACAAGAAAAGCAACCAATTGCCCAATTTATGAGAGCATATAAACCACGAATTTTTGAAATGGTCACGATGGAACCCAACAGGGGGGAAAAAAGAAGAAGGAAATTTCCTCATCAAAAAGACAATTCTGGCATTTGATTTTCTTCCTCGTGGATTTCTCCAAAAAATTACGAATTACCCACCTTTCTGAGATTCTAGATCTTCTTCAGCAGCAGAATCATTGTAAGCGCTTGCTTTATCAACAAATGGGCGCTCGGAGACGGATGTAAAAACGACGGATTGAGAGGAAAGAAAGCGAAAAACAAGACCTAAAACGAGTATTGAAACCGCAATTCTGAAGATATTCTTGTATTTGTGAAAAGACCATGTTTTCCAATCAAATCTCATCTCCTTCGCCATTTTTCTCTCTTTCAAGAGAGGAATTTCAACAGCTTTCAATTAGTCAGATGAAAACCCAAAACCCCACGAGAAGAACAAAAACGGTGGTGGGAAAGAACCAAACAAGCAAACCAACTTTCGTAGGTGTAAGAGGTTTTTCGTGGACTCGGATTTCGCAGTGGGAAACACAGCACCGAGGTACCAATGTGTTGACGTGGCAAAGCTCTTGGTGCCCACCATGATCTATGTGTTATATCCACACCGTCCATCCATTTTATACACATCATTTTAGGTCATGTACCAGAAAATGAGGCAGATCCCAAATCCACCGAAAGCTGTGGGAACAGTGACCCCCACCGTTGAAACCTTCAAAGGGCTTAGCATGAAAACTTCTTTCCTTCTCGTGGGGGCTACACAAATATCAGCTTAATCCAAAAGTTCTGTCCCCGCTCTTTCTCGTGGTGTGGTCCATTTAAGGCTTGGATCTACTTCACTTTTAAATGAACTGGAAAAATGGATGGACGGTGTGGATATAATACATATATCATAGATGGGTCACAGAGCTTTGCCACGGAAACACAGTACCGTCCTCGGTGCTGTGTTTTACACTACGCAATCCAAGTCCGTCTTTCGTTGGGAGTGGATCACGGGTTAACCAGGTGACACGTTAGCGATTGTTTCCCTGACGGTGGTGTCCACCTTGATGTGTACTTGTTATATCCACGCCGTACATCAGTTTTCCCAAATCAAATTAAGTAGATCCCAATCTCAAATGGTCCACACAGTAGGGATTGAATACCTACCATTAAAAACCTCTTGGGAGCCACACAAGTTTTAGATGAAGATGATATTTGTGTTTTACTTTAATCCAGGTCCGTGTGACCTTATCAACTGGTTGAATGGCAAATAAACAGTACAGTATTCCTTATAAAGTTTTTAATGGTGGGGGTTTAATGACCACTATTTCTTGTATTGTGGTCCACTTGAGATTTGGATCAGATTCATTTTTTGGAATGTAACCTAATGTGATCTTTAAGAACTGATGGACGGCATGGATATACAGAACATACATTAAGTTGGGCCCCACGGTCAGGGTAACCCCAGCTAAACGTGTACCTGGGCCGCTCGGCATGCACCTTTACACGTCGCGCACGTGGGGACCACACAAGTCCGTGGGACGTCTCAGCTGTGCATGATGTGGGCCGCACCCTGCTGAAGAGCCCGCGCAGAAATCCCATTCGTCCATTCATTAGCCTGTCGGTCGCCGACACGAGGATGGCTCAGTCTTATCTTGCGCGTGGTCGGACGCCGATTAGCCACTGACAGGTTGTGTAGTAAGACTCGCTACAACCGAAGTGACATCACCAAGTTCTGTGGGCCCCACTATGATGTATGTGTTGTATCTACACCGTCCATCCATTTTGAGATATCATTTTAGGGCATGATCGAAAGAATGAGACAGATAAAAAGCTTTAGTGGACCCACCACAGAAAACAGTTGGGAGAGTGATTCCGACCGTTGAAACTATCCTAAGGCCCACCATGGTGTTTATTTAAAATCCAACCTGTTCAAAAGTTAAAAAAAAGACATGGAAAATGGGAAAACACAAATATCAGCTTGATCTAAAACTTTTGTGGTATTTAGAAGTTTTTAATGGTGGGCGTTACTGTCCCACTTTTTTCTGTGCTGGGGTCCATTGGAACCTTGGATTTCACTCATTCTTTGGATCTTGCCCTAAAATGATCTCTCCAAATAGATGGACGGCGTGGATCCAAAACATACATCATGGTGGGGCCTACTGAACTTAGTGACGTCACTTCAGTAGCAATCTCGCTACTCAACCTGTCGGTAGCTAATCCGCGCCCCACGTGGTCATCCTCACCGTGGGACCACCTTACGCGGGGTCCGGACCTGGTTGGCACGTGTGCTGCGTGTGGAGAGTCTGATGGATGGCTGTCAAAGCTCCAGGTGTCGAGAGGGAGGTAGCCTTCTTTACGTGATTAACCAAACCTTCACACCATCTTTATGTGATTAACCAAATCATTATTGCATCTACTCTATCGTCAATGACCATAATGCCCTTGGACTTCGATTATTATTACCAAGGCTTGCCTAGTTCGCTACAAGCGTACGGTTCAGTCTTTCACAATACTTGTTGCAAGCATGTACGTCAATTCAACCGTCAAAAGGGTCCATTGTTGATAGAGCAGACTAGAAAACAACATCGATTCGATCATCCTAACCGTCAGTTTGCGCCTGTTAAGTTAGGACCATGAGTTAGACGGCTTGGATTGGAAGATCGGTATATAATAAGTCTATGATCTGTCCATCCGGAGCCCAAGCTTCGCCAATTCAATAGATAATCAACGGTCAGTGATTGAGAGTTGAGATCCCAAGTACTATAGTTTTTTGAGTCACGCGTGTGGCCTGGTTACTTCCTCTGGCTCGTGATTTTAATAGCCATGGTTGAAGCCGCACTCGAGCGGGTGCGCTTTACAAGTGCAGACGAGTCACACGTGGATATTCTTCAACGTGCAGATTCCGGCCGCCTATCCATGACTCTGGGACCCACCGTGATGGATGTTCCTTACATCCATACCGTCCATTTCAGCTCATTTTACGGCATGATCCCAAAAATGAAGTAGATCTAAATCTAAGGTGGACCACATCGAAGCGACTGGTGATTGAATACCCACCGTTAAAAATAATCTGGGGGCCACTGGAATGTTCATTTGTCATCCAACCTGTTGAATAGGTGAAAAAGACGTGGATGAAGGGACCACACAAATATTAGCTTGATCCAAAACTTTCGTGGCCCCTAAGAAGTGTTTAATGGTCAATCACGACTGTTTCCTGTGGTGTGGTCCAACTGAGATTTGGATCAGCTACATTTATGGGACCAGAACCTAAAATGAGTGCAAAACGGATGGACGGCGTGGATGTAATTAGGCAGATGCATCAAAGTGGGCCCACAGTCAGCTTCCGTGCATCAAAAACCAGGTGAAGAAAATTATGACGTGGGCGCGACATGTACACGTAACTTAAACCACTGGTAAGTTAATCTCAACCATTCGTTTACATTGCTCCAATGGGCCCAAACCCAATTATAGCCATGAGTGTGGCTGGAAAAAAAGCGAAGAAACGCTAACGAGAATTCAAAGTTAGCACGTGAAAAATCAGAGGTTTTGATTGAATACGGGTCCCGCATCCAACCACCACGTCGGCACTGGCTGCCACCGTCAGTTGCCCACACATGTCAGTCATCTTGGCCATTTATTAGTTTTTACACACTGTGAGCATGTCTAAAACTAAAAAAGCAGTATATTACACTAACCAAGTGAGCCACACGTGTACATTTAATTCTACGTTGGACATTTCTTTCCATCCATTCATTTCTCTCACACAAGTGTAATCTGCCTGATCACCGGACCATATTATTTATTATTTATTGGTCTAAACTAGCTGATGAAATGCCCAGATCACACGTGCAACCGAACTGTATCAATATTTACTTGTTTTGGACCGGTCAAGGGCAGAGCAGTTATTTGATTGATCCCATAAGGTAAAGTTATAACTTTGCAAAAGTGGACGAGGGCGCCTCAGTTTCATGCAAAGCAAGCCGGAGAGGGGAGTAAGTGGGACCACAGGGTTTTACTGTCTAATGCCTTAAATCAGTTTGTAATATAATTTGTAAATGTCATCAATAGATGACTCGATTTTATTTAACAGTTGTCCATATGCTTGATCTAATTAAGAAATTTTTTTTTAAAAAAAATCACTATTGATTATTAGATAATTTTGGAGGTTACTACTAAATGGCATCAAAAGTTTTTTGATGTCATCGAATAGTCCACAATAGCTGTCGAATGATTTTCAATGGTTGTCGATGCCATCAAAGGTTTTTTTGAAGGCGCACACAAAACTACGTAAGTGCATGATTTATTTTCTATTTCAATTGCATTATATATATATATATATATATATATATATATATATATATATATATATGTGTAATCAAGATTATGATTATGATTAGGGTTATTTAAGATGTACTTAAGGATTTGATAGGGTTTTGAAAGGCAAATGCTAAGACTTTTTCCTACGGGACTTTAATCGATAAGGCTTCATTTCTTGTAATTTTGTTTTTATGGTAGATTTCTGTTCTATGTTATTGTTTTTTTTTGTAAGGATTTTTCCACATAAATTTAAATTATTTTGTGATTGGATTTACTTATACGATTGTAATTATCTTATTTGATTCTTCTCAATGTGCTTCGGTGGGTCCCAACAAGTTCGTTGTATTAAAAATCATAAGGGACATTTTGGCATTTCTACTAATGAGCGCGGCTTCGGTAGATCCCTGGATCCACAAGGTGGGTGGATCACTGACTGTGGTGCTCATCATGATCTATGTGTCTTACATCCACAACATTTATTGGTTTTGATAGATCATATTTTTAATCATGCTTAATGGACATTCAATGATTGAAATCTAGCCAGATCCATACGATAGGTGTAACGCCCCGAAAAATCAGGGGTCGTGCATAGACTCGACTCCCAACTTCCCGAGTGTCACTTATCATACATTTTATGGTTTTATGGTTAATCAAACTTAAATGCACAATTTGGAATATCCTGGAGCATGAAGCATAATCATAACTGATTTACTGAAATGAAAGAAGTTCAAATACATATACAAGTCCAAAGAATATGAAAAGGGTCGCATAAGGCGTTGCCCATCAAAATCTAGAATAAAATGATATATCCACAAGAATAAAGCTGAGTCCACAACTCAGCGGTCCAATTCCCGCCTGTCAAGCCGATGGAGAGCCGCCCATCAACTAAAAGTAGGACAGCTCATACTCCTCGTCCAAGCTCACCTCGCCAGGCTCCTCGTGCCCTGAGTCACCTGCATCTATGAATGGGTCTGGTTGGTGTTTTAAAACACCATCTCAGAGTGGGAGTGAGTGATCAACTCAGTGTATACTATTGGTCTCAAGTTACAACAGGCATCAATTGTAATATGAACTTAATGAAAAGCAGACATTCATCAACACCTAATAACTCTTATTTAAAATGCATGCATGCGGGATGATATGATGCATGCCCTCGCCACAACACTCCCTCAAGCGACTCCATCTAACGATCGCATGACAACACTCCCTCAGAGCGACCTCGACTGCCGAGTCGCCACCCTAACTAATGCGATGCAATGCGATCATGTTAGCCAAGTTTTTAGTTAAGTTCATTCATCCAGCAGGTTGGGGATTCTGATTCACCCTACATGTCACTGCCCTAATCTGGTTGCGAGGCCAAGGCCCCATCAATGCGTGAGGCCAAGTCCCCGCGGTCCGTGATCCTGTCGGGGTCCTTATTCCCGACTCCAAGCACATGAGGCGTGCTGATAGGGAAGGGATCGCTCGCGGTCACTACGGGGAGGTGCGGTACCCCAGCGTAGGCCGACAGCTCGGACACAGTGTCCCATTCCACCATGCCCGGCTCACGAGACTGTGGACCAATTTAGTCTTGTTATCAATGGGCCACCAAGGGTCGTAGGGTGCATCAGGTTCCATGCATATGTGGGCAAACATGGTTAACAACGGGGATGATCAGGTAGTAGGCTAGTCTGCACGACCAGGCGGGCATGAGACGAATGGCCTCGGGAACAAGGGCCCCATGTAGTCGAACTACAGCCACCCGAACACTTCCGCCCAATCCGCCAGACTAGCCTTAGCGTAGCCCTACCAATGGGGCTACCCTCTCTCGTCAGGTTCCTAACCATCCCAAGAGAGTAAAAAGGAGAACTACCGCATGCCACGACTCATGTTATCATCCATCACATCCATATCACATTCTCATGCATTCCAATCATACAAATCAAATAACTTTAACAAGCTAGCAAGTATCATCGTAGAATTAAAGTGCATGTGAGTGTGTGAGTTGGGTGAGGAAGTTTTCACCTTCTCCATCTTGAAAATCATGAGCATCCCAGCAAATCATCACACATACAATGAAGCATCACACATGAGGGAAATGAATCACAACCACAAGCATGTTATCATCCAACATCATATTATGAGAAGGCACAATGTATATCACATTTGGAAATTAAGCATGCATATTCTAACAAATCCAACCAATCATGAAAATCCCTAGGGTTCTCTCTAGAATTTCAAACATGACATCCAAGCACTCAAAATCATTACATCCACGCTAAAATTGGTGCTAGGCCACCTAAGAGCAATAGTCCGCACCTTAAATTCGGCGGAGGCTCGGAAACGACCTAAAGGCGAGGGTTTCGAAGGTTGGTCGGCCGGAGTCCCTAAAACGATTCAAGTATGAGAGAAATCTACCCCATTTCTCCTTCAAGACAAGGATTTCAAGGAAAATAGTGAGGGATCTTACCAAGGTGGCCCACAAACGAATTTCGGAGTGGCAGTGGAGAGTTTTCCCTTTTCGGAAGGGATAGGGTGTTGAAGGATCGGTTCTCTTGGGCCCCAACTCGGTTTAGGGTCCACCACAACCTCTTTGCCTTCTCTTCCTTCCTTCTTCACTTTCCTTGGTCGTTGGAGAAGGGTGGAAGCTACAAGGGAGGGCCTTGTTGTTGTAAGGTGGTGAGGATGTTGAAGGAGAGATTGATTGTTGGAGATTGGGGAAATCAAGAAGGAAAATGGATGGGTTGTTGAGAGTTGAAGGGAGAGATAGGAGGGAGAGAGGGTTGTTGTTGAGAGAGTGAGGGGTTTATGAGAAAAGGGTTAGGGCTTATTTCCCTAGAGTTAGGTCCTTTGGCCCCAAGCTCCCAAGTCTTCCTAAAATAGACTTATGGGACACCTATTGGTGTTGAGGTGGCCCTAACACTCCACAGGCCACCAAATTCGGCGTAAAGGTGTCTTATGACCCAACTAGGGTCCATGCAAAAATTGAGGGCGAACGGATGAACGGATATATGATCTGAGCATGCACTTTCGTCCCAAAAATGGCCCCGTGGGGGCTGATCTAGTGATTTGGGCAGTTCTAGCGGCCCTCTGGCCATGAAATTTGTAGGGTAGGTGCTCCATGGCCCGATGAAAGACCCTGTAAAATTTGGAGACAAACGGATGCGCGGTTTGGTCGTACGGGTCCGATTTGCGATCAACGGTCACCATTCCACGATCAGGTCCCAGATTTGGTGGACGGGCGTAGAAAAATATTTTAAACCACCACCACAAATTTGGAGGAAATCCGACGGCTGGATCGCCCGGAATCCCGGTTTCATTTGTAGGTGCCAGGTTCCAATTTTTTTGGCATTGGTGGGATGCATTCGGCTAGTGCCAGATCCCGAGGTTCGGGTGTCCACTTGGGTCCGCCGTCCGCGATGGACCACAAGCCCGAGTGAGATATATGATTTTCGAAAATTTTAGATTTTTTCGACCATCCTCGATCACCTGGGTGGCCCACACGTTTGTTGACAAGTGTACAAGCCATCGGGCTTGGCGGGCCACGCCGAGTTCCATCATGGCCGCCTAGTCTGTTCTAATGGGTTGATCCTAGTTTAATCCTTTTATTACGGTGGTACCTCACCCGAGCGGCTTAAACGGATGGTCTGCGGCAAATCCGGCGTGGACGCCCAGATATCTTGTCTTGGTTGGACGGGACGTTACAATCTACCCCCTTATAAATAAATTTCGTCCTCGAAATTTGTACTGCCATCGTATTCTTGAAGCGAGGCTCGGGTAATGCTTGCGGACTTCTGCTTCTGTCTCCCAAGTGGCCTCTTCTTCATCGTGATGGGTCCATAGGACTTTGACCAATGGGATGACTTTGTTACGTAGAACCTATTCCTTCCTATCCAATATTCTAGTGGGCCGAAGAATGTATGTGGCATCATCCTTGAGTTCCACATGTTCCCACCTGATGATATGTGAAGGATCGGGGACGTACTTCTTCAACATGGATACATGGAAGACGTTATGCACTCCAGCAAGTGGCGTAGGTAAGGCCAGGCGATAGGCAATTGCACCTATCCGGTCCAAAATCTGGAAAGGCCCGATGAATCGGGGCGTGAGCTTCCCTTTCTTGCCGAAGCGCAGGACACCCTTCATTGGGGAGATTTTGAGGAATACATGGTCCCCAGCTTCAAACTCTAAGTCTCTTCGGCTTGTGTCGGCATAGCTTTTCTGCCTGCTTTGAGCCGTTAAGAGGCGACGCCGGATAATTTCAATCTTCTCAGTCGTGACCCGCACCAAATCCGGCCCTAGCAAGCTCTTCTCACCAATTTCTTCCCAACAATGCGGGGCTCGGCATAGACGCCCATACAAAGCCTCGTAAGGCGCCATACCAATGCTAGCCTGGAAGCTATTGTTGTAGGCGAACTCGGCATATGGGAGACAATCGTCCCAACTCTCTTGGAAGTCTAGGACACAAGCCCGCAACATGTCCTCCAAAATCTGGTTCACCCGCTCGGTCTGTCCATCTGTCTGCGGGTGAAAGGCGGTGCTAAACTTCAATTTCACCCCCATAGCTTCTTGAATGCGGGTCCAGAAAATTGACGTGAAGCGAGTATCCCGGTCCGACACAATCTCCAATGGGACGCCATGGAGTCGCACTATTTCCTTGATATATAACTTACCAGATCATCGGCGGAGCTTGAGGTCTTGATTGACAGAAAATGGGCTGATTTGGTTAGCCTGTCCACAATCACCCATATCGAGTCATGCCCCTTCCTAGTCTTGGGCAGTCCGGAAATAAAATCCATTGATATGAAGTCCCATTTCCATTCCGCTATGGGCATGGGTTGCAAGAGGCCCGGTGGCCGGCGGTGTTCAGCCTTGACTTGTTGACATGTGAGGCATCGGGACACATACTCCGCTATTTCCTTCTTCATGTTGTCCCACCAATAGTTCCGCTTCAAATCCCGGTACATCTTCGTACTACCAGGGTGCATCGCCAACTTAGAGTTGTGAGCAGCATTGAGGACTTCCTCTCGCAGTCCCAAAAGGTTAGGAACACAAAGGCGGCCTCGGTAGCGCAATCCCCTATCTTTCCCAACTCTTCATTCGGACTTCACATCCTTCCTCGCTCTTTCCCTCATCTTCTGCAATAGCTCATCACCCTCTTGGGCTTCAATGATTTTGCTATCGACCATTGGCTGAGCCTGAAGGTGGGTTACTACCTCATACGGCTCCTCCACGGTTAGCTTCATGTCGAAGTCCCACAAAAATTCTACCATGTCCCACTCTCTCACCATCAGCGGGGCTGCAAATTCAATAGTCTTCTTGCGGCTCAATGCGTCCGCCACCAGATTGGCATTGCCAGGGTGATACGAGACATCGAACTTGAAATCCTTCAACGTCTCCATCCAGCGACGTTGCCTCATGTTCAGGTCCTTCTGGGTGAAGATGTATTTGAGGCTCTTGTGATCAGAAAAGAGCTCAAATTCCTCACCATAAAGATAGTGTCGCCATATCTTCAACGCGAATACTACCGCCGCAAGTTCGAGGTCATGGGTAGGATAATTCTCCTCATGTTTCCTCAATTGCCGGGATGCATAAGCAATTGCCCTGTCCCTCTGCATGAGCACACAACCCAAGCCCACATGGGAAGCGTCTGTGTAGACAGTGTACTTGATCCCTTGCTCAGGGAGCACAAGCACAGGTGCCGAAGTCAATTTATCTTTCAGCTCTAGGAAGGCCGCCTCCGCCTTCTCATTCCAGGCAAACTTGAGGTCCTTCCGCGTCAGCTGGGATAGTGGCCGAGCTATCTTTGAAAAGTCCTTAATGAACCTTCGATAATAGCCGGCGAGACCGAGAAAACTCCTCACTTCCGTGACCGATTTCGGTTGCTTCCAATCTTGCACAGCCGCAACCTTGGCGAGATCTGCCGATATGCCCTCTTTGGACACTACATGACCTAGAAATTTGACCTCCTCCTTCCAGAAGTCGCACTTCCTAAACTGTGCAAATAATCGATTTTTCTCAAGAGTTCCAAGGACGGCCCTGAGATGCTCTTCATGCTCTTCGCGGCTCTTTGAGTAAATCAATATGTCATCTATGAACACCACGACGAATCTGTATATGAACGGCCTGAAGATCCTGTTCATGAGATCCATGAATACTGTTGGGGCATTAGTGAGTCCGAATGACATAACTAGGAACTCATAATGGCCAAAACAGGTTCTGAAGGCCATCTTCTGTATATCTTCGTCCCTGACTCGTAGCTGATGGTACCCGGATTGTAGATCGATCTTGGAGAAGTATTTGGCACCCCTCAGCTAGTCAAACAAGTCGTCAATTCTGGGCAATGGGTACTTGTTCCGAACCGTCACTTGGTTCAACCTCCTGTAATCCACACACAATCGTAATGAGCCGTCCTTCTTCTTCACAAATAGGACTAGGGCTCCCCAAGGCGAGACACTGGGCCAGATAAAGCCTTTTTCTAGTAAGCTATCAATCTGAGACCGTAGCTCTTCCATCTCACATGGGGGCATGCGGTAAGTAGGCAAGGAGATGGGCTTAGCACCCGGAGTCAAATCGATAGTGAAGTCTATTTCCCGTCGACGAGGAAGTCCAAGTATGGCTTTGAATACATCATCAAAGTCTCGGACTACGGGAGTGCACAAGTGTGAGGGCCCATCATACCCGTCTTCCAAAGAAGCATAACATAAAACCCTGCGATCGTGGCTAACCTGGACTGGAAACGTGAGAGAAGTGCCGTCGTCTTCAAATATTTTCACTGTCAGGGTCTCACAGTCAATCTCGGCCTTCATCGCGGTCAACCAATCCATGCCCAGGATAACATCATAGTGGAAGATCTTAGTCACTATCAAGTCCACAAATGCCACCTTGCACCCTAAATCGATGGGGCAATCACGGCATATTTTCGTCGCTTATGAGACGGTACAGCGGCGGCAATGATCCTCACCCCAGTAAAGGGGGTAGCGTGCAATCCTAGACGCTTGACAGTAGCGTGTGTTATGAGAGAAGTAGTGGATCCTGTGTCCACCAACAAAAAGATGGGGGTACCTTCAATGTGTGCCGTCACCTCGAAGGCCGTAGGAGTGGGAATGGTAGCATCTTGGCCTTCTGCGGCCAATGCATGGACTCGCGCCTGTTGAGGGAAGTTCGGTCGTTGCATAGGCCGTTGTGGCGGCCTAACTTGAGGTGCAGGGGGGCGACGAAACTGTGGGCTAGGCCCCATTGTCCGTAGGGGGGGAATCTGTAGTGCCTGTTGTGGAGGCCTGTTGTTGCGTTGAGGTGGCGTGAAGCCGAGGTCCCTCATCCGGGTAAAGCAGTATGGCTCGGAATGGCCTGGCCTCCGACAATAGCTGCACGTCTGAGTAGGTCGCGTAGGAGGCGCCGGTGCAGCGGCTAATCGTGGCGGAGAATTTGGGCGTGGCCTCTTTCCCGTGAATGAAGAGGACGGTCCTTCAGTCCGGTTTCGTGGCCCCAGCTGTGTACCGGCCCGTGAGACACGCTCCTCATCCTGTTCAGCCCGAGTAGACATCTCAACGAGCTCCGCATATGTCCCGATGTTCATGCAACATAGTTTGGAGCGAATGCCACTCCTCAGCCCTGCCGTATATCGCCTCATTTTGATTGCTTCGTTGGCGATCATTTCGGAAGCGTAGCGAGACAGTTCGGTGAACCGGTTCTCATATTGCGCCACGCTCATCCCCCCTTGTTGGAGGCGGAGGAATTCATTCTCCCGCTCATGCTGGTAGGATTGGGGAAGTGTGGAAGATGGGAGGTGGTGTTGGGGAATGGGAGTGAGGGGATGAGGATTTGTGTTGGGTTTGAGGAAGACAAGGAAGGTGGAGGTTTCGTTGGGGGTGAGGAGGAAGGATGGGTAGGGTGGAGGAATGAGGAAAATGAGAAAGAGAGGGATGGGGAGAATGAGGGAATGAGAGAGAGTGTGTTGAGGGAAAATGGGAGAGAGATGGAGAGAAATGAGAGAGGAAGATGGAGAGAAATGAGGGAATGAGAGAGAGTGTGTTGAGGGAAAATGGGAGAGAGATGGAGAGAAATGAGAGAGAGGAAGATGGAGAGAAATGAGGGAAATGGGAAAGAGAGATGGAGAGGAATGGGTGTTGAAAGAAATGAGAGAGAGAGAGTGGAGAGAAATGAGGGAGATGAGAAAGAGAGATGGAGAGGAATGGGTGTTGAGAGAAATGAGAGAGAGGGAGGTGGAGAGAAATGAGGAAATGGGAAAGAGAGATGGAGAGGAATGAGTGAAATGGGAGAGGGAGAGGGTTGCTAAAAGGGGACAAGGCAGTGGGGCCCACCCAAAATTCGGATTTTTGGGTGTGGGGTAATGAGGGTGGTCCGGCGGGGCCGGAACGCGGGTCGGCGGGGCGAAAACGCCGCTCGGTGGGGCCAACGCGGATCGCTGGAAACTCGGCGGGGCGACAACGCCGGTTCGGCGGGGCGAGCCCGCGGCTCGGCGGGGCGGAAACACGGACTCGGCGGGGGCCACGCCGCCGGCTGGACGTCCGACGGGGCGACAACGCCGACCGGCGGGGCGGGCACGCCGGTCTACTGGTCCCGGTTTGGATCGGGTATTCCCGGGCGTCGGGGACGCTCCACGGGAAGTACCATATATGAATTTGGGGTAGGAGAAGCCGATCTACGCAATGGGCCTATTCGTTCCAGGAGATTTTTCCTTCTTAGGGGTAAAAAGTCTGATTTTCTATGTTTCCCCTAATTCCGATGAAAATTCGTTCACCGCCACCACTCTATCCCTGATTGGGCTGAAACAGTCGGGATTTGTCCGAAACCAGCTCATCCACACTTGGCGTTGGCTCCAGCCTTCAATTCCCTTGATCCTCGGCGCAATCCTAGACCGATACACTCTAATCCTGGGATAGTTCCTTGTGTCCTAAGTCCCAGTTACGGCTCCTAATGTGCACCTACGCGCGCCAGCGGATGCGGAGCGGGTTCATGACCCATGGCCCAGTTACTTCCAAACTACGCTCTGATACCATCTGTAACGCCCCGGAAAATTAGGGGTCGTGCATAGACTCGACTCCCAACTTCCCGAGTGTCACTTATCATACATTTTATGGTTTTATGGTTAATCAAACTTAAATGCACAATTTGGAATATCTTGGAGCATGAAGCATAATCATAACTGATTTACTGAAATGAAAGAAGTTCAAATACATATACAAGTCCAAAGAATATGAAAAGGGTCGCATAAGGCGTTGCCCATCAAAATCTAGAATAAAATGATATGTCCACAAGAATAAAGTGAGTCCACAACTCGGCGGTCCAATCCCTTTCGTCAGCCGATGGAGAGCCGCCCATCAACTAAAAGTAGGATGTACTCATACTCCTCGTCCAAGCTCGCCTCGCTGTGCTCCTCGTGCCCCCTGAGTCACCTCGCATCTATGAATGGGTCTGGTTGGTGTTTTAAAACACCATCCCAGAAGTGGGAGTGAGTGATCAACTCAGTGTATACTATTGGTCTCAAGTTACAACAGGCATCAATTGTAATATGAACTTAATGAAAAGCAGACATTCATCAACACCTAATAACTCTTATTTAAAATGCATGCATGTGGGATGATATGATACATGCCCTCGCCACAACACTCCCTCAAGCGACTCCATCTAACGATCGCATGACAACACTCCCTCAGAGCGACCTCGACTGCCGAGTCGCCACCCTAACTAATGCGATGCAATGCGATCATGTTAGCTAAGTTTTTAGTTAAGTCCATTCATCCAGCAGGTTGGGGATTCTGATTCACCCTACATGTCACTGCCCTAATCTGGTTGCGAGGCCAAGGCCCCATCAATGCGTGAGGCCGAGTCCCGGCGGTCCGTGATCCTGTCGGGGTCCTCATTCCCGACTCCAAGCACATGAGGCGTGCCGATAGGAAGGGATCGCTCGCGGTCACTACGGGAGGCGCGGTACCCCAACATGCCGCAGTCGCGACAGCTCGGACACAGTGTCCCATTCCACCATGCCCGGCTCACGAGACTGTGGACCAATTTTAGTCTTGTTATCAATGGGCCACCAAGGGTCGTAGGGTGCATCAGGTTCCATGCATATGTGGGCAAACATGGTTAACAACGGGGATGATCAGGTAGTAGGCTAGTCTCGCACAACCAGGCGGGCATGAGACGAATGGCCTCGGGAACAAGGGCCCCATGTAGTCGAACTACAGCCACCCGAACACTTCCGCCCAATCCGCCGACTAGCCTTAGCGTAGCCCTACCAATGGGGCTACCCTCTCTCGTCAGGTTCCTAACCATCCCAAGAGAGTAAAAAGGAGAACTACCGCATGCCACGACTCATGTTATCATCCATCACATCCATATCACATTCTCATGCATTCCAATCATACAAATCAAATACCTTTAACAAGCTAGCAAGTATCATCGTAGAATTAAAGTGCATGTGAGTGTGTGAGTTGGGTGAGGAAGTTTTCACTTTCTCCATCTTGAAAATCATGAGCATCCCAGCAAATAATCACACATACAATGAAGCATCACACATGAGGAAAATGAATCACAACCACAAGCATGTTATCATCTAACATCATATTATGAGAAGGCACAATGTATATCACATTTGGAAATTAAGCATGCATATTCTAACAAATCTAACCAATCATGAAAATCCCTAGGGTTCTCTCTAGAATTCCAAACATGACATCCAAGCACTCAAAATCATTACATCCACGCTAAAATTGGTGCTAGGCCACCTAAGAGCAATAGTCCGCACCTTAAATTCGGCGGAGGCTCGGAAATGACCTAAAGGCGAGGGTTTCGAAGGTTGGCCGGCCGGAGTCCCTAAAACGATTCAAGCATGAGAGGAATCTACCCCATTTCTCCTTCAAGACAAGGATTTCAAGGAAAATAGTGAGGGATCTTACCAAGGTGGCCCACAAACGAATTTCGGAGTGGCGGTGGAGAGTTTTCCCTTTTCGGAAGGGATAGGGTGTTGAAGGATCGGTTCTCTTGAGCCCCAACTCGGTTTAGGGTCCACCACAACCTCCTTGCCTTCTCTTCCTTCCTTCTTCACTTTCCTTGGTCGTTGGAGAAGGGTGGAAGCTACAAGGGAGGGCCTTGTTGTTGTAAGGTGGTGAGGATGTTGAAGGAGAGATTGATTGTTGGAGATTGGGGAAATCAAGAAGGAAAAGGGATGGGTTGTTGAGAGTTGAAGGGAGAGATAGGAGGGAGAGAGGGTTGTTGTTGAGAGAGTGAGGGGTTTATGAGAAAAGGGTTAGGGCTTATTTCCCTAGAGTTGGGTCCTTTGGCCCCAAGCTCCCAAGTCTTCCTAAAATAGACTTATGGGACACCTATTGGTGTTGAGGTGGCCCTAACACTCCACAGGCCACCAAATTCGGCGTGGAGGTGTCTTATGACCCAACTAGGGTCCATGCAAAAATTGAGGGCGAACGGATGAACGGATATATGATCTGAGCAGGCACTTTCGTCCCAAAAATGGCCCCATGGGGGCTGATCTGGTGATTTGGGTAGTTTTAGCAGCCCTCTGGCCATGAAATTTGTAGGGTAGGTGCTCCATGGCCCGATGAAGGACCCTGCAAAATTTGGAGACAAACGGATGCGCGGTTTAGTCGTACGGGTCTGATTTGCGATCAGCGGTCACCGTTCCACGATCAGGTCCCAGATTTGGTGGACGGGTGTAGAAAAATATTTTAAACGACCACCACAAATTTGTAGGAAATCCGACGGCTGGATCGCCTGGAATCCCGGTTTCATTTGTAGGTGCCAGGTTCCAATTTTTTTTGGCACTGGTGGGATGCATTCGGCTAGTCCCAGTTCGGGGTGTCCACTGGGTCCGCCATCCGCGATGGACCACAAGCCCAGTGAGATATATGATTTCTGAAAATTTTAGATTTTTCTGACCATCCTCGATCACTGGGTGGCCCACACGGGCTGTTGACAAGTGCACACGGCCATCAGGCTTGGCGGGCCACGCCAGGTTCCATCATGGCCAGCCTAGTCTGTTCTAATGGGTTGATCCTAGTTTAATCCTTTTATTACTGGTGGTACCTCACCCTGAGCAGCTTAAACGGATGGTCCTGCGGCAAATCCGACGTGGACGCCCCAGGATACTGTGCTGGTTGGACGGGACGTTACAATAGGTGGCATAGGAATTGCATAGGTATGGTCACCATTGCTATAAGAGATACTTAGATAGTTATGGTACATGGATTTAGTAGGTACACAGTCATCCATCAGAGTAGGATACACAAATATTTGTAGGTTAGTAGAGCACCATATCAGTTGTATCCTCCTGCAACCTAAACTTTTACTCGTAAGATCATATCCAAAGAGGGGAGGAGAGAAGAGTCTTGGACATCCACAGGACCACATCTATCTCTTATTGTGATGGACGTGATACCAGAAAGGTCGAAAGAGAGAAAAAGATGTGAGATGGACGTGATACTAGAAAGGTCGAAAGAGAGAAAAAGATGTCATGGAGAGAGAGAGAGAGAGAGAGAGAGAGAGAGAGAGAGAGAGAGCCAAGCCCTCTTCGCTCCTCAAGTCCACACATCTGTGTAGGGTTCGTTTTTAGGACAAGTCGAAGGTCAAATCTAGCCTCTACAAGGATTTTAACGGCAACTATTTGCTCTCTTCATCTTGGATAAATCTAAAAGAGACTCTATGTGTTAAGAGATCGACAGCTACACATGATCACCAATTCTACTTCAAGTATAAATCAATTAAATTACTTTTTCTATTTATTTATTTATTTACATAGGCTGATGTAAGACGAGGATAACATTAATATAATCAATTGAATTTTTTCAAAAGTCCTTTTATTTCACTATATTTCAAATTTCGAAATTATTATTAAGGATCATATCCAAAAGAGTGAATAAATTATAGGCAACCTTAAGGAAAAGTAGCTGCATATTATTGAACAAATCAGAAGCTCATCACCACTTCTATCATAATGTTTAAATAATTACATACTTACTTGGTAAACGAGGTTGAAATGAATATAGACCCCTACAATAGTCATATAAGAAGAAGGTTTTCAAGAAATAAAGATTGTATAAGGAAAAAAAATAAAAATAAAAATAAATAGAAGCATATGGTATCCCTTAATGCCAAGAAAGGGGAAAAAAAAAACGAAAAAAAAGAGCCAAACAGGCGACATCTAGCATCATCTGTTTCATCTGTGAAAAGACTATTCATTATGCTAGTTGGTGCACTAATAAGATGACGATAATTCTACTGTTACATCACAGGTTGTTTGCATGCATTTATTTTCCGGGGCGTTTAGCATCTCTTATTTGCTCATTTCTAAAAAGTCAAGTCTTTTTTAATAATAGGCTGTTTGATAAATGTCTAATTTTAGATCATAGTGTTTTTAGAAATTACAAATAAACTCTTAATTTTTAAGCTATAGAAGGATCACTTTTTAAGAGCTTAATTAATTGGCTTAAGCATTAGAAGTTTAGGGCTTTAAATATTTTTTAGAAATCCAACATTGCCCTCATATACTCTCTCTCTCTCTCTCTCTCTCTCTCTCTCTCTCTCTCTCTCTCTCTCTCTCTCTCTCTCTCTCTCTCTCTCATGCTTTGCTCCTATGGCTCGCGTTCCGTGCTTGACAATCACTTTCTCTAAGGTTAAGAGTTTAAGTGTGTCTGGTTGGCTGCCATCTTGTGCATGATGCCAGTGGCTTGTTAGGGGGTTCCGCCAAAAATAATCCTAGACCAGAAATCAGCCTTGTCCGTTCATCTAGTGGGCCACACATACAAATCAATGAACAGTTGAAAGAATTGATGGAGGGTCCAAATTTATTGTACCTATGTGGCTGCTTAGATGATCCAACTGGCGTAATTTTCATGAGCATCTTAAATCGATCGGCTTTTTAAATGGAGTGTGGCCATTGACCATATTGTCTGAACCATCCATTTGGAGGCCCACAATCATAACTCCTAGATTGAGGTACCCCATGGTGCATAGTTTAGGCGTGTGTATTGAATTACAGTCGACTACCTTGATGCACGACAAGCCACCAGGCATTAGGGCCTGGCCTGCCTTGGACTGAAATATTAGACCCATATGATGGACCCAGGCCAAAAAATAAGTCTGGTTTTTTTTTTTTTTTTTGTTCGGCTGGCGTAATCTTGTAAGATTATATATAATGCATGGCGGGGCACACTTAATGAACATCCCAGATCTTGCATAAAACTTGGGTGGCCAGGCTTCGAGTTGAGCCTTTATAATTGTTATGGGCCATGAACAAGCATGTTTCTTTCAGCCCATCATGGGCCTGGATGGCCTGGACCAAGTTGGGCCTATGTTTTACTTTGCAGGCTGGGCTTGGACAGAGTTCATAACAACCTTAGCCCAGCCCTTTGACAGCCCCACCCTGACCCTGCAAGTCTGGACGGATTGGGTTTGTGGCCTGACGAGCCACACCATGGTGATGAACCATTGACGGAAATTTAGGAAGGACAGTACTTAACCCACATTAACCAATTCGGTTCAATACCATGGGTCACCCTGGCTCGGGCAAGTCACGACTGGACTCAGTGCCAAACGAGTCATATCAGGTCCCTGAGTCTTTTAACCCACAAGATCAATGGTCTCATTACAGCAGAAAATAGAACTCGCCAGCCTGACTTCAGAATGCCTTGGACCCTGACTGGGCTGACTCTCAAGGCCTGTGGGTTAGATCTGAAATGGTACATGTGGCCTATGTTAACTAAAATTAAACAAAACAACGAGGAACCCACTTTCTAAGTTACATTCCCAAATTAAAATTGGTTGACCAATTTACTAAGCTCTAATTATTGGACACTTCTTTGTCGAAATATGACCTTTCAATAATTTCCTTGTTTAAACAATCCAATAAATGTCCACAGATCTGATAGCCAAATAATCAAAGCAGTGTAATTATTTGTAAAAATTGCCATAGCACTTGTGCCATGGCACTCCCCGAGAGCATCAAAGCTTTCTTTTATAATGGAGTTTTTAGATACTGATCTCTGAACTCTTATCGGAAAGGTGTCTTATCCAGGCTTTTATGTTAAGTGAAGTTGTTGAATTACATCACAAACAGTTGTAGCAAGTCCCAAACGATGGATGGTTGATATCAAAGGTGGGCCAACAGGATGGATGGTTGATATCAAAGATGGACCCACATTGACAGTGAGCCTCACATTCCACATTTACCCATTCCTCTTAATTAGATAATTTTAGACATCTAATCAATAGTCAGAAAATATATAGTCCATGTTGATCATCAGGAATTGTAATTTTTAAAAATGATAGCAACTATTCTTGAAAATTGCAAGTGATTATTTGAATGTTTTACAAAACATGCTTATTTCAAATAAGAACTTTCTCAGTTATAAAAAAGTGATCTTATTGAACGAGCTTATTGTAAAACAAGAGTTAAGAGTAAAATGTCTTAATAGAAAAGCTCTTACTAAATTAGATAATAGATGCCAAATAGGCCCTAAAATTCTTTTTAACCAGTTGATTTTGGATTCAATGCAAGAAAGCAGGTGACATGCTATTGACTCAAGGACTTGAGGATTCATAAGCATCCATCTGCACAGGAATTCAGATGCAACAAAACATGTGACACAATATTATAAAAAATATTGTAGAAGGCTCGAGGATTCAGAAGCATCCATATGCACAACTACTAGCGTTGATGACACATGGTACAACAAGCAATGCTGAACAGAGGATCCTACCGGTTGATTAGAGACATTCCGACAAATGGTTGAAAACAGTTATAGTTGATGGCCCACATTCCCAGGGAGAAAATGATGGTCAGGATAATCTGCTCAGTGTAAACTTTTGGATCACCAATTGATGGTCAGGATGAATGCTTCACAGGTTTGATCTCATCATCAGTTAAATGCCAATACAATTAAAAGAACAGTCATAGGACATCACTCAAGAAGATATCACTACCCTTCATATGATGAATTTTGTAAAATCACGTTCATCATTTAGATGAACCACATGGACGCCACTGATCATTTCCTGGCTTGTCTCCAAGCAGGCGTTTCTGCAGAATACACAAATAATGATGATACATATAACCGAGGAAACTTTACATAGTTACAGACAGAGATGCAAGTATTCCGAATCCCACACGAAGCAGCAAATGGTTTTCAGCCTAGCGTTCTCACACTGAAATTACTTCAATAAATCCAGTGCAAAACTACATAGGAGAAAGGCTTACGAGGATTGAGACCACCTTGCATTTTTCAGAGATCCCTTGAAGAGAGTACCTCTCAGAGAAGATTCGAAGAAGTATCCTCTTCCATCTTGGAGAATTTGTAGCTAGGAGTCGTCCTGTGTTCTGTTAAAGTTGAAGCCTTTGGAGATGTTTTAAATGGCATCTATGTCACCCATAAAGATATTCATCTATTGCATCGATCTTGGAACCCTCATGCCGAACCCATGCTTCACCTTTTGTACCCTGTTCAAATGAAGAGAGTGCTTCAAGACAACAGCATAAAATTATTTATTTATTTATTATCATTATTATTTTTATTTTTTGCCCACTGATTTCCCTTGTCAATATAGAAAGTCACAACTGGAAATGCGTTGCCTAATCAGTTGCTGTAGAAGTCAAGAAATAAAATGGTTTCTTTTTCAGCATATGGATTTGCGAGTCTAATTAGTTGGTTTTGGTAGAAGACGAGGAAAGAAATCAACATTATGAATTCACAGTGGGTACTTACGAAGTAGAAAGCGAACCATATAAACAACAAGAATCAACAGTGCCAATAGTTACTCAGGAAACCATTATCAAAATCACCCACTCACCGGACCTGATCCCCCCATCTTTTTACAAAATATGATTTTTCCACTTTTTAGACAGATTAATTAAGGTGCCTACACATCTGACTGTCCAAAGCAAAGATACCATACCTTAAAAGTAGAGCACTAAATCAAGCCAAGGCAAAAGCAACGAACTTCAGTTTTATTCTTTTCTTTCCAGCAAGTGCTTAATTTCCTACCCCTTTTACAGCAACGAGCTTTTGTCCTTGACTGTTTGGTTTGGGAAGATACAATTGCAACCCCGGAAGGTTGGCAGTGAAAGTTCTCAGATTGTTATAGATATGGAAGAACTTTGTGAATACACACCTGTTCTGAAGGAGAATTGGGAATGTGAATTTATAATCACATGTTTGGAGATTTTTTTAGGAGAACAAAAATCATAATCCTAACATGGTTATTTGACCCCTGCTTTTCAACGGTAGTGCAAATTTTGCTCTGAATCTCACACAAACAGCAGTGTTCCCCACCAACTTGATAGTGGCATTGGACGGTTGGACGGGACATCAGAGCTCATCAACATTCCACAGAGTTCACCTAGCTATTGCAGGCAACCAATGTTTCTCAATTAAATGGACAGGAAGAGAGCACCTCCATCGATCATCTTATGTGTTGGTGAAGACTACTAATTTTATCCCACTCATAAAGAGTTATACAGTTTCTCATGTTGATGTAACATGTCATTTTTAGGTTTGGTTCTTTCGCAGTTGTGCTCTCGTGTATTCTTTCACATCAATCATTAGAAAAGGCAACGTGAGAAACCATGCTCTACTGCTAAGCCTCTACAAAAAGATAGCAGAACATCAAGAGAAGAATACGAAAACAATTAACCATACAAAATTTGGGTAACTGATTCGGAACACGTCAGGACTTACGTTGGGGCAAGTTTGCCAAGACTCTCTAGCTCTTCACCGGTGGCCTCGTCAAAAACCCTCCCAGAAATCTCAACGATGTAAGATTTATTTCTGGAGGTTGGGAGTCCCCTGCTAGAAAGTAAATCCAAATCTTTCTGATGAAGCTCTCTTCCATTTACAAAAACACAAGTGTTTCCACCAGCACAGTTCTTGGGAATAGGGTGATCAAATTCCTCAATAAATGGCTGCAGGATAGATGTGAAAGCTTTGTCAATACAACTGGAGAGAATCTTATATCGAACTGCTGATTTAATTTTTATTCAAATTCATTTAAATCATTCAAAAAGTTAGAGAGTCTCACAGGAATTATGCCAATACAGGGCCAGCCCATAACACCCCAGAATCCAGCACAGCGATCATACCTGCTTGAGACAGATAAGAAGCACGAGACAATAAGCACTTTTGGAGGACAAACGACAATTTGAAAACAAGATGAGATTCCTCACATTATGGAACACAATTAGAGAGAACAAACCATATTTCCAACCAGTAAAATATTATTTCGAATGCATCATGCATGTCAAGTATCATTCTTTAGAAACAGCAATGTTCCATGTGTTTATAACATCCAACCCATCCGACAGGTTCGCCCCACCATGAAGTTCACCTAGTGCAAAAATCACGGCAACCCAATCATCTGGTCCATGACTCAATTGGCCTGATTCATGCGCTAGCCGCTAGGTGATCTTCTTTCATGGTGGGTCAAACCTGTTGGACAGGTTAGATGTCATACATACATGATGACACATGGCCGATTTTAGCTAATACAATTGGATAATTTTCCAAAATAAAATGTATGTGGTATAGTGAAAACATTCTTACCAATACTGCCCAGGTTGGATTGGTCCTGCCTGCTTTTCAGCCTTCTTAACCAAATGATCTGGTATAGGTTGACCATTAACTGAGACACAGGGTTTTCCACTCTCCAATGCTTGATTAGGTCTACCAAAATCTCTGAAGCTCTTCTTGATGAGCCCAGCAAAAAACGATTCACCACCCTTGTTGAACCTAGGCCGAACTTCTTCCTTGCTAACCTCTTCAGAATCTTGAGATATACCAGAATTTGTGAACTCATTGAACGAACAGTCTGTCTCAGTTGCTGCAGATGCATCTTTAACAGTGCTCTGTCTGGAAATGGCCTTTTTAGGAAATATCTTCTCCTTATCAGAGCGTTGGCTCCTGCTTCCCTTCCCCGACCTGCTCACTAATGGATTTGTAGGAGAGTATTCAAAAGGCTCCCGAAGAGGAGATCCTGGAACTGATGAAGCCTTCTCCACCTTCAATGGTAGCTCTGCGGAATTGGGCACATCTCTTGGAGTAACCATGCTGTCAGGGCTTTCCTCATCCTCGGAGGAACTGGATGACAAAGAAAGCTCCTGCATTTTTTCAGACTCGCCCAACTTCAGCAAGCGGTCCATTCCTGTCGCACCATCACCAACCAAAGAGAAAGGAGGAGACAAAACAGCCTTGGTGCCTGAAGATTGGATGACATTACTCGAGTTATCAGAAGAACAATCTATCATCTTTTCAGCATTTTTCCCATCTGAGTTTAAACCTTCTTTCATCATATCATGAGGAAAAGTATTGGCCTCCGCTTCTAGACGTTGGGTTAGGGAAGGCTTATTGGTATCCACAGGTAGGGTCTGGGTTGGTGAAGGCATGGAAAAAATAAGCCTTTTTCCTTCAAGAGTATATGAAATTACCTTAGAGCATGCCCCACAACGCAGCTTACCCTGATTCTTATCTATCGACAAAAGTTTTTTAGGAAGTCGCAGCAATTCGAAGCAATTACAGCATGTGACAAAAGGAGAACCACCGGCCAAGGGTTGGCAACTACGCTCCTTTCCCTTTGTGATCAGAGTCCGCTGTGGATGTGGCCTCTTAAAACCACCCATTTCCGACACGAGATCACTCGGCATTCTTGCATGGGGCTGCGGTTCATGGGAATAGAGACATGCATTGGCACCTTGAAGGTTATAATCCCCCAAACCATGTCGACCATGACCATCAACGTGTGGCCTCCTAAAACCACCCATATCCGACTCGAGATTAATTGGCATTCTTGCACCGGGCTGTGGTTCACGGGAACAAAGCGGAGCATTGGCACCTCGAAGATCATAATCCCCCAGACCAGGTGGACCATGACCATCAAGATGATACAACATGTCACTGTTTGCAGCATTTGCTAACTGCTGATTGCGCAAAATAGCAGGAGGAACCTGTGCAGCCACTGGCCACTGTCTGTTGTAGCAATGCAAACACGAGCAAGAGGGTTGGTCATAAAAGGCTTTCTGCGGGTATGGAATGGTGGGATCGGGGCCAATGTCCATATATTGTCCAGCAATATAATCGTTCCCTGGTCTATGTGGGTAGTGATAGGCTTGGTGGAAATCTCTTCTGGGCATTCGAGGCCCAAGCGGCTGCCCATATCCCAGAATCTCATTCGGGTCATGCATTTGAGGATAGAATTTCTGTACATGCAGATCGCGTTGATTCATCAAAGGAACAGGATCATGGTTGAAGTGTGGCAGTCTCCGGATGTGGTTACCCCTATTTGCCTGGGACGAACCTTCCACAGACCACATATCAGAACCATTATAAGGATTTGGAGGAACCATCCTTCTATTACTAGGAAGAAACCGTTCCTTCGGTTGGTCTGATGCATCAGATGATCGAGTAAGCCGATCCCTCAGCTCATCGAGCTGTCTCAGAATCTCTGCTCGGTCTTGCTCAAGAGACTTGACCTTATCTGACCCATCCGGGTGGCTCTGATTCTTGATCTGATCGCCGTACCGGTAGGCAGAATCGAGGTGGTAGTTTGATGCACCTTCATCAGCATAGGGAGAAAACCTCACACCTTCTGCAACAGCTCTAGGCATTCTCCAAGGCACCCCGGTTGTATCTTCAATCTGGCGAAATCTCCGAAACCTAGTTCTATCTTCAATCTGGGCTTTTGCGAATACATTCTCTTCTGCGCATTTTGCCATCGATCCATCCGAATTCAATCTGAGATCGCCCCGGATGGCCCAGTTCTCCATGGGAGCTTTGGAGGGACGCCGATATCTACCTCGATCATAACTAGAAGGTTTGGATTCGAGACCACCGATACCATTGGAATCATTTAGAAACTCCTTATTTTCACTTATAGATGATGAACTGCTATGTGCATCAGCAGTTCTTTCTGGCAAGACACTATCTTTTCGCCTGAATTCAACCCCATCACTCTCTTGATCCGTCTCCGACATTTCATTCGAACCAATTCCCCTTTTTTCAGAAAATTTCTCAGAATTCTCGCTGACTCTAACCTTTTCTTCATCAGATTTTTCCGAGGAAACATCTGATCTTACATATAATTGGTTTTTCGCTGTAATAAAAAAAAAATTTTAAACATAAATAAATTTTTTTTTAAAAATACTTACAATCTACCAAAAAACATAAAATCCAAAAAAGAAGAGGAAAAAAAAAGAAGGGAAAATAGCTTACCTCGAAGAGTAGCATTGCATCCACCGCATCGATAGACAGGAGTATTTGGGGGCTCTGGAAGAAGCTTCTCGCACTTAGGGCAACGAACTAATCGAACTTTCCCACCATCCGCCATAAAATAAAAATAAAATAAAAAAAATTCAAACAGATAAATCTCTCAAAAAGATTCAATTTTTCTGAAAAAAATGGTGTCTGAAACAGCTGGAAGCAAAGAACCCCCACAAATCCGCCATTACTCTCAAATGAAGCTCTGAAAAGCCTAAGGAGGAGAGAGAGAGAGAGAGAGAGAGAGAGAGAGAGAGAGAGAGAGAGAGAGAGTCCCTGTTTACTTCATCGAATGCTACAATTTGAAAGATGATATTCCAGCATTTTAAAGCATTCTAAAACAGAAGAGAAATCGAAACTCTGGAAAATCAGAAAACCGTTGCAATCTGCAGAGAGAGAGAGAGAGAGAGAGAGAGTGAAAGACACAGAAGCTTTTAAGATGCGATTTTCCCGATGAGAGAGAGAGAGAGAGAGAGAGAGAGAGAGAGAGGAATGAGTGGGATCGATTTCCAAAGAGAAGCAGAGAAAAGAGAGCGCTGAAAGAGGTAATGTAATCGAATCGTCTAAAAAGAACTGGGTTTCCGTCTTCCTACATAAATCGGCGATTCAAGGATATGTAGAAAATCGCCAAACGCGTAGATGGGGAGGAACAGAAAGAGGTCGCTCTCCATCCGTCGTGTAACGATGTCTGTCTGTTCTTTGCTTGGAAACTGGTGTCTCCAAGTTTTACGTCCCAAAATATAGATTGGTTGAACAATCCTGATCTCTGATTCACCAAAACTTAGACCACTGAATACTTTCCATTTAACCGTTCAATATATCTCTACCAATCTGATAATAACATACCCTAATAGGAATAATTTTTTGTTAGACATACATCTAAACAGGTCCAGATATTTTGGACAGTTTAATTTAAATTATTACAAGGGACGTATGCAATTTTATGTAATTTCTAAGTTCCTGTGTATCTTCCATCATATTCTGCCAGAGTATCATATGTTTTATTTATTTCTCACTGTAACTGGGTTCCAACAGGACGCGGATTGCCTGCGCCGCCACTAGAGGTGTACGCGAACCGACTAGCTCACTCAACTCGACCCGAAAAAGCACGAATCGACTTGGTTCGAAGTTGAGCTTATCGACTTGGTTCGAAGTTGAGCTTGGGCCAAGTGAACTGATGTTTTGAGCTCGAAAATGAGTTTGAGCTGGCCCCACCTCAACACAAATCGGATCAAACACAACTCGAATCCAACCAATTTGGTGACTTGGTTACTTTGATATTAATATTGCTCACTAAGTATTTGATGAAATGACTCAACGAAGTGTGGTCGGTGGCAAGAAAGGTATGTAGATGAAATAAATATTTTTTTTTTCTTAATTTTTATGTTGCTTAGAAGGTATTTGTGAAAATGCTACACAGGCAAACTTACTCAATTAGCTTCGAATTTCTTGTGACCGAACCAAGCTAAGTTCGGTCAAGTGCAAGACTCGAAGATCGAAATGAAGTCGAGCCGAGTCGAGCCAAGGCCAGCTCGATTGGGTTCAACTCAACGTACACCCCTAGTCCCAGCCAACAGGAATTTCCTGTGATTAGAAATATTATTGGGTGTGACAAATTCTTTTCATCCACTAGTTTCTCCATATCACATTAGTACATGAGTCCAAAAATAAGATAGATCCAAAATTACATATAATGAAAACGGAAAGTATAATATTCAAAACTACTTGAAGCCAACCATGATATTTATATGTCATCTAAACCATTGATAAGGTTATTACCTCTCAAATAAACTCTAGCTACAAATATTAGTGATCATTCAATCCCAACTAACCAAACTAACCGGCAAAATATAAGTAGAATGGGAATAAGGGATAACCATCTCTTCAAAGTACAATGGGCAGTGAGAGATAAATATCAATGGTCCATCCAGTGGGACTTATCGTACAGTTATTCTGATTGTTCCATGGGTGTTATTTTGATATCATTGGTCATATAAGTTTGGATCCACTAGATGGATGGCTTCGATTTGAGTATGTCTTTGTTGTTCAGGTGGCGGAGAAACCGATCCAAACATACCCTAATTGAACTATGGTTATGCTAAAAAGATAATGGAAAGCATTGGAGCTACGAAAAGCAAGCTAGTCCACTCATAAATAAGCCATATGTGTACCTCTTTGGCTTTTGTCTACTTAAGTAGCCATATTTATTGACTTTTCTTAAAGAAGACAAGAAGAAACACATTAGATTTTTGGGACTTTTAGGGCACTGTTTTGTTGAAAACAGACAAATAGATGCCTTCTGACTTTTATGAGAGCCACTAATTATATGTGAGGAAAGAAGCAATGATAATTTGGGGAGTAATTTGATACTCTGGCAGACATCACATTTCATACATAGGCATTGAGTAATTGTACATGTGGCATGCATCAACTCCTATAACCTCTGACTCTTAGGCACTTGTTCGTAGAAATGGAATCGTTGGATATTCACAATTTTAAACTGTCCAATATAAATGTCCACCAGGTAGATATTAAGTAATTAAATAAGATTATTTTTTATTTAATGATGCATCTAAATCGGGACCCAAAATTTTGACAGTTTAAATTTGAGTAGCTTTTATTCTACGTATGCAATCACAATCTACTTGAGGGTCCTTTACTTGGTAAATCCATGATGGGGCCCACAGCTGAAACAACGATTGATTTGGACCATTCATTTGATAGGCCATACGGTTTGCTTGTTGACCTTCAAACATTCTAGGAAACGTGGTGAGGTGTCATGTTCGGGGGAAATTAGATGGCTAGATTGTTCGATTGATATGATCTTTACGCTCTCCATTTGGTTGTGTTTCAAGCAGCACACACATCGATCGCAAGCTTGAAACGTAATTTAATGGGAATGAAAACACAATTGGATCAACCAATGGCATTGTGATACCAACCGCCAGCATTTGAGATCTTTTAAAAACTCCTGAAATATAATCAACTATTTGACCATGTAATGCTGCTTTTACACGCATGCCCGAATGACATAATACGATTTAAATCACTGTCTGGGGATTATTTGATACTCTGGCAGAGAACCACGGTTCATACTCAGAAATTTAGAAATGCACACCTGGCAAGAATTAACCCAAATTGAACAGACCAAACTAACGGACCCACTCAGTACCAAGGTCGGACTGGTCTGTTTGGTCCACACTTGTTTGCGGACCTAAATCGTCTAACAACGCACCTAAAACAACCAAGCTCTGTGGGGGCCACCATATTATACATTTAAAAAAAAAAAAAAAAAATCTACTCCATCCATCAAGTGATAATGCAGGACTATTTGCACCATCCATGAAAATATCATCTTAGTAGAGAACTCAATCGAACCACGTCATTGGCAACAATATAAAACTTTTTTCAAAATCTTGTTAGTATACTTGGGCGGTTTGCAGTTTTTTTTTTTTTTTTTTTAATCTTTTCTTTATTCCAGTGACTTACACCTGATTAACATGTTTCATAAAACATCAGCCATGGTGGCCTCACAAGCAAACTTCTAGCTGGCATCCCATCCTCATTATTTCCTATGGTGTGGCCCATGTGAGATTGTAGATTGGATGATTTTTGTCACCAGGCATACAATTCAGGAGAGGGATGTATCCTAAAACGTGTACCCCAGAGCTTGGGTTCTTTTAGGCACTAGTATTAGATAAGGATTATGTACTACTCTTGCATGAATTGGAAAACCCAACCTAGCTAATATCCTATAAGGTGATTGGAAAGCGGGCCACTGTTAGATGTGGAGCACACATATCTGTTTGAGACTCTCACCACATCAAGGTTTGACAGTCCAAGGAAGAAGCGTACCCAATCTGCACCCTTATAGTCTACTCCGGTCTCTAGCTTGTGGGCATTTGGATTTATTTTTTATTTTCCTTCATTTTTAATCATCTAATAAATATCCACCTACCAGATGACTAATTAATTAAATAAATGTAATTTTGGTTGATGATACGTTTAGGATGTCACGCATGTAATTTCTAAGTGCCAGCTATTTCTGTTTCTACCCCAACTGCAGCTTCTTCACCAAGAAACAAGGGGAAAAAAATACATCACAAGTTGAATTATTTTAAATATAAATGAGGCTGTAAGTTGTAAGATTAGTTGTAGGTACAATATTATATATTTATGAAGGTCCACTCTAGTCTAGCCGGTCATGTGATGAACCATTCATGGTTCGTTGCCCTGCCACCACTCATATGGTTGTATGGTTGGTGAATCTCAACCTTCTATCTGGTGGGCTTGGCTATGGATTACTTATGGTGGAAGGATGAGCACCAGGCGTGATGTCCTTGCTGTCCAAATTGCGTCCTTCGAATGGGCGGTGAATTAAAAAGAGTTAATTGTCCATATTCAAAGGGGAATATCTATTCATGGGATCGCTGGGATTCCTCAATCGGTGTGGTTTTTGTACTGTAGGCTTTCTGCATTATGGCCCACCAGACGGACAGTCTAGATTCATCGATGGTGTATCTTTGCATACCGTGGACCCGCATAATTGAACTAAGCTTACTTCTTTGGCATTATGATAACAATGTTCATTCATCCAGGAGGCGTAATGGAAGTAATGGAATGCTATCCCCCTTACCAGTAATCATTAAGTATAGCTATGATAGGCCCATCATCCTCTGCCCCACCATTGATGGGATACAGCTAAAAGACAAGCCAGCTAATGGACATTTTACACGATGTATGTGAATACTCTCGAGAATTGATAATCTACAATTTTATATTTATAATTATTGTAAAATAGAAGGAAATACAAAATCAAAAAATATAATACTAAGTAGAGGCCGAAGCATGTATGATCACGTTGTCTTTAAAGCATAAATTGTTCCTTTTGAAAGTAGTTGAGACTGTTGACAAGTTGCAGACAAATAGCTTACCGGATAAGATGAGCTTGTGTGTGATTCCACGTCCAGCAAGTACGAAGAACCAATAATGAAACTTTGTAAATACGGTTTTACTTATAGATGAAAATTAAAAAGAAAATTTCCAAATAAAAAAAGAGGTTTAAAAAAAATGAAGATTAATTTTATTAGATTAGAACACAAAGGGCCTGTTTGGCCAGACCAATCCCACAGTATTAGGAGGGATGGGATCGCGATATCCCGAGATATGCATGACGAGCCAAACAAACCCAGTGAACTTGTTCCGGTATATAAGAAATACCCTGGATCTTAAAACAATCCACTGACATCACCATCATTACCTTAAAATTGATCTCATCCTTTGGTTGGACGAATTGGAAGGTAAAATCCCGGGATATGTCGGGCGTGCCAAATAGACCCAGTGAACTTGTCCCGGGATATAGCAATCTGATGGATCTTAAACCAATCCACTGACACCACCAACATTACCTTAAAATCCATCCCATCCCTCCTAATCTCATGGGATTCGTCCGTCCAAACAGGCCCTAAATTGGTTTGGCTCATGTGGCCTTGATAGTCTCAGGTTCTTAATGAACCTATTGGCTTGATTAGAGAACACTTGAAAGTTGCTGATTTATATATAAAAAAAAAATGAGTCAGTTTAGTTGTATTGATGGAATGAAGCAGCCAAGTTTTGTTTATATAGACAAGGGTGGCTCAACGTTTAGGTCCATGGTCATAAACACAGTAGATCATTTCTAACTATTAGTGAGAAACTAATCATTTTTATTTATTTTTTTGATAATTTTTGATCGTTTTGCATGTGGAGAACTAGCTACATGCTAACCATTTAGACACAATGGCAACTATTTTTTACTGTTGGGCTAGCCACATGCAGAAGTTTCTGCATACTCTAGTTAATTATTATATGAGCAGTTACACCATGGCTCTTAAACAGCTTCACAACTCCAATATAAGGCAGAGAGATCTCTCTCAGATATCTCTCCATAACACTCTGAACCGAGCCACTTAACCTATCTCTCTTAACCACTATTGTACTGCGACTCGCACATGCCTCGTACTGGTTCTCGTAAGGTCGCGAGGGAGCGACCCATTTGCGATACATGCGAAGTGTGCCACTAGCTCCTCTACAGCCACATTGCTTCTGCCCTCGCTCTGAGTTCAAGACTGTGCGCATGCGCCACTATCACCTCTACAGCCACATTGCTTTCCACCCTCACTCTGAGTTCAAGAACGCATGCATGTGTTCCAATGCGAAGCCTCGGTACTCCTCTGACTCACCAAGCAAATATTAAGGTAATCAACTCCCTACTTATTAAGATTACTTTTTTTCCTCTACTATTCAATATGATACTTGGAGGTGTACATGAACCAAGCTAGCTTGGTTAGCTCGCTCGACTCAACTCGAAAAAGCTCGATTTAACTCGATTCGAAGCTGAGTTCGAGCCGAGTTGAGCTATTTTTTTAGCTCAAAAATGAGTTTGAGTCGAGTTCGAGTTGGCCCCAGCTTAACTCAACTCGGATCGAAGCTTGACTCGACTCGGATCGAACCCATCTCAAATCGAACTCAGATTGAACCAGTTCGGTGACTTGGTTACTTTGATATTGATGTTGCTCACCAAGTGTTTGATGAAATGACTCAAAGAAGTGTGGTTGGGGGCAAGGAAGGTATGTATATGAAACCAACACCCTTTTTTTTCTTGATTTTTATGTTGCTTAGAAGGTGTTTGATAAAATACCTGTAAAACCATTGATGTTGTCTTAAATACAATGAGATTTTGAAGGTGCAGTATAGGTGTTTGTGAAAATGCTGCAATGGTGAACTCGGCTCAATCTTAGCTTGAACTCGGCTCGAACTAGCCCGAGCTGCTGACCGAACCAAGCTGAGCTAGCCTGTCAAGCTCGAGGACTGAGCCGAGCCAAGTTCAAGCTTGAGGTCGGCTAGTGGTAGAGTGAGTCAGTAGCTAAGCCGGCCGACTCGGCTCAACTCGTTGTACACCCCCAATTATACTATTCCCAAAAGTGAAAAACTACTCTCTCTTTTTTCTTTCACAAACACTAATATATATATATATATATATATATATATATATATATATATATATATATATATATATATATATATATATATATATATGGGAAAAGGTACTATGCGCTCTAGCCGATGGGAACGTCCCATGAGGTCAAGCTGTGTGGGCCCCACCGTGATGCGTTTCAAACATCTACCCCATCAGTCAAATGCACCATTCCATCGTGGGCCTAGATCTCAAAAATCAAGTCAATCCGTGACTTGTGTGGGCCACACCACATACAAAAGTTCAGAGGGGCCGTGCACCATTAAAACATTCATAATCATTTTTTGGGCCCACCGAGATGTGGTTTGCAAATCTAGCCCATCCATTATGTGTGTCCCACTTGGATGAGGGTTCAGACCAAGTTTCAGCGGCATTCAAAACTCAAGTGGGCCCCACCAAGTGCTTTTATATGTTTTTGGCGTGCCTTCACATGATTTTAGATGGTATGGCCCACTTTCGTTCCGCATATGGCTGATTTTTAGGATATCCCATAATTTAAAGGGGGCCCATCAAATGCACAGTGTTGATGGTCGACACGCATCACGGTGGGGCCACACAGCTCAACCTCACAGGAGCTTATCGTGAGCTCGAGCGCATAGTACCTTTTCCATATATATATATATATATATATATATATATATATATATATATATATATATATATATATATTCTTTTTAACCAAAATCATTTCCCATAACAATCTTGCTCATATCATTCCAATCATCTCTTTGTGAACCACCAATCACTTATGTTGTTCAATCAGTATGAACCTTGGGGCTTGGGTCTTGGGTCTTGGGTCTTGGGACATGGTAGACCCAATGGATGAATGGCTTAGATGATTATACATAATTCATACGATTACTTCTGAGTCCCTATTTGGAAGTGTGGATTTGGAACCCCTTAGATTCTTTGATATCTTAAAATCGGAATCCACTCTAATCCATTAGTAGATCTGCATGTTATATTTTTAAGGTTTGAATTTAATTATTAAATCAACTACAATGTTTATTAATGTAAGAATATAATGTTTGACACAATGGTTATAATAAGCCCGTTAAAATAAATACTTTGTGCAAAAATAATGAAATTCCAAGTCTCAGATAAGCCACAAGCACAAGATCACATCCAAGTGTTTAACCAACAAGTTTTAACCATTGATTTACATAAACAATATTTAGATGGCCCAAATCATCATATTAAAGTAATTATAGTGATACAATTGATAATTTGATTGTTTTGGGATTATCAACATTGGGCCATGTGCTCAATAAATTAACATCACATTGACACATATGTTACACATGCAACTTTGGAAGGATATTAAATGTAATCTAAACTTTTGCATTAGATTTCAAACCCTCTCTTTGAGGGGATTTGAAACCCCCTGGCCCACGCCCCCCACTTGACTGGTGGACTAATCTGATTCCTGGATCTGGGCCTCAACGCAGGGGAACCCTCTGATGGATGGTCGGCTCTTGTACTTGTGGGCCACAAGGGCACATGTTTGGTGTGCACATGAGCTGCCTTGCACGCGGATGTGGGGCTAACAAGGCTCCTTACACGAAGCAAGTGGCTCACTCACGCCAGGCCCGTTCGTGGACCATGGACGGTTGTCTTTTTTAATTAACCTGTCCCTTCTTTCCGGATAGGGGTGGACCACCTGATGAGTGGCCAGCCGTGCTTTTTTACGTATTATCATGCTCGCTGTTGGGCCATGTTACTCACCGCTCAGATGTCCTGCACATCGTTGGCAATTCACACGAGTCAGGGGTGCACATGATGCAAACAGTCAAACGGTGGCCCGGCAGTGTAACAGATTACAATAGCATAGGTCAAAAGTCAGACAGATTGGATAATCCTGCCCGTCCTCTTGATGGCCGTCAAATGGACCATTAAAATGAAGATGTTAGGCGGTCCAAATTCAACGGCCAAAAATCAGATTCCTAGCTTAACATCGTTTGAGAGAGAGATGTCCGGGAATCCAGAATCTCTGTTTGACAATAAAATGATATCGGAGATGTGGGGCCCACACTTTGGAGAACAGATCCTGGCAACCATCAGCCCTGGTTAGAACCAAAACCGTCTGCAGCACCTCTTGATAAAGTTGTTTGTTGACTCGTTTTTTCACCACAAACAGTCGCCACCACCCCCGTGTACATAAATCCAGACCGTCTAAGCGATGGGCCACGTTATGAATGAAGAGCATGCCCTAAAATCATATGTATCAGATATCCTTACGGTTCCATAGGTGGCATAGAGTGGACGGTTAAAAGAAAAGTGGTCTAAATTGGACAGAACAGAGCACTCTGAAAAGTGTGCTTTCCTTGCACGTGGGTCAGCACATGTGTGCAAGATCAAAACCAATAATCAGGTGACCTGGACTAGCTAGATACATACCAAGCTTCAAAGTAACACAGAATCAGGTGGACCACACATCTGCAAGACTAGAACTACGGCTGTTGGGGGAAGGGAGCGGATTAGGCGAGACCCCGGAGCCACCAAGGTGGGTGGGACCCCTGACTGTGGGGATCACAGTGATGTATGTGTATTGAATCCACACCGTCCAACAGCAACGCGCTCACCAGCGCTTTTAAACAGAAAACTGATCACCTAAACTATATCTATGCCTTGTAAACGGCGGGCCCACCATAATGATCACTCTTATTGAAAAATCAGCCTGATTCACTTACTAAGTGGGCCACACTTATATGCAGAGTCAGAGGGTTAGTGGTCCATTGGTACTGAATAGCAAGGAAAACGCTCGCGTGCCTCGCCCATTTACCTGCCAGGGTCACTTTCTCTACTGTGGGGAAAATAATTTAAGGGGGACAAAATCCAGCCCCTCCATCAGGCACACCACCCCATGTTTAGCCTCCATCAGAAAAATCAGGCTGATTCAACGCTCATATGGGCCACCCAGTATAAGCTTGTATACGAAGCCTCTAAATTCACCTGTTATGGGCCACTTGTGTATTAGAACCGTGTGATTCTTGCCTGGTTATTTCATCCTGACGAGGCACGATAAATGGATTGGATGGCATATGAATACCACGTTGACGTACACACAACTAATAATAGGCAGCTCATCTCAAAATTTTACCAGCGTGTCCTACTTGAATTCTAGATGGTCAAGATAAGATTCTTGGTTCCATTCCAATATAAATAGAGGCAGCGTAGCTTATTACAGGATCTCGTGAAAGTTCAAAGGACGTTGGTCTGGGTCAGAAAATGTGAGCTAAATAGGTACCTAGCGCGTCCCCAACAGAAATCAGAGTGTGATGGTTTCATTCTCTTGCACAATTGGGAATTTCACTCCAGGCTAGGGTTGCAAATCGGTTGTGTGGGGTCAGGTCAACCAGACCTCAAGGGGACTCAACATGCAACCTGTTATGGGAAGATCCGAGTCAATAACGAGTAGAAGGACCGACTGTTCATTATTCCGAGCGGAGTCCGAACCTTAGAGTAATATTAAAAGAATGAGTTAGGATGGACGAAGCTCCCATCCTCGATCAGCTTCTTCCCAGGGGTAATCGGAAGGAAGAGCCTCTGAGGTGTACGATCGACTCCAAGCGATGGGTTCAATGAAACCAGTCGTCAGCTCGGATCGGTATTGTCGTCTTACGACCTTATAAACACAAGGTATCTCAGAGGATGAAAGTCACACGCGCTAAATGAAAAAGAACCGCCATAATAGAAATGCGCTTTGTTAACTTAGACGCCCGCAAGATACACACGTCTTAGGACACGATCTCCTAGATTAGAACACTTGGAGCAATATCTCCACGATCCACGTATCCCGTGATCGTGCCGAGATGATCGGGCACAAATCGAGCGAATGAGAAGGTATAAATATCACACCATCCATTGTTGCAAAACTAGCTTTTTTTTTTTTTTTTTTTTTAAAAACAACTTCGAAACTCATCCTCTCCTAAACCTAGACCCCGATTACTGTTGTCACGACTTAGGCATCGAAGGGTCCCCATGACAAGCTTAGCTAGGGTCTCCATTGCTATGAACGTTTTACGGTGCAGGCCTCCATCGATCTCCAGGTCCATCACACATCTCTCCAGGAGGAGAGGGCCACACCGGATTTTGACCTCAACACAACCCAACCCAACCCTCCACTGTAGAAGACCTAACTCAAATTGACGAGGTGCAGATGCACGAGATGATTTCCAACATAACTTGAATTTGCTCAAGCAGAACCCAACTCAATTCTCAATTATTATTTTTTTGACTAAATTGATATTGAAATTTAATAATTTCAAATTACATATTTATAATTACAATAAAATAAAAGGAAATTTGAAATTGAAAAATATAATATTAAGGACGAGCTGCAACACGTATAATCATGCTGTCATTAAATCATTATTCACCCATTTTAAAAATAATTTAGACCGTTGACAGGTTGCAAGCAAATAATTTTCAGGATACGACGAGCCTGTGTGTGTGGTTCTGCATTCGGCAAGTATGAAAGAACCATTACTAAGACCTTATAAACACAAATTTATTTGCAAATGAAAACTAAGAAGAAACTTCTCAAATGGAAAAAGAGATGGAAACAGAAGAGTAGCTTTGTTGGCTTAGACCACTGCACTGGTCTAATTATTGTGGACCTGTTGGTTCTGGCTGGCTTAGGTTCGTATTAAACCTGCTAGCTTGATCATAGAACACTTGGAGCTTGCTGGTTTAAATGAGAGAATGACACAATTTGGTTTTTTTTTTTTTTTTTTTTTTGATGAAATAAACAAGCTAAGCTTTATTTATATAGGTATGGCTGCACGTTTTGGTCCAGGGTCATACAAATAATGGACCATTTTTTATTGTTGGTGATAAACTAGCTTTTTTTTTTCTTTTTTTTTTTTTAAAAACCGTTTTACTTGTGTGAGACTAACTACATGTTAGCCGTTTAGACACGGTGACTAGTTGGTTTTTTACTGTTGGGCTAGCTATATGCAACAATTTTTGTATGGTCTGGTTAATTACTGCATGAGCAGTTACACCGGGCATCTTAAATGGTTCCATAACTCTTATATAAGGTAAATAGGCCTCCATCAGACCTCTTACTCATAGCACTCTTAACACATCTCTATTATCCATTATCGCATTACGGCTCACACCTACCTTGTGCCGATCTGCACTAGGTTGCAAGAGAGGTAGTGCAACTCGCATCTACGTCGTGTCGATTTGCGTAAGGTCGTGAGGGAGCGACCCATATACGACACAATGCGCACATACAAAGTGCAAAGTGTGCCACTAGCACCTCTATAAGCACACTGCCTCACATGTCCACGCTCTTGCATAGATTCGAGACTATGCCCGATCCCATGCTCATGCAAGCTAAGTACTCATCTGTCTTCGATCTTTACTCTTGCTTTGGTAGTAAACTCTCAGGAGTTTCAACACCTAGTCAAGGGTTCAAGTATCCATAGGCGGTGAATTCCCACTATAGGGTGAGTGTGTGGGGGATGTGTGCATGTATGAACAAAAAAAAAAAAAAGCTCAGTACTCCTCTGTCTCACCAAACAAATATTAAGATACTTAACACCTCACTAATTAAGAGTATTTTTTCTTCTCTCCTATCCCATATGGGATTATTTCGAACGGTAAAATAATAATAATAATAATTTTTTTTAAAATAATAATAAAATCATTTCTCACGCCAAGTAAGACCTTTACCATCCAAGGCAACCCCACGTGTACTCAGGTGAGCTCAACTAGTACGAGAATCTTAACTGAAGCTGCGGCCGACTCCTACTATGTCATACCTAAAACTCAAAGTAAACCAGCTAAATCTCAAGATCCGCTATAGATAGTTCATCGCCCAAAAATCAAATTAATAGAAAAATCCCAGCCTAGAGTCAATGAACGGCGACCATTGAGTATTTTACACTTGACCGTCCATTAGATGTCCCATTAATCAGTCCGTTGGTATCAAATATAGATGTCAAATAGGATGGGTGGCCCAGTCCGTTGGTATCTTGTTTCAGTGCAGTTGTTGGTTTATGGCGCATCTAAATCGTGGCCGATTCCTAAGACTGCTCAATTTGAGTTGCACCACACGTACAATTTCTCAAGTGCATGCGTATGTACCACTTCCTGAGCATGGGAGACAGGTTTTCCAGCTTAACATCACGCAACGTGAAATATATCCACATCAGACAAAATTGATGTGATGGGCGCGGATTAAGTACTACCCCCACCGGGACCTAGCTAGAGACGGACGGTCCTGTCAGGGTTATGTGGGCCCACCATGATATATGTTTCTTTATCCAGCTCTCCATTTATTTTGACGGATCATTTTAGCTAGTGAACTCAAAAAAGGAGTAGATAGAAGGCTTGAGTGAACAACCCCACAAGAAGCAGTGTTGACAATGACCCCACCGTTGAAACCTTCTAAGAGATCAGGACAGGCTATGGTTATTTGTGCCACCATGATGTATGGATTATATCCACACTGTCCATGCATTTTTCCATGTTGTTTTAATTTAAGACCCAAAAATGAAGATCCAATGTTCAAGTGGGCCACACCAGAGTAAGCAGCTGTGCTAATGGCGCCTCCTATTGAAAACTTCCTAGGGCCACCATGGTATTTATTTTCCATCCAACATTTTTATAATGTCATAGGACCTGGATGAAGGGAAAACACAAATATCCACTTGATCCAAATCTTAAGGCATGTTTGGTATGTGGAATTGAATGCTATTGGATTGTATTAAATGGAATTAACATCAGTATTGCACAATAATTGCGTGTCTAAAATACCATGGTATTGTAACTATCCAATCTCATGTTTGGGATAAAAATTTTGTCATGAAAAAACACCGAGTTAAGTAAAATCATGTTTGATGGATCATGGAATTGTAATCAATGGACCCTATTCACAATAGATGTCATTCACTTATACACATATATAATTAGAATGTCAACAACATATATGGTTGGGCGGCATGAAAAAACATATGCATCAATGTGGGGCCCACATGTGTAATGGATTTTAAAATTTACAAATTAAAAATCCTTCGTGAGACTAAATGCAATTTCACAGGATTAAATGTAATTCCATCGCACCTAATCCCAACCTTTTCGGTCCTCTCCAAATGCTGAATGGAATTGTAATGGAACAAATGCAATTTTATCTTACCTAATCCTATCTAATACCCTGCGCCATACAACTCCCCATCCAGTGGTTTCACTTGAGAGTTAGATCTGCCTCATGTTTCGGCCAGCATTTAAAATGACATGAAAAAATGGACACGGATTTCCTGCTAAAGCCAAGAAGTTCCTGCGCTGGGAACCAGGTAGGGCCCACTGTAATGATTTTGAGAAATCTTTTCCATCTATACATTTTGTGAGTTCATTTTAGGACATGAAGCTAAAAATGAAGTGTACCGAATTCTCAAGTGGACTGAAAATGTGAGAATTGAATTTCGACAGTAGAAATATTCGTGAGTCACAGAAGTTTTGAATCATTCTAATATATATATATATATATATATATATATATATATATATATATATATATATATATATATATATATATATATATTTTTAGTTCATCCCAATAGGAATGACGTTATTAACGGTATGAATGGTATGTAAACATCACCGTAAAACCTAGGGAGGTTTTAACGGCAACAATTTCCCTAACCACCTTTTCCTTTAGTAGGGCCCACTTGCCATGAATCCTGCTCCTTTTTGGTCTCATAGCTTAAAATGAGCTCACAAAACGGATGGACAAGGTGGATTCTATATAAACATCATGGTAGGCTCAACCTGGTCCCCAGCGCAGGAAGTTCCTGCCAAAGGCTTTCCCGGGAAATCCGCGTCCTGGAAAAATATGGATAAAATCTATACATCAAGGTGGCCGTCGGAGCACTAGCCTATCCTGGGCTCATGATGGACCTATCCCTGGCTCATGATGGACGGAGGAAGTACCCAATCGGCGCCCGAGGGGAGGCGGCCACCATGGAATGGAATGTGTGACTGTCCAAAAAGTCAAAGGAAATGACAACATTCCTTTATTTCACCGCGTAGCCTTCGTTGCACCAAACCATGCAACGACCGTTTCATTACCATATATTTTTCCAAGACATTTCTTTTGAATGATAAATAGAAATAAGATATTATAAAAGTACGGTGTAGGATCCCTGTTACAACTAAGCTGTGCATGGATGAGATTGGGTGTTTCCGTTGGTCCACGCGAGATCCGAAGAGATTGACCCCCATGCTTTGTGGTAAGTACCCGAATCCGCAACACCCAACCCAAAGTTTCTCAACCGATTTTACTGGGTCTGATCCGGATTTTGTGCCCGGTTAGTAATCGGGTCAGAATGGGATAATAAAAATCGGGCTGGGCAAACCCTATGTATGAAATGGGTCAAATTGAGAGATGATCCGGTGCTGTCACACTAGAAATTACAGTGCTCCTGGTTGGATTAGGACACTTGTTCAATCCCAAAAACTAGGTACAAATCACGTGAATCCGATCAATGGCTGAATGGTTAACTTATATATATAAGTAGGCCCACTTGATAATTTGAATCATATATATGGTTTCTATTATAATAATAATAATAAAATGCTATGGGTTTGTTTGGTTGTACCAAACATTATGAAATTTCTATCTATCTTGAAATTTTATGAAAATTTTAGGAGATTTGTATTAAATTTTATGGAATTGGATATACGTTTATGATTTCCAAAACAAGGACAGTTATGATTTTCAAAACTAAGATTGTAAAACACATAATTTTATAAAGTACAGAACCAATAAGTGAATGGGAATCAGCTACATACTTGGTGCCATGTTGGAATAGTGATGAACGGCACACTCTTCTTACTCAACCTTGAAGATTAAGGGTTCTGATCATTGCTCTTATATTCCACACGCTCATGTCCTTCTCATAAAGTCTCTCTCAAGTGTGTACTAAGTGTAGTAGAGATGGGTTGGCCCACACGTATTGAGCAAGATGCAGAGAGCAAGGGTATCTTTTATTTATAGGGTTTAAGTTTCCTTTCCATTATAGAAAAGAATTCCTCCAATAATAACTCTATTTCTTTGGATATGCTATTTATCTTTTTGATGGTTTGTGACCACCCCTTGTAAGCATAGATGCACTCAGTAAAACTATAATTCTCCACTCTCTTTTCTTTCTTTCTATGTTTTTTGGTGATGGTTATGAGTTGGAATCATATTGCTAGCTTTGGTTATGAAATGATCTTAACCATCCGTATTACAAGCTATTGATGGATTATTCAAGTGGTCTTAATCAATATGGCTTTTACATCCTGGTCTGTCAAATGTGTACTGGACCTCATTGACCTCAAATTGGCTAATAAAATGAAGTGTTCCCGTCCAACTCAAAGTCACTATCAGATGGCTCCGACTCCATGGCGACTTCTATTTCAACATTGAGACGTAGATCAGTGCCCATGTGGGGTGGGTGAGTGTGTGAGACGGACGGTCCTGCCAGGGTGGCCCACCATGATATATGTTTCTTTATCCAGCCTGTCCATTTATTTTGACGGATCATTTTAGCTAATGAACTCAAAAAAGAAGTAGATCGAAGGCTCGAGTGAACCACCCCATGGGAAGCAATGTTGACGATGACCCCGCCGTTGAAACCTTCTAAGAGACCGGGACAGGCTAGGTTTATGAGTGCCACGGTGATGTATGTATTCTATCCACTCCGTCTATGCATTTTTCCATGTTATTTTAATTTACAGACCCAAAAATGAAGATCCAATGTTCAAGCGGGTCACACTAGAAGTGGTGCTAGTGACGCCTCCTATTGAAAACTTCCTAGGGCCACCATGGTATTTATTTTCCATCCAACATTTTCATAATGTCATAGGGACCTGGATGAAGGGAAAACACAAATATCCACTTGATCCAAAACTTAAGGCATGTTTGGTAGGTGGAATTGAATGCTATTGAATTGTATTAAACGGGAGATTAACATCATTATTGCACAATAATTGCGTGTCTAAAATACCATGGTATTGTAACTATCCAATCCCATGTTTGGGATAAAAATTTTGTCATGGAAAAACACACACTAGTTTAAGCAAAATCATGTTTGATGGATTATGGAATTGTAATCAATGGACCAAATTTACAATAGATGTCATTCACATATACACATAAATAATTAGAATGTCACGTGTAAACAATATATGTGGTTGGGCGGCATGGATAAACACACGCATCAATGTAGGGCCCACATGTGTAATGGATTTCAAAATTCACAAAAATCCTTCATGAGACCAAATGCAATTTCATGAGACTAAATGTAATTCCGTTGCACCTAATCCCAACCTTTCCTGTACTCTCCAAATGTTGGATGGAATTGCAACTGGAACAAATGCAATTTTATCTCCTAATCTCATCTAATACCCTACGCCAAACACCTCCCCATCTAGTGGTTTCACTTGAGAGTTAGATCTGCCTCATGTTTTGCTAGCATCTAAAATGACATGAAAAAAATTGCATGGAGAGGATGGATAAAATCTATACATCAAGGAGGTCCTATGAGCCCTAGCCTGACCCGGGCTCATGACAGACAGAGGAAGTACCTAATCGGCGTCCGAGGGGAGGCAGCCACCATGGAATGGAATGTGTGACTGTCCAAAAAGTCAAAGGAAAAGACAACATTCCTTTATTTCACCGCGTAGCCTTCGTTGCACCAGACCATGCAACGACCGTTTCATTACCATATATTTTTCCAAGACATTTCTTTTGAATGATAAATAGAAATAAGATATTATAAAAGTACGGTGTAGGATCCATGTTACAACTAAGCTGTGCATGGATGAGATTGCGTGTTTCCGTTGGTCCACATGAGATCCGAAGAGAATGATCCCCCATGCTCTGTGGTAAGTACCCGAATCCGCAACACCCAACCCAAAGTTTCGCAACCGATTTGACCGGGTCTGATCCGGATTGTGTGCCCGGTTGGTAATCGGTCAGAATCGAATAATAAAAATCGGGCTGGGCAAACCCCATGTATGAAATCGGTCGAATTGAGAGATGATCCGGTGCTGTCACACTAGAAGTTACAGTGCTCCTGGTTGGATTAGGACACTTCTTCAATCCCAAAAACTAGGTACAAATCACGTGAATCCGATCAATGGCCTATAAAATGAATGGTTAACTTATATATATAAGTAGGTCCACTTGATAATTTGAATCATATACTTTTTGGGAGTCATTATTGATGGCTTATGGTTTCTATTATAATAATAATTAATAATAAAATGCTATGGGTTTGGTTGGTTGTACCAAACATTATGAAATTTCTATCTATCTTGAAATTTTATGAAAATTTTAGGACATTTGTATTAACTTTTATGGAATTGGATAGACGGTTATGATTTCCAAAACTAGGACTGTTATGATTTTCAAAAACTAAGATTGTAAAATACATATAATTTTATAAAGTACAAAACCAATAAGTGAATGGGAATCAGCTACATGCTTGGTGCCATGTTGGAATAGTGATGAACGGCAAACTCTTCTTATTCAACCTTGAAGATTAAGGGTTCTGATCATTGCTCTTATATTCCACGAGCTCACGCTCATGTCCTTCTCATAAAGTCTCTCTCAAGTGTGTACTAAGTGGAGTAGAGATGGGTTGGCCCACACGTATTGAGCAAGATGCAGAGAGCAAGGGTATCTTTTATTTATAGGATTTAAGTTTCTTTTCCATTATAGAAAATAATTCCTACAATAATAACTCTGTTTCTTTGGATATGCTATTTTTCTTTTTGATGGTTTGTGTGACCACCCCTTGTAAGCATAGATGCACTCAGTAAAACTATATTTCTCCACTCTCTTTTCTTTCTTTCTATGTTTTTTGGTGATGGTTATGAGTTGGAATCTTATTTCTAGCTTTGGTTATGAAAAATGTTTAAAATTTTTGAATTCGACTGTGCAACTATCTAATATTTTTCTTGGAAGCACATGAAATGTGTTTTCCCGAATGACAGTCTGGATCGATTATTTTAATTGTCCAAGATCCCCATGCAACCAGGAGCAAAGTACTAGATCATTTTTCTTTCCAATTGCATGTATTCTCATTTTTCTTTTTAATTTTATTATTTTATTTAATAAGAATAATAATCATGAGGGATATTCCACTTCTCATAGATTCGTATAAGTTACAGCCGACTTTGAGTTGCACTGGGGCACTTGGACAATCTTGTAAATTTCATTCAAAGATATAGTGATTGCACAAGTCCGGGCTTATCTTTTATAGCAAATCATTTTCAAGCTATTCTGTGGTTGAGGTTCTTTCATAATTAAATGCAGACTTTTATAACCATAAACAGTTTATGATGTAACCCAACAAATAGGCGACCTAACCCAACAAATAGGCAACCCAAGCTTGGGTAAGGTCTACGTATTACAAGCTATTGATGGATTATTCAAGTGGTCCTAATCAATATGGCTTTTACATCCTGGTCTGTCAAATGTGTACTGGACCTCATTGACATCAAATTGGCTAATAAAATAAAGTGTTTCCGTCCAACTCAAAGTCACTATCAGACGGCTCCGACTCCATGGCTTAGTGGTAGACAGACTTCTATTTCAACATTGAGACGAAGATCCGGTGCCCACGTTGGGGTGGGTGAGTGTGTGGCTATGTGGGGGTACGGGGCGTGAGGGTTTTTTTTTTTTTTTTTTTTTTTTTAAGTCACTATCAGAAAAATCAATTAAATGATATTACCGTATCATAATAATATCACATGATTTCTAAAGTATCGAAAGTTTTAAATTTTCACATCTTGATATTAATGCAAAAATTGCTTAAAATTTTTACTAATTCAGTGTATATACATTTAATAATGATTAATTAATAACAATAATTAAAAAAAAAATGTTCTTTTATATTTAACTAGATATTCCCTGTAATATCTCAAGAGAGACCTCAAATTTTAATAATTCCCAAGAAATTCCCATACCTATAATTTTAGGAGAACAATTTATTACCATGCACGAGTTACAATACTCTGTGAGTAACAAAGCACCTTACTTGTCTAGTTATTCCGTAGATCATGGTATTGACTGCGCATGTGGTGTGAGTTTGTGAAAAAAAAAAAAATTAGAAAACGTAGAAGAGGAGAGAATATTTCCACAATCATCTGTTATTTAAAAGTCTCGCAAAGTGGGAGATTCTGGTAGAGATCCGAATACCCAATTTGAGGTGGACCTGATTGTGGATCCGCCCATCTGCTATCCTAATTCATGTTCAAAATTAGATTGACAGGACGGATCAAGGTCTGCAAATCAACTTCGATGTATAATATTGGTCACGACTTATACGGGCACATGTTTCATAGGGAAGATTGGTGCATGTGTAACCGGACTTACGTATTGGTTTCGGACGATCCGTCGAACCCTGGACGGTATACCTGAATCTCATTTGCTTTGGTCCAACGGGTCATGTCCTACTTGTATCCAGACCCTACTGGACCTTTATTTGGTCTCTTAATCGAGTCCGGATACAGGTACATCCGCTGCTTGCCTAACGTTACCAGTTCACAGCCACTCAGATGTCAGCCTCTGATGAGTGAAAGGATGATTTATGAGTCATTGAGAGCAGACATTAATAAATCTGAACCGATGCTTCATAGGTCCCCCGGCCCATAGATTGATGGTGGCAACGAAAATCACATTCATAGACAACTGAGGCAGCTCAATAAAAGTCCTACAGGCAGGTTGTAGGAGAAAAGAATAATACAATTAATCATCAAGCTAAAAATCCATTGGGATCCTTTCTCACGATTTAGTGGTAGACTCACAGTAATTTCAATACTAAGGTATTGAGTTCAAGTTGCTTATATATATATATATATATATATATATATATATATATATATATATATATATATATACACATCGATGATCACGATGATCACCAAATGATGGGACCCATTTATCCAAAGTGGACAAGGCAGATTGCCTGGAGACCACTCCATTCTATAGGGCCGACTGTGATGTATGCATTTTATCCGTGCCGTCCGTCCATTTTTCCACCGGCACGAGCCTAAAAACGAGGCTGATGAAAAGCTCGAGGAGACAACACTACAGGAAACGGGGGATTGAACGCCTACCATTGAACACTTCTCCTGGGCTGTAGAAGTTTTGGATAAAGCTGATATTTGTGCTTTCCCTTCGTCCAAGTCCCAGTGATCTTCTGAAGAGGTTAAATATAAAATAAACATCATGATAGGCCCTAGGAAGATTTCAACTGTGGGCGTCTTTATCTGCACTGTTTCCTATAATGTGGCCCTGTCGAGCTTTGAATCAGCCTCAGGCTGAAAAACGGATGGACGGCTTGGATAAAACACCAACATCAGTGTCGGCCCCAAAATGGTGACCTGGTCTCCAGGCAAACCGCGTCCATCCAAAATGGTCCGTGAAATCGTAGACTCATCGAATCGTTGACAATGTCAGATTAGAACTGCAATAGATCATTCCTTCTGGAAGCAATCTCGACAGTCAACGCTAAGAAAAAGTAAAAATAAAAAATAAAATCAGGTGGGCCATGTATCTTGATCCACACGCGCGGCAGGAAATTATTAAATTCTCATTTCCATCGCACGCTTGTCACCGCGCAATGCGCATGCTATTTCTCTTTCTTGCATTACAGGACTCATAAACATCGAGAAATGCCGGCACTCCATCGTTGCACTTTGCAGATGCACTCTACTCGCTCGTGGAAATGTCGCACGCGTAGCCGCTCACCACGCGATGCACATTCTGTTGATAGCATGTCGCAAAAATCAGGCCGTTAGGACTGTTAGGTGGGCCACAGGTTTACAAAAGGAATGACTTGTTACCCAATGCTCCAAGTTCGATGTACACGTGTGGCACATCTACTGATCATATTGGCCTGAATTTTTGAGTTACTGTGTCCACACATCTAGTATCACCTGATGATCGGCCAGGATATCACACGTATGTGACTTGTCGCAAATTGTGAGGCGAGTGCACTTTTATTGCTCTCGAGCGGATGCAAGTAGCTTTCCTTTTATCTTCGAAGAAAAATTCAAAGAACATAATACGTACACGTAAAACAGTTCCCTCGTCACAGTACACGTGGCATATTTTTCTAGTGATCGTAGCGGTTGATCTGGTGGGCAACCATGTGGACGGGCTATAGAGTAACTTGGATCATCCAGTTGTTTCTGAGTTTTGCTGGATGAATGTGGACTGCTGATCTAACCGTTCCTTTTGATCCCACTTGTTGTGTGGCTAGGATTGTTCTGGTGGCCCACCAGAGCAACGGTTCTCATCAAAAGAACTATTTGGGCGTGCGTACCAAGAGGAGGAAACTGCGTAGAACTTTTTCGCAGAGACTTTGCAAAATTGCATATTAGCTGTAGATAACTATGATCCGTACGTATTGTAGTACGAAAGTCAATGGGCGCCCAGCCACCACGTGACTTGACGTTGAGGGTTTCATACACGAGCATTTGCACGCTACACTCGGGTTTTACGTTAGCCTTAGCTGGCCGTTCTTCGATTAATCTATACCATTGAATTTTGAAGAACGGCCTACTTAGGCCAATCTATTTCAAGAAGAGGTAACTGCAGCAGTCAGCTTTCAATGAAAGAGGCAGGGGAAAATAATGTGATTTACGACGGGCTCGGATCTTCCAGACAAGGAGCTTTCTCTATCGGGTCGCCATGGCCGCCGTGGTGTGGTGTGGTGTCTGCACACAAGTACACTTGTAAGTTTAAAAGTTTTTGTTATTTTTTGAAAATTTAATTTTCTACTTCCAAAAAAAATAAAAAATCATGATTATTAGGAGGGTTGCTCACATGTCTAAAACAGACAACCTTTAAAGTTTATATAATAGACTTTTCTGCTTTGAAATTTTATATTCGATTCAATATTTTGGCTTTCTCTTTCTCATTTCGAATCACTACAATGAATTTGATTTAATCTTCGGGTTAGACATACAGTGACCGGTTTAGGTTTTTGTACATCGAGTGAGCTAGTGTGACGAGACAACATTCGAGAATGTTATTGAGATTGATTGTCCAATATTTTTGTTGCTCTATAGGCATCGGTCCAAAGAAGAACATCAATTTTAAGCCCAGTGACTTTTGTTGCGCCTTGAATCAAATAAAATTTCTAAATTATTTCTTATTCAAATTTCTAATTTTCTTTTAATAATTTTTTATTTTCAAATTTTCATAAGTATGGATTTATAAATCCAAAAATTCCTATAACATATGGATGAACAAGATAGATAAAACACATGCATCAATGTAGCATATTTCAATTTTTAGTAGGAATTTAACAGTATTTTTTTTTTTATTGGGGTTGCTTGATTTAATATATGGATTAATCTAACTTTTTGGTCCATTTTCAAATTTCATAATAGACCAAATATAATTTGAAATAACTTTTTTTTTTTTCCTTATACACATGCGCGCACACTGCCGCGCACACTAATGCCATAGTGGGATTTCACCCCCTATGGGTACCCTGAACCCTTGACCAAGTGTTGAAACTCTTGTGAGTCTACCACCAAAGAAAGAGCAAGGATCCTAATTTGAAATAATTTGAAATAACTTAATTCCATTTACCAAACTGGCCAAAAGGTCCATATATCAAGCTGATTCAAAATTCAAATGCATGAAAAAAAAAGGGGGTGATTGACACATCGGGTTTGAATTTCATCTGATCGAGCCCACCTTAGTTACAAAACATTGTGATATTTTGCTGGACCCTTCATCAAAACTGAATAAAAAGCGTGGCATGGCTTGAATTATACAGCCACATCATGTGGGAGATTTCTGAGGGTATCTTGTGGGCTAGAAAATTTTCCTATAACGTTTACCTGCCCAGTGCTTGTCTCATAATTGCTTAAGGTGCGCGGGAATCCCATGCACCATAACAGCAAGATTCATGATAGGTGAGAGTCATCGTTTTACACTGCGGGTAACTTGCATAAAATGCCAGTGACCTATAACCTCCCAAGTGTCACGTTGATATATATGTAGGCTCCGTAGCATAGTTAGCAAAATAATACTGTTGAGGTCAAAATTTGGTCAACTCTCCTCCTCACTTCAAGTACTCCGAACAGGCGTCGAACTAGAAATCCTGCACGTAAACCACAAGCAATGGAGACCCTGGCTAAGCCGGGGGACCCTCCGATGCCTAAGTCAGGACAACAGAATCTGGGTCTAAGTTTAGGAGAAGGGCTGAATATCAGATGTTGCGTACCTTTGCTTATGGGATGGTGTAATATTTATACCTCCTCATTCGCTCGATTCGTGTCCGATCATCTCAAGACAATCAGGTGGGATACGTGGGTCGTGGAGATATTGCTCAGAATCCGAAGATCGTGTCCTACGACGTGCGTATCTGCGGGCGAGTTAATAGCGCATTTCTATATATTGCAGTTTCTTCATTTGGCGCGTGGGACCTTTATCCTCGGGGATACCTCGGCTCGGCTGGACTGAGGATGACGATACTAATCCGAGCCGATGACTGGTTTCGTTGAGCCATTCGCTCGGAGTCGATCGTACAACCCAAATGTTCTTTCTTCCGATTGCTCCTGGGAAGAAGTCAATCGAGAATGGGAGCTTCGTCCATCTTAACTCATTCTCCTAGTATTACTCCGAGGTTCGGACTCTCCGCTCGGAGTAATGAACAGTCGGTCCTTCTGCTCGTAATCGGCTCGGATCTTCCCATAACAAATACCATTTTCTATCTACTACCTTTTGTTTTATTTTGTTTTCTAAGATTTAATTATCATTTGGCGTGAAAGAGCTAAATTCTATTAAAGAAGTTGAATCCAGCTATGATGATAAGAACCATCCAGGCATAATTCAGCTTTATTCAAAACTCTCTCTCTCTCTCTCTCTCTCTATATATATATATATATATATATAGAGAGAGAGAGAGAGAGAGAGAGAGAGAGAGAAATGCTCACATACAATTAGTTATTCGTCCAACTAGTTAGCATGCGGGGCTCACTATGGTGTTTGTATGATATCACAACCATTCAATGATGTTGTCCCACCATAAAAATAAGAAGCTACAAGATGATCCAACCATGAAGATGGGATGCTCCACATGAATGTGAAATTTTCAGGTGTTGTTTCATAATTTTCTATGTTGTACCCCACCTAATAGTTCGATCAATTTGATTATTGTAGTATCTCATTTTCATGATGGGATAATTTTAATGGAGAGGCAAGATGTTGTACAAACACTATAGTAGCCCCACACACCAACTAGTTGGATATATAATTGGTTGTGCGTGAGCAACACTATATATGTATATTATGAGGCAGGTGTAACGTATGCAACAATTCAAAGGAGACTACATTTGACAAGAATATGACATTTGAAAAAAAATGTACAACAACAAAATTTCAGTAAAAAAGAAAAGTAAAGTAGCGAGAATAAACATAATTATTGTGGTGGTCAAAGGGACTATCCATCCATGGTGGATTTCAATATATGCCCTTTTCTTTTTTAACACGCACTCTCTCCCTGCACACACACGGCCACTCACATCACGGATTTCACCACGATAGGTAACCCATGGAGATTGTATGTTCCTGTAACCCTACTATATGCTAGTTATCTTGCTCAAACATTGTGATATTTTGCCTGACTCTTCACCATCCATCCTTTATCCAAGCCATATGAATGGTTTCTTGTAGAGGAGGGCAGCCCTTTTTGTCTTAATTCGGAAGGGCTGGCCCCTCCTACAAGAAACCATTCATATGGCTTGGATAGATATAAGGGTTTGTCCCCCTATAGCCCTTTTCTTGTAGGGGGGCAGCCTGTTCCGGACAAAGTGAGTTTGGGCTCAATTTGAAAGGTCAGTTAATGTTTATCTTGTATAGATATGATAGGGGGAACAGCCTTTTTTGTCTGTCTCCCTCCCCGAAATGTCTCTCTCTATTTTCCTCTGCTATCAATGAAATGCTTCTTAAAAAGAAAAAAAAAACATATAAATGGTTTAGCATGGTGTGCATTACACAAATATGTTATGTGAGATGAAGTCTTAAAGGATTATTGCCATGGAGATTGTATATACCTGTAACCCTAATATGGAGATTGTTTGTTCCTTCTCGGAGATTGCTGGTGGCGGGAATCACCATGCATGGTTAAAGTAGATTAGATTATTGAAGTCTGACTTTAGGCTTCTTGGTGCATGACCTATGGTGAACCATCACACTCGGCCGGTGTATACAAAATTACATGGTGTGTGAATGAAAAGTTGGGTCAATGCATGGCCTGTCACGTGATGTTTGGACTTAGAATGACAGAAGCGGTGTTCTTACCAAGTCAACTCAAGCAAACGAGTTTGGTATTTGGAAGGGAACCAAAGTAGGTGCGGCCCCTGCAGCCTTTACCGTGGGGCCCACCTTGATGTGTGTATTGTAATTCATGCCGTTCATCTGTCTTTCCATCTAATTCTAGGATTATTATTATTATTTTTTGTTTAAATGAAGCAGATCTGAATCTCATGTGGACCATACCATAAGAAACAGTGGTCACTGAACGCTCACCATTAAAAACTTACTAGAGCTCACCTTCGAGTTTATTTGCCATCTAACCTGTTGATAAGGTCACAAAGACCTGGATAAGTGAAAACCAAAACTTTAGTGGGCGTCCAAAACTTTGGTGGCCCTCGAGATGTTTTTAATGGCCATTCACTCTGTTTCCTGTGGTGTTGTCCACCTGGCATTTGGATGTACTTCATTTTTAGATAATGCCCTAAAATGAACTGGAAAAACACATTGGAGGCTTGGATTATACAATACATTTATCAAAGTGAACCCACGGTCAGGTCTGCTCCGTGTTGGGTGAGGCAGCGGCCGCACCTAATTTGCTCCCAGATTGATCTCTCTCCACGACACCTGGTGTAGGATGAACGTGTAACATTTGAGCACTGTGGGACCCATCCTGACTTTTTGTAACATCTACTCCGTCTATCAGTTAAACCACCTCATGTTCATCTTATTGTAAAATCTACTCATGATTTGTGGATGAGATTTACTTATATGATTTTATTTATCCTCGTTGGCATCACCTGATTAACGGTTTGGGTGGCTAATAAACAACAAGGTGAGCCCCATATGATTTCCAAGGAGACAGTCTCCACCCTAAAAGTTTCGTGAGGTGTGGTCCACATGAGTTTCAGTGGGTCCAGATAGATAGGGTGTTGCACGGTTTTTCTACAACAGGAAATAGCTCGTAGTGTGATTGTGGCTTGCTAGATCCCAGAGCACCCACTTCACACGCAGCACGCTAGCAAATCAGGAAAGCGCATGGGGATTCTTAGCGGTGGATAAGGTGGGACCCACCATGGGGATGGGTATATGGAAAAATCAGGCTGGTCCCACTCATGAGGTGGATCACCACTATTAAGAAATGAACGGTTTGCAGAACCATGACCAATGAATGCCCATACCAATGAAAGCCTTTCTCAGAAACCTTTTTTTTTTTTTTTTTGTCAAGTAAGCTTAAAATTTATTACTTTCAAGAGACAAAAGCCTAAAAATATAAAAGGAAGTTATTAGCACTAAAGAAAAGCAAGACAAATATTTCTCATAAAATATTAATTAACAGAGCAAGAAGTAAAAAACAAAAGGCCCCACATCCTGCAGAGGAGAACAACACTAGGAAAGTGTGAACGCTGGAAATCGGCACCTACGCTAATTTCATGTTTTGTTTGGGGCTATGTGAATTGATTTAGATTGATGATGTGATAGACTTGCAGTCGCCACTAGCCACTTAACTCAAAATCCTGCAGTCGGTTAGAACCTACAAAATATGTAAAGTTAGAGAATTCGAAGACTCTCTTGCTTTAAATTGACTCTTGATCTACGATTTGAGATTCTGAGTAAGAGACTTCGATTACAAAGAAGAAATGTGTTAGGCACCCTCTCTGCCCGTATGGATGTACGGTTTGTATTTCATGTGGTAAAATATTCTTAACGGATAAAAATGATAGTATGCAAAGTATTAAAATGAGATTAGGCAGACTTGAATTTCTGATGTGATAGGGTCCAAGATTTCGGTAAGCCATAGAGCATACGTCCAGAGAATGTCTAGAAATGAGATTTAAGAAGAGATGTGATGATGCTAGAATGACATGTAACAAGACTAGACTATTATGAGTTTCTGATGTAACAAGATCTATAGTTCTGGCAAGTCACAGCATACATTCCATGGCAATCTAGAGAGGGGGGATGAAATATGAATGCTAGTGATGATTGCATGATCTTTGTCTTGTACTCGAAATGACTTGGATGTTTGAATGCATCATGGTTGGAAATAGTTGGTCGAGATTGGACTGGAGGCTAAGAGGTACTGAGGAGGCTAAAGGGGAGGGGGCTGAAAAAGATGGGAGTTTGGGCATTCAAGCACTCCCTCTCACTTCACTCTTGGTTTCTCGGTGACTCTTCTTAATAGTGATTGTTTGAAATGAGGAGATGAGTGAAGTATTTATAGCCCCTTGGGATGTCTTTTATATAATTCAAGGGTTTATGAAGGGTAAATGATGATGTGATAGTTTTGAATTGGTAGAGAGAAGGGAGACGCCATGTGATACTTCTTTATATACTAAAGGGCTTAGTAAGATGGTAAATAGTAGGGATTCTAAGGTCAAATGGGTTCTAACAGAGTTGACTTTCGAGGGGAGCTATAGTTGTAGCTGAGGGCACATCTGTTGAGGTGGGGCGGTAATCGGAGTACTACCTCTGACTATTCTGGTCCAAAATTCAACCAACTGGCTCCACGCACATTTTTTGAGAAGGGACAGTAATCCAATTGCTGCTCGGGTACGGTTGCTTCCGCAGTTTGACCGGTGGGCTCAATTCGGGCCCTAGGCATGGTCCAAAGCCCGTTTTAGATTTTTGGCTCAAAGTAACTCGAAAATGGCTTAATTATGATTCGAAAATGGTTCAAAGATGGCTCAAAAGATGGATGATTTTTGGGCATCCTTTGGCTTAGGTGATGACCTGAGTTAAGTTATGGTCTCAGGTGGGCCACATGGGAGGAAACGGTGGAGGTTTAGTGACCACCGTTGAAACATTTATATGGCCACAATGGTTTTGTATCAGTCTAATTTTGGGTATTTTCACTTCATCCCATGTAAAATGACCTTGTAAACGGTTTGAATGGAATATAAACATCAAGGTGGAGCCTAGGAAGGTTCCAACGGTAGGCATTCATTTCCCACTGTTTCATATCGTATGTAACACTTGAGTATTGGATCCTCTTAATTTTTTTGTCACATGTCCTGAAACGAGATCGAAAAACGAATGGACGGTTAGATTTCTCATGAACATCACGGTGTACCCCCACCTTGCATCCCGGTGCAGGAACTTTTCCGCGTCCTAAACGTGTAGCCTGCTAAATCGGCCTGATTTTCACACGCGGTCATCCTCACTGCGGGGTAGGTTGTATACCACTCTGATACCCTAAACACTTTCCAAGTTAGTACGTGTGAAACGTCTACCTTTTGTTAGATGGTGGCGATGACAAAGACAATGGCCTCAGCTCACCAAACAAGTGTCCACGAATCAGTGGTTAAGATTGTCCAACCAGTCTGTGTCCACGAATCAGTGGTTAAGATTGTCCAACCAGTCTGATATTAGGATGACGACTAATCTACGGTGGTCCCACAATGACAACATGGACAGTTACATTTGTCTTAATGTATGCCACGTGTGTCATTCGTGACTGCCCAAACCCTGCCAGAGTATCAAAGAACTCTTTCAACGACCCTTGTTCTCATATATTATACACGTGGCATACATGTATCTAAACCGTCCAAATAATAGTTCCATTGTAGATGGGGCACATCACCCAAAATCAAATTGATTGGACAATCCTAACTTCTAACCAACAGATATTTTGTCGAATTTCAACCATTATCATTATCTTCATCGTAACCGTCCATCGGATGTACAACAACAGGCCACGTAGGATTATCCGTCCAATCCAATTATTGTGATCACGGTATCAGAGCAGGCCCATTATTCCCATAGTTTTAGATTATAGTACCCTTGGGAAGTACCACGTCTCCTCCTGATGTAATATGTAGTAGAGACATACGGCAAGTATATAGATTATTTAAAATAATAATAATAATAAATGGAACCGTGTGGGTCCCATGGGGACGTATATGTGGTCCTTATGAAATGGGTAGCCAAGGATGCAACTTGCATATAAACGGTTCCTGTACGTAACTCCAATCTCTGTGGCCCCACTGTGATGTTTTTTACTTAATTTTTCTTCCATACTTATTCCATCCATCCATATTCGTTTCTTCAACTGATTTTAGGCATGAGGCATTCAATCCATTCAAACTGGGAGCATGGTTCATTGATCTAGACCATTGAATTGACAGCTCCCTCGACAGATCTGGCCCCCAAAAGATGTCAATAATGGGCAATTCCGATCCTTGTTGCTTAGTGTAAAGAAAGAAGTACCCAACCCATTTCACGTCAAGCAAGGTTTTTGAACCGTGGCAAGTCGCCTCTTCTGTGACTTTGAACACATTATATGATGCTGGTTCGATACCCATTGTTAACAACCTAACTAGATAACCGTAAGATATTGCTTCAAGTAGATGGTCGTGGAAATTAAGGGCCAAAGATTAGATGGTGATGATCTTCCAACGTGGAGGTTTTTCCAATATGGTCCATTGAGTGTGTGGACCCATCACATCAACAGCATCAACAGTACTCATGGAAAAACACTGAATCGAAACAAATCTAGCATTAGTTTTTGTAGTGCTTGGGCGACTCAAAGACTTATTAATAGAAGAAGCGGTCAATCAGGTGGTGGGTGTATGCATTGATCAATTAGTCACACCTATGATGTGGGCATTGAGGCAGACTGGGTCATTGTTAGATTTTAGTCATCGCTTCCATGTCAATGAATGGGCGTCTTTCATTCCATTGAAAAGGTGATTGCATACATGAGCCACACCATCCCCTCGCCGTACAATCTTTGGAAAAGAGCAATTGTGGTACCAAATACAAAAACCATGATCATTATCTGTTGGTGGGTCTGATGAATTAGGGTTCAATGTTCAAAATATGGACTTACAGGTGCAGGTCTTGACAATGGATGATACGGCTGTATCCGCGCATATGACCCCAAAATGGTGGTGAATGATATGGTATTGGAGGTGTTGGAGTACAGGTTCCTTCTATTACACCACAATGATGTGAACCTGAGTCATAATAAATTCAAATTAACATTAATCTATGCATTTTGTAGAAGCACATATAATAAAGATAAAATAATCACAATAAAATAAAATAACTACTAAAACAATCACACTGAACACAATGACATTTAAGTGAAAGTTTCTTACAAAAAAAAAATCACACCACAGAGCGACAAGAATTCACCATAATCAAAGCTTTAGAGTTTACACCAACTCACCTTATTTAATTATAAATGTACTTGATTTTTCTTTGGGATGCACAATCCTAGAAAACGCTAGCCTCGTAATAATCCAACCCTAATTGCGGATTAGGGTTAAATAACCCGATTAGGATTTAATAATAATCCAACCCTTTTTTTCTATAGACTTATTTATACCTTATAGCCCGCTGACCTTTTGAAAGTTCCACTAACTCCCATGTTTGATTTTTGTATAGAGATTCCATCTTTCCCGCTATGGCCTACATTCACTTGTCGCCATCCTTTCCAGATTTCACCTCTTGAAAGATAGGTGGATCTCCACTCCCTGTGAACAATGTAAAAGAGTGGTGTCCTCGAACCTATATTGAACCAAAGCACTAATAGTTCTTTATTCCATGTTCTTGGCTATACATTTCTGTGTATCCTGATAATTATTTTACTCAGTTTCTTACACCTGCTGAATTTCTTATTAAGTAACCAGCTTGACTTACTCCACTTGCAATGACAATTTCTTGGTCTCACTTTATTTTTATTTTTTTGACTTTTGCAGCTTTCTTGTTGGCCTTTAACATTGATGTCTCATCAAAGATAAAATCTTTGCTAATGAATACCTTTTTTTTTCATACTTAACAAAGATTCACTTACTAGACTTTGTATCTAACTTCGACATTTGTCCACTATGCATGTCGATATATGTTAGACATCCAAAGATTCTCAATCCTGAGTAATCGGCGTCTTTGCCTATTTATACTTTCTTTGTAACCTTGGAGTCCAGCACTGTAAATGGTGAGTGATTTACTATATGGCTTGCCATGTTAATCACTTCTGCTTATTAGTTTTTATGTAGCCCTACATGCAACTACATACTTTTGGCTCTCTCTAATAAAGTTCTATTCATACTCTCTACCACCTCATTTTACTATGAGGTCGTTGGAGTTGAGAAGTACTTTGTGATGCCTTGTTTCTTATATAATTCCATGAATCCTGGCTCTCTATACTTTGTACCGTTATCTGACATGAGACACTTAATCTATTTCTCAGTTTGATTTTTTACCTCCGTCCTTCATTACTTGAACTTGACAAACACCTCACACTTGTATTTCAAGAAATAGACTCAAACATTTATCGATTAATCGTTTATGAAAGTGACAAAGTATCACTTGATGGGATCAAGAACCACACAGAAGCTACTATTTTGGGTATACAATTTCATAGTAGCTTCATGTATCTTATATCCTTACTTATCATATTTCAATTAAACTTTTAAGGTTAAATGATAATCAACAAAGTATACCTATTAAGGTTAAGATTATCTAGACGTTATGAGGTTGTTTTGGGTCGAGGGTTAGAGTCACCAAGAAACCTCGTTTACTTAGGTTTTTTGTTTTTTCCCTTAATGCTCGTGTTCTCTTGTGCCTCCGGCCTTTAGTTTTTAGGCTATTACAATCGTTGGACACCCTCTCACCTCATAAACCCTTGTCCTTAGAGAGAAAATATTTATAATATTTCAAGTCCTAATCACATAAGTAGTTTGATTTGCACGACTCTACGTAATAGATCGGTCGAATCGAATATGACCTTCAGTCAGACCAAATTAACCCGAAGCACTTTTCAGTCGAACTGAGAAAGTAAAAAACATCACCACGTGCAACCTATCTTTCAACCAATTTTCAGTTGAACTGAAAATAGACTAAGTTGGACCGAGACAAAACGACTTCGCACTGCAGATTGGGAGAATCAAGGCATCCTGCACAATACGGTACATGCATTTAAACGCTTTGTAACAATACTAGTCGATGCATATGTATCATACCGCATCTCCAGTAAACTGACGCTAACATTACTTTTGAAACATGATGATTTTATTTATTTATTTATTTATTTATTTTACACACGCACACACACCCCCACACACTCACACCACACGCACACACACCCCACACACGCACTCCGTGGGATTTCACCACCATGGGTACTCAAAACATGATGATTTATATCCCGATATGGATATTCGTATCATATTGGCAGATGAATTTCTCACAATATCTTCGTGACATGAAATGATTCCCATCTATATTTTGAGCCCCTGCTTAGTATGTCCGTTCTGCCCTGATGCGGTGTCTGTGGTCCAGAACAATGTTTCAAGACCGAGAGCGAGAGGGGTCTCCGTCGTTCATCCAAACCAGTCCAGCCGCTGGTTTTACAAGTGTGGTCCACACAACATCTATGTACAGAGTATGAACAAGATCATGAGTTCAATCCGCCTAGCAAGGACCCTAATAACAGGGCCAACCCCGCCCATTAACCTAAAAAAGAGGTCTCTTCTTAGGCTCATACGGTCATATCAGGCCTTCAATAGAAAATCTTGCAAAACCAGCCTATTTATGAATCAGACTTCAAAACCCAGGCCTGGGCCCCACTGCAGGCCCCTATTACAGGCAAGCCCAACCTATACTGGGCATGACCCAAGACCAGTCGGATCAGACTGGCTTTAGTCAAGACAAAATGCTCGTCTTGGGAGTGACTAGGATGCCTGTTTTAGTCAAAACATCATAGATTTGCCTCTTGGTTCCTGTCCAGATTTTAAAACACCCCTCCCAAATCTCTATCTAATGGGACTCACCAAAGGATGGGGACGGCTTTTTTTTTTTCAGATGGGAAGATCCTAACCCTTCGGTCACTGGTTTACAAATAGACAGTTAAAAAATAGATACATAAAATGCCTAGAAAAAGGCCAAAGATTGCAATACTGTTCACTACAGTTCCTGGGACTTCTCTCGTGTAACAACTCTGAAGTCTGAACCGTATGGGATGATTGATGGCCTGGATCACCAAAGGTCTCCATTTTTAAGGACTGGGTGCACAAGGAAACCAAATGGCTAGAAGGCTAACATGATGATGGCCATAACAACAAGGATGATGACTGGAATATAGGAAGATTTCCATGCAAATTACCACTAAATAAGCATTCACCTAATCCGCCATAATAACATGTAATCTACCTATTAAGAGAAGCTAGTACCGATGAAACTATATGTAGAGAACCAGTGACAACAATAAGACCCGACTGATCCTTAGCTCTTGATTTGAGCAACTGATTTGCAACCTTCATGGAATCTGTTGCTGACGCCATTTCGCATCTGATCATCAATACTGGGTTACCTTTCAATGGCCCTGTGAAGCAACTCAGTTGATCGTCGAGAAGCTTCTCATGTCCTCCCACACCGATATCTGAAAAATCTACACCCAATTCTTCAGCTGCTTGGACCCAAGCTTCCTTCAATGAGGAAGCTGAAGTCGTGCGAGTTTTGCTTCCTGCAATGCTCACTTCCGTCAGCATGATAACCTCTGGCCGTCTACCTGAAGTTCAGATGGCCAGAATTTCAGTTCCTTCTCTACAATCAAGAAGAGAGAACTAGCCAAAAGAAAAAGAAAAGGCACAAAATAAAGAAGCTGAAATGCAAAGGGAGTTACCAGTGTCACCATTTCTCACCAATTCCTTAGCAGGTTGAGTTATTAGCATCTCTTCAAGTTTTTGTAGTTCTTGAAGTTAAATAAAGCGAAAAGTTCCAAATGCATCCTTAAAAGCAAGAAAGACTGGTAGGCATCACAAGCCCACAGGTAACAATAAAATGGCATAGGAGAAAACGTCAACAGAACCCATCATACATGACCATACAAAGGTACCGTACTACAACAGCCCACCACCATACACCTACCTAGTCAGAAACAATTCTAGTTTTTCCTTGGTTATCCTATGGAAGTTTTAGGTTGACAGAGTCACGTATGCTGTGTTTAAATAGCAAGCTCCTAACAATGAAGAACAGATACCAAAATATACCTGAAAGAAGTTGTCTTGCAAATGCTAAATGATCCTTGTCACTAGCCATTGCTACCACCAGAGCCAGCGGTTCATCTGGGTATGCCATCTTAATAGTATCTGCTAAGCATTTAGCAGATGCTTCTGTGTGTGCTGGAAATTATTTGATGATGTCAGTCCATAAATTCATATAATACATCCAAATAATCTGAGAAGGGCATACCTCCATCTATTAGTACTGATACTCCAGAAAGCCCAACTGTCTCAGCTTCCTTTCTGGTCAGAAATTGGCTTCTTCCGGGCAAGTATGTATGCTCTAAGCCAGCACGGATGGATTTTTCCGATACTCTCCACCCTTGCATTTCCAAAACATATCAGGAAAGGAAAATGAGGAAGTTGCTCAATTTTATTTTATTAAAAATTTTTTTTTTTGAAAGATCATGATATATATTAAAAAGTTATCTGACCTTGATCACGGAGACAGAGTGCTGAGCAAGTGGCAGTTATAGCATTTTGAAGCTGGTGATCTCCAAGCATGCGCAATTTCACATTGAATAGTTCAATGAACTGCGTAAAAAGTTTTAACATACACTTAGATGCATAAAAAGGACAACTACACCGAAGCAAATTGCGAGCCTCTTACAGGGCTGGTTCTAGAGCCCAGGTAAAACTCATCCAACTTCTCAAAAATGCACAACTGCTTTAGGGACCATCTGGGTGTTCGACCTTTCCCTAAGTTATTTCTTTGGCAACTTCATACAAGGAAAGAATTGAAACTTTCTACGTATCTTGCTTAGGATGTGTTATGGAAACCGAGGAGGGACTCTGTTCCACTCTGGATTCGGTATGGTGTCAAACCTCAGCTTTATCAGCTTAGAAACCAAAAGATGAGGAGAAAGGGATCTGCTAGTGATTCAGAACACCCATACGAGTCCTTAGAATTCCTTGGAAAGTTATATCTCTTAAGCCATCAGACAGGAAAAAAAGCCTCAAGTGCGTACCAACTGCATGTCCTTCTCCACTTGAATGTGTATATCACAGGACTGAAAAGATTCGTCTACATTTCTTTCGAAATCTTTTATAATGCTTTGAATTCCAGGATCACATGCTGATATAACAGGTGAACTCATTAAGGATGCTTTGTGGCGGAGAATGCGCTCAATGTGTGGTTTGAAAGGCCCTCCCATCACCAACTGAACAGTTCAAACAACAAACAGTGTCACAATGAATGTCACAGCACAGAGAAGAGAATAAAACCCAATTTTGTAGACTTCGTTGTACGAATATAAGAAGAAGATGAAATCCATGGAACAAAATTGAAATGATGGAGCCCAACATTTCCCACAATAGGGATCATATATATTGCGGACACTGCAAAAAACTTTTGGAACATGCATCCACATACTAATTGTGCACAGAGCATATGTTAAAAAAAGAACATAATTAGTTGATGATGTAAAAAAGCACATAAATTCCGATGAAGATACATGGGTAACAGGTTGCACACTTGCATTTAGATAACTTTCCACTGAAGATGCTGGAGTTTTCCAGACGTTCAAAATTTTTAGTGTTTAAGCATTTTCTATGTCACATGTATGTCTCTATGTCATTTCAAGGAACTCACCCCAGATTGGGAAACATCCAGCAAGGCAAGGTAGCATCCTTGAAATATCAGCCAACAAATATCACATCAGCTGGTATTTGTGAGTTTCTTTTCCCCGGCTATATGACAGTTTTCTGTGTATTGTCAATTAGACACTAAAGCAGTCAAAAATTCATGCCCTCACAGCCAATACTTCGGTTTATTTTGAACCACTCAAGGTATGATAGCTAGAGCATCTGATTTAGCATGTGGCCCATGTACAAAAGGATGGGCATTTGTAAGGTCTCTGGTATCACAGTTTTATGGATTAAATAGTGACGGTATGACTGGGAATTACAGGCGTTGATGTTGATGTATTGTGGGCCACACAGCTATATGGTCCATCAGATCTGTGTGCGTATGCAAGCCCCACTTTTGTATTCTTTATAGTAAGACCCACAGTATACATGAGTGTATGGTGCTAGTGGGAGCAGTTGTCATTACAAAAATTTTACTAATAAAAGGAAGGGGAGTGGGGATGTGTGATATTCGAACCACACTTTCCTTTCTCTTTCACTCCTTCCCCCCCCCCCCCCCTTGTGTTCAATATGCTATGATTTCTACAGCAAGCTCCATCATTATGCAATTAAGAGTTTCTTTCTTTCTTTCTTTCTTTTTTTTGATGATTTTTTTTAGTTATTTACAACTCTTATTCACAATTTGTACACTGAAAGTATGTCAAGTTCAAGGAAATATGCAAAATAAATAAGCAGCCTGAAACCCCAGATAATTAATTTGGCAGAGTCATCTCAGATAATCAGAATGCCTTTGTCCTGGGGCGGTAAATCCTGGATAGCGTGCTTATTGCTCATGAGTGCCTCAATTTTAAGCATAGAAGTAGATCGAAAGGTGTTATATGCAAGCTGGATATTGAGAAAGCATTTGACCATGTGGATTGGTCCTTTCTTGACTATATGATGATGAGGGTCAGTTGTGGGATGAAATGGAGGATCTGGATCAAGGAACGCATTAGATCTGCCCAGTTCTTTGTCCTTCTCAACGAATCCCCGAAAGGCATTTTTAAAAGCACTAGGGGTCTTCGGCAAGGGGACCCTTTGTCCCTGTTCCTCTTTCTTTTGTAGTTGAAGCCCTGGGGAGAATGATTGCTAAAGGTCAAGAGGAAGGCTTCATGTCAGGATTCAAGGTGGAAGGTATGTCCTGGCCACTTTCGCACTTACAGCTTCTGGACGATATCCTTCTATTATGTGATGTGGATCTGCTAAAGGTGGGGAGAGACTAAGCTCTATCGTCAAATGCTTTGAGGTTGTCTCAGTTTTAAAATTTAATTTGGCCAAGAGCAAACTGTTTGTGGTAAGGATGGAGAGCGATGAGGTTGAAAGTCTTGCTGAGGTGTTCAGGTGTGCACCCGGGAATCTTCCAACAACTTTTGTTGGGATTCCTCTTTGCATTGGAAAACCGACTAAGCACCTTTGGGTCAAGGCGGTGGAAAGGTTTGAGGTCGCATTACTCTGATCAAAGCAGTTTTATCGAATCTTCTGCTTTACTTCATGTCGCTCTTTAAGTGTCCAACTTCAGTGCTCACAAGACTAGAAAAGATAAGAAGGGACTTCTTGTGGCAAGGAGTGGTGGAGAAACGGAAGTTTCATTTAGTCAAATGGGAAGAGGTGTGTAAAACCTATGAGGAAGGGGGAGTTGGCATCAAGGATCTCAAGTCAATGAACATTGCATTGCTCGGCAAATGGCATTGGTGGTTTGGGGAAGAGGAGGGAGCTTTGGAAAGAGTTCCTTCAGTGCAAGTATGGTACCACAGCAGGAGGATGGTGAACAAAGGATTCCTCGGCTTATAGAGCATCACCCTTGTGGAAAGGTGTCTCATCTGTGAAGACTGATTTTGAGGGGGGGGGGGGTCAGATTTTGGGAGGACGTGTGGGTGGGCTCCACCCCTTTAAAGGTTGCTTTCCCCAGAATTTTCCATCTGGCTCCTAATCCATCCGTTACAATCACAAACAGCTACTCTCGCCTAGTAGGGGCGGCGGTGTGGGAGCCTCTTTGTAGGCGGTTTCTTCGGGACAAGGAAATAGAGGACTAAGTGGCTCTTTTAGAGCATATCCACCTTGTTAATCCAATTGATTCAGAGATGGATAAATTATTATGGATGGCGCATAAATCGGAGATGTTTTTGGTTAAGTCCTACTTTCTTGTGAGAGGTCGGCTTCGACATCACTATGTAGAGAGCACTAGCTTTGTCTGGTCGAACAAAGTCCCCCTAAGATTGCAGCGTTTGGATGGTTGGTGGGTAGAGAGAAAGTTCTCACCATTGACAATCTCTGGAAATAAGGTATGATCATCATTCATCCCAAACATTTACATCTTGTGTATGCAACTGCGAGGAATCAGTGGACCATCTCTTCCTGCACTACCTGTTTGCTAGTTATATTTGGGCAGATTTGCTAGGCCGGTTTCAGTTGATGTGGTCCGCCCCGGAGTCGGTGGATCATCTGCTTTATGCTTGGCACAGGGTGAGTCTTGGTAATTCAAAGAATATCATTTGGAGAATGGCCTTGCTCGGTGTTTGGTGGGCTATTTAGGAAGAAAGAAACAATCGGCGTTTCAATAATGTTTGTAAGCCCGTGGTAGGTGTTTCGCTTCGGGCAAGAGGGTTATCTTAGATTGGGCTGGGGCTGATTCTTCTTCTTTGGGTTGTAATTTGGATTTCCTTGCTTAGCAGGGTCGCCTCCTCATCGCCCCTTTTGTTGTTGTTTCTTTTTGTTTCCTTTAATAAAAGTTCCTGTTAACTCTCAAAAAATAAAAAATAACAATAAATAAATGAGCAGCGAGAAGTACACAACTGGGCACCCATGTTTGATGATTCCCGACTTTGCCATTGCAATGCTTTCTAAAGAACCTCCCAGTGCAGCCAAATGCTCCTCACCTATGGTTGTAATAACTGCTGCGGCAAGTTCGGTGCTACGTAAGACATTTGTTGCATCTCGTGCTCCCCCCAAGCCAGCCTGTCACACAGAAAGTAGGTTATATACTTATATATCAGTTCAATTATCAGCACTAGCAATGTGATTCTGTAGTTCAAGTCCCAAATATATAAGAAATAGATTTATACTTGATGCACACGAAGAAGTGACATTGTGCAGGGAGAGGTCATCTAACAAAGTGCCCAACCAAGAAAAAATCTCGTTTCAAAAGAATGTGGCAGTTAGGCATCGACTAAGTACTCACCTCAATAACTGCAATATCCACATTCTCTTGAGCGAATAGAGAAAATGCCAGAGCAGTGAGAACCTGAAAATTTCACTATCAGTAAATGCTCACCAAGAACCAACTAAGCAAGCATGCTGTGAATGAAATATCAGGGGGAGCAGAAAGATACTACGTAACCGAGAGAAAGAGGAGAATTTTATGGCTTAACGATATATTGTAAAAGGAAAATGTCCAGATCACATCTGTTATCCAATGACAAAGTAAAATAGAAAGCGTGTGGTCAAGTAAATAGTGAGTAACATGAAAAAGGCAAAGAGTCAATATGTGATCAGGCTAACATGCAATACGCATGCCAATGACATGAAGGAACTATGACCCAGTATGAATTATAGTCCTCATTGCGGTGCGAGTTTATGCGGGGCCCAAGTGGGTGGTACACCTATCATCACAGTGAGGTTTCCACCAAGGATGTCACATGGCCCCAAAAACACCCTGAGGTAGGGCTGTCAATGGGCTGGGCCTAAGGTTGTCTTCAGTGTGGATTTTGAACTGATCAGGCTGGGCCTGAGGGCTACAAGACCATTTATACAATTACTGTCCAGATTGCATGACCTTAATTTTTTGGAAATGCTGATCAAAATATATTTAGCTAAACGAGGACAAAAGAATCCTCAATACATAAGAAAGGCTGCTTTGCCTGTGACAAGGATAAAGACAAAGCAACTGAGAAACCACCATCCACTGCCAAGTTAAACGAAGTGTTTAACCTACAAGCTAGGGCAGTGATTTCTTGGAGCAAAGGATACAAAGAGGGAGAGGGGACTTCTCTGTGGGCCCAGCTGACAATCTCTTCGGAAGACCCCTCAATTCTGATTAACTTCTCCCTGAACTGTGGCTGGATCATGCTCAAAGACTCTCAAGTGCTGTTGCCATTGCTTGGTAAACCTGGAATGCTTTGGAAAGTCCCCAAGTATACCTGGACTATCCTCCCACTATCGTCGATGAGAGCACCTCCTATACCAGCCGGTTTTGCATCACTCTCAAAGTGGCCTTGGATCTAAGTCTCCATTCCACTTTAGAAGCTGGCCCAGGCAAACCACCGTGCTGATTTCCATTTCTCAGCAACTTGTTCCACAGAATTTGAAGCCACCGACTGTTCAGATCATCGATTGAAACTTTGGCTACTTTATTGTGGGTGAGGCCTCAAATGAACATGCTTTCTTTAGCACATTCTGCCACTGAGAGAGGCTGTTCTTCCTCAAGCTAAAAAATTCTTCTATTGAGCTCCAACCAAATCTCCCAACGAACTGCAAGCAGAAGTACCTTCCAAAGGATTTTTCCTTTGAATAGAAAAGGGAACTGCCCCAGCTTTCCAAAACCTCCAGTACCTCTATTCCAAGAGTCTAAGTAATGCCAAAATTGCTACCAAGGGTCCCTACTCATGCCTCAGTGGTAGAGTCTGTGAGTTTCAACACTGAGGTTGTGGGTTCAAGTGCCCATGTGGTGTGCCTGTGTGTGAGTGTGTGAAAAAAAAAATGCTACCAAAACCTCCAGTACCTCTTTTCCGAGAGTCCAAGTAATGTCAAACATGCTAAAGAAATGGGACCATAACTTCCAGACGAAAGGACAATGCAGGAGTTCAAGTTTTGCATGACCTTAATTGCATGGATGTGATTATCCAATGATGGTTAATTCTAGGTCATGCACAATCTACAACGGACCCCTCTTATTCAATGGTCTTCGTTGATATTAGGTGGGATCAACTGGCCCCACGTAGGAATGCACACCAAAAGAAGGTATAAAGAATTCACTGGATCATAGACCCAACACGGAATGTTGGGTTCAAGATTAGAGTTCAACAGACTACGAAAGTGTCGCCTCATGTAGCATCAGGATTTACTGTTAAGAGAGAAGATACAAAATAGACAAACATAAACAGACAGTGAGAAACAAATTTTGCTTACACAAAATATGATATACATTTTACACAGAAAATGTCCACGGCAGCAGTCACCAAGCATAGTGAACAAGAGGATAAATTCAGTTGGTAGATTCAGTGTTCCCATGTCTTCCTAACAGTAGATGCATGATACAGCTTTCAAGTTTCAACTTTCCAGTAATATTGCAGCAAGGCACCAACAAGCTGGGACAAATGTTATATTCCATTTTTTTAACTCCCACCAGAAAAGTAAGATATTGCTCACCGACTTGTTTTGAAGCTCTGGATGTATTTGTTACAATTTGACTTAATAAGACCCCATGTCTGATAACAAATAAAAAAGGGAAAAAAAAAAGAAAAAAGGATGTACTATTTCATTAGATATAGATGTATGGTTTCCCAAAGTCTTGTATCCATATCCAACAACATAAGTTATATACCAGTAGCCACTGTACGAACTGGCACATGTCACAACCAATGTTTTAAATACTGTTATCGTGTGATGTATTGCACCCATGGGATATGGATAAATATCGGTTATCGCATGGGATATATTGGTTGTATCTCGTAATGTATCGCTGTTGTTGGGAAACATGGGAGCATTGAGAAATTGGTTGAATTTTTCAATGAAACTTCAAGGATTATTGAAAAAGACATCAATATTCACTTAGAAATCAAAACATTACAACCAAAAAAAAAAAAGAAAAAAAAAAAGGTGCACATAATAAGGGTTTCCTTTATATGGGGTCTTAATATATGTGCTTTCCAACTGAACTGAGGCAAATATATTCAAAGTCTATTAATATAATTTATAAAAGTAAGAAGACATGTATGGAAACACAAGAAATACATTCAAAAGCAAAAGAATAATCACTAGATCAGATTACATACATGTTTAATTTTGTGTTTGGATACAAAGATTGCAACTGATTTGTGAGAAATTGAGAAATTTTGATTTTTCTCAATTTCCGCAACTTGACCCATCTCCCCAAAATATCGAAATCGAAGTTCCAAATTCATAAATTTTCATGGAAAACATGAAGAATCATAGATTTGTAACCATTTGACTATGGTTTAATGACTTACAACAAAAACATTGATCAAAAATTGAAAATGCTCATTGGATCGAATAGTGGGGATATATCAGCACTCCCTGTGCATTTCGTATCGCACAGGTGGGATATAAGATATATCGTGGGATATATCGGTTGATATTGTCGATATTAAAAACACTGGTCACAACATAGAGAACTATAGGCAGAGAGAAAGCAGGGAAGATTTTGTATCCTCAATATAAAACTTTGAAGCTCACTCACATTCTCAAAAAAGAAATCAACTAATAATGTAGTTTTGTCATTCACTGATCAGTACCTCAAAATGACTGAGAGTTCCATTCTCCAATTCAATTGATTGGTCAAGAATTTCCTTAACTTGGAGGAAATGACTATTCAATGCTTCGGCTGACACAACATCTCCACTTCTTCCCAAAGAAATGCGTTCTCTGATAGACCAAAGATGTGGGCTGCATACATAAAGTAAAACCAGTGATTTTGAATCAAATATGATTAGCAAATTAAGTAGAGGAATATTAGTAATTGATCATAAAATCATCATTCGGAAACATATGAAATTGAAGGGTGTTTTCTTTTCCCTTTCTTTCTAAGACAAAGGATAGCTGTAGATATATTTCAATGCATTCTAAACCAAAAAATGGATACCCAATGGTTGCGACTGTTGAGGGTCAAATATTGCATGCTAGACCCCAATTATTGCCAGATTTTACATACACAATAATGCTTAATGGAGTATTTTAATTGTGTTTTGTTGCAGGATTCAATCAGGAGCGTTGACAGAAAACTGATAGTAAAAGCATGGATTTGACACTCCGATGTCACAAAAGCAGGGGATGGACTCCAGAGGACCAATACTGAAGAATTTACAAGCTGGGGATCCGAGGAAATCAAGCCGTTCGCATTAAACGGGCCCGAAAACCAGCCAGAGTGCAAGATCACAGGGTTCCCGCCATCCGATTGGCTCAAAACTTCATACGTGACCTGGGGACTATTAATTAACCGTACAGGTAAAAAATCAGCCATTGAATCACTATGAAAGTGGGCCAGCGGTCAGATCAGCCCACAAATTGTCAAACTGGGGCCCACCTGATATCTGGATATGCTTCACTTTCGGTCTCAGCTCGTTTTAGGAGGTGACAAAACAGATGGTTGGATTGGATTTCTCATGAAAATCACGGTGGACCCCGCATGTACAACGCATGTACATGGGCCTGCAAGTGATCGCACCGCACCGGACGGTCAGCCCGGTCAAAGCCGGGCTGACCCGCGCCATCTCCCACTTGGCGACAGCGGAAGAACGCTGTCCGTCCGTTTTTGAATAGTGGACCCCACCCATCATCCAAATGGATGATCCAGACTGTCCATTACGTCCCTGAGGTAGGTGTGACCCTCTCCTAGGTGTCCTTTTGGACCTATGCTCGTGTACGTACGCGGATCGTGATCAAACGCAAGATTAACGGTGTAATACAAAGTTGCGTAGACCACACCTTCATCAATCCGATCTCGTCAGTCCTGAACGGTTTTTCGCCAGCATTTCAATGGACGGGGTGGATGTTTACATAGATATCAATGTGGGGCCCACCAATCGTCACAGAGTCGCTAAGCAGGCTCTGTTTCGCGTCTGAACTTGCGGACGGAACTTGTGGGCCACCATCACGGCTGCAAGTGATCAATCTGGACCGTCCAGTCACACCAGAAGGCCGAACCGACCATATAGGAAGGGTTCTTTCAAACCCATGCACGCACACGCAGGGAGAGAGCTTTCTAAAGCAAGATGGACGGCTGGGTGAAAATCCGGTGGGCCACTACAAATCTAATCTAAAACCGATCAGGTCCGACCGTTTTTGTGAGGAGAAACCGATGGATGGAGTGGATTTCTTCTTCGACATCAAAAAGTTAAGTCACCAAGAATCAGCGTAAGATTGCTGTGCGTCTTTCACTGCGAAAAGAGGAAGGCCGAACTCCTTCTCACAGCAGGTCAGTGACCGGTTTTTCGGGCTTATAAAAGAATAAAAGGATCGGGCGTTCAAGGGGGAGAAAAGCTTGGACGGCTGGCAGCAAGCAGAGGAGAACTGGGAGGCAGAGGAGAAGTTTGAAGTTTTTTTCTTTGTTTTTTTTCCTTATTTTCTTTCTTTCTGGTTTCTCTATGAATTCTATGGAGATTAGCCCATTCATGTGTGGCTAAACCTCTTAGCTAGGGCTAAGAGGTGAAGCTTGTAGCGTGATGGGATGCATCTTTACTTGTGCCTTTGTTTAGACTGAACTGATGTTGATTTGGGTTTAATTAAGGGAATGTTTTTAGTCTTTAATGGTCTGTTGTGACTGAAATTACAATGGGTCTGCGATGGCTTTGAGCATGTTCTTTTCCTCTATATGTTTATGACGTCAGGAAGCTCTGTTGTTCACCATCGTCTCCTGGGCATGGTTGGATGTCGGTACCCTTCCTAGCCTTCATACACTGTTAATTAGTTGGTAATTAGTTAATTCTGTTGTTTGCTTTGTCTCCTGGGCATGGTTTGGTGATGGAATCCATTCTAATTCATACACCTTTCATCTCTTGAAACCTATATCAAGGCAGTTCAGTAAATTTCCATAATTTGTGATACTGGCATAAGATCTCCCTGATCTCTATAAGTGGATCCTCTGAATCCCTAGTTTCCCTTCTCTGAATTTTCTTCTCAGTTTACATTACTATTTCACTATTATTCCTCAAAATTCATCTGATTTAGAATTCATCTTAGTCTAGTTCTAGTTCTGGTTAAATTCAGATTACGTACAGGTTTCAGTCCCTGTGGATTCGACCTCAGTCTTACCGAGTTTATTACTACATCACAACCCTATACTTGGGGAGTGAACAGCGACCCAATGTCAAATATATGAATCAACATAGTACATGACAACAAAAGCAGAAAGTCATTCCCAGGCTAATCAAAAAATCAGAAAGCTAGAAAAGCCAGATAACAGAAAAAAGCACACAGATGTATCAAATTGATATAGGCAATATCTATCAAGCCCTTATATGCAAATGAACTATCTATTTCTAGGCATTTTCTAATCAGTTAGTTGAATTACCGAGAGAAATACCTTCATATGAAAGCAGTTACTGATGGAAAGATTAGGATCAAGGAGATAATCACTATGTTCACTTGGGAACACTGCAGAACTCCAAAAACTTACCAACTTGCCATATCAAATTCAAAATTTGGCACCTTTTCGACAATTCTATCATAGCAATTTACTGGATGCCCAAGGAAGCCACCCGCATCACTCATTACACACTAGTTAGCACAAGGAAGAATTACTCTAAACTTATTCAAAAACTAACATGTGAACCAATTAAAAAATAAAAGGAAAAAAAAAAAAACTTGGTTATTTACACTTAATCAGCACCCAGCATGATGGGAACAACCTACATGGGGAAAACAAAAAGAACCCAGATGGGGAGTTTGGCGTAGTTTCCTGGAAGAGAAATACAATGGCTGCTCATGAAAGGTGGATGTTGAGTCCTAGTCTGCCCACATCTAGAAAAATAGTAATAACAAAAAATCCTAGTTTCACGATATGTAAGATCCCCCTGTTTATCACCGTCTGCCCCACATGCATGTGCCATCATCCAGGACCTTTCAGTCATCAGGTGGTCGACACATGTAAAGAACTGGACAGTTAAGGAAAGAATTGATCAACGGTCCGCATTATACATATATATCTAGTCCACCACCCAAAGACAGGACAGGCCTGATTAATGGGCCATGTTACATAATTGTGGGGCCAACATAGTGAATGGCCCAGATCTCGCATAGACATGCCACAGTGGCATGCACAGGGATATTATGATATGCAAGTATGGGAATGGAAAATGGCTGTTAAGAAAGTCCCCAATATTCTTGAACTTCCATGCTTCTAACAAGATGTGTAACTTTCAAATAACCATATCGTCATTATCAGTCTTGTCCCAGCAATCTGGGGACATCTTTTCAAATAACCAACGATGGTGAAGAATTTATCTATTTTCTGACAGGTAACACCTGGCAGGGATTGAACCCTGGATCACTCACACACACTGAACTGTCTCTACCATCTCATCTAACGAGAGGGAGACAATGGGGAAGAATTTATCTTAAAGATTCTTCAAAACATAAATAGTTACCAGACTATACCTTGTGTAACAACCGACAGAATAGCCTTCTTCCCGTAGAATGTTAGAGAGGAATGCTGCAGTTGATCCTTTTCCTTTCGTGCCAGCAATGTGCACAGCCTACAAATACTCTCACACTGGTGAGGTGCATGGATTTATATTTCATAAAAATAAACCATCCAAAACTTAAATGTAAAACATGACCAAATACCAAAGTTTTGAAGGCAAAAAAAAAAAAGCCAATCCAGTTAAGCAATTCAACATGAGCAATAACTTATCTGAACCAGACAAACAAAAAAAAAAGGGCCATAAGTACAACTGTGTACAAATAGCTGCCTTGTTGAACCTGTCTGGATCATGCCGTGATCTAAAAAGTCAGTTCCTTGACTCAGTTCTAAGCTGAATCACTTCCCTTTGCCAGAAACCAAGCACTAAACAGCTTTTTCACCCATAACTCTTTTTTTCTTTTTCTTTTTTTCTTTTTCTTTTTCTTTTAGCTGTGAATCCATCTACAGGGCCACATGCACCAACTCCGGAGTCAAGGATGCGATACAAGTTATTGACTCATGCATAGCCTCTCTGAAGATTAATAGGATCAGAATGAATATTTGCTATTTTCATAATCCTAGCATTTTGGCATGCGGAGCTGAATAAACTGTGAAATCTTTCTATCTAGCTGCCTTATCTTTCTTGTTTGCATTTCAAGTATAAAGTTTGGATGGGCCAACAGCGCAATCAGTGAGTATGATACTACTCAGTAAAGCAGTAGCAGCAACACTGCACAAAAACCTCAACAACAGAGTAACTCGTCAATACTCTGCTTTATGATTGATAACATCCCCATTTTCCGTCATCTAGTGCTGCTTCCACTTTGTCAAAGCTTGAAATCTCATGCAGTGGAGGGCTAGATTCAGGTGGTGACTCATCCACCATAAAAATCGTATGCATACATGAAAATCCAGACTTTCCAATTCATCAGCCCCAATGTGTATGGAGCATAGCCAGAAAATTGACTATCTTAACTAAGCAATTTAGACTGCTGAATTGGGACAGTTCACCATTTTATTTTTAACCATCCACTTGATAGTCACTAATCGGATGGTTAGGATGGTTTGATCAGTATAACTTTTGGGGAATGCTCCATCCACAGTGGGGCCAAGATTTTAATACAATGGGATGCCGCACATGCACAACTCTTGTGAATGACTGACCACCATTTCGAAAATGTGGTCAACTATAACTGCAGTCCTGTCCTTTCTATAATGTATGAACTAAAACATTTCATATCACATGGAGGTGAAGAGAGTTATGGAACTAACGCCCACCTCCAAACATGACCACAACAAAGCACCTGTGGGGGCATCTAAACCATGTAGGCAGAGGATGCATTTACAGAAACAATGGATGGTTTCAAACAAAGTTCCTACAGTCTAAACCGAACATACACTCTGGCCCCGCCTCATGAGTGGCTCACCAAGCATGACATTCGTGTCAGGCCATCAACACAGTGGACCCCACTTGTTGCATGATATGGATGTCCCGAGAACACATGGTGAGTGTGAATTGTGAAGAGGTGCACAAGGACCATTACAGAGTTTCAAGATTCGTCTGAATAATACCTTGAAATTGGAATGAGGGTTTCCGAGGCATTCCATCAAACGCCTCATCCGCCCCAAATCGAACCCGTCTTCTGAGTCCGTTCCACCGCCTTTCGGCACGCCCATTCTCTCGTAATTCTTCAGATTCTCCATGTAATCCAAGAAATCCTTCATTTTCGAATCATCGCCGTTGTCGGGATCGACCTTCGTGTTGGTCGAAAACCCTAATCTCGTAACACCGATTCCCGTCGAGGGCGCCAGCTTGAGGTACTGTCCTACCCGATTTCCCAACTGGCGGAGGATAACGGTATAAGAAGCCATTTCCCGCCGGCGAGATTATTAATATTTTTTCCCCTATTTTGCTCATCCATTTTCTCTTCTTTTTATAGGTGTGGCTGAGAGGTTTGAGTTCATTTTGCCTCTGTCGCGACTCAGTGTCCAGCGTCTGTCGCCTCCCACTGAGGCCACATGCTGCGAATGTTTGCCGATTTTAACGGTCCATATTCTCTTTACTACCATGAATATGATATCATCCAGTAATCACACTTCAGTTTTGGTTTTACCTTTTGATTCTTGGAGCTGAATGTGAGCCATTGGAAATTTCTTTTCGTTGTTGTAATTTCTTCTAAATATAGCGATAGTCATAATCATCCATCCAGAGTAATCTTATTAAAGTTAACTTTAGAAAGTATACGAAACAACATGGACAGTTCTGATAACCGTAACAATCATCATGTAGGCCCTAGTCGGCGGCGACGAAGTCTGATGCTATGTCGCTATGTCGCGACGGAGGAAAAATAACTCCGATCGTAGCTTCGCTAATCCCACACGCGTGTACACACACATGTGGGGGATCCAAGCTGACCATAAGATGTGATTTGCCGTTGAGATGCCTTTGACAAAAATCTCGGCTGTCCGTTGATTATTTAAGCCACACGGTTTTTTCACGCCATCTTTTTTTATATCTAACGTGTTGGCCTCTTTGATGAGTAGACGGGCTTGGGTTTTTCTGTAGGCATCTAACCATCGGGTCCCACCGGATGGATCGTTTGGATCTCAAACATATTGCCACGTTGGCACATGGGGTAGCGTGTAGATGGTTCTCGTGACTAGTGGCGCTCCTGGCCCATCAATCGGTGATCTAAACCGCTGCTATGATAGGTCCCTCCACCATCTAACGGAATGCCTTGAAATTTCTCCAGAATGTAGGATTCTTTAATTCTTTTGTCAGCGGCGAAAAAACAGATGGTCGAGGAGAACATGTACCAAAGGCCCATCCACTGTAGCAACAACACTCCAACGGTCTAGATTATTGAAAAATGGGCCCCACTTGTTGGGATTGAACCCGAGCATCTGTTAAGCGTCAGTTAGAAGACCTTTAATTAGGTAAGTACTTGGGCTAGATGATTTACATGGGCCCAACTTATTTGGTTCCAGCTGCTCAACCATTGCAAAATTTCTTAATTGAATATGGACCATTGATTATTTTTATGTTCCACTTTCTCTTCAGTGTCTATTTAGAGGCATCTGATATAGTTTATTGCTGTGATTTTTAAGCTACTATTCACTCATGGTGTAACCTTATCTCACTTGTTCTACTTAGGCCAGGCAATGAGTTGGGTTCGGTCCGGGTCCAAGTCAGCCCAAGCCCAACCCCTTCCAAACGTGTAAGAATCCTGAGCCCGCAACCCATTCTCCTCTATTCCGATCTGACCCACTTGAAAATTTTGGAGCCCGACCCATTTAATTGTAACCAGGTTGGGCTCGATCCTTAACCTACCATCTACCTGACCTAACATGGCCCAAACCTGGCTAAGAAGCAGGTTCGGTGGGTCAACCTGACCCATTGCCACTCCTTGTTCCAATTTTCCTAAAACCAATAGAGAAGACACAAATTGTCAGGATTTGACCCATTACTACCCCTGATTCCAATTTTCTCAAAACCAAAAGAGAAAATAGGATTGAATTTTCGTGCAACTCAACATCCGTAGTTGTGGGGTCCATTTGGTGATCCCAAAAATTTATTTGGTCTCTGGGCCCATGGTGAATGAGACATACACGAAATCTCCTCCATCAAATGATCCCAACCATCTGACTTAACAGGGTTAATTAGATGTGGACTATATATAGCAGTAGTCCAGCTTCATCAGATGGCAAGGATCATCTGATTGGAAATGAAGATCCACTGTCTTAAGCATCTCCACTGTGCAGCTGGCACATAAATGAGGCTGTGAACTATCCAAGTATTATACAAATGCTCTGGCCAAGGCTCAATAGATCATACGTGATGATGCTGTATATATGCGCATAGCGTATTGTGGAGTTATATAGTTGTCATGAACGTGTATGCATCCCTATATTTTTACCCTTGAATAGCTCTGTTTTTTTAATTGAATAAGATACAGCCTTGAAAGCCTTATCAACACCCACACCACTGTGTTGTTTCGTTCCTCGCTATACAAACTGCAGGTGCTCTCTCTTCCAGCACCTTGCGGTTGAGGGCGGATGATAGTATATGTATGCATTATATGGCCATCATGAATCGGGTTTTGCATGTCTTGTACATGAAGGCATTCTGAATTTATACCCTTATCTATCTCTGTTTTTTTATTGAGTAAGATATAGCCTTTGAATTGTTGGGATTTTGGCCTGCGGAATCACACAGATCTAGATCTCGGATAGCAATCCAATGGCACCAAGCACACACAAGAGAACACAAAGATTTAACGTGGAAAACCCTTGCAGGAAAAAACCACGGCACAAAGTGACAGATCTCCACTATGAAAATAGAAATTACAAAGAGAGAGGACTTATCCGATTCGAACAACATCGAATCTCACCCTTGCTACACCCTTTAAAGACCCTAAAACCCTTTTAAGAACCCTTGGAACTCCTTTAAAAAGCCTTAGAATACCTTAGAATAGCCCTAAGGACCCTTATTTATAGTTTAGGCAACTTTCCTTTCGCACCTCTGCGAAACCGCTTCCAATTTACACAGTCCGCACAAAATTTGCGCAAATCTGCGTAAACCTCGACTAGTCGAGCCAGGCTCTCTACTGGTCAAGCACTGTTCACACGACTGGTCAAGCCAGGCCCTCGACTAGTCGAGCACTGTTCACACGACTGGTCGAGCCAGGCCCTCGACTAGTCGAGGCCAGAAAACTGAGCTCGTTGGACTTTAAGTCGAGTGACCCTCGACTGGTCGAGTGGCCCGCTTGACCGGTCGAGCGGTCCTCAAAACAAATTTAAGATATTAATTTCAACAATCTCCACCATGTCTTCAATCTTCAACAATGCAGCTCTTGACCTCTTCTCTTATCTCTGTATCACATCATAGCTTCACGTGTACACTTCATCTTTCTTTTACGCCATCACCAAGCCCATAAAAGTTGCACGTAACTTGAACTTCTCTACATGAACGACATTGGAGAGCATGTCCGTCGGATCAAAATTCACATGCCCAACCACCTTTGCTTCTGTCTTCTCAAAAGGAAAGACGAAGTCTTCTTACCATATCACCACTACCCAATATTGCTTACCGGGATACTTGCTCACAACACTGATAGCCTGTGAAATAACTGATCTAATCCAGACCATGACATACATTGCCAACCGCATTCGAATAAGGCTCACGAGATATCATACTTTTTCTCATCTGTTTTGGGACATGTCCTGAGAAAAACTTGAAGAGAGATGTGTAGGGAACACTCTCCAGCTTTACCTGACCCATCACATCGTTGATCAATACCTACACACAAGGTATTCCACCTGTGATTACCAAAGCCTACTCCTCTTTCAGTCTCAACGCTGAGAACCATCTTTGCAGCCCCCCCGATCCTTCATCCTGAATGTCCCACTTAACCGAGTCTTTAGTACATTGATTTCAGACATGTCATAATTGACGATCTATATGTCATTAATTTCTGACTCACCATGAAGGAATCAAATCACTGCCTAGATGACAGGTCGAACCACAACCTCATGCACAGTCTTTTCTTAGCCTCTTTAACTTCGAACCGCTCCGGTTGCTTCATGTAGATCTGCTCTTTACTTTCCCTTGCAGAAGTGCAGACACCACATCCATTCTTCCAGCTCATGATCACATTAGCCAACCAACGCCAATCACAGATCTAATAGACACCTGCTATACCGTCAGTGCGAATATCTATGAGAAGCAGATCCCTTCTATCTGAGCATAACCCTTCGCTACCAACCTCGCCATGTATCTATGTTGTATCCTCCTGAAGATCCACCTACATCCAACCACTTTCTAGCCCACTGAAAGCTCCACCCGCTCCCATATGTCGGTCTGGTACAACGAATTCAGCACATCGCCCATAGTCACCTTTCACTTCTTAGCACCAGGTTCACCTAGAGCCATCTGAATAGAAGATGAATCTCCTTCGATATTGGAATCGTCCATGTACCTCGTCAATATCCTGCGATCATGCCGTGTGATTCTTCTCACAAGTGGTTGCTCCACCTGCTCTGTATCTCTGTCCATGTGTCTCAGCTTTCTTGTCATGCCCGCTCATATGGCCATGCCCAACATGTCACACACGTGCAGAGGTGGAATCCACTACATCCACTGCAACTCCACCTTTTGAAGTGCTCCCGATCAACCTGTATATGTTATCGAGTCATTGCACTTTCATGATTACCCGTGCCCCCTTAGATACCTTAAGAGCACCATCAATACCTGTGTACATGCATCCTTTTGCCTCAAGTACACTAAAAGAAATCAGATTCTGCTTCAAATCAGGAACGTGCCTGACATCAGTCAAGGTACGCTTTACCCCATCAAACATCTCAATGTGCACTGTACCAACAGCCACAACATTACAGGCAATGTCATTACCCATAAATACATGTCCACCATCGCACTCCCTGTAGCTGGTGAACCAACTCCAATGAGGAGTCATGTGAAAAGATGCTCCTGTGTCTAGCATCCACTCGTCCTTACGATCATCGTATGGCCGCCTGATATTAGACACAAACAAAACATTACCATCACATCCACTCGATCCATCTGACGTGGCAGCATTGGCTTCCCTATATGAAGCCTCGGAATATTCTCTCTTCGATTTAGGATTTTCACAATCATTCTTCACGTGTCCTTCCTTCCCACGATTCCAGCACTTTACCTTTCCTTTGCCATTGCCTTTGGATTTGGACCTAGAACCTGAAGAACTTGTACCTTGTTCAGAATTTATACCCCTTGTAAGTAGTACCTCAGAAGATATCCCCATGTCGACGTTAAGCTTTCTCATAGCCTTCCCTTGAAGGGCCGAGATAACGGTGTTGACATTCAGGGTTTATTCGTTGAGCACATTGTGTCTTTGAATGACTCATAAGACACCGGAAGAGAATTCAACGATATACATGCTTATTCTTCATCTTTCATCACTTCCTCCATATCCAGCAATTTGCAAACCAATTTATTAAAGTTGTTAATGTGAGCCTCCAGATCTACACCATCTGCCATCTTGTAATTATACCACTGCCGCTTCAAGTGTAGGTGACTTTCAGAGGATTTTTTCGCATAGACATCCTCTAATTTCGCCCATAACTTAGTCGCAGTTTTCTCCCTCATGACGTTGTAGAGAACCTCATCCGTGAGATATAAACGGATCGATGATAAAGCCTTTTTATCAAAAGTATTCCAATCATCATCAGTCATAGTAAACTTTCACTCCTCAAGAGCATCATCTTCGCCTTGCTTGATTAAGGAACTCATCATCTTGATCTTCCATAACTCAAAATTAGTTTTTCCTGAGTAATTCTCAATCTCATACTTAATGCTTCCCATTATTACTAATCCCTCGGATTTAGATTTGTACCCCAACGATTGCTTTGATACCACTTGTTGGGATTTTGGCTTGCGGAATCACACAGATCTAGATCTAGGATAGCAATCCAATGGCACCAATCACACAGAAGAGAACACAAAGATTTAACGTGGAAAACTCTTACAGGAAAAAACCACAGCACAAAGCGACAGATCTCCACTATGAAAATAGAAATTACAAAGAGAGAGGACTTACCCGATTCGAACAACCTCGAATCTCACTCTTGCTACACCCTTTAGAAACCCTAAAACCCTTTTAGGAACCCTTAAAACTCCTTTAGAAAGCCTTAGAATACCTTAAAATAGCCCTAGGGACCCCTATTTATAGTTTAGGCAACTTCTCTTTCGCACCTCTGCGAAACTGCCTCCAATTTACGCGGTCCGCACAAAATCCATGCAAATCTACGTAACCCTCGACTAGTCGAGCACTGTTCACACAACTGGTCGAGCTAAGCCATCAACTGATCAAGGCCAGAAAAGTGAGCTCGCTGGACTTTGAGTTGAGTGACCCTCGACTGGTCGAGCGGCTCTCAAAACAGATTTAAGACATTAATTTCAATATGAACATCACCAATTTAATATAATTAACAAATGTTTAGGTTTTCACTTTGTACAAGTGGGACCCACCATTCATAGATCTATGGACCAAAAGTTCTTCTATTGGAAGAATAATGACCCTTCAATAGGGGACCAACAAATGGACAGGGTTAACAAAAAAAGTTCATTAAGTCCAAATTTTAAACTATTGATACTTGATCAAATGAGATCAATGATCATGAATACTTTAGAGGTGCCCAATCTTCTTGCTTTTGATGAACCAGACCTTTCATTTAGAAGCACCTATGGTATATGAATCTGATCAAGATGGAAAGAATCTCATTAGCTAGAGATGAGTTAGAAGATGTTTTTCAGGAATCTTTTTTTTTTTTTTTCAGTTACTTTGTAATTTGTATGGACGATGAGATCTCAGATTAGTGATATCTTTTCTATATGAACTGTCCCTGGTGGATCAGATTGGGGACATAACATATAAATGAACAGTTTAGATCATCAAATGAGCGTGCAGATTGGGCCACATATTGGCAGAAAACTAGTGCTGTGAAGATTGCACACTTGATTAATCAAGCATGGTCCATGCGATGCCGTTGTTCTTTCCAAAAGTAAGGCAGTCAGCCAAAAACAGTGAATTATGTTTAAAAGTAAGGCAGTCTGCTAAAAACAGTGAATTATGTTTACTTGGCACTTGGAAACTTAATTAGCACTTCCTTGTTCATGCAAATGATGAGTCCTGTGTGACTTGTACGAGTTGAATCGGGTTCAACCTGGTTTGACACCATATGTCAGATTAGCAAATAGACGTTGACAGCTTGACTCCATCGGCCATATCAACTCAACTCAGAACTGAACGACTCGTCCTAGCCACTGAGTCTTAAAATCGTGCTCTCAATTGGGTTATTCACCAAAATTTAGGTAATAGACATTTTGAGTTAAGAAATCAAATTACAACTTAATCAATAATAATCATAATGAGATGCTCCAATGCACTTAGAGCACTTAGTAGTGCTCCTAGTTGCATTGGACAACTGACCATTATGTTCAAAATAAATTTCTTGGTAATCATGCAAACATCACATTAATGGGATGATCTAATTCATTTTTTTTATTTGACTTTAATATTGATGACTACGGTTGCCTAACAAAAATGATTCTTTAGAATCATTAGCAGCCCACCAACAAATAGACAAATTAATTTATTGTTTGGACCTATTTTTCTGTAACTAATCATGATCTTCAATATTAAAAGCTATTGATGAGATGCTTAACATTATAGCAGACGGTGTGATGTTTACATGGTAGCCTATGAAATGTGCAGTCTTAATGGATTGGACTGTCCAAATGTCACAATATATATAGAGCACTGGAGCTTTTCTTATAATAATTGTAGACATCCCATCTACGTTGTCTAGGTCTATATAAGTCCATATGTCAATCCAAATTAATCCAATCTGACCCCAAACCAATCCAAGCCCTAATCCCAACTATCCAAATGCCAAAATAAGCCAAATTGGCTATTTGATAGAACTGGAAGCCAAAATCTGCTCCAAACTTTTCTCCTCCAGAAGTTGCCAAACATTCCCACGACTAGCTGTCAATCAATTAGAAGTTAGGATTTGGTCAAAGATGAGTAGCAAAAATTGGATTTTCGTTCCTTGATGATGACACAATTATTACATTATTTTCTTAGTTTTTTGAATTTTGTCATCTCCTATCATAAGTAATTTTGTAAACATTTTATTACAAATTCTTAAAAGAAAAGTAGTACTTCACATTTTTACCCATAAATTCCACTCAAATTACCTAACTAATTACCCTAATTACTAATAAGAAGATGTCACGTGTCCAAGACTTTCCAATGGGCAAATACAACAAGCCATGTAGTATTTTACCTATCACCTACTCACTAATAACTAAAATGTCATTAGTTTCACCCTTAAATGACATTCACCTTTTTCATTTTCAAGACACCAATAAATCCTAATAAGGAAATCCTTGAAGAAAATGTAGAAATGTTGACAAACAATCCCATATACCTATTGTACCATATTTTTTACTATTCTTGGAAGAACCAATAAGGGAAACCGTGTCATTGCATGAGAAGTATAAAGTGAGTATAAGATCTTTGAGGATATTTCGAGCGCATGTTACGGAATTACAGTTAGCATTGATCGGGGTGTTACACATCATCTATACACAAAGCGTGTGCGAGAAACTTGAAAGCAGGACGTGGTCGAAGAAAAAGCAATGCTAAAGCGATTATCAGGATAGGTGTCGAAGAAGGATCAAGAAAACAAAGTGGTGCCGAAGTGGTTGCTATAACCATTGGTCATGGGAAGAAGCATCTTGATAGCTATTCCAAAGAAAATCTATAAATAGCAGAAGATTTTAACGAGGAAAAACATCTCATACCAACCCAATCAAACAAATCAATCTATTAATCATGTTTTACGTTCCTTAGCATAAATTGTCTTTTACGTTCCTTAGCTAAACCTGTAGCTTAATCCTACATTAGAAGTGGCAGTAATCTAATGGTTGTAATCCTTAGCTGTAATCCAAGTTTATGCTTATACGTTAGATGATTTCTATCGAAACACTGAGTTTTTCTTTCAAAAATGTGCTTTGCAGTTATTATTTGTGGTTGACTGTAAGTATTTTCTTTTTGTGGTTTAACTTTTATATATGAAAATTCTTTCATACGGAAGGCAAGGTGCAACCCATTCTCGGAGGATGAACCTTACCCTCCGATAATCACCTAATTATTTTAAACATCATCTTGTGAGTAGTTGAATAGGCGACCGGTTTTCTCAGATCTCAGTCATATCCTATCAATCTTGATGTATCTATCTATCTTGATGCTTACGATCAATATTGTTTCGTTGGAATTGAGCTGCACAGTTAGTCCTGGAACGCCTGCAAATATTACACGTGATTGGATTTGAAACCAAGATGCAACAATATATACCAAAGGTTTAAAGACTAGATGAGGAAGTCCTAAGGAAAATTATGAAATGTTTTCCTCCCTCTAAGATCTAACTATACCCAAGCTTCATCTAAGAAGGCCCTAAGAGTGAATGTGAATAGAAAAGCTCCAATCATCTTCAGTACTAATCGATGAGTACTAGGGTTCTTCTTCCTTTGCTCCTATCTCTAATTGTGATAATAATAATAAAAATTACAAAATAAAGTAAATAATCTATCAACTCATATCATCTTCTCCCTAAGAGGAGTGTTGAAATTCTTTCTACTCCACTCACATCTCTAGGCTCTTGATTAATCCACGTAATTTATTTATCGCTTTCATTTATATTTTGTTTATTGAGTTGCCATGTACATTTCCTTTTTAATTTACCTCTTCTATGGTCGATTTAGTTAATTTCTTGCTTTATTCATTTATTTATTTTCAAGCAATAATTTATAGCTAAAATCTTAAATAATTCAAAATCTTATGAACTAAAGATTATAGAAAGATTAATTATAAGATAATCCATAATCAAATCCATCTAATATGTGGCTTGCAAATTGATAATTACAGATAATGCCCTACTCCAATTGAACGTCACCAACATTAACATTATAATATATATATATATATATATATATATATATATATATATATATATATATATATATATATATATATATATATATAAAAGGTGGTTTTCAGGGTATCCACCATTCACGATGGGCCCACCACAAGGACCATATAAATCACTTTGTGAAAAATTCTTACAGCCATTTCATCATTTTCTTCAAAGAGGCTGTGTATTTAAAAATAATAATAAATAAATAAATAATGAAAGAAAACATATCTCCATATAAGAAAGTTAAGCAATAAATAAACTGGTCATGCAGTTGACGCCCTGTTGGATCAGCCATGTCACAATACGATCCCTATTATACAATCTAAACCATCCAATTCATCCAACTGGACGGGGTTGTAAATGGAGAATTTTAGCTAATGCCCCACATTAAATGGTTCCCAACCAAAAGTTAGGATCACTAAACAATAGAGGTTTTCTAGGTTTCCACTATTTGTTAAAATATATATATTAGACTAATCTCAATAGTTAGGTTAATCTCATTTAATTTAGATTACAAAGATTTTTCTTCTTATTTATTTAAATATTCTCTCTTTTATATCTTGAGTTTCTTTAATAGACTATTAATATAAGCTTTCACAATGTAATCTCTAATATTGTAGACAAAACCGGACTGGCCTGCCATATGGGAAATGCAACCAATCGTAAGAGAAACGTCTTAAAACTGGGCCCAATTATAATATCAGGATGAAGTTTCTGAGTCGATAAGGCACCGACGGAAAGATGAGTTGCTTAAGGGCAAAGCTTAGCAATGGGAATCATATCCCGACCTCATTAGATCGACCTCGACCAAAAGAACGAAAAATTCAGAGAGAATCCCACCTCGAAACAAGAAAAGAAATATTTGACATAATTCTATCCGAAAATCTCGTCGACTGAAGCGGGCTTAGTGATACTTTTGAAAGTAGATTCCCATCCCAATAAGGACTCTCCAACAAATTCAACAGATCTCATCAAGATATGCAAGTCTTGAAGCCACCTAAACACCTCATAAGTACACCTATCGTAATTGAAGATGTGAAGTAATAAAAACCCTAACTCAAGTCTCACTTCTACGTTCGATCTGCCCGACTTAGGCATCAAAAGGTCTCTGGCCGCAATATTTACCCTCACTGTCCTTTCACATATTGTTAACATATTGTTAATGCAGGTATACGTGTGCATCTATAGGGGACTACACCAAGCCAGTCATATTCTAGCAATAACATCTAAAATTAACGTGGTATCAAAGCTATGTACGATTAAAAGTAGGCCGACCATATTCAAAATTTAGCCCATTGCCAGCCTTGGTTAAAAGACTTGGCAGCTCAAATTGATTCGTTCGACTGGGGTTGTATTGTGGAACCAGAATAACTACCAAGTCCGAGTTGAATCTCGGACGAGTCTTAAATTCATGATCAAAGCTGTAGAAGTCAAGATGGGCCCACTATATGGACCATATCAATCACCTTTCGTGAAATTCATGCCTCCATTTCATCATCCTCTTGATTTTATTTTCATCGAACAAGGAAAAGGAAAGAGGTGGTGCATGAAAGAAATCAACATACGCATGCAGAAGAAAATCAAGCTATGTATGTACAAAAGCAAGTGCTAGATCTGACCCATTTTTATATTGTGCTTCTATTTCTTCCAAAAAGCCAAAGAGCTGCAAATCCCATGAAAGCTGACCTTCATCTTCTTCAACCTCTCTTTCTTCCTCTCCCCATCAACGTTCCGTTTCCTCGAGTTCATCCCCATCAACCCACTCCACAGGACCACCTTGGTGGGCCCTACCTTGCCTCTCGACGAGACCCGATGAGAACCGTCGGAGAAACATCCGATCAGTCTCCCTTATCCGCTAGCAAAGGCCATCAGCTTCCGATCGATGGGTGAGACAGAAACTAGTTCGAAGGAGTCGTACAAAGGGCTGCCACAGTCCCCAAAGGTTAACGGCTTCGCCATCTTCTCTCTCCTCACCTGACTTCATCTGGGCCTGGTGGGTCTGGGCCTAGACCTGAGGATTTCAGTGGGGTTTGATAGAATCCCAGATGGGTTTTTAAGAGCCCATGACAGCTTTCGTTTCTGTATCCCTATGTAATATAGAGGGGAGAGATGCAACGAACTTTCATTTAGTAATTTCGTGGAGGAGTTGGTTCTGTCTCTGTCGGGACGCAGGATCGAGAATGTGCATCGCGCCCACTGGGGCCCACAGGAAGAATGGTCTGATGATCGGAACGTACATTTTGTTAAATGATGAAAATTAGGATGAACGGATGATTTTCACCCTCATATCTGGAGATGAATTAGAGTAGTGAAAAGAAAGTTTTCAATGTATCTTCATTGGGACCATCGTAAAAATGGGACAAACTTATATGGACGGTTCAAAAATCACCTTTTACATTCAGCGTTGAGACAGTTGTATGTTGTCAGGTACCTCATCCGATGGAAAGGACCGGATTGGCTACTTCCCCTGCCACCCGCCAATGGCTGGTGGTCGGTGCTATATGGGCCCACCATGATGTATGTGTTTCATCCATGCCGTCCATCTATTTTTATAGATCATTTTAGAGTATGAGACGAAAAAAAATGAGGTATATCTCGTTGACACCACCGAAGCACGATTTTGAAGAGTTGGGGCGCGGTTTGGGTACTAACCCCCGCCTGTCTGGAACTCGGGGCAGCTGGGCCTCTTACGGTCCACTGTGATGTATGAGTTTTATCCACACCGTCCATTCATTTTTCTATATTGCTTTGAATTACATCCTAAAAACAAGACAGATCCAAGTCTCAAGTGGACCACGATGTGATTAAATGGATACGGTTGAAAACTTCTTAGGTGCCATGAAAGTTTTGTATCCAGCCGATATTTGTGTCTTCCCTTCGTCCAGGTCTATATGTCCTCGTGAACGGTGTAAATAAAATCCATACACAAAGGTGGACCATTGAAGTCCTGGCCTATCCCGGGCTTGGGACAGGTGGGGAAAGTACCCACTCCGGGTCGGAAAAATGGATGTCTTGTGTCCTAAAATGGAATGCGGATTTGCCAGTGACCTTTTTTTATTATTATTATTTTATTTTAACACGCACACACACCCCACACACTCACACCGTAGTGGAATTTCACCACTTATGGTTACTTGAACCCTTGGCCCGGGGTTGAAACTCTTGAGAGTCTACCACCCGAGCAACAGTATGGACCCAGATTGGCCAGTGACCCTGCCACTACCCAGTGGCTAGTGTTCAGTGATCTTTGGGCCTCACCATGATGTATGTATGGACCCAGATTGGCCAGTGACCCTGCCACTACCCAGTGGCTAGTGTTCAGTGATCTTTGGGCCTCACCATGATGTATGTGTTTCATATATGCTGTACATTCGTTTTTTTATATTATTTTACGGCATGAGTTAAAAAATCAGGTAGATACAAATCTCCAATGGATCACATCACAGGAATTAGCATTGATTGAATACCCACCATTAAAAAATTCTTACCGGTACAAGAGTTTTGGTTAAGCTGATTTGATTTTTTCCCTTGGTCCTGATCTATATGACCTAACCAACCGATTGGGTTTCAATTAACATTATAGTGGACCCAAGGATGATTTTAATGGACATTTAATCACTGTTTGTTTTTCTGTGTAGTTTCGGGATCAAGTCTTAAAATGATCTGAAAAATTAGATATACATGGTGGATAAAATACATACATCATGGTAAGGCTGGGCCAGCATCACTAGCCAAACGGCGTCCCCAGAATGAGAGAGACGTTGGGTATCATATCCTGTTAAATGAGGAGAGACAAACTTCCATACTCACCTGCCCCACGCCATCCTCCGTTGTGCGTGTGCTATAATAGCTGTGGGCTCCATTATCATGTATGTTTTTTATCCATGCCCTGATCAATTTTTCATATAATTTTAGAACATCAGTAAAAAATAAGCATATTTAAATCTCAAGTGGACCGCACCATAAAAAAGAGCCGTGACTGAATGCAACTAGTAAAAAAAACTTCTTTGGGTGTATATTTTTTTTATTCTTTTTTCCCTTCCTTCAAGTCACCACTTCCTTATAACCTATTTAATAAGTTGGTAACAAATAATTATTACAATGGAAATTTTTTAATGGTAAACGGTCAATCAGTACTTGTAAAGTAGCATTAAAGAGGCTGGTCGACCAAATGATAAACGCCCAACATTTTTACACTGAAGTCTCGAGTTCCTGTGCCATGTAGAATGTATATGAGTGGTGGGTGTGTTGACAAAAAAAAAAAAAAAAAAACCAGAAGTCATCAAACCATCTACGCATGTGGACCCCCAACGGGGGACAACACACGTAGGAGATCCTGAGCCGCGCGTGAAGTAAAAAAAAAATGTCTCCATCAAAATAGGTGGGTTTGTAAATATCAGGTGCGACGATTGGTAGATAACATCAGTAGGTCAATCTTACTGGAAAGCTAACGTGCCCCACCTTCACGTGACCTCAGAGACTTTTCATGAGTTTTAAGTCACACGTTGCACACGGTTAATCGTTGACCGCATGGTCCATTCAATTATACCATCCTGCCCAATCTATGTTGAAAAGTGGTGCTGATAGGATGATCCTAACCATTCGATCAATAGTAGGCCCAGTCATCATCTCGAAGCACCTGACTAATAGATCCCGCCATGGATTGCTTATGATTCAGAAGAAGCACTTTGGTTTGATGATGCTAACCACCAGATCCACAGTTCAAGCGGACGCGAATTGCGTCCTACTAATCCGTCCCGGCAGAGCTCTGTGGGGCCCACCGTGATGTAAGTGTTTTATCCACACCGTTCATTGCTTTTATCAGATCATTTTAAGATGTTAACCTAAAATTGAAGCAGGTCCACAGCTCCAGTGGACCACACCAAAGGAAGCTGCAGTGATAATGACACCCACCGTTGAAACCTTTCTAAGGGTCACCGTGATGTTTTTTTACCATCCAACCTATTCATAAGGTCATGTAGACGTGGATGAAGTGAGACACAAATATCAGCTTGATCCGGAATTTCTCCGGCTCCCAAGAAGTTTTTAATCGTGGAAGTTCAATCCCAAATTTGTGGTCCACATAAGACCAGTAACTGCTTCATTTTTTGTCTCATAACTTAAAATGATATGCAAAGAGCTATGAACGGCTTTACATCACGGTCGGACCCACAATGCCCTCACGGGGTAGGACGCAATCCGCGTGGTCCGGTTCAAGCGGATGGCTCTAACAACGTTCTCACATTCAAAGGGTTAGGATTATCCGATCGGCATGATTATTACACGAATGGACTGCCAGGATTCACTTGTGGACGACACACACTCGCCAGATCAGCATGTGTGGTGTGTGCAAAGATGGGTGTGGAGAGTAGTCCATGTGGACTTTATAAGTTTGGTGATCCAAAAATAAAATTAAAAAGTCATAAAATAGGAATATCAAGTCACCTAACCACCACCAAGACAAATATCATATGGGCTCTTTCTTTTATTATTTTGGATGTAATCAGAACCGTTCATTTCGCATTTGTTTGAATCCATTTGTCATTTCCTACGCTAAAGAACCATGATCCAGCGGGCTACGTGTATGGAAACATTCCCCTGTATGTAGTTGCATTCCGATACCTTGGCATCCATATTTGCTATCTGGACCGTCCGTTAGGTCCAGTCTAGTATCCATAGGCTGCCTTGAAAACATTACATTGATCTTAGGATCCAAACTATGCTTTCAGCGGCATGGAAAAATGGACAGAGAAGATCATTCATAGTAGATATCTCCAGTGACGGATTGTTTGAGACCACCCATATGCTGTGACGTTTGTATTTCAAGATAAAGAAGTACGGACTGGACCTAATAGACGGTCTAGATAGGTTATATGGATAACAGTAAGTCCAGATGCAACTATGTGCATGAGAAGGTTCTGGTACACTTTAGTCCAAACCATGGTTTACGTTCAGACGACCTGATCTGAAACTGTGCTTAGATTCTTTGCTTTGATGGGAAGAGATTGGATTGTTCTTTTGTCCCAAGGGGAACGAATTGTGAAAGGCAGAGAGAGAGGTTCTGTGATAGGGCCCACCTAGATCACTGAAAATCTCCCGAAAAGTTTGTAGCCATTGAATCTTTTTCCTTGGTTGAATGTGGACCGTTTGCTGTATTTTCCTTTTAAATGATATACTTGTTGAAAGCCAATTGAACGAAATGTTGGCGGATCCATTACAAGGCTTGGTAAGCTAAACTTCAGCTACCATGCAATGTGTGGGGGCCACTGTGACGTGTGCATGGCATTCAATCTGTCCATCATGTTCTTCTTGGATCAGGCTGATAAAAGGCTCAGGTGGGCTACACCATGCAAAATCATCCTTAAAACCTCTAAAATCGCATGGTGTGGCCCACCTGAGTTCTGAATGGCCTGACTTTTGGGGTCCGTTCATCCATGTAGGATGCATAATATCAATGGCTTACATGGTATATAAAGAACAGTGTAGGCCCCACACATAATCCAGAAGGTTTTTAATGGTAGGTGTTCCATTCCTACATTTGTGGTGTGGCCCACCTGAGTTTTATATCAGCCTGATTTTCTGGCTCCTATGAGAACAGGAGGGGAAGCACATGATGGACGGATTGGATGTCCTGCACATACCTGGTCGGACCGGCTTCATGAAAAGTTAGAATTTTCCAATTAGGAAGATTTGGGGGTCGTGGGCCATCCGCGGTGGGGTTCCGCGAGGTAGAAGTTTGGATCGTTGAGTCATGAGCCGGGTCCTACTTAAACAAAACAAAAACCCGCGGTGGGGTTCCGCAAGGTAGAAGTTTGGATCGTTGAGTCATGAGTCGGGTCCTACTTAAACGAAACAAAAACCCGAGCCTTCTTTGCAAATTGTCCGGTGGACCGGGTCCTTACTCTTACCCGGGTGGTAGACTCCTTGGAGTTTCAACACCGGGTCAAGGGTTCGAGTACCCATGGTGGTGAAATCCCACGGTGTGCGTGTGTGGGGTGTGTGCGCGTGTGGCGTGAGTGTGTGGGGGTGTGTGTGCGTGTGTAAAAAAAAAAAAAAAAAACTGTCTGGTGGACCCGACCATTTTGTGGTACCTAAGGTTGAGATTGCATCCTATCATGTCCATCCTGATCAGGTTTCTAAAACCGTCCATTCTTTTCCTACAGTGAAATCTTACCTGATGAGTCGACCAGCCTAGTTTTCGCCCTTGCTTATCTGCGTTGCAGGGGCTACCTTATGCACTGCTCAGATGTCCCACACGCGTCGCAGTTTGACACGAGTTCTGTGTGTCGGGGTGCATGTGGGGCTAGCAAACCTCAATGTACTGTATAAAGGGGTCAAAAATCAATTAAATACTCTAGAGGTTTGATGATTCTACACGCGTGTGGAAACGCGGCCATCCACACGCAGGAATACATGCCAGTATCGAACAAATGTGGAAGATCTGAACATTCCATCTGGATGGAAATTGTATTTAGATCTTTATAGTTTACTCTTTATGGGGCCTACAGCATGTAAAGTAAATCAATGGCTGAAACAATTTATAGCCGTCTATTTTCTTCATAGTCTTTTGTCTACTTAATCTACTAAATAGATTGAGTTTTACTATGTAAGAGACCTGAATCAATGACCTGATCAAGTAAATGAATTTTATATTGTAACTCATGCGTGTGTGTGGACAACCAAACTCCCACGCTTGTGGAACTTTCAAATATTGGAAGTGGAAGTCGAAAGGACGGGAGAATGAAGGAAGCGGACTGCGTCATGCCCCCCCCCCTGGACGGAAATCGAACCAGGGCCCACCTAGATGTATGGGTCATATCCACACCGTTCATCCGCTTTACCAGAACATATTAGACTATTATATAAAAATAAAGTCAGATCCAAGGGTCAAATGGATCACACCAGAGGAAGAATCAGTTATAATGAGGTCCACCGTTGAAAACTCTCTAGGGTTCACTGTGATGTTATTTTCCATCCAACCTGTTCATAAGGTCACATAGTCCTGGAAGAAGGGAAAAAAAATTTCATCTTCACCCAAAGCTTCTGTAGCCTCGAAAAAGTTTTTAATGGTGACCGTTCAATCACCAATGTGTGATCAAGTTGAGCTTTAGATAAGCCTCATTTTTGTAAACATATCCTAAAATATCCTGGAAATTTTGATTAACAGTATGGATGAAAATCATAAATCACAGTGGGTCCCACAGAGCCCTTGCATGGACCGATTCTGTCCAGGAGGTAGACAGTACACTAGCATGGTGAGGACAAAGTGTTGCCTTTGCCGCGAATCGCGATTCATGTGTAGACAACTAGGCCCACCAATGAAAATGGACTGTCAGGATAGATGATCCAAACCGACCATCTGGACCCACCCACCATGGTTGTGTTTGTCCCGAAATCTCACTGATGGGACCGCACTATCATCCAAAGTTTCTTCATTGAATGTGGACTCTTGATTATTCCCTGGAAGACTGCTCCTCTGGAAGACTGCTAAATGGAGAGATAGGATCGTGTGATTGATTTGACATGTGTACAGCTGCGGAGCGACAGCAGGACACAAAAAGATCGGACCAGATCATCCATCAAAAAGCAGCCGCAGGTCCCTATCATGGATGGGAATACATCTCAGCGAGACGACAAACTTGTCAGAGAAGCATGCCACGATTCATCAGGCAGGGTACACTGAATCACGATAAAAAACAAAGAGAATAATGGGCGTTTAGAAAAATAATCCAACGGTCCAAATTCGACCAATGGGTGTAGATCACTTGATGAGCGTAACACCTTGATTTTTTGGTTTGTCACATGTTCACAGTGCGCATGCCTGATGAGTGGACTGGATCTCTGGCATGTGTTCCAGTCCCACATACGAGGGCTCATTGAATCAGGACCATCCAAGAGGAAATTCCAAAATCTCAGAATCCGACCAACAAGCTCTTTTTTCTGTTTTTTTTTCCCTCCAACGCGTTCCAAATAAAAGAAAGGTCCAAATCTAATGGTCAAGACATGGCCCCAGTGTTGACCGTTAAAAGGTCACAATATGATCACCCCAAAAATATAAGAAGCATCTGATCATCGATCAAGAGCCCGGTGGTGTCAAATCAACCTCATCAGTTCATGTGGCATTCTAGAAGAAGAATCAATCGCAAAGACACACATCCAACGGTTCAGATCAAGGTTGAAGCAATCAAGACTTCTTAGTGCACCTCATTATACGTGGGATCGTTGGCATCTGGATCAATTATCTGGGCCGTCCATTAGGTCCAGTTCACTCTTCTTCCGTTGATATGTAGGAATCGCAGCAATGAGATGGTCCTAAACGCTCACTTTTGCATGCCACTGGTTGGGCGTTTTAGATCATCCTATCAGTGTACTGATTTTTTCAAGGCCGTGTGTGTGTGTGTGTGTGTGTGTGTGTGTGTATATATATATATATATATATATATATATATATATATATATATATATATATATAAAGAAAATGGCTTACCCATGGTGTTAATGGGAAATCTGCCCCCAATTATCACATGATTCACCTCACGCTGGACCCATGGTCTGAAAATCAGCTCCATCCGTGGTTAAGGTGGACCACACGAGTAAAAACAGAATATAGGAAGAGCGTATCCTCCAAATCATCTTCCTTGGCATGGCTTAGTTGAATCATTTATAGGCATGATTTCTTGGACATCAAACCTAACTTTTTGTATGGCATATAATGGTTGGAGTGGATTTCCAGGGCTCAACCGTGTGGACCCTGTAAAAATCAAGGGTCGACGCCTTTCCCAATTCTTTCCATTTGGTATGGTCCAGTTCATTCACAAATTAGCTGAGATTTTTTTCTATGAGCCCAACATGAGATTAAATATATAATGATCGGATTGGATCCCACACACATATCACAGTGGCCCCGTTAAAAGACGAAAGGTTGAATTCGGTGAGGCACTTATTGGTTCTAAGAAAACTAGTACGTTACCGAGGAGAAATTTGGGACTGTGGACCCCACCTTTTATCCAGCAGGTTTTATGAAGCAATACAAACTTTGTTTGGGAACTTAGACCTGTTGGTACGGACAACGAATTTAAGGACGAAAATACCCCTCCTTAGTCCTTTCACGGAAACGGATTGGGTACTCCCCCTGCCACCAGCCAATGGTGGATGGTCGGTGATTTGTGGACCCCACCATGATGTATGCTTTTCATCCATGCTGTCCATATATTTTTCCACATCATTTTATGGTATGAGACCAAAAATGAGGTATATCCAAATCTCAAGTGTACCACATTACAGGAAACAGTTTTGAATGAGCATCGATCATTAAAAACTTTTTGGGGCATAAAACTTTTTGGGGGCCCACTGTAATGTTTATGAGATATCCTACCCGTCTAAGTTCATTCATAGGGTTACAAAGAACTGGATGAAGAGGAAAAACAAATTTCATGATGATCCAAAACTTCTATATATAACCCCTAAAGGGGTTTCAATGGTAGACATTCAATTCCTCATTGCCTTTTACAGTATGGTCTACTTGACAGTTTGATCTATCTTATTTTTTGTCTCAAGCCTTAATATGAGCTCGCCAAATAGATGGACGGTTTGGATATGACACAGACCTCGTGATGGGACCCACAAAAGAAATGTGATTGCGGAAAGCTGTGTTTTCCTATTGCTACGGATTATAGTCGTAGCCATAACCGTAGCCCCTACTTTTTCGATATGTCCATCGATATATATCGAAGCTATTTCGATATGTACTTTGATATATCGAAGGTCTTTCGATATTGTCAAAAAAGATCCTGAATTGTACAGCGAGTTTGCCTAAAAAATCCTGCAATTTTCGATACATATCGAAGAGTATTCAATATGTAAAGAAGGTAATTGTACCTATAGCTACGGATTATAACCGTAGTCATAACTAGTCTATGCAAAAAAAAAAAAAAATTTATATTTTTTATTTATTATTATTATTTTTTTTTTTTACATGGAGAACTTTATTCTACCTACAATTTTCTCTAATACATATTTATATAAATATGTATATATAAGCATATAAAAAAAAAATTCTCTCTTTTTTTCATTTCTTTCTTTATTCATTTAACAAGAATATCTTCTAAACCAAAATTACTTACTTGACATAGCCATATGATTTTGGGGTAGGAGAAGCTACTTTAGCTAACCAACCTGGTTATTTTTCAAGATTTCATCGGGTCGATGGTCAAAAATCAGCGAGGCAAACTAGAAATTGAGCAGGGCAAACTAGAAATTGAGCGGGGTAAACTAGAAATTTAGCGGGCCAAATATGAAATTGAGTGGCACAAACTAGAAATTGAGTGGGGCAAACCTGAAATTGAGCGGGTTATGAAATTGAGCGGGGCAAACTACAAATTAAGCAGGGAAAACATGAATTTCAATGGGGCAAACATGAAATTCAGCGGGGCAATTATGTAATTCAGCGGGGCAAACTAGAAATTCAATGGGGCAAACATGAAATTGAGCGGGGCAAACTAGAAATTGAGCGGGACAAACATGAAATTGAGTGGGGAAAACATGAGGTCTGTGTTAGGGACCGAATGCATTTTATATAGGGGAGTAGTTATGGGAGAGATTTCTGTGGGTCTTATCACGGGGTATGTGTTATATCTAGATCGTACATCCATTTGGGGAGCTTGTCTTAAGGCTTGAGATGAAAAATAAGACAGATCTAATTATCAAGTGGACTACACTGCAAAAACCAGTAAAGGATTGAACGTCTACCATTGAAACCCTTTTTGGGGTCACAAAAGTTTTGGATCAATATGAAATTTGTTTTTACTCTTCATTCAGGTGTTTGTGACCTTATGAAAAGATTGGATGTAAAATAAACATTAGGTGGGCCCTACAAATTGTTTAACGGTGAAAATCATTATTGTTGTTACTATTTATGGTGTGGTCCAGATGATCTTTGGATATGATTCAGTTTTTGGATAATGCTCTAAAATAATCTAGATATAATAAATACATCACTATGTGGCTACTTAACTTTGATCTCCTTTCAACCATTCGTACAACTTGGAGATCGAGGAGCGTTAGTGCTCCTCTTCCAACGACACGTACCTACAGTAGTTGTACACTAGTCAATTAGCTTCACTCTCTGGCACAACACGCAATCATTTGAGGCACTGACATGTTAAGAAATTCTAACGGTGGATTAGGTACTACCCTACTAGTTCTGAGCTCCAGACGTACTAGTGCTCCTAGGCCTAACATGTTTATTTGTCATCTAATTGATTCATAAGGTCTCTTAAACATTAATGAAGGGAAAACACAAATATATTTTGTTTCCCACCGTTCGCCCCACTGAATTTCATGTTTGCCCTGCTCAATCAATTTGTTTGTTTTGCCCCGCTTCAATTTCTGTTTTGCCTCAAAATTCTTTTGTTTGTTTGCCCCGCTTGAAATTCATGTTTGCCCCGTTTCATATTTGCTGCTCTCAATTTCTAGTTTGCCTCACTCAATTCCATGTTTATCCTGCTGAATTTCATGTTTGCCCTGATGAATTTCTAATTTGTCTCGCTCAATTTCATGTTGGCCCCGCTCAATTTCTAGTTTGCCTCGCTCAATTTCGTGTTTATCTCGCTCAATTTCATGTTTGCCCCACTGAAATTCATGTTTGCCCCACTGAATTTCATGTTTGCCCCGCTCAATTTCATGTTTGTCCCGCTCAATTTCTCATTGGCCCGGCTCAATTTCATGTTTGCCCTGCTGAATTTCATGTATGCCCCGCTCAATTTCTAGTTTGCCCCACTCAATTTCATGTTTGCCCCACTCAATTTTCAGTTTGACCGCGAAGTGATTGAAATTGACCACGAAGTGAATGAAATAGATTTTTGACCATCGACCCGATAGAATCTTGGAAAATAACTAGGTTTGTTGGTTAAATTAGCTTCTCCTACCCCCAAAATCATATTTGGTACGTTAAGTAAATCATTCTAGTTTAGGAGATATGCTTGTTGAATAAATAGGCAAAGAAATGAATTAAAAGAGAGAAAAAAAAATTTATGTGCTTATATATACATATTTATATAAATATGTATTAGAGAAAAATGTAGGTAGAATAAAGTTCTTCATGTAAAAAAATTAAAATTAAAATTAAATTTTTTAAAAAAAATGAACAAACTACAATGGATACAGTTATAGCTATGGTTATAATTCGTAGCTATAGGGAAAACTGCAGGATTTTTTAGGCAAACTCGCTGGACAGTTCTGAACCTTTTTCGATATATCGAAAGACCTTTATCCAAAAAGCAGTAGCTACAGCTATGGCTACGGTTATAATCCGTAGCTATAGGAGACACCGTAGCTATAGGTTCTTTTTTTTTTTAATTTTAATTTTTTTTTTTTTTTTGTAATCCCACCACCTTTTGTGAGTCCCATCATGAGGTCTATGTTATATTCAAACCGTCCATCTATTTGGCAAGCTCATACTAAGCTTGAGACGTAAAATAAGACAGATATAACTATCAAGTGGACCACACTGTAAAAGGCAGTGAGTAATTGAACGCCTACCATTGAAACCCTTTTAGGGGTTACAAAAGTTTTGGATCATTATGAATTTTTTTTCCCCTCTTCATCCAGGCCTTTGTGACCTTATGAATAGATTGGATGGAAAATAAATGTTATGGTGGGCCCTACAAAATTTTTAACAGTGAAAATCAGTTTTCCCGCTGCTCTTTGTAGTGTGGTCCAGTTGATCTTTGGATATGATTTTTTTTAAGGATAATGCTCCGAAACGATCTCGAAATATGGATGAACATTGTGGATATAATAAATACATAGCTGTGGGGCCATGTAACTTTGATCTCTTTTGAGCCGTTTGTACAACTCTCGGTTGTAGGAGCGTTAGCGCTCGTCTTCGAAAGGAAGGGAGGGGTATTTTCGTCCTCAAATTCGTTGTTCGTATGAGCAGGTCTAAGTTCCCAAACTAAGTTTGTATTGTTTCATAAAAACAGCCGAATAAAAGGTGGGGTCCACGGTCCCAAATTTCTCGTTACCGAGAATGGAAGGGAGTAGATCAGGTGTTACCCGAGTAACATACCAATAGGTGCTTCCTTAACCGTGGGACCCACTTTAATATATTTTTTTTATATATCCACGCCGTCCATTTGTTTTTACAAATCATTTTAAAAGATGGTCCCAAAAATTAAACAGATCCACCTATCAAGTGAGCCCCGCACAGGAAATAGTGAACATTGAACGCCCATCATTAAAACCTTCCTATGGCCCACTGTAATATTTATTTTCCATCCAACATCCAACTTATTCATAAGGTCACGCAGACTTGGATTAGGGAAAAAAAAAATATCAACGTGATCCAGAACTTCATCACCCTAACAAGTTTTCAATGGTAGGGTTTAATCCTCACTGTTTCCTATGGCGTGGTCTACTTTAGCATTAGATCTCCCTCATTTTTGGCCTCATGCCCTAAAAATGTTATGATAAAATTGATAGATGGTGTGGATATAACATATACATCATGATGAGGACCATGTAGCTTTGTCACATCGACACATTCGGTTATGTGTTCCCCGCCTTGCCATTCAAGTCTTTCTCGGAACCAACGCACACCTTTCATCTTTTGATGTGGCCCACTATGATGTTTACATGAGATCCACTCCTTTCATTATATGTATAATTCCATATTAGATCTAGAACCAAGAAATCACGCTGATCTGTAATTCAAGTGGACCATAGGAAGGGAAACAATTTGGAGGATAAGTTTTTCCAGGGTGCTATTTTCTACCGTGTGGTCCACTTTATTTATAGATACATCTGATTTTTTGTCCCTATGACCATTATGGGATGAGTCATTGATGGTTGGTGTGAATTGCATCTGAGCTCCACTGTGGATTCCACCCAAGCCATCAAGTCCTCCCGTGGAAACGACTTTCCCCCAAACAAATTTATTAGCATTAATTACGCGAGCATTACTATATATATATATATATATATATATACACACACACACACACTCACACACACACACGTATACGGAAACGCTCACCTACACACACACACGTATACGGAAACGCTCACCTGCGAACCAGTTCGTACGTACGAACTTTTTTGAGAACCCATCATACGTGATTTGGATCTAAAATCTGAACCGTTCATGTGAAGCAGTACCTCGTGAAACCCCCCGCGCCCAAGTTTTACTTTGATCTAAAACTTTGATGGGCCATGAAAAATGAAAACTGTTTCCTCCCTTGATTTGCGTTTCTCTTTGCTATGGCCCACCAGAATTTTAGATCGAAGTGAAAATTTCTCATATTTGGTTTCATGAGATTCCGCATCACATGGACCGTTCAGATTAGACACCCATGGCACGTGTGCAAAGGTCATAGGTGCGTAGGGGAGCATGACTCTATATATATATATATATATATATATATATATATATATATATATATATATATAGGATGGACTGACCTAACGGGTGGTCTAGATGGGTGATGTGAATGAAACGGGTGCACATGCAACTAGATGCATTGGAAACTCCCGTACAGTTAGCCCACCAGATCATTTCTCTTAAATATATTGAACGCGATTCGGTGGCCCCCTGACTGTGGGGCCCACAATGATGTATTTTTCTTATATCCACGCCGTCCATACATTTCTACAGATAATATCGGGTTAAGATCCCAAAAATTATACAGATCTAAATCTAATGTGGACCACACACCACATGAAACAGTGGTCATTGACCGTTAAAAATTTCTTGTGGGACAAAAAACTTTTAGATCAAGATGATATTTCTGTGGTAGCTTCGTCCAGATCTTTTTGACCGTATAAACAGGTTGGATGGAAAATAAACATTCCGGTGGACCCCAAAATTGTTTTAACGGTAGTCATTCGATCACCACCGTTTCCTGTGGACGGGAGATTTGTAACTGGTGCATTTTTGGACCCCTACCTAAAATGATCCGGAGAAACAGACGTACCGCGTGTTTATAATAAAAATACATCACGGTGGGCCCAACAGTCAGGGATCCATGGACGCCGCGTCCGAATTTATTCCCCGTTGTCGGCCGTCGGAAGCGGATTGGGTGCGGCCCCCGGTCTGTTGCAAGAGGGTGCGTCCGTTACCGTGGGGCAACTTGATCTATGTATTCTATATCCATGCGGTCCGTCCGTTTTGCCGGATCATTTTAGCTCACGATCACAAAAGTGAAACAGATACAAGTCTCAAGTGTACCATACTCTATAGGAAACTTATGCTTATTTGCCATCCAACCTGTTGGTATCGATCCCTATTGGGGGTGGCTAAACAGTGAAGTGTGAACTGACGGTGGGGTGTACTAACAAGCTAACCAAAAAAAATAAAAACCTATTGATGATGTCACAAAAATCTGGATAAAGGGATAAAAAATAAATATCACCTTGATCCACGCTATAGAGGATCTGGTCAAACCCAAGATCAAGGTGGGGGGTTTCATCACCTACGGGTATCGAACCTAAGACCCAATCTTGAAACTCCTCGGAGTCTACCACTGAAGTAAGGATTCGCATCCAATATTTCCCCAATTGACTTCAATGATCTAGAATATAACACGCATCAGATTGATTTAGGCTATAAGAGATATTTTATTTTTATTTTTTCATTTCAGATGCCCATCAATGCCGTACACGTGGCCATAAGATCCATTGACCAGGAAGGTGGCCCAGATAGGATCTATGTATAATGGGCCACAATCCAAAGATCACAAGGGATGGACTATTTCTGAGCGTTGATTGATCAGTGGTATCAAGACAGATGGAACTAAAAAACATTATTACAGGAGAGAAGTCTAATCCCACATTAACCAAATACAGTGCTGAAATAGCTCTTAACAACACTGTTTGACAAGATCTGCAACACTCCAGAGTTGGAGGCGCCGATGCAGCGGGGCGTCTTGAACTGGCCGACCGCACCCCCTAGGCCCAGGTAGTGATCTAGAATCTTCTGGAAGGTTCCCCTACGGATGAGTCGAAGCTCAAGGGGCCCGATTGCATTTACCTTCCGAGAACAAACATACCCTGCATCGATGAATGATCGGTCCAAGCAATTGCAGCAATCACTCAAGACAGCATCATTTGCCTCTTCACTCAGCTCCCAGTAGATCACATAGTGGCCTGGGTCTGACGTCATGTCCACATGGCTTGTGTAGTCAATGACTTCGATCTTTTCTTCTGCTAGTAGCTTCATTGCCGCTTCCACTGCTAACTGCAAGTCTTTCTCGGTGTTCTTGTCTATGTTGATGGTCAGTAGCAGACTCCTCCGGCACACAAATTGCAGCTCAGGCGTCGAGTTGTGAAATCCCATTACCTTCACCACATCTCCTAGCCTGTACCTATATAGACCTGCAATTCAACAGTGGAAATTAATTGGAATTTCATTGAGCGCAGTCATTTTCAAGATGGGGAAACCTTGACAAAACGATGACCATTTTGATCAATTATAAGGATGGAATTCATGTTTCTCGGAATAAGATATGGTAGATTTTCCATTTTGATCCAAATCTGATTTTGTGCCGCATCAGCATGGAGGTTTTCATCATTTTGATGACAGAGGAGCAACACAATTTCATAGATACAATGCAATTACTAACAATAATTTGAGAAATGACTTTAATATTAAGAGAAAATGACTTATAATATCTAAGAAACAGGAATCATATGATATGCGCACTAGCCTCGAGCCCGGAGTTTGTTCAAGTGGAGCCCATGCAAGCAGAAAACTAATCATCCCAGGAATGTTTTATTAGGCTGCAAAGATGCCTTTCTTTGAGCTTGGTAGGTAGCTAATTGATTTATTCAACTTTTTTTTTTTAAATGTAACACTACCAAGATTGAACCCTGGATCACTCACACACTCTACACTTGTTTGTTTTACTGAACTGGAAGCACAAACAGGAAGTCTCGTTTGCAAGTTGCAAACAGCTAACCAGGTAATATAGACATCAAAATCAAAACACTTGGGTTCGAAAACATGAATGAAGTGTTTGTAGATGTATGACTGTGTTTTTGCTAGTGGAGAAGCTTTGATCGAACAAGTGACCTCATCACGGCAGCAATTAGGCTACACTACAGTGTAGGCCCAGAGGCTCAACCATGATGGATGCACGTGTAAATGGATGCACATGTATATGAATTTTTATTAGTAGGGTTAGATGTGAACGTCAACGGGAAAAAGCTCAAGCCGCATATATTTAACTATGTATTATATAAAGTATTCATAAGAAGAGAAAGGCGGGCTGAACTCTTGAATTAAGAAATGGGCAACGGCCATGGTCCATGTGCTGTCTCCAAGTAAGTTGCCCGAGTAGAAAAAAAGGGACCCCCCGCCATCTATATTTACCACAATACTATATTAAGCTTCTATAGTGTTTAATCTTTACAACCCACTCCCAACGTACCTCTCTCCACCATGGTTCTCATTCTCCTTTTCCAACCCACCATTCAATAAAGTAAAGGAAAAATAACCAAAAGAAACCCAACCCATGATTTCATCCAAACCATACAGCCATCTTGTAATGCAGTGTGGTGATGGTGGTCTCCGTCAAATCATTTCACCTAATCCTTGTTTGCATCTCCTAGATTGGATCGACAGAGACCGGACAAAAACCTGATGCTTTCTTTATTTAGCTAAATTGTTTTCTAGTGATTAAGAAAGCTTTAAACAATCTTATAGAAACTCTACAGAAGACTAATGAAGTACCCATACACCAATAAGATGAAGAAATGACCAAACTACCCTTCCAGTCCCTTGTAAAATGACATGAATGCCCTTCAAAAGATTATTCACTTTCCTCTTACTTTCCCTTAATTTATATACAAGTTTCTGGGGGTATTATGTCATTCATAAGTCAAGTTATATTTAATTATTTCTTGAAACTCAATAATAATTTAATACTCCATCTAGAAACAGGGACCGTCTGTCATTTGCCTCCTTTTAGCTTGAGAAGCAGAGGCAAGAAGATGAAATTTCATTTTCTTCCTTTTATACTCTCTTCATTTTACATGTCAGTCATCAAAGGACCAAATTTCTAAGTCCCAAGGACCTCTCATTTGTGACCAGGTAAACACACTGGGTCAGTTGCATTGCAAAAGCTAAAAAGGAAAATAAAAGAAAAGGCTTTGTTGGTCCACAGGTTTGAATGCAGCATACACCAAGGCAAGCAATGAGATTACTCGACAAATATAAACAAGAAATCATAAGATAAAACAAAGCAATCAATAAACTAAAAACAGAAGGACGCCATTTTCCATTATCTTATAATAGTGGTGGGCACATGAAATTCATGTAAGATAAGAAATGTTTAAAGGGAAGAGGCTGGGTTCGCAAGCTTCTCAAATTGTACTCCGAGAGGGCTGCAGCAACCCCCTCCCCAGGCAGCTGATATACGAGGCCCCACAAAAAACACACTTAAGTGAAATGCACGATAGACAGAGTGTTGGGAGATATGGTCGTCTTGGACTTCCAATGTTCTTCCATTAATTCAAAAGGCAGTGAACCGCCTTTCTTAGAAAGTAGAAGACTCTGTTGACGACATTAAGTTCCCATATTCCATAATTAATAACCAACAAGTAGCCTTTTTGGGAAGCTAAGCCTAAACAAGTGCAGTAAATGAAAAATTGAAAATGCAATAGGGAGGACAATGACTTCTTTTTGTAAAGCTGGCAATGGGACGGGCATAGACCCAGGAAAATCAGAATTTTGAAAAGGGACAGCCCGACCAGTTCACAATTCAGGCTCGGGTCCAGCCCATTGCCAGGCCTATCTATTTGCTCCTTTCAACAGTAAAGATGCAAGTGACTTTATTGCCCAAGTTCCTATTAGGAGGGAAAAGCGGCCGGTTGGGTCAGATTGTGGGCCAACCAAAGCATAACTTGACCTCAAGCAGACACAACCTGCAACCCGGCCCGACCTGAATTCCAACCCAAGGCCCTTGACAATCCAAATCGTTGTTAAGGTCAACCCAAACCCAAGTTGCAGCCCTACTTACAATTGAACTTTTCTAGTTTCTATGACTAAACAGAGCTCAAAAGATTCCTGGAACATTAAGTGTTCCTGAAAGGGCTGGCGAAGTGCTGCTACAATCGTTTCCACAACTTGAGTGGAGCCCATCAACTTTGAGTTTGGGGTGTCACAGGAAGCAGAAACCTCATTATGGGGGTTCCTGCTCTCCTGGTTTTTCCACCCCAAACAATATTGAGATGAGAACAGGTAGTCCTGCTACAATCTCAATAGCCATTTAGGTGGAGGGGATTCTGTTTGTCATCAAAGACAAAATCACCCTAACCTAGTCCAAGTCTTCATAGTGTTCACATGATCTTGTAAGAAATGACACACAAAGGAAGAGAAGCTGCAATAGGATTTCATACCAGCAAAATTCGTGACCATGATTTCATACTCTTCCCCAACCTTAACTTCCGTAAGACCAACCGGCTCCGATTCCATATAGAGGACGGTAGATGCAGTCTTCTCCAGTTGCTGATCCTCAAATGTCTCCCTCAGCGGTATAAATTCAAAGTACCCAATATCAGGAAACACAGCATAAGTCACCAACTCGGGAGGCAATGTTGGGTTGACGTTCGCGCCAATCCATCCTTCCGACGACCCATAATCGGCGCTCAAGAGTGGCAAGCTTCCCGCATAATGCCTCAGCTTCTTCAGATATGGCAACATTGATCCAGTCATAATACCATACACGTACTTGGCATTCGGCCAGAGCTCCGGGATCAATCCATACCAGTTAGTCAACCCTGAGCATTTCCTATATATAGAATCCGCCAATTCAGGGTTTGGCTTAAGGATCTTAGACATGGCGCTGCGGATGGATGGAGTGGTAACATTGTTGTTGAGAACGCCCTCTCTTATATCAGTACAGATTTCTTTCCAGACCAGCTCAAAGGTCCGAAACGCACTGACAATGCTGTGGGCGAAGGTGGATGACACTAACTGGACATCCTCCCAGTAGATGAGCCCACACAAGAGGTGGCAATACAATGACTGGTGGAAATCGGGCCCGAATATGACTTCCTCAGGGCTAACACACTGGGACTGTATGTCCTTCATGGTGTTCTTGAACAGCTCGCTGCGGAAGATACTCGTGGTGGCAGTGCTGGCAGCAAGACCCCCTCCAGTTTTGAACTGCCTGCCGCTGTATATGAACTGCAGGGCCTTCCCCTTCCCTATCGGGAAGTCTCTGCAAAACCATTCATGAGTGGAAAATCAAAATTCAAAACGCGTCACTATAAATCCGTACATAGGATTCAAAATTCATTCGATTGTTCAAACATTCAAAAATCGATTCTAGTGTACAGAAACTCAAGATTCAAAACAGGATTAATTAAAGGGTGTATTAACAAAATACCCTGTTTGGATTACCCATTTATTGCGATAAAACGGATACTGAGTCCCGCTTTATTATATTCTACATGGCCCAAATATCATAATTCTAGATCCAATTATACTCCGAGCCAGCATCTTCCTGTGTTTGTCAGCCATGATTGAGCGGCAGAACTAACGTATTTCCACTTCTCTCAAAAGCAAAGATTCCTACTTGGATGAGTAACATTTTTAATCACAGATTCACAGCAAAGATAGTATTCTTCCTTATGGATATTCACTCAAACAAGTTCCAAAACAGAACACCGCGACAATCCGGTTTCGACATCCCAAACTCAAGACAGCAACAAATACAGAATCAGAAACTACGAAATCCAAACCCAATCGCAGGAAATCCCAAACCAGGAAAAAGAGAAATCACCTGTTTCTAAAAGCGAACGAAGTGCGGTAAATCTGCATTGTTGACCTCAACAACTCCTCATTGAATGGCACAAACTTCGGCTTCCCTTGCGTAGTCCCCGAACTACCGAAACAAAACATGAATTTTCCACAACCATCAGGAAAAAGGAAAAATAAAAAGGAAAGGAAAAATCAGGAAAAGAAAATCCCCGAGAGATGCCGAACCAACCTCAGTGATATGGCGGTGATGGGCTTGCCGGTGAGGACCGCCGACTTGTCACCGTCGGCAATTCGCTGAATATAAGGCTCCAAATCCTTATGGGTGACCAGAGGGACACATGATTTGAAGCTCTCCACGTCTGTTCTTCCATCTAGACCCAATTTCTGAAGGTACTCTGCCCCCGCGTTCTCTTCTAGAATCTTCCGAAGCGTCTCGATCTGAACTTTCCCTGCTTCCTTCGTCACCGCTTCGAATTCCTGTATCACTCTCGTCCCATCGAATTCCTCCTTCTTCTTCTCCAACATCTTCGAGGAAGTTTTAAAAAAAAAAAAAAAAAACCTGTAAAATAATAAAAGAAACCAGGGCAGTTCTGGAATTAGCTTTGCTCGAGACTATTCAAACCGGAAATAACGATTCAGATAAAGATGTTAGAAACTCACAGAGAGAGAGAAAGGGATTTTCTTCTTCTTCTTTTATTTTCCCTCTCTTTCTTGAAGAGGCTTTTGTGAGGAAGGAAGATTGCGATGCAGTCGTATTTATAGGGGAGAGGAAATGCAGTCCACCGGGGTGCCTTGAGAGGTTCGATAATGCCCAAGGGCTTTCGTTTAATCACGAAAGAGCCACTATTAGTTTCTGTGCCGACTCTCTACCCGACTTATCCTTTTTTGGGGTTTTCGGCTGGAAACACCCGCACACCGGCCTCTCTCTCTCTCACATCCACCTTTACACGAAGTACACGTGTGGGAATTTCTTGTAAGTGGGACATCTGAGGCGCGTGGGGTGGTTTTATCTGTGAAGATGACTTGATGAGAGAATAAAGGTGGGGCCTTCATCTTGCGAACTGGGTTACTTTCACGTTGAATGTAAGCCGTCGGGAGGCTCTTTGAAACCGTCCATTGGATCATATATGTGTCCGTTGGCTTATTAGTAGATCACCCTGACTTTTGTAATGGATCATTTTCACGATGGGTCCCACGGCTCAGATGTCCTATTATCATGCTATGATGTCATGTGTGACGCGTGGAAAGGTACGTGTGGGGAGGGTGCATGCGTAGCTATTTTTTCTAAGAGCGGAAAATTGCACGAAAAACTTTTATACTCTGACAGAGTCTGATGGTTGATACACATGCACTGACTAGAAACCGTATACGTGTCATACAAGAAAATTTTAACTGCTCGAGTTATGGTTCACTGGCTTAGATTTATAACGTACCGAAAGTAAGCTTATTTGATTATCTAACTATTCTATTGGTGCCCATTTATTGGATGGAAGAAAATGAAAATATTCAACTGTTCTATTTCAACAAACAAGTATCCCCAAATCAGAGATTATAATCTCTCAACTAATATGAATCTGAGATACTGACTTAAGAACTGTGGTCTCCACAATTTAGTCGGTGTAATTTGAGTTATACATGCAATTCTTGAGTGCATGCGTATCAATATCCACACTCTGCCAGAGTATAAAACAACTCCGCTGCAGCACAGCTATCTGTTTGGTTACTAGCGTGAGTAGTTATTTGATGACTCATTGTTTTCACACGTGCCAACGTCGCATGTGTCTGAGAGATCCCTGTCGCTCGTCGTGTGGGCTGCATTCTGCACGTTCTCTCGCTTAAACATCTGATCATTTGGTCATAAGGTAGGATGCACATTGACATTGAATGTGGAACGTTCATCTATGTCTGATCCACCAGCGGACCACTTGATGACCGGACTAACGGAAGAGAAATTGACCACTCTAGATGCAACTTTTTACCTTTTTTTTTTTTTTCCCTCTGAAGAGTACAAAACTTACCTTCCCAACTTACAAGTTGAACGTACGGACAAGCACTTGGGACCAAAATACCCCTGCCTTCCTTTATGAAGCGGTTTGGCTGATGTGCGAAGACGAGCGCAGACGCTCGGACGCAGAGGAAACGGACTGGCTATTCCCCTGACACCAGCCAATGGCAGGTACTCGGTGCTATATGGGCCCCACCACGATGTATGTGTTTCATCCATTCCGTCCATCTATTTTTACAGATCATTTTACCATACGAGTCCAAAAATAAGGTATATCCAAATCTCAAGTAGACCATATTACAGGAAACAGTGTTGAATGAGGGTTGACTATTAAAAATATTTTGGGGACTATAAAAGCTTTGGATCAAGTTGATATTTGTTTTTTCTCTTCATCTGGGCCTGTATGACCTAATGAATAGACTGGATGTCAAATAAACAGTATAATAGGCCTTAGGAGGATTTTAATGGTGGATATCCAATCACTGCTGTTTTCATGTGGTGAGTCCAAGTGAGATTTATATCCCTCTCATTTTTGGGATCAAGCAATAACATGATATGTAAAAATGGATAAATGGAATGGATGAAACACATACATCATGGTGGGGTCCACAGAGCACCGACTACCAGCCACCGAGCTGGTGGCAGGGGAGTAGCCAATCCGTTTCCGACCCGGATTAGATACTGACAGGTTGAGTAGCGAGTCGGCGACTGAAGTGACGTCACCAAGTTCTGTGAGCCCCACTATGATGTTTGCGTTGTATCCACACCGTTCATCCACTTTTAGATATCATTTTAGGGTATTACCCAAAGAATGAGGCAAATAAAAATCTGTAATGGACCCCACCAAAGAAAACAGTGAAGAGAGTGATTCCCACCGTTGAAACTATCCTAAGGCCCGTCATAATGTTTATTTGAAATTCAACCTGTTCAAAAGTGAAAAAAGATATAAAATAAGGAAAAACACAAATATCAGCTTGGTCTAAAACTCTGTAGCCTCTAAAAGTTTTTAATGGTGGGCGTTACTGTCCCACTGTTTTCTGTGCTTGGTCCACTAGAGATTTGGATTTAACTCGTTCTTTGGATATTGCCTTGAAATGATCTCTCCAAATTGATGAAAGGTGTGGATACAAAACATACATCATGGTGGCCCACGACCATCAGCGCTCGTCTCCGCACACCAGCCAATCCGCTTTCGAAAGTAAGGTAGGGGTATTTGGGTCCTCAAATGCCTGTCCGTACCTCCAACGTCTAAGTTGGGAACGTAGTGTTGGACTTGCGGAAAAAGAAATAGGATAAAAAGTTGCGTCTACAGTAGTTAATTTCTCGGACACTACGAAGAGATGATACGGTGGAGCCAGGAGAACCAGAACATGGTAGATCCATCACTCCACACTACATGTGGCTGGCTAATGTGAAATCGGGACCAACCAGTGCAGCTCCCTACCGTGGATGGCTTATGAAAAAAATTAATTCCTATTTAGGTGATTCTATCCGAGTGATCTCTGGCCATTAATATTACATTAGAAAACTAAAACATTTAACGGTCAGTTATGCACTAGGATACGCTGTACGAAAGGTAATGGATAGGATTGATTCATGAGTTCTACTTTGAAATTGTAAACCATCCATTCCGTTGAGAGTAAATATCGGATCTGATCGATATATCATACTGCCACGTGTCCAGTGGAGAAATAGCTCTACAATATTCCGGTTCTCGCTGCTCTACCTTATCATCCGAAATAGGAAGCGTACAGCGTGCTAACTCGGTACGTAATACACAGTGGGGCCAGCTTTTTTTGTTTAAAAAAAAAAAAAAAAAAAAATCTTATCTACTCCGTCCATCCGTTTAACCATATCATTTTAGGAAATAATGAAAAAACAAAAGCATATAAAGGACCACACTACAGGAAACAAAACAGTATGAATTAAATTCTTTTTCTCATCAAGATGATATATGCGTTCTCGGTTCATTCATCCGTCTCTAACCATATTAACAGTTTGGATGACAAATAAACATCACTATAGGCCGTAGAAAGGTTTCAATGGTGGATATCATTATTCCCATTGTTTCCCGTGGATATCATTATTCCCACTAGAGATTTCGATACACTTCAATTTTGGGTTCATGCCCTGAAAATGGACGGAAGGCGTGGATAAGACACGTACATCTACGGTGGCCCCATAGAGATCCTTACTCTTGCTGGGTAGTAGACTGTCAGGAGTCAACACCCGGTTAAGCGTTCGAGCGTCATATATGGTGAAATTTCCCTAGCGTGAGTGTGTGAGAGTGTACATGGGTGTGTTTAAAAAAAAAAAAAAAAAAAAAAAGTACGCAATCGGCTTCCAGAAGTAAGTTTCTCATGAGTAATTCACTGCCCTTTTCGCAACGCTCTTTTGAAATAAATTATATAATCCTCGAGCGAGAAGTGTCACTCGATATTCGGGTCTTCAATTTGTAGAAATGGTTACCATGGTTCAGTGATCCATGCCGTTGGACTGATGAAACCCACCATGTATGGACCACCTCTTAAATAAATTCTGCATTGAATAATTCTAGCATTTGATGTCGGGATTTTTGTCAGTTGAATGTGGACTAGTGATGATTGACCGTCTATTTGCAAGACACAGATCAACGGGTAAGATTGTTCTGTCGAGTAGACCTTTGTGGCGTGCTCTGTTCATGGTGTGGGCCAGCCGTGCAACGTAGTGCAATATACATCACTATATCATAGGGCCCACCAATCGATCTAGAAACTGGAAACCGGAGCTTAATGCCCATGTCCTCCAGCGGAGAAAATGATTTCTTTTGCAATTTGCAGTCCAGCATACATGCGTGCGAAAGATGACTCGCTGCACACGTGTCAACGTCTCGTTTGCATGAGAGAGATTCAGACTAATCGTCAGACGACACCCATCTTGGACGTTCCTTGACCCTAAAATCCATTTGGTTCACACATCATCTTGGCCACGCATCACAAAAAAATTTACAAGTTAGAAACAAAGTATTACAAACTATCCACATCGATAGCAAGTGAAGGGCCACATGATGAGTGGGCCGCGCTGATACCTAGCTTGGGATATTCGGAACCGGACTCGGTGAGGCCAGTAAAAGATCGGTGAGGATTTGGTTGGACCAACAAACCCAATCTGAACCCCTTTTTAAGATGAATTTAGTGAAGTGAAAGATATTAAGTTAGTCTAATTGTTGACATTGTGAAGTTTTAATTGCACCATCAAAGCATGTTTGAAAGTTTCACGATTGGATTATATTCCATCAACATCAAGTGGGCTGAACCAACAAGAGCCCTCCAGGTAGTGAGCGGATTAGGTGAGACCCAGACTCACCTAAGATGCTGCGGCCCTTACCATAGGGCCCACCTTGATGTGTATATATATCTATAACCACATTGTCTATCCATTTTTATCAAAAAAATTATGTAAATCCAATTATCTAAGTGGACCATATCATAGTAAACTGTGGTGATTAACTATTAATGGTGCACAAAAGTTCTGAATCAAGCTAATATTTATTTTTTTCTTTTCATCATGCTTCCGTCACCTTACGAATAAATTAGATGGCAAATAAACACTGCAGAAATATTAAGGCGTTCCCTGTGAAGTTTTCAATAGTAGGGCATTCAATCACTACTATTTCCTACAGTATAGTCCACCTGATAATTAAATATGCTTCATTTTTGGAATAAAAGGAGGAAATGATCTAGAAAAATGGATGGATGGCGTGGATATAGAATACATGCATCAAGGTGGGCCACACAGTAAAGGTCTCACCGTCTTGTGTGAGGCCGGGGTCTCACCTAATCCGCTCCCCTCCACGTCAGGCCTCATCCACTCCTTCGTTGCCCCATCTTCATCAACGGCACCATGTTCAATCAAACCTCACCGTTTCAGGGCGTGTTTCTCCAGCCTCCTGAATCTGGCTTGGGGAATTTTCGTTGCGAGGCCGGCCTAATGGGTGCCTGAGAACTCTCACACGTGTGCAGCATTGGCATTTGTGAAGCATCTTCGCTCGTTGAGTGTGAATGCGGCGTTCCAGAACTGCCGATATTCGTTTCCCGCCCAACCTCACTACGGTGCACGTGGTGCAACCGCTGGACCACCTATTCGTTTGGTCCCTCTCCGAACAGAAGACCGTCTTTTGCCCAAAGAGTCCAACGTTTTCGACGTTCCTAACCGACCGCTTCTGTTTGCTACGGTACTTGCGACGGCCTGTTTCACGATACGTACGACTTTGTTTGTTTGCTACGATCGGTCCCGATGCATTGTGATCTTGTCAGTGCATTTTCCGATTACGCTTCATCACAGTTTTGAGCAGAGATTCACGATGGGACGAGGTGAGGATCTCACAACCAGACGTGGATTGGGTACTACACCGTCTGTCCCAGCCCGGCACATGCGGGGGCTGCGAGGGGCCTACCATGGGTTTATCCACACCGTCCATCCATTATTCTATATCATTTAAAAGCATAAGCCCAATAAAATGAGACATACAATACTTAAGGTAAATACCCAGTGCACATTGAACACTTACCATTCAAAACTTCCTAGAAGTTGCTGAAGTTTTGGATCAAACTGATATTTGTGTTTTACATTCATCCTGGTCCATGCCACCCAAATTTATTTATTTATTTATTTTTTGTTGGCTTGTTAGTACACTCAATGTCAATTCACACTTCACTGTTAGCTACCCCCATTAGGGAATCGATAGTATTGAGGTCAAATTTTGGACCACCCTCCACTCAATGCCGCAGACCTTCAACGAACCTTGATCTTGCACAAAAGGGTGAGCAAAGGAGACCCTGGCTCATCCAGGAGACCCTTCGATGCCTAAGTCGGAGTAGGGAATTTAGGTCTAAGTCGAATGTAGAGAGAGCGTGCGAGATATTGCGTCTTAAGGGCGCGTATCATTGGGCGAGATCTTCAGTCACGTACGCGTTTGAATAGTTTCGTAATTCGGCACTCGGAATATCCACATTTGTCCTCGGCCTTATCCAAACCGATACCGAATATTAGTAGTCGAGACTAGTCAAATACCATTTGCTTCGGTTCTGGGCCTCAGATTAAAATGGCCTCGGCTTCAAGCCTCGGACTAAGACTAGTACCCGGATTGACCGTTTTAATATTGAGTTCTTAAATGATGGCGGCTTGGAACTGTGATGGGCTGAGAGAGGACTCGGCCCTGTTTATCCTTCATATATTCCCGAGGTCTCTCCTTCGACCTCTGAGGTTCATAGCTGGCTTGACTTATCGAGTTGGATTTCTCTACAACAGATACCAAGACCTCATTGTTGAAACGAGGTATCTTTCACTCAATCTGCCATCCTATGAACATGTTGGAAGGCAGATAATCATCATGGCAGACTGCTTCCTGTGGTGTTGTCCACTTAAGCCTTTGAGCTACCTCCTTTTCGGGTTTATAACGTAAACTTATATGAAAAAATAAAATAAAATTTAATTTTTTAAAAAAATGATTGAACTGTGTGGATAAAACTATACATGCGGGCCTCTCATAGCCCCACGCTATTTGGAGCTCCATAAAGGCAGGGGTTATTGCTGAAACACAACTTGTTGTGACAGCGCAGCCGTGATATACGCGTTTATCCACGGCAACCATTTATTTTGCCGCATCATTTTAAAGTATAAGCCCAAAAAATAAGGTAGATACAAGGCTCAAATAGGGCATATATAAGGGATTGAATGACCATCATTAGAAACTTCCTAGAAGCTTTGGACCCATGTCCATACGACTTTAAAAAGCAGATTGCATGGCAAATAAACATCACGATGAGCTTTAAACGTTGCAGATCATCTTTTAAGATTGCCCATCTAGCAGGACTCACAATGGACGGAACCGATTCTAGATATGCACAAATCAGGTGATCCTCGCCATCTAAGTAGTAGCCTTTAGATTGACGGTGAGACATAAAAGCAAGTAACTGACAAATTAAGGGCTAGAAATTAAAGATCAATTGATATTTATGGGCATGTGTGAAAAGCATATTTTTCAGAACATGATCAATCCATAATGAGTCCCACTAGGTGGACGTCTTAGATTGATGAATAACTTGACCATTTGTAATTTCATTTTCTATTTCTTTTGAGTGTATGTATTATCTTTCATTTATAAATGCTGCAAAAGTAATATAGTCGTCCACCTTTAGAAAGTTAAAGATTGAACATAAAAGAAAATTGGTTTTAAATAATTAGCATAGATTAGATGGATAAGGTCAACAAACATTAAACATGGTTAGAACGATATCCATCCATCTGTAGTAGGGCTCTGACATTTGTACCATACATGCATTATTTTTCATTCCAATGCATCTGGTCTTTAATGCTTATTTCAATAAACAATACTCATCAGCTCAGTTACATAAACTTTCTAGTTATTAAGAGTGGAAAACGTCGTTACATTACTTTGTTTTAGTTTCCTCCTGCAAACTAAGTGGATTGTGTCTTGCCCCGCTGGAAGGCTATTGGTCTTGGAAGGGATTATGTGGGGCCAACCATAATGTATGGGTTTTATCCACACCGTCTATCCATCTTTTCAGATCATTTTAGATTCTAAGTCCAAAATTTGGGTAGATAGAAGGTGCAAGTGAGCCACACCACAGGAAGCAACTGTGATAATGACACCTAACATTAAATCCTTTATAGACCTACCATGATAATTATTTGTCATCCAACCAGTTCATAAGGTCACATAGACTTAGATGAAGCATAAACATAAATTTCAGCTTGATCTAAAACTACTTCTATGGCTCCCAAGAAATTTTGAATGACGAGCATTCAATCCCCATTGTATGGTCTACCTGATCCTTTGATCTACCTCATTTTAAGGTTCATACCTTAAAATGACCTAAAAATTGGATGAACAGTGTTGAGGTCAAAATCTGATCAGCTCTTACCTTTGTCCTACGTACTTCGCGGCGTCCCCGAGCCTTGAAGCTGCACACAAACGGTGAGTAATGGAGACCCTGGCTAAGCCAGGGGACCCTCTGATGCCTAAGTCAGGACACAAGAATCTGGGTCTAAGTTGCAGAGTAGTGGGAGAGAATAAGATATCGCTTACCTGTAGCAATGGGGTCCTCGTGTATTTATACCTAACTATGGGATGGTCTGAATCCGTCAATCAGGGCATGATCCGCTCAATCAGGAAGATTTTCGGATCATGAAGATACTGCGTGCAATCCAATGATCCAAGCTCCACATTCTGCGCATCGTGCGTATCTGTGGGCGAGGAAATCAGCCACGTCTACTTATAGTAGCTTCCAAGTTTAGTTTGAGAAGCGTCCGCCTCTGCCTCGGAGTACGCAATCGGCTCGGACCTTTCAGTAGGTAAGAATTCAGTCGGTGGTTATAGGCCTTCGTCAAACATCATCTGATGGTCTGAGCTGAACTGTTAGTTATCCATCTGATCTGGTAAACAGGTCTCGGAGTGATAAGGGGCTCGGATCTTCCTATAACAGAAGCCCCCTACTCTTCGAGGTCTACTAAGGGCTCGGAGAGTAATCATACGGAAGATCGACCGCCTCGTCTACTACTTCCTCCGAGTACGTCGTAACCCTTGTGCTTCAAATCTTTATGCTCGCGGGGTTTCCCGCCCATGAGTTCCTTCACAGTGGACGCGTGACGACGGTTTAGATTTCGAATCGCTGTTCACCTATGACTTGTTACCACGTATACTTGGAGTAATGCCTCGGATGGAGCCTTTCCTTATTTGGGTGTTGTTTTGCTTATCCGAATCGTACCGCTTGATGTTAGAGACGTACTGCCCAACAGTGCCTGAGCCAACGGTATGGGGCCACGTCAACTCTGAGGCCGATTTACGGCAATTCAGCTGCGGCCATCATTGCTGGTCATTAATGCAGGGGTTTGCCGCTGTCTATATAAACCCTCATTCGGAGATTTTACTTCACTTCTATGTGTTGTGTTCGAGCTGACATTGGAAGAGGCAATTTCCGGCGAAAGCGATTCCGGCCATCCAGGGATTTTTATTAGGCGATTCCGACCGATTAGGTATTTCTGGTGAAAGCAATTCTCGGTAACCGTCCGGTGAGTCTCCTTGCACCTCTTTACATTTTTTTCTTCTTACTTAAGATGTCGTCCAACCTAGAGACCGTTCGGGACTACGGTGACGACTCCGAGTCGGAGAGTTCTGGCAATAGGAGAGGGGCCTCCGAAGGCCCCTTCGAGGCTGTGCCCTTATACCCTCCACCCCGAAAACAGAAAGAGATTGGGGCTCGAGCTCACAAGGCTGGTAGGAAGAAATCTGCTCGAGCCTCCTGGGTCACTGCCGTCGAGGCCACTGAGATACCCGCAAGCGGGAGAGCCTCGGAGGTAGTTCCGGGAGGTTCCGTGCTTTCGGACTTTCAAATAGAGTGGATCCACACGGAATTTCAAATCCTAGACTTCATTCGAATAAGGGCCCCTGGGCCCCTCGATACCACTGGTGCACCTGCTAAGGGGGAAGTCGTCATTTTTCTATGCGCACTGCGATGTGGGGTTCGACTTCCTCTGTATCCCTTCATCCGAGCCATGACTGCGCACCTTGGATTGGCTCCTGGGCAACTAACCCCCAACGCCTGGAGGGTGCTCGTCTCTGCTTACATCATCTGGCGGCAAGTCGGGAATTCGGAGCGACTCCGGGGGAGCTGATGAGCCTATACCTGGTTAAGCACGACAACAACGAGCCATGGTATTACTTCGTGACCCGAAGCAGTAAGGGGTTAGGGCTAATTTTGAATCTTCCATCCTTCAACAAAGATTGGAAGAATAAATGGTTCTGGGCTGCGAGCGAATGGGAGACACCTGTAGCCGAAATCGGGACTCTGACGGTTTGCGTTCCCACTCGATTTACAAAACCAGGTCGGACCAATTAATTTTCTTTGTCTTCATATTACACCTCTTATCGTGCTGGTCGGACTGAACTTTTTGTTCTTCCTCTTAACAGACTTTCCTAGAGGTTCACCCGTCCTTGATTCGGACAAGAAGAACCGAGTTGCCAAGGCGAAGGCGAGGTCGGGGGAGCTTCGTTCCTGGTCAAATCTGATCACTGCCACCAATCTTCATTGGTCTAGGCTGTGCAGGTCCCAACCTCTCCCGACATCTTTCAGTAAGTCTCTGTTCATTTTGGTGGGATCGGACTTATCCATTAGGGCACTAACTCGTCATTCCTGAAGGTATGGCTGAGGCATCTGGCCTTCGAAGGAGGAAGGCGGCCCCGACGATGAAGGAACTATTGAGGCCTGTGACCCGAACGAAGACCACTGTTCGAAGAAGGCAAGCAACTCCTCACGGGGAAGGTCCCTCTGGTCCGAGTGTAGCGGCTATGACTCCAGTTACGGCCGTAGTCGCGACTATGCCTGCAGCCATGGTCATTACGGCCCCATCTCCTGCCCCGATGACTCCTGCTGCAGCGCTTGCTGAGGGTCATGTCTCAGCGGTCGTTACTCTAAGTCCCGCAACCATAGCCCCTTCCATTCCGCCCGTAATCGTTCCTCCCGTTGGGGAGGCTCATCTGTCGGCTCCTTGCATAGCTATTCCTTCATCATCTGAGCGAGAGGAAGCCGTTCGGATGGCCGACGCCATGATTACCCTGCCCGAGGTTGGCGATGACCTTAGAGTCGAGGCTCAGGCCTCGGCTGGTAGCGGAACTGGTTTTGCAGAGGCTGCAAACTCCGCTCATGTGGGGATGAGCGGAGGGAAGTTCGCACCAGGCTATCATCTTTCCTGCTTGACTCCCTGGGCCGTGAAGCACGCCCTTGAGGAGAGTATAGCTAACCTACTCGCCAAGTCGGACAGCTCCTTTCTGAATGATCTGGTTTTCATTATTTACACGGTACTTTCGTCGACTCTCGTCGTTTTTCTTATACTTGCAGTTTCCTGGTGTTCATTCGTTTATTTTTATGTAGTCCGTCCCGAAGCTTTTATCGGTTCGGGAAAGAGCGCGGGAGTTGAAAAAAAGGGAAGCTGAGCTGGAGGCCCTCAAAGCCTAAATGGGAGCCTTGCGGGATGAGAGCACCTCCCTCCGCATTGAACAGGACGAGCTGCGTCGTCAGCTCGAGAAGGCAAAGGCTGGGGAACTACGTTTGTAGGGGGTTGTGGTCGACCTTTAAACTGGAGAGTTGCAGCTGAAAGGGGTCGCAGATGACTTCAAGGCTCGGTGTGATGCGGCGAACGTCGAACTAACCCGTGCTAGGGCTCAGGTAGACTCGCTGGCTCAGGAGAACATCCGACTAGGCGAAGCTCTTGAGCGAGCCAAAGTCAAGACTGCGGAAGAGTGGAATCAAGCCGTCGCTCAGGCGAGAGAAGCTCAGCAGGCTGAGGACAAGGCTTCTCTGGCTGAAGCGGTGACCGTAACGGTAGAAGCTTTCAAAATATCCAAGGAGAGGGATGCTGAGGTCGCTAAGTTTTACGACCGCGGCTATGACGATTGCATCGAGGCGGTCCTGGGTTTATATCTGAACCTTAACCTCGACTCTTTACTCTCTGAGGAAGTTGAGTTGCTTGTAGATAGAGTCCGTTCGGAACAAGCTCCAAATGCCCAAGCTCCTCCGCCACCTGTGTAGCTCTGACTACTTTTCCCTCTTTTATTTTGTGAACTGGTTGAAACTCCTCTCTTTTTTTTTCTTTTTTTTGGTTCTGATGAAGGCTTGTGGATGATGATTTTTTTACCCTCTGGAGAGGGCTTATGAATGATGATCTTCCTCAAATGTTAATTCATAGTTGATTTCCGAATGTCTATTGTAGACTATTTGATCACCGGACTGATTCGTTGATAGGCTGATTTTCTTTAGGACATGGCCGAGTCGACCCTTTGATGGGTCAGCCTCTTTCCAATGCTTCTTTGCAGAATTTTTGAGGTCGTTATGGCCTGTTTATTGAGTCCGAACCCCAGGGGGTCGGCTCATCCCACAATTGGCGAGAACCTCCCACTTTACCCATTAATTTGTGAGCCGACTCTTATGTTAGGGGAGTCGGGTTAGCGTTTAGGCTTTTCCCCTAACTTGGGGATAGATACCATGTAGAACTTTTTTTGGGATAATGTACTAACCCCCTCGAGGGATTAATCCATTAAGTCCGCTCCTACATATGAGAGGCAACTTTTCCTTGATAGATGATTTGTTCATGTGGATGAGAAGAGGCGAATTTTATTAGGAGCCTTAAAGGCTTGTCACTCGGAGGCGTACAATTTGCTGAAGGCCTTAAAAGCTTGTTGCTCGGGGGCATGCATTTATTGAGAGCCCTTAAAGGCTAGCCCGTCATGGATAATATACTTTCAGATGTTCGGCATTCCAGGGATGGGGAAGCTAATGACTCTCGAGGTCTTCTAGGTGGTAGGAGCCTGTCTTGATTGATCGGACGACCCGATAAGGTCCTTCCCAGTTTGGTCCAAGTGTACCAGCCCCCGGCTCGATGGTATTCTGAAACACTCGACGAAGGACTAAGTCCCCTGGTCGGAATCGCCTAGCCTTGACTCTCGAATTGTAGAACTGTGCCACTTATTGATGTCGAGCTGCGATTCGGAGCTTCGAGATATCTCTAACTTCTTCGAGCAAATCCAGGTTTGCGGCAATCTGCTCGAAGTTCTGTTTTTCTTGGTAGCCCCTGACTCGGGCTATAGGGAGACCAATTTCCTCCGGCACCACCCCCTCTGAGCCGTAGGAGAATGAGAATGGTGTTTCGCCCATTGAGGACTTAGCTGTAATCCTGTAGGCTCGGAGAACGAACGGAAGTTCTTCGGCCCAACTGCCCTTTGCTTTTTCCAGTTTTGTCTTGAGATGATGTTTGATGACCTTATTGATTGTCTACACTTGTCCATTTGACTAGGGATGTCGGGGAGAAGAGTATGCACTCGTGATACCGAACCCTCGACACATGCCTCGAAATTTGTCGTTGTCTAACTGTCGGCCATTGTCTGATATGATAGTTCACGGAATCCCGAACCGACAAACGATGTTTTTCTAGACGAAGTCAATCACCTTCTACTCCGTAATTTTGGCGACGGGCTCAGCCTCGGCCCATTTGGTGAAGTAGTCAACAACGACAATGGCGAATTTGACTTGTCCTTTCCCCGTGGGTAGAGGGTTGATGCTGTCGATTCTCCATTGAACGAATGACCAAAGACCGCTCATAGGGGTCATTTCTTCTGCGGGTTGTCTCGGTACGGCCGCGAATCTCTGGCATTTATCACATTTTCGGATGTAATCTTTGGAATCCTCCTTGATAGTTGGCCAGAAGTACCCTTATCTAAGTATCTTCAGGACTACTTGCCGGAATGATTTCCGCAGATTCCTTCATGAATTTCTCGCATGACATATTCCGCCTCGTCGGCCCAGAGACACCTAAGGTAGGGCTGAGAATGTCTCTTCTTGTACAAGATACCATCCAGGATGATGTATCAGGCTACTCGAACTCTGAGCCGTCTGAATTTCAGCCTGTCCGAAGGGACCTCATCTTTAGTGAGATAATTAAAGATCGGGTTCATCCAGCTCGGACTTGCTCGGACTGGGTTGACTTCCTTCTCCTCCCTGCTGATGCTAAGTTGCTCTATGAATTCGACGGGGATGATTCGCGGGATCTTCCCCTCCACGACTGAGGTGAGCCGCACTAGGGCGTCGACCCATGAATTTTCTGCTCTCGGAATTTGGTGAATCATGCAATTCCAAATTTTTTCAATTAATTTCCTCACCTCATCAAGATAAGCGATCATCCTTGTTTCCTTAGCCTCGTATTCGGCAGAGATATGATTTACCACTAGCTGGGAGTCGGATCGTACTTGGAGAGACTGGACACCAAACTCGGTGTCAATCTGAGTCCGGCTAGCAAAGCTTCATATTCTGCCTCATTATTCGAGGCTTTGAACCCTAATCTGATTGCGTATTGAACGATCATGGAGTTGGGAGCGATCAAGACGATTCCGGCCTCGACCCCTTTGACATTGGATGACCTATCCACATAAAGAACCCATCCTGGATTTGATACTATTTTTTGGTCACTCGGAAGGGCGGCTGGGCTTATCTCAACCTCAGTTCTGATCTCTCTGGTGCTCGGGGTAGTGAATTCGGCGATAAAGTCGGCTACAGCTTGACCTTTGATTGCCGTTTTTGGACGGAACTGAATGTTGAACTCGCCAAGTTCGATGGCCCACTTGATCATCCGACCTGACACCTCGGGCCTCTGAAGAACTTGTCTGAGGGGGGAGTTTGTCAACACGATCACAGAATGAGCTTGAAAATATGGGCGTAGTCTCCCAGCAAAAACAATGAGGCTGAGCGCTAGCTGTTCCAGGGGTGAGTATCTTGTTTCTGCCAGTACCATAGTCTTGCTCACATAATAAACTGGGTGCTGTTTACCTTCGACTTCTCGGATCAGAGCCGAGCTGACTACCGAGGCTGAGACCGCGAGATAGAGGAATAGAGGTTCACCTTCTTCAGGTTTGGACAACAGTGGGGGTGAGCCCAGGTAATGCTTCAGTTGTTGGAAGGCCTGTTCACATTCTAATGTCCACTCTACCTTCTTGTGACCTTTCAACTGTTGGAAGAAGGAGAGACACTTATCCGTCGCTTTGGATATAAAACGTCCGAGTGCCGCGACCCGTCTTGTGAGGCATTGTATTTCCTTGATAGTCCGAGGTGAACTTATGTCAAGGAGTGCTCTGATTTTATCGGAGTTTTCCTCGATACCTCTCTGGCTGACCTAGAAACCGAGAAATTTTTCCGAGCCAACTCCGAAAACGCATTTTGTTGGATTCAGCTTCATCTGGTATTCTCGGAGGATGGCGAACGTTTCTCCAAGATCCGTCAGATGATCGACGGCTTTGATATTTTTCACTAACATGTCATCAACATATACCTCCATTATGTGTCCGATCTGCTTGGAGAACATCTAATTTACTAGCCTTTGATACGTTACCCCAGCATTTTTCAGGCCAAATGGCATGACCCGGTAATAGTAAAGTCCCTTGTTTGTGATAGAGGTAGTCTTCTGCCTGTCTGGGGGGTGCATCGCGATCTGATTATATCCAGAGTAGGCATCCAGGAAAGAGAGTAATTCATGACCTGCCGTGCTGTCTACTAGCTGGTCGATCTGAGGCAACGTAAAACTGTCTTCCAGACAAGCTTTGTTTAAATCCGAGTAATCCACGTAAACTCGCCACTTTCCATTGACTTTCTTCACCAGCATTATTGTTTAAATCTTGTGTCGAGCAGAACAGAAACCTCGTCGGCTATTGCTTCATACCGTTCAGCATCGAATGGCCTTCTTTTCTACTTGATTGGTTTATGATCTGGATCTACATTCAGCCTGTGGACCATGACTTCTAGGGAGATCCCGGGCATATCTCTGTGAGACCATGCAAAGATGTCCCTATGTTGTCGCAGGAATGTTAGGACTTCGTGCCGTTGTTCAGGATTTAGTGAAGTTCTGAGCTGAACTACTCTGCTCGGATCAGCTTCATCAAGCGGCACTTTCTCCAAATCTTCCACGAACGAGCCTTCCACAGACCCTCTGGGGTCTAGGACGTTGATAGTGAGCGCCTGCTTAACCGACCCCTTCCTTACCACCACTGTATAACATCTTTGAGCTTCCTGCTGGTCGCCTTAGAGGTAGCCTATCCCGCCTTCGGCGGGAAACTTCATTATTAGGTGATAAGTAGAGACGACTGCTCTCATTGCATTGAGGGAGGGTCTGCCCAGGATAACATTGTGTACTGATGGTACATTGATGACTAAGAAGTCCACCATAAGTGTGACTTAATGTTGTCCTTCTCCCGCAGTCATGGGAAGAGAAATGGCTCCTTCGAAAATTACTCTTTCCCTGGCAAAGCCGTGCAGGGGAGTCTTCACGGGTCTGAGATGAGACCGTGGAATTCTCATTCTTTCAAAAGTTTCTGAGTAGATCACATCGGTGGAACTTCCGGTGTCGACCAAAATGCGATATACTTTACGATTTGTGATAGTCATGATGACTACCAGAGCATCGTCATGCGGGTGCTGAATCCCGCGCGCATCTTCTTCCATGAAGGTCAGAGTGCAAGATCTGACCCGAAGTTTCTTACTAGGCCGCTCGGTTAAATGGACATAGTGTTCCATTTCAGACTTTCTGGAGTGACCCTTTCATGCCCTATTCGAATCTCCTCCACCGGACGAGCCCCCAAAGATGGTATGTATTTCGGCGGGCTCCTCCGTGGCATTGTTTGGCTGCTCTTGCTCCCTTTCCCTTCTCCGATCAGCTTTCCCTTCCTTCGTGTACCGACGCAGGTGACCTTTTCGAATGAGAGCTTCGATCTCATCTTTAAGGTCTATACAGTCGTCCATATTGTGGCGGTAATCTCGGTGGAAGCGGCAGTACTTGCGTTTGTCTCGATGGTCCGGATCGGCCCTCATGCAAACAGGCCAGTTCAGCAGTTTTTCTCCTCGAATGTCTAATAAGATTTGCTCGGCGGAAGTGTTAAGGGGGGCGTAGGAACGAAATCTTCCCTCTGGCCTTCTATTCGGGTGACGATCGCGAGGGGTGTGATCGTCGGTCCCCTTGTTAGGCGGCTGAGAATCCTCGTTCCTGGGTCTCTTCCCCTTACCGTTTGTCTCAGTCACTTGAACATTTTTACGGGCATTAGTGAACTCCTCCGCGTTGGTATATTTTTGAGCTCTGGCGATAAGTTCGGCCAGCGTTTTTGGCGGGTTCTTCCCTATGGAGAAAGTAAACTTCCCCTCTTTTAGACCACTAATCATGGCGGCGAGCACCATTTTGTCGTCGTAGTCCTCTACCAACAGTGCGTCCTCGTTGAAACGAGTAATGTAATCTTTTAATGATTCCTTCGGCCCTTGCTTGATGGCCAGTAAGTGAGTATTGGGTTTTCGACTTCTCTTACCATTAATGAACTGGGTAAGGAATAGTCGGCTCAACTCTGCGAAGTAATTGATGAAGTTTGGTTTGAGCTGTTTGTACCAACTTCGAGCGGACCCCGTAAGTGTGATTGAGAACCCTCGGCACATCATTGCGTCTGTCGCCGTCTGGATCTGCATCAAGGAACGGTAGGCTTCCACGTGTTCAGAAGGGTCCCCGAACCCAGAATATTGGATGACAGGAGGTATTCGGAACAAAAGGATGGACAATGTTGATGAAACACATGCATTAATGCAGGGCCTACAAATGTACTGGATTTCGAAATCCACCAAAAACCCCATAGTATCTACCATTAGGACTGAATCATATGAAACATAAATTAATCCTAATCCTTCCCGTTGTCTCCAAACATCGCAAGAAATTTACATGGGACCAAATGCAATTCCATTCCTCCTAATCCTATTTTCCAAATAGGCCATGGCTATTCAAGTAAAGATTTCAATATAAAAAGTTGTCATTTCCATCTCAAATTTCTTATTTTCACATTTCTAAAGCAAAATGCATAGAAGTCCATTTACTTGCATTTTAAATGCATCTATGTTCATTTAAATTCACTTTGAAGAGCATGCATGCACTTATTTCCTATGCTTCGACACGCCTAAGTGCTTAATGCAGTTTATTTCACCAATTACTCTGATTCTGTAAAGGAAATGTGTGATTATTACAATTTTAACATGAATAATTAGAATTTTAACAAGAATAATTACTCAAATACAAATAATCAGGAGAGAAAAAATATAAGCATTGCGGTTTTTTATAGCATCCGGGTGAAAATATCGTACCCAAACACAACCATCAATATATTTTTGTAATAGTATAATATTAAAGTAATACAAAAACACTATTAGTGAGAATTTATGCCGATGAAACAAAACAGGGATAACCAGTTAAATGCAGAAGTTGTTAGAAGGCCAGTAAAATAATTTATAATCATTGCATATTTTTTCTACATTTAATTAGTTACGGTGAAACAAAGGAGCCCTCAAATGAATTTAATAAAGTGAGCTTCATGTACCAAAAAATTCATTACATCACCGCACATATCTACATTCCCGTGGATGAAAATAAAGGAGTCATATAGTGGACATGGCTTTCTTATTTAAATGAGAACTACCCCATTGTCTCTTTCTTGCCTGTCTTTCTCCACCACTCGATGGAAGCTGAGACTTTTCCACCCTCAGAATTTATTTATTTTTAATTTTTAGCGCGCATGGACCATCCATTAATAGCTTGTGTCATATCAGTGACTTGACCAGCTAAACCACGGGCCCTACTTGCTTTAGTCTGGATCTTTAGGTGGCCCACACAACAAATGAATGGATCTCACAATAAACAGATCGTAAAAATCTCTACATCATTTTGTGACAATTTCTGTTCTCCAGGAATATTTGGATCCCTTGATAAGGATAATCTCACCGTTAAGATCGCACGCACAAGATTTATGTAGATCCATTCATTAGGTGGACCACACAATACGATTAAATCAGTATATGAGTAGCCGGTATGATGATTTTATTCGCCCACTGGTTTTAAGGTGGGTCATATATACGTGAAATGCTGGCCTATGATATGAATTCATTGGACCTGAACGTCATGGTCCGTGCAAGTGGATTGAATATGGACACCGGAATTTTCACGGCGAAGTTCATCACGACTTTTGATTTTGACCCAGTAGTTGTTTTTCAAGCGAAATTACTAAAATGCCCTTAGATATTTTCTTTACTAAAATTTGTGGAGTCCAGCATCGTGGGCGAACGTTGCAGTGCATGACATTTACCCTATCCAACAGGTGTACCGGACGTGATGATAGGACCAAAAAGAAAAATAATAATAATAATAAAATCAAGAGAATACAATCACCAAGTGGGCCATTTGCGATTTTGAAGATTTTCGGTGGTGTATATTGTTTTATGGTGTTGGCCCACCTTATCACAAGTTCAGCCTCAATCTTTATTGGCATGGTCATCTTGGTTGGGTGCACTTATTGGACAGGTTACATGTTATACACACACACACACGGTAGATCCGGCAACGCTACGCTTGAACGCTTATAGTAAGAGAACAAAATGGATGAGGGCGTTTTAGTCCTTTCAATATACTGAAGTGTACTTACCCCGACGTTTCAAAAGTCAAAGCAGTGTTTGGTAAATCAAAGTTCTGGAAGAAAAGTCTGGTAGAAATTCTTTAATATAAATTTACCTCTTTTTTTCTTTTTTTCTTTTTTTTTTCCTTCCGAGAAAAAGATACGATTTTAATTAGTTTTTTCTTTTGTTTATTTTTTTTTGAAAAAAAAATCCTCAGACACTGAATTGACACGGATTGGCCATTGACCCGCAACTAACGGGTCGTTTGACACCTTGGATTGGAGGGGTTCAAGAGGGAGATTCAAATTCCCTCGGTTATTTGGCAGCATAAAGCAACTAGGGATTGCCAATCCAGGGGGTTCCCAATCCCCTCTTTGAAGGGTCTGTAATCCACGGTGAGAGCTCGGATTACACCTAAAATCATTTCGGTAGTTGCAGGTATAAATGTATGTCACTGTACACTATCATTCTACTGGGCACATGGCCCACTAATGATGATCAGCACTGTCCAAACATTGTTCATGTAGATCAGCACCATCCAAATATTGTCCAGCATCATCCAAACATTATCCATATTAATCAACGATTAAAAATCGTTAGTTAGTCACTCAGACATGATCTTGTGCTTGCAGTCCATCTGAGACTTGAAATTTCATCGTTTTTAAGCAAAGCATATATTTTAGCGGGCTTATCACAACCATAGTGTCAAAAATTATATATGTCACTAATTAGGGATATTAAAGTTGATTTAGTAATTAAATTCAAAACCCTATAAACATACCATGTATAGGTATTTTTGAATTAAAGTTGATTCACACTCCAAGGTGCCAAACACACCGAGAGGATTGCCAATTTAGGGGGTTTCCAATCCAAGGGGTTGCGAATCCAGAGGGTTCCAAATCCACGCTCCCAAATAGGCCCTAAGCCAATTACTAGTAGTGGACGCTATGTGGGTCCCACATTGATGTATAATTTCAACCCTGCTGTCTTTTTATTTTTCCAAATTATCTTATAGTATTAGCTTTAAAATGAAGCAGATTTAAATCTCAAGTGGACCATATTACGAAAAAACAATATTGATTGATAGCCCATTATAAAAAACCTTCTTGAAAGACATAAAAGTTTTGGATTAAGCTGATATTTATAATTTTTTTCTTCATCCAGGTTTGTATGAACTAATCAATGTGGACATTCAATTACTACTGTTTTTCTACCACACGGGGCACCTGAGATTTAGGTATGCTTCATTTTCGAAATCAAGCCCTGAAAAGATACGTAACCATAATTGGACAGTACGAATAAAACACATAAATCATGGTGGGGCCACATAGTACTGAGCACTAGCCACCAGCGTCACTAGCAAAAGCTCATCATGTATAAAGGATTTGATCAGTTTGAATTTTCAAAACATTGTATTACCGTACAAATGGATGGCACAATGATTAGAATGCCTTTGGCCATTTTTATTTTTATTTATTTATTTATTTTTATTCTTATTTTAAAAAAAATGTTGTTGTTAACCCGTTATTGTGATTTGTGTATAACCCTATCTTGATGATAAAACATGGTCCAAAAATTTTGCTGGACCAATTATTAGGTGGGCCAGGTGGAGTTACTGATTTTTGGCAGGAGCCTGTTGTTTTCAATGATGTGCTTCACTTAACGATTGTATCAGCCTGATTTTTGGCTTATATGATAATTATGTTGGGTCCACCTATTCGATGGGTTGGATGGATAAACACATAATCTGGGCCCCACAATGCTTGGCTCTACAATTTTCGTTTGAGAAAATAATTTAATGGCATTTTTTAAATACGTCATCTATTATCCTTCTGACAAAATAGTCAAAGGCTTTGTTTCATAAATCCAGTTTTTAACTATAAAAATCTAAAAATACATTATTTATAAGATCTTATATCAATGATAAAATTACAAGAGATGTTGAACATTCTATAAAATATCTAAATAGAAACAGAGGTTAGACTCTGGAGTCTCGGTTCCCCAATCGCTTCAACGAACTCAGTTTGTAGATGTGCGGCCCATAGTTGGTGTATTCAAGCCATTGATCTGATAAACCCATCATGGATGGACCAACCATGGCCCTAGATCTACAAACCAAACCATGGTCTATAGTTTGGATCATATTTTCTAGATGGCCGTTCATTCTTCCTGATGTTGTGGCCCATCTGATGATTAGATGAGTATAACTTTTAAAAGCCTCCCGTTTTGACAAAGCACTTGCTCTCTTAGACGCGTCCGATGCCATGTACGCACTAAGATGAACGCTACATGCAGCTAGTTGCACGAAATTCTCATGCAGCAGATTGCACGCTGGTTCCGGATGAAAAGGTGGGACGCGGATTGCGTCCTCGTAGGGCTGTGCAGGCCGACCGTCATGTATATGCTTTATTCAATCCGTCTGTAAGCTTCTTCTTCTTTTTCTTTTTTTTTTTTTTTTTTTTTTTTCAGGTTACTTAAGATAACGGGCATCAGGGATTCAACGCCTACTATTAAAAACTTTTAGAGCCGCAGAATTTTGATGAAACTGATATTTGTATTTTACCTTCCTACACCTCAAAGTGACCTTATAAATAGGTTGGATGACAAATAAACATCACAGTGGGCCCTTGGGAGGTTTCAACTGTCAGCGTCACTATCACCACTGATTTACGTCGTGTGGTCCAATTGAGCCTTGTATCTAACTCCTTGTGCTCATGAGCTAAAATGATTTGTCAAAATATAATGATGGGTGGATAAAACGCATGTTTCAAGGTAGCCAATCCGTGTCGGGGCGGTAAATTTCACGCACAAGTCCCAAGACTTTACTCATTTTTACTAGACAGATTCTGGGAAGTCGTTGACGTGGAACAGTGCACCAATCAGCTTTTCAATTTTATATAAAACAGCGTATCAGAAAGTTTTGGAACGTTGGAATTCATTCCCACGGCTTCGCGTGGTGTGGTACACTTTAGGCTTGATCTATAATCCTGGACAAGTTCATTGGGTCTGTTTGGCTAGTTCGGCATATCTTAGGATTTTACCATCTCATCTCTCCTCGTCTTTCGTGATGAGTTTTTTTTTTACTCATCTTCGACCAGTCGTGAGCCCTGCTCGACCGGTCGAAGGCTAGTGGTCGACCAGTCGAAGGTTCGAGTCGTGACACGACTCAAAGTCTAGCAAGTTTTCTTTTACTATTTTTTACTGTAGCTACGATTGATCGAAGGGATGACTCAACTGATCGAAGGGGTCTTACGACCAGTCGAAGACTCGACTAGTCGTAGGTTACGCAGTTTGTTACGCGATTTTGCACGAAACTACGGATTTGAGTCATTTCGCAACTGGGATGCGTAAAAGAGTTTTCCAAAACTATAAAATGGGTTGCCTAGGGTTTTCTAGGTACGGCAAGAGAGTTTCCGAAAGCTTTACAAGGGATTTGCTAAAGGTTTTAGGGCTATCAAAGGTGAGAGAGAGAGAGGAAGAGAGAGAGGAAGCTAATAGAAGGGAGGTTCAGCTCGTGGAGGTTATCTACTGTGCAATCTATATCTCAGCTCTTCTATGTCCTCGTAATCGGTTAGATCTCTCCGTTTTCTCTATTTCTTTTATTGTTTATCCACTCCTGCGTGAGTGAAGAAAGGTTGTAACGTTCTACTTCATAGTGGATTGTTGATCTGGACGAGGTCCCGTGGTTTTTACCTCTTTGAGGGTTTTCCACGTAAAAATCTCTTGTGTGGTGTGTGATTGATGCATTGATTGTTTTCATTGCTTTATTATCCATAATTCTGGTTTGTTCTGGAGGGCTAGATCCTAAGGTTTTGTGCAAGACCCCCAACAAAGTGGTATCAAAGCTAAGTTTATTGAACGAGTAGGATCGGTTTGAAATTATGAAAGGTGGCTCATCAAGGATGATCAGCCTCAATGGCTTTAACTGGACTATATGGAAGGCTAAGACGGAGGACTTGCTTTATTACAAGGACTTATATTCTCCAATTTTAGGCACATCAGCAAAATCCATGAATATGACTGATGGTGATTGGAAGAAGATGGACCGAAAGGCGGTAGGGTTTATTAGACAATAGTTGGATGATTCTTTGTTCCACCATGTGTCCACGAAAACCTCAGCCGTTAGCCTATGGCTAAATTACAAGGACTGTATGAGAGGAAGACAGCCGGTAATAAAAATTTTCTGATAAGGCGACTTGTGAATCTCAAATTCAAGGATGGTGGTTTTGTAGCCGAGCACATGAATGAGGTCAGCAATATAGTGAACCAACTCACCTCCATGAAGATGGTCCTGGATGATGAATTGCAGGCTTTACTATTGCTTTGTTCATTGCCTGACAGTTGGGAGACATTGGTGGTGTCTCTAAGTAACTCCGCGCCAGACAGAAAGATATCCATGGAACAGGTAATCAGTTGTCCCTTCAATGAGAAGACAAGGAGGAAGTCTCATGGGTCTACTCAGCAAGAGGCCCTTATGACATAGGAATGGAGGAGAGGAAAGAACAGAAAGGGCGAGAAGGCCCGAGATAAATCAAGAGACAAGTCGAGCAACAGAAAAGATGTTGAATGTTGGAATTGTGGCAAGAAGGGCCACTACAAGCGTGAATGTCGTGGTAAGAAGAACGATAAGAAAGGAAAAGGGAAGGAAGATGAATCAAATTCCACTGCGGTCGCTTCAGATGGCGACGTTGTAGTTATTCTTTCTGCAGATCATGACGTATGTCTCACGGTTACGAGTCAGGACACCGACTGAGTGGTTGAATCGGGAGCTTCGTTTCATGCGACTCCACGCAAGGACTTCTTCACAAGCTACAAGTCAGGTGACTATGGGACTGTGAAGATGGAAAATTCTGGCGTATTAAAAATTGTGGGAGTCGGTGATATTTATGTGAAAACTAATGTGGGTTGCACATTGGTTCTTAGGGATGTGAGGCATATCCCAGACCTTCGCCTCAACTTGATGTCGACGGAAAGGTTGAATGATGATGGCTATGAAAGCCGGTTTGTTGGTGGGCGATGGAAACTCATCAAGGGTTCGTTGATCGTTGCCAGAGGGAAGAAGTATTGCACCCTGTACAAGGCAAGTGTCAGTATGTGCAAGGGTGGATTGAACGCAGCGGAAGATTCGGCTATTGACATGTGGCACAGGCGTCTAGGCCACATAAGTGAAAAAGGGCTTCAGGTACTAGCAAAGAATCGGCTCCTTCCAGACGTGACAGGTATACCTTTCAAAACCTGTCTTGATTGTTTATCAAGGAAACATCATAGAGTTTCATTCGTTAAAACTGCTTCTCATATTAATAAAGTGCATGCATTAGATTTGGTTTATTCTGATGTTTATGGTCCTATGAAGACAAAAACCTTGGGTGGGGCATTGTATTTTGTTACTTTTATAGATGATGCATCTAGGAGGGTTTGGGTTTATGCTTTGAAATCCAAGGACGAGGTCTTTGGTGTGTTTAAATTGTTTCATGCTATGGTCGAGAGAGAGAGACAGGTAGATCATTGAAGTGCATCTGCACTGACAATGGTGGTAAATACATTGGCGACTTTCATGAGTACTGCAAGTCCCTGGGTATACGGCATGAACAGACAGTTCCTAAGACCCTCCAGCATAATGGTGTAGCTGCGCGAATGAACCGCACCATTGTTGAGAGAATCAGATGTATGTTATCCCATGCAAAATTGTCGAAGACGTTCTGGGGAGAAGCAATGCACATGGCGGTGTATTTGATAAACAGGTCTCCATCAGCCCCGTTGAATGGAGAAGTACCTGAGAAGGTGTGGACTAAACATGATTTATCGTACAGTCATCTCAGGGTGTTTGGATGCAGGGCATCCGTTCACGTACCAAAGGACGAGAGGTCCAAGCTTGATATGAAGATCAGGCAGAGTGTGTTCTTAGGGTACGGTGATGAAAAATTCAGTTATAGGTTGTGGGATCCGACCGATAGGAAGCTCGTCAGGAGCAGAGATGTGGTTTTCTTTGAAGATCAGTGTATAGAAGACATTGGTAAGCTAGAGAAGAACTAGCTTAGCTCAGGTGAACTAGAGGACACGGATCCGGTTACTCCTCCCGTGGTGCCTGATGACGGGAGAGTGCAGCAATGTGCAGAGGACGAGGGAGTTCCTTCAGAAGATGGACCTGTTGAGCCACAGGAGAGGAGGTCATCTAGGGACAGACAGCCGTACAAGAGGTACTCGCCACATAAGTACATTATGCTAACCGATTGGGGAGAGCCAGAAGATTATTCTGAGGCCCTAGCCGACAAGCATAAGGGGGAGTGGTTGAAAGTTATGCAAGAGGAGATGAAATCTTTGCATAAGAACTACACCTATGACATGGTGAAATTGCCTAAGGGCAAGAAAGCTTTGAGCAACAAGTGGGTGTTCAGAAAGAAGATTGAGCAGAAGAATTCACAGACAAGGTTCAAGGCCAGACTTGTGGTGAAAGGGTTTGGTCAGAGAAAAGGCATAGATTTCGAGGAGATATTCTCACTAGTGGTGAAGATGACATCTATACGGGTGTTGCTTGGGTTGGTGGCTAGCATGGATCTGGAGATAGAGTAGTTAGATATTAAAACTGTCTTTCTCCATGGTGACCTAGAAGAAGTGATCTACATGCACCAACCAGAGGGGTTCGAAGTCAAGGGCAAGGAGCATATGGTGTGTAGGCTGAAGAAGAGCTTGTATGGGCTGAAACAAGCTCCATGACAATGGTACAAGAAGTTCAACTCGTTTATGTTGAAACATGGATATGACAAAACAGAGTTAGACCACTGTGTGTTCACGCGCAAGTTCTCAGATGATGATTTCTTAGTTCTGCTATTATACGTTGATGACATGCTCATCATGGGAAAAGACATAAAGAAGATGGACAGGCTGAAACAGGAGTTGGGTAAGTCTTTTGAGATGAAAGACTTGGGCCCAGCTAGACAGATCCTAGTGGAGATAACCCGTGACAGAAGCAGCAGGAAGCTCTGGCTGTCACAAGAGCGGTATATTGAGAAAGTCCTAGAGCGATTTAATATAAATGCAGCGAAGCCGGTCAGTACTTCACTAAATGGTCACTTCAGATTGAGCGACAGGCAGTGTCCCAAGACGAAGGCAGTGGTGGAAGAGATGCAGAAGATACCCTACGCGTCAGTAGTAGAAAGTTTGATGTATGCTATGCTGTGTACACGCCCAGACATAGCATATGCAGTTGGTGTTGTCAGCCGGTATCTTGTCAATCCTGAAAAAGAGCATTGGGCAGCGGTGAAGTGGATACTGCGGTATCTAAGAGGCTCATCCAGGTTGAGCCTATGCTATGGTGACGGTAAACCTGTGTTAGAGGGCTACACAGATGCAGATATGGCAGGTGACATAGACTGCAGGAAGTCTACATCGAGGTTCATGTTCACGTTTGCAGGGGGAGAGGTTTCTTGGTAGAGCAAGCTACAGAAGGTCGTAGTGTTGTCGACGACAGAGGCCGAGTACATTGCAGTCACAGAGGCATGTAAAGACATGCTTTGGATGAAGAGGTTCCTACAGGAACTTAGCTTGAAGCAGGAGGAGCATGTGGTCTATTGCGATAGTCAGAGTACTATACACTTGAACAAGAATCCAAGTCAGCATTCTAAGTTGAAGCACATAGAGATTCGGTATCACTGGATCAGGGATACTTTGGAATAAAAGGAGTTACAGGTTAAGAAGGTCCATACGGACGATAATGGGTCAAACATGATGACCAAGGCTTGGCTCAAGGGCAAGTTTGAGGTTTGTAGAAACCTGACTGGCTTGAAGAAGGTGGATCCCTCCTGGGTCAAAAGGGGGGAGATTTGATGGGTTTTTTTACCTATCTTCTACCGGTCGTGAGCCCTGCTCTATCGGTCGAAGGTTGGTGGTCGACCAGTCAAAGGTTCGAGTCGTGACGTGACTCAAAGTCCAGTGAGTTTTTTTTGCTGTTTTTTACTGTAGCTACGACTGGTCGAAGGGATGGCTCGACTGGTCAAAGGGGTCCTACGACTAGTTGAAGACTCGACTCGACTAGTCGTAGGTTACGCAGTTTGTTCTGCGATTTTGCGCGAAACCGCGGATTTGAGTCCTTTCGCAACTGGGATGCAGAAAGGAGTTTTCCAAAACTATAAAAGGGGTTGCCTAGGGTTTTCTAGGTACGGCAAGAGGGTTTCCTAAAGCTTTACAAGGAATTTGCTAAAGGTTTTAGGGTTATTAAAGGTGAGAGAGAGAGGAAGAGAGAGAGGAAGCTTATAGAAGGGAGGTTTAGCTCATGAAGGTTATCTACTGTGCAATCTATATCTCAGCTCTTCTATGTCCTCGTAATCGGTTAGATCGCTCCATTTTCTCTATTTCTCTTCTTGTTTATCCACTCCTGCGTGAGTGAAGAAAGGTTGTAACGTTCTACTTCATAGTGGATTATTGATCTGGATAAGGTCCCATGGTTTTTACCTCTTTGAGGGTTTTCCACGTAAAAATCTCTTGTGTGGTGTGTGATTGATGCATTGATTGTTTTTATTGCTTTATTATCCATAATTCTGGTTTGTTCTGGAGGGCTAGATCCTAAGGTTTTATGCAAGGCCCCCAACACTCCGACCAAACACGCCCTTAGGATCTATCTCATAGCTCAAAAATGAGCCGATAAAATAGATGAACGGAGTCCATAGAAGGCATATGTCACAGTGGTCCAGACCGTCCATTAATAAAGCAGAATCTGCCTCAATTTGCTAGCCCTTCTACATCAGGAAATGATGGTCGAGACCGTTCATCATTAAGTCAATATGGTAGGTGCTCTATATTTGAAAATATATTACCTGTGGACAGTGAAGATTGTGAGCCATCTTCGAAATGAAATACGGACCACCACATGGTGTGTCATCAGGGCCGAGTTATTATTATTTTTATTTTTTTAAACCCACGGACATACACCCCCACACACTCACGCCGTGGTAGGTTTTCACCACCTATGGATACCCAAACCCTTGACCGGGTGTTGGAACTACAGTTGTACACGAGTCAAGCTAGCTCGAAGAGCTTGCTGGACTTAGCTCAACTTAGTTCGGATTGACTCAGCTTGAAAGACCTACTCAAGGCGAGTCAAGCTTGTTTACTAAAGCTGGAGTTGAGTTCAAGCCAAGTTCGACCATGGTGTGTTTCAACTCAACTCGACTTGAAGCTCGAGCTCGAGCTCGACTCAACTCGAGTAATATATTTTAAAAATATATATTATATTAATATTAAATATATATATATATATATAAGTTTTTAAAAAGAAGTTAAAACTTAAAAGTTTTTACTAAAAAACCATACCCATCCCCATTTCCTCTTTTTCTTTCCCTTACCCTACCAAGGTAAACTCGACTCGACTCGATTCAAACCACTAGCTCGACTCGAACTCAACTTGAAAGCTTTGGTAAACAAGCCAAGCTTCAATGTTGAGCTCGAGGGCGACCTCGAACTTGAGTATAGCATGGACGAGTCAAGCCGAGCTTGGCCCACCTCGACTCGACTCGGCTTGATGTACAGCCCTAGTTGAAACTCCAAAGAGTCTTCCACCCGAGGAAGAGTAGGAAGCGGATTGTGTATTGAGTAACTCAGTACGCTAAGCGTATTGAGTAAACTCTTTGGGGCCCACTGTCATACATACATTTTATCCACTCTGTCCATCCTTTTTACCAGATAATTTTAGGGAGTTATCCCAAAAATGAAGCATATCCAAAGCCCAAGTGGAACACACCACCAGAAATAGTGTGAATTGAAATTCTACCGTTGAAAAGTTCTTAGGGGCCACAAAAGTTTTAGATCAAGTTGATATTTGTGATTTCCCTTCATCCATGTTTTTGTGATCTTATGAATATCTTGGATGACAAATAAACATCACTAGGGGCCTTAGAAAGGTATCAACAGAGGAAATTAATACTTCAACTCTTTCTTGTGGTATTGTCCACTTGAGATTTAGATATGCTTCAATTTTTGGATCAACGACTAAAATAATCTGTAAAAACGGATGAACGGTGTGGATAAATGCCATGCACTCAAGGTGGGCCCAACAGAGTTTACTCAGTACGATAAGAGCATAATGAGTAACTCAGTACGCAATCCGATTTCGCAAGAGTAAGGATCCACGGCCGGGTTACTTGGGGTTTTGGGTTTGTAGTAAACCCCCCAAAAGGCGTTGTTCCATACTCCTTTAAAGTTGTAACTACGATGCAACTTCCATCCATTAGGTGGGCCTTGCAGTAGATTATGATGACAAAAAACTGGAGCGCGGCTTTGAAGTTCCGCGTCAGTGGATTCCCGAATGTGGGCCCACCATAATGTATGCTATTGATGTCAAAATTTGGGCCGCCCTCCACTCGGCAAGGCGAAGCTTCAAGGAACCCTAAACCTACACAGGGAGTGAGTAAAGGAGACCCTGGCTGAACTGGGGGACCCTCCGATGCCTAAGTCAGGTTAAGGGAATCTGAGTCTAAGTTGATAGTAGAGAGAGGGTGTGAGATCTTGCGTACCTATAGCAATGTGGTCTTACTATATTTATACCTGACTGTCGGACGGTCAAGGTCCATCAATCTCGGCACTATTCACTTAATCAGTGGGACTTTCGAATCGTGGGGATGTCGTGCGCAATTTGAGGATCGTGTAGAATTTTATGCGCATCATGCATATCTGCGAGCAAAGTAACCGGCCACGTCCACTTATGGTAGTTTCTAAGCTTAGCACTTGGAGCGCCTATTTCGGGATCCAGACTCGGCTCGGTCCTTTTGGTAGATGAGGCCCTAGTCAGAATGATTACAAGTCTTCATCAAACAGTGGCCACATTTACGGTTCGAGCCGAGCTGGTGGGCAGCCTCTCTCTAGTCGTGCGTTTCGTCCTTTCACGAGGTCCGAGGCGAAGCGTCAGGCCTACTTTATCGGGTCGAGTTTCCTCTTGGTCATTAGTCTTGGGGCCGAGGCACCTTCGCGACTCATTAGTGAATCCTTCAGTTGTGGGCGTCGTATAGAGTAGTTTTCTGTTCGATGATGTTGGCCCTCTGAATTATAAGGGGCTCAGATCTTCCCATAACAGAAGCCCCATACTCTTTGAAGTCAGCAAAGGACTCGGAGAGAGTAAGCATACGGAAGATCAATTGCCTCATCTGTCGACTCCCCTACGCATGCCAATGCTATCATGTTTTTGAATTTTTGAAACCTTGCGCCCTCATGGTTTCCCGCCCATGGGCCAACGTTCAATAGACGCGTGGTGACGGTTATGATTTTGAGTCGCCGTCTGCGTATGACCTGTTGCCACGTATACCCTGAGTAGTGTTTCGGACGAAACCTTCCTTATTCGGGCGTCGTTTCGTTTATTTGAATCACGCTACTCGATGTCAGGGGTGTGCTGCTCAACAGAGCCTAAGCCAATGGTACGTGGCCACATTAGCTCTGAAGTCAGCTCATGATGATTCGGCTGTTGCCATCATTTCTTGTTATTAATGCAGGGATTTGGCAAGGTCTATATAAGCTCCCTTTAGAAATTTTTATTCACTTCTGCGCTTTATGTTTGAGCCGATACCGGAGGAGGCGATTTTCAACGAGGGTGATTCTGGCTAATCAGGGTTTTTCGACGAGCGATTCCGACCAACCGAATATTTCCGGCAGAAGCGATTCCCGGTGATCGTCCGGTGAGTCTCATTCCTTGCGCCTCTTTGCATTCCTTTTTTAAGATGTCGTCCGACTTGGAGACTGCTCGGGATTACGGTAATGACACTGAGTTAGGGAGCTCCGATAAAAGGAGAGGGGCCTCTAAAGGCCCCTATGAAGCTGTACCTTTATTCCCCCGCCCTGAAAACAGAAGGAGAAGGGGGCTCGAATTTGTCATACTGGCCAAAAGAAAACAGCTCTAGCCCCCCGGACCACGACTACTGAGGCTGCCGAGATGTCAGTGAGTGGGCGGGCCTTAGAGGTAGTCTTATAAGGCTCCGTGCTATCGGAGTCTTAAATGGAGTGGATCCGCTCGGAGTTTTAAATCCCAGACTCCGTTCGGATAAGAGCCCCAAAGCCCCTTGACACCGCTGAAGCGTCTGCTGAGGGAGAAGTTGTCATCTTTATCTGTGCACTGCAACGTGGGCTCCGACTTCTCTACATCCCTTCGTCCGAGCCATAACAGCCTACCATGGACTAGCTCCCGGGCAATTTACCCCCAATGCATAGAGGGTGTTGATTTATTCCTTTATTATATGGCGTCAAGTTGGAAACTCGGAGCTGACCCCAGAGGAGCTGATGAGCTTGTACCTGATCAAGCACGATAGTCAAGAACCATGGTACTATTTCACGACCCGAGGCAGCAAGGGGTCGGGGCTGGTAATGAATCTTCCGTCCTCTAACAAGGACTGGAAGAATAAATGGTTCTGGGGTGCGGGTGAATGGGAGGCACCGGCTGCTGAACTCAGGACTCTGACAACTCAGGTTCCCACCCAATTTTCAAAATCAGGTCGGACTAATCATTCCCTCTTTTCTAATGCCCTTTTTTGTTACCCTATTCAAATTGAACTGGAGTTTTTTAATCTTTGTAGATTTCCCAAGGGGCACACCTCCCCTCAATTCGGCTCAGAAAAACTACATAGCTAAGGCTAGGGCGTGATCGGGAGAGCTCCGCTCCTGGTCAGACCTGATCACAGCTGCCAACCTCCATTGGTCTGGGCTTTGCAAGTCGTCGACCCTCCTGACATCTTTTGGTAGGTTCTTCTTTCGTTTCCTTTGGAGGGATCAGACTTATTCATTTAGTTGTTGATTTATCATTTTTTACGCAGGCATGGCCGAAGCATCTGGTTCTCGGAGGAGGAAGGCTGCCTCGATGGCAGAGGAGTTGTTGAGGGACGAGTCCCAGGTGAAGACTACCGTTCGGATGAGGCAAACAACTCCTCATGGAGAGGACCCCTCTGATCCAGTTTCTGTTGCTGCAGCTTCAGCCGTAGCTCCCATTGTCGCAACTATGATTATAGCGCCTGCTAAGGTTAGGGCTCCAACAATCATTGTTCTGATTCCAGCAATCACAACTCCTTCCCTAGCAACCATAACTCCTTCCATTTCGCACACGATCATTCCCCCCACCGGAAAGGTTCGCCCTTCAGGCCCCTGCATAACTATCCCTTCATCATCCGAGTGGGAGGAGGCCGTTCGGATGGCTGACGTCATGATTACCCCTCCCGAGGCTGGAGATGATCCTGGGGCCGAGGCTCAGACCTCAGTTGGCAGCAGGACTGGGTTTGCGGAAGCAGCAGACTCAGCTTATGTAGGGACGAGTGGCGGAAAGTTCGCACCGGGCTACCACCTATCTTGTCTAATGCCTTGGGTTGTCAAACATGCTTCAGATGATAGCATAGCCCACCTTCTCAGCAAATCTGACAGCTCATTGAACGACATGGCCTCCGTATTTTATACGGTATTTTCATCAACTTTGCTTGCCTTTTTGCACTTGCTGCTTCTGAGTACTCATCATTTTTTTTTGTTTAGTCTGTCCCGAAGCTTCTTTCAGCTCGGGAGTGGGCGTGTGAGTCGAAAAAGAGAGAAACTGAGGTGGAGGCCTTCAAGACCCAAGTGGGGGTCTTGCGGGAGCAGGACGAGTTGCGTCGACAACTTGAAGATGGGAAGGTTAGAGAGCTTCGGTTACAGAGGGTCGTGACTGACCTTGAGGCTAAAGAGTTGCGACTATAAGGGATTGCAGATGACTTCAAGGCTCAGTGCGACGCTGTAACTGCTAAGCTAACCCGGGTCAGGGCTTACGCAGACTCGCTGGCTAAGGAGAACACTCGACTAGGTGAAGCCCTTGAGTGGGCCAAGGTTGAGGCGGTGGAAGAGCAAAGCCGAGCTGTCTCCCAGGTGAAGGAAACCCAGGGGGCTGAGGACGAGGCTTCTCTAGTTGCGGCGGTGGATGCCTTCAAGACTTCAAAGGAGAGGAACACCGAAGCCGCCAAGTTTTACAACCGCGACTTTGATGATTGCATCGAGGTGATCCAGGGCCTATATCCTGACCTTGACCTCAAACCTTTGTTGTTCGAAGACGCCGGAGAGGTGCTTGCTGAAGATGTCCGCCCGGATCAAACTCCCAACACTCAAGCTCCTCCTTCCCCGACTGCGTAGATTGGATCATTTTTTTTTAGGATTTGTCGAAAACTTTTATTTTTGGTTACTTTTTAACCTTCTAATGAAGGTTCATGAATGATTATTTTGACCCTCTGAAGAGGGCGCTTGAATGACAACTTTTATATGTTAATCCGTAACTGATTTTTGATCGTCGATTGTTGATTGCTGAACTGATTTATTAATAAGTCGATTTACTTTATGGCATGGCCGAGTCAACCCATTGATGGGTCAGCTCCTTCCAATGTCGCCTCGTACAGTTTTTGAAGCCTTCATGGCCTGTTTGTCAAGTCCGAACCCAGGAGGGTTTGGCTTGTCCCACGATTAGTGAGAAACTTCCGCTTCATCCGTTAATCAGTGAGCCGACTCCTATTGAGGGAGTCAGGTCACTTTTTGGCTTTTCCCCTGACTTAGGGATGCTATGTAGAATTTTCGTGAGATAATGTACTAACCCCTTCTTTAAGGGATTAGTTCATTGAGTCCGCCCTGCATTTGAGAGGCATCTTTTCCTTGGTAGATAATTCGTTTATGTAGATAAGAAAAGGTGAATTTTTTTATTAAGAGCTTTAAAGGTTTGTCACTCGAAGGCGTACATTTGCTGAGAGCCTTAAAGGATTGTTGCTCGGAGGCGCACATTTGCTGAGAGCCTTAAAGGCTACTTCGTCACGGATAGTAAACTTTTAAGTGCTCGACATTCCAAGGGTGGGGGAGCTGTTGACCCTTGAGGTCTTCTAAGTGGTAGGAGCCCAATTTGATCGACTGGATGACTCGGTAAGGCCCTTCCTAGTTAGGTCCGAGTGTCCCTGCCCCGGCTCGGCGATGTTCTTGAATACCCGACGAAGGACTAAGTCCCCTGGACGGAATTGCTTGGTCTTGACTTTCGAATTGTAGAATCGTGTAACTTGTTGATGCCGAGTTGCGACTCAGATCTTTAAGATATCTCTGAGTTCTTCGAGCAGATCCAAGTTGGCCGCAATCTACCTGGAGTTCTGGTTTTCTTGGTAGTTCTTAACTTGAGCCGTAGGAAGACCAATTTCAACTGGCACCATCGCCTCCGAGCTGTAAGAGAGTAAGAACGGAGTTTCTTCAGTTGAGGACTGAGCCATGGTTCTGTAGGCCCACAGGACGAACGAGAGTTCCTTGGCCCAGCCGCCTTTTGCTTTCTCCAACTTCGTCTTGAGATGGTGCTTGATAACTTTATTGACTGCCTCCACTTGCCCGTTGGACTGAGAGTGTCGAGGAGAAGAATATGCATTTGTGATGTCGAGTCCTTGACGCAGGCTTCGAAATTTATCATTGTCAAACTGCCGGCCATTGTCTGATACGATGGTGCGCGGAATCTCAAATCGACAGATGATGTTTTTCCAGACAAAGTCAATCACCTTCTGTTTTGTGATTTTGGCGACGGGCTCGGCCTTGGCCCACTTGGTAAAGTAGTCGACCGTAACAACAGAGAACTTGACTTGCCTTTTTCCTGTAGGCAGAGGGCCGATGGTGTTGATTCTCCACTGAGCGAACGGCCAAGGGCCGCTCATGGGAGTCATTTCTTCCGCGGGTTGCCTCGGCACGGCCGCGAAGCGTTGACGTTTTTTACATTTTCGAACGTAGTCCTTGGAGTCCTCCCTGATAGTCGGCCAGAAATATCTTTGTCGAATTATCTTTAAGGCTAAGGCTCGGCTGCCGGAATGATTTCCGCAGATTCCTTCATGAATCTCCCAAATGACATACTCTGCCTCATCGGGCTGGAGACACGTGAGGTAGGGCTGAGACTGCCCTTTCTTATATAAGATACCATCCAGGATGGTATATCGAGCTGCTCAGACTCTCAGTCGTCTGGCTTTCAACCTATCCGGGGGATCTCACCGAACGGAGGTAATCAAAGATCAGGTCTATCCAGCTCGGATTAACATGCACTGGGTTGACTTTTTCTCCACCTTATCGATGCTCGGATGCTATATGAATTCAATGGGGTTGACTCGCGGGATCTTCCCTTCGACGGCCGAGGCGAGCCTAGCTAGGGCGTTGGCCCATGAATTTTCTGCTCTCGGGATCTGATGGATAGTACAACTCTAAAATCTTTCGATCAATTTCCTCGCCTCGTCAAGATAAGTGATCATCCTCGTCTCTTTGGCTTCGTACTCAGTAGAAATGTGATTTACTACTAGCTGAGAGTTGCAACGGACCTGAAGAGATTGAACACCTAGACTCGCCGTCAATCTGAGTTCGGCTAATAAAGCCTCGTATTCCGCCTCATTATTTGAAGCCTTGAACCCGAGTCTGATCGCGTATTGGATAGTCGTGGAATCCACCGCGGTCAAGATGATTCTAGCCCCGACTCCTTTGATATTGGACAACCCGTCCACGTAAAGAACTCATCCTAGGTTCGATATTACCCTTTGATCACCTTGGGGGACAAGTGGAGCCATTTCGACTTCAGTCCGATATATCCTAGCCCAGATACTGCTTCAATTGCTGGAAGACTTGTTCGCATTCTGGCGTCCATTCTGCCTTCTTATGACCCTTCAACTGTTGGAAGAAGGGAAGGCATTTATCTGTTGCTCTGGATATGAGACGCCCGAGTGCAGCGACTCGCCCCATGATGCATTGTATTTCCTTGATGGTCCGAGGTGAACTCATGTCGATGAGTGCTTTGTTCTTGTCAGGATTCGCTTCGATACCTCTCTGACTGACTTGAAACCCAAGAAATTTTCCTGAGCCAACTCCAAAAGCGCACTTTGTGGGATTCAGCTTCATCTAGTATTCCCGGAGGACAATGAACGTTTCTCCCAGATCCGTCAGGTGATTGGTTGCCTTAATACTTTTTACCAACATGTCATCGACGTACACTTTCATTGTACGTCCGATCTGTTTGGAGAACATTTGGTTTACCAATCTTTAATATGTGGCCCCAGTGTTTTTCAGGCCAAACGACATAACCCGGTAACAGTAGAGCCCCTTATTTGTGACAAAGGTAGTCTTCTGCCTGTCCGGGGGATGCATCGCGATTTGGTTATACCTAGAGTACACGTCTAGGAAAGAGAGTAATTCGTATCTTGCTGTGCTGTCCACCAACTGATCGATCCGAGGCAACGAAAAACTATCTTTTAGACAAGCTTTGTTTAGGTTCGAGTAATCTACGCAGACCCGCCACTTCCCATTGACTTTTTCACAAGGACCACGTTCATGATCCGGTCGGGATAATGTACTTCTCCTATAAACCCGGTGTCGAGCAGAACGGAGACCTCGTTGGCTATTGCTTCATATTGCTCAACATCGAACGACCTTCTCTTCTGCTTGAGAGGTCTGTGATCTAGATTAACATTCAGCCTGTGGACCATGACATTCGAAGAAATTTCAGGTATATCTTGGTGGGACCATGCGAAGACATCTCTATGTTCTCGCAGAAAGGTTAACATTCTGAGCTGTTGTTCGGGGCTCAATGATGTCCCGAGTTGAACGGTTCTGCTCGGGTCGACCTCATCGAGTGGTACCTTCTCCAGGTCTTCTACGGACGAACCTTCCTTGGGTCCTCTAGGGTCCACTATGTTGATGGTAAGTGCCTACTTAACTAACCATTTCTTTACTGTCATTGCGTAATATCTTCGAACTTCTTGCTGATCGCCTCGGAGGTAGCTTATCTCGCCCTCGACGGGGAACTTCATCATCATGTGATAGGTGGAGACGACTACTCTAATTGCGTAGAGGGAAGGTCTTCCCAAAATGACGTTATGCACCGATGGTACATTGACAACTAAGAAGTTCATCATGAGTGTGACTTGATGTTGTCCTTCTCAAGCTGTCATTGGGAGGGAGATGACTCCCTCAGAGATTATTCTTTCCCCGGCAAAGTCGTGGAGAGGGGTCTTCACGGGTCTGATATGAGACCTAGAAATCCCCATTCTTTCGAAAGCTTTGAAATAAATCACGTCGGCCGAGCTCCCGGTGTCAACCAAGATGCGATATACCTAACAGTTTACTATGGTCATGGTAACTACCAGGGCATCGTCGTGCGGATGCTGAATTCCACGCGAATCTTCTTCTTTAAAGGTCAAAGTACATGGGCTGATCCGGAGTTTCTTACTGGGCCGCTCGGTTAGGTGGACGTAATGTTCTAGTTCGTACTTTCGAGAGTGAGCCTTCCGCACCATATTTGAATCTCATCCACTAGATGAGCCCCCGAAGATGGTACGGATTTCACCGGGCTCTTCCATGGCGTTATTCGGCTGCTCTCGTTCTTTTTCTCATTTTCAAGCGGCTTTTCCTTAGTGTATCGGCGCAAGTGTCTCTTCCGAATAAGCGCCTCGATCTCATATTTGAGATCTATGTAGTCAGCTGTATTGTGGCCGTGATCTCAGTGGAAACCGCAATACTTACACTAGTCTCGGTGGTCCAGGTTGGCCCTCATGCAAACAGGCCAATTCAGTAGTTTTTTCCCTCAGATATCCAACAGAATCTGCTCGGCGGACGTGTTAAGGGGGGTGTAGGAGCGAAACTTTCCTTCCGGCCTTCTGCTCGGACGACGATCGCGAGGGGCGCGGTCATCAGTCCCTTTGTTGGACGGCTGGGGTTCCTCGTTCCTAGGCCTCTTCCCTTTAGCATTCGTCTCTATCACTTGGACGTTTTTGCGGGCATTGGAGAATTCTTCTGCATTGGTGTATTTCTGAGCTCTGGCAACGAGTTCTGCTAGCATCTTCGGCGGGTTCTTTCCAACGGAGAAAGTGAATTTCCTCTCTTTTTGGCCGCTGAACACAGCAGCGAGCGCAATTTTATTGTCATAATCTTTTATTAACTACGCTTCCTCGTTGAAGCGAGAGATGTAGTCTTTAAACGACTCCTTCGGCTCTTGCTTGATGACAAACGGGTGAGTGTTGGGTTTCTGACTTCTCTTACCACTTATGAATTGGGTGAAGAATAGTTGACTCAACTCTGCGAAGGTTCCGATAGTATTTGGTTTGAGCTGCTGGTACCAACTCCGCATAGAACCCGTGAGCGTGATCGAGAACCCTCGACACATCATGCATCCGTCGCCATCTGGATCTGCACCCACGAGCGATAGGCTTCCACATGCTCGAATGGGTCTCCAGACTCCGAGTATTGGATGATGGGAGGTATCCGAAACCTCTGAGGCATCACCTCGTTCATAATTTTCAAGGTGAAGGGAGGGTCGGTCTCTTCCATCATTACTTGAACGACAGCGGGAATCGCCGTCGCTGTTGTTTCTTTTCTAAAGCTAAAAATTTGTCATTGAGCTCTGCGAACCGTTTCTCTCACAGGTCCTTGTTTTCCGCTACGATCTCTTGGTTATTTTCTATTTCTGGACTTCTCCTTCCCCTCATCTGTTCTAGCCGATGGCGGAGATCCGTTGGTGTCAGGGCTGAAGTGGTCGAAACATTGGTTGGAGCCCGAGTGGCAGTGTTCCGAGCCGAGGCTCGAATTTGGGTCGGAACAGGATTCTGATCTGAAACCTACATCTGAGGATGTTGAGGTGCCTCAGGCCTCATACTCCTCGGCACGGAGTGAGCTTCCATGACCAGACCGACTGGTTCAGGAACATGATTTTTTTGAGCCGGGTGTGGTTGTGGCTCCTGTTGTTGTTTCATCCTGTGCACTTCGTCACGTAGGGCTTATATCTCGTTCTGTATGACGCGATATTTACTCACCCGATTGCGAGAATGCTGAGAAGGCCCCGGGGCTGATTCCGCGTAAAGTAGTGAGGAGGAGCGAGTTTGTTTGTTTAGCTCCGGTTCCGTAACTACTGCTTTCTTCTTTCCTCTAGCTATTATACTCGAGAATAGGAACCTGATCTTTTGTATCAGTTTCCTATAGACGACATTAAAAATGTTGATGTCAAAATCTGAACCACCCTCCACTCGGCAAGGCGAAGCTTTAAGGAACCCTGAACCTGCACAGGGAGTGAGCAAAGGAGACCCTGGCTGAACCAGGGGACCCTCCAATGCCTAAGTCAGGTCAAGGGAGTCTGAGTCTAAGTTAATAGTAGAGAGAGGGTATGAGATCTTGCATACCTGTAACAATAGGGTCTTACTGTATTTATACCTGACTGTCAGACGGTCAAGGTCCGTCAATCTCGGCACGATTCACTCAATCAGTGAAATTTTCGAACCATGGGGATATCGTGTGCAATTTGAGGATCGTGTAGGATTTTATGCGCATCATGAATATCTGCAAGTGAAGTAACCGGCCACGTCCACTTATGGTAGTTTCTAAGCTTAACTCTTGGAGCGCCCACTTCAGGATTCGGACTCGGCTCGGTCCTTTTGGCAGATGAGACTCTAGTCAGAGTGATTACAAGTCTTCATCAAATAGTAGCCGCGTTTACGGTCCGAGCCGAGCTAGTGGGCAGTCTCTCACTAGTCGTGCGTTTCGTCCTTTCATGAGGTCCGAGGCGAAGCGTCAAGCCTATTTTATTTGGTCGAGTTTCCTCTCGGCATTAGTCTCAGGGCCGATGCACTTTGGCGACTCATTGGTGAATCCTTCAGTTGTGGGCGTCGTATGGAGTAATTTTCTGTTCGATGACGTCGGCCCTCAGAATTATAAGGGGCTTGGATTTTCCCATCACAGAAGCCCCCTACTCTTCGAAGTCAGCAAATGACTCAGAGAGTAAGCATACGGAAGATCAATTGCTTCATCCGTCGACTCCCCTCCGCATGCCAATGCTATCATGTTTTTGGAATTTCGAAACGTTGCGCCCTCATGGTTTCCCGCCCATGGGCCAACGTTCAGTGTGGAATTAAGACACATACGTTACTGCCCCCTAGTTATGGATCCCGGATCCACCGAAGCCACCCCCAAAATCTACTAGCCCTTCGACCTCAAGAAATGAAGGTCGAGACCATTCATTATTAAGTCAATACGATAGGCGCTCTATATTTGAAAATATATTACCTGTCAGAGACCTCATGGTCTATAGAGAATTAGAAATAGACAACTTTCCTATGGACGGTGAATTACGGACCACCACATGGTGTGTCGTAAGGGCTAGGTTACGTTGTTTTTTTTTTTTTTTTTTTTTACCCACACACACACCCCCACACACTCACGTTGTAGTAGGTTTTCACCACCTATGGATACTCAACCCTTGACCGGGTGTTTTTTTTTTTCACACACGCACACACCCCCACACACTCACACACCACACACACACCCCACACGCACACCGTGGGATTTCACCACCGTGGGTGTACTCGAACCCTTGACCTGGTGTTGAAACTCCAGAGAGTCTTCCACCCAAGCAAGAGCAAGGATCCAGGCCGGGTTACTTGGGGTATTGGGTTTGTAGCAAATCCCCAAAAGGCACTGTTCCATACTCCTCTAAAGTTGTAATTACGACGCAACCTCCATCCAATAGGTGGGCCCTGCAGTAGATTATGATGCCCAAAAACTGGAGCGCGGCTTCAAGGTTCCGGGTGGGTGGATTCCCGAATGTGGGGCCACCATGATGTATGCTACTCACATTAGAGCATGATCCATCCGTTTTGAAAGCTCATTTTAGAGCATGATCCAAAAAATGAAGCAAATCCAAATCTAAAATGGATCACACTGAAGGAAATAGTGAGGATTGAATACTCACCGTTAAAAAAAAATTTGGAGTGGCCGGAATTTGTTTCCATCCAACCTTTTGATAAGGTCAAAACAACCTAGATGAGAAGACCAAACAAATATCAGCCTAATCCAAAACTTTTGTGGCCATTAGAAGTTTTTGATGATCACTCTTTTTTATGATGTAATCCACGTAAGATTTGGATCTACTTCATTTTTGTATCATGGTCTAAAATAAGCCATAAAAAACGATGGACAGCGTGGAATTAAGGCACATACGTCACGGGCCCACAGTTAGGGATCCCGGATCCACCGAAGCCACCCCCAAAATCTCTTCGATTCGGGCGACTGAGGAGCTTACGCAAGATATGGTACACAACGCTCAGAATTCAACACGAACAAATCAAAATAGCGACTGATGATAAGGACCATTACATCGTATCGATTTTGGACCGAATCAAATCCAGAGTGGGGCCCACCAGATGGACCCTCTAGTCAACCTCCGACGCGTCGATACACGTGAGAGGAATCAGAGATGCCCCGTCCAAACCTCTGCCGGCCATCGTGCAGTTGGAAAGTTTGGCCATTTCGGACGGGTGAGTGGGAACTATATGATACTCTGGCGGCATGTGGCGGTTGATGTGCGGGCACTCGAAAGTTGTACACGTGGCATGCATGAACTCAAAGTAAACCAATTAAATTGTGAAACACATTGTAGCTAGATCAACATCGTTTGGACCATTCCACTGATTCGGTTCGTGATATTTGTATCATTGTATGACACGTCGGCAATTTCCAACCGCTGCTTGCCGTATATCACACTCCACTAGAATATCAAAAGTTTTTTCTCCCGAAACGGATGGGAAGGGAAGCGAAGTGCGTGATGTGATCCATACATCACCAGTTGGCTACCATCATATACGTCTTATATCTACTTTGCCAGATAATTTTAATGTATTTTTCGAAAAGTGAGGCAGATCTAAAGCATCAGTAAACTAATATTAAATTGATCCAATAAATGAATGAAAAAAAAAATAAAAAAATTAGATTTATCCAAATCTTTATCTGGCTGGTGTTGATACATGTCGTGCGAAGACAAGTGCTGATGCTCCTCGATATCCGCGCATTATCAACGTTTCAAAGGAGATCAAAGTTACATGGGACCCACAATGATGTATTTACTATATCCAAACCATTCATCCAATTGGTAAGATAATTTTAAAGCATAGCCTCAAAAATGAATCATATGGAAAGCTTAAGTTGATCACACCACACATAGCAGTGGGACAATAATTCGTGAGGCCCTTCATTACCTTTATTGTCCATCTGTTTACAAGGTCTCACACACCTGGATGAAGAGGAAAAGAAAATATTGTATTGATTTAAAACTTTTGTGACCCCAAAGGGTTTCAACAGTAAAAGTCCAATCTCATTGCCTTTTGCAGTGGGTTCAATTTAATCGTAAGATCTCTCTGTTTCCCGGCTCAACCATTACGACGACCTGGAAATGTACAGACGGCTTGGATATAACACATACAGCATAACGGGACCCACGTAACCAGGGGCGGCTCTAAGGGGTAGGCAGGTGAGGCAATCGCGCGCCTAATCCCCCTAATTATGAAAGCCCCATATTATATTAATACTCTGACAGCCGTTTGGTAATCTATACATATGCACTGAGAAATTGTAACGTTTGAATATTTTAAAATTAAATTAAACAGATATAAAAGTGGGTCCCAGTTTAGATTGTTCATGAAAAACAAAAACAAAAACACACAATGGCTGGATCTCCTAACTAGTTGATTCTTGTACACTAAATAAATTGTTTGAATTCAACATACAAATTCCTACTAATTGGAAGATAGGATAGTTAAGTCAATGGATTTTTTGTAATTTAGCCTATCTAGAATGGATCACCTAATTTAGACGGTTTGGATGGAGTCAAAATATGTTATATTAACAATCTAAGAGTACCTGTTTACTAACTATAACACTGCTAGAGTGCTATACAATTCTAAATACATTATTCTCACAATAGACGCGGATTGCGTGCAGAACACTTTAAGGGCCTGTTTGGCCGGACCAATTCCATGGGATTAGGTGGGATGGAATGGATTTTAAGGTAACGATGGTGGTGTCAATGTTTGTCCCCTGATCCCATGGGTTTGGGATAGCCCATGGGATACACTGCATAGTGTTTGGACTGTCACTAACGGATGGGTTTGCATCTCCACTGCTTCTCGTGGTGTGCCCCACTCACTAATGGATATCTAACTTAAAATAGGTTTATGGCTAAATGTATGCTAGTGAAAATGCTGGACGGAATGGATATCTCATTGATATCTCGGTGGGCCCCACATAGCGATGAAAGCATGCATCCCGAGATTGATGCAGCCCTGAGCTCTGTGGGTTTCACATTATTATGTGTTATATCTATTCTGTTGATCCGTTTTTTCATACCATTTTAGAATATTGGAAAAATCATGAAGTAGAACTAAAGCTAAGTAGACCACAACGAAGAAAAAAAGTAGATAATGAATGTTCACCGGTAAAATCTTTTTTGCATGCTGCAGAAATTTTGGATAAGTCGATATTTATGTTTTCCTTTCGTCCACATGGGTTTCACCTTATGCATAGTTTATTGGGTAAACATGAATACAAAAGTTTAATTATTAATTTTGCATCTAAAAAGACAATAAGTAAATTTATAATTTAATTTTAAATTTATTACTATTTTTTTATATTTTAAAATAAAAAGCCTCATTTTCATGACTTGCCTAGGTCTGCACGTAACTTGGTGACGTCAACCCACCAGCCCAGTCGTTTGTGATGCAGTACATCAGCCAATGCGCTTTCGTCCTGGGAGTGGAGTCCTCGCAAGCATTGACAACACTTGTTGCGAAAAAGTGCGGAGCACCCGAGCTCCTGTGCCCCATCGTGACGTGTGTGTAACATCCAATCCGTACGCTAGTTTATAAATCTAATCTTAGAGCTTGATCCCAAAACTCAGGTTGATACAAATCTAAAGTGATCCATACCGCAAAAGAACATTGAGAATGGAAACACCCACCATAGAAGCCTTCGTGGGATCAGGATATTGTTTATACTTCATCCGACACGTTAATCAGGTGGGAACCTCCATGATAAAATGATCTTTAAAAAATCCGTTTTTTAAATCATGTGGATTATAGCGAGTGAATTTATTAGTTCTAGTCATTATTTGGTATGGTTCACACGTTGTTGTACTTAAATCTTAAAATAATGTCGATTTTGTTGTGTACGGTGAAAATAGTATGAGTCAACTTATTAACGGAGTGGATTGTAAGAAAAACATTATTATAGGCCCCACATAGCTCGGGTGTTGCACGCACTTCTTTCTACAGGTACGGCAGCTAATTCGCTCCGTGCATTTTTGGTGCTCACCTTTTCAGCGGGGGAGTCCAAATTGCCGTCCAGGCAAGCCAATCCGTATCTAAACAACTCGCCCATGTTATTCAAAGAAATTACATAAATGCCACCCCTTCTGTTGATTGATTCTGGCCATCCAAACTTTGCATTTTCATTAGCCGTTGAACGATGCTGTATTTCTTGACCACTGAACCATGGGCCCCACTTGTATAAGCTAGTGCTCAGGGATCTGGTTGGGAATCATAGTTGAGTGATCCAAGCGGTTAATCTGACGGACGCACTGGTGGCGGATCACAAAAGATCATAATGGAAGAAAATCATCACTTCAAATATAGACTAACGACCTCCATCCATAACTGTTGCTGCAAATATCTCCCAAATGGAAGAGCCTTCAATAGGCGTGCAACAGATTGATGGATAATAAAGAAAATGTAACTGAATCTTCTTTAACAAAAATATTTTAATGATATTTAATAAAAATTAAATTACATTCGTCCAAACAATTTGTGCATGATTGACGAGGATTTTCTTCAAGAGGATAACTATTCCAATTCCAAACTTTATCTTCAATACTTTCTCAATTCACGAAAAAGAGAGCGAAAATAAAATAAATTCTAAATAAATTTGAAATAGATTAATGAATAATTGATAATCCTCTAATGCGTCTCCTTACACCATTAATAAAGAAAAAAAAATAAAATTCATAATTACCAAAAATAGCAAAATTCTAACTCTAATAGAAATCCTAATTCTAATAAAACTCTTCTAAGGCCTAGTTTTTAAAAATAAAAATTGCAAATAAACTTTAAATAATAACTAAAACTTATTTCTAAAAGGAAAGAAAATCTAAAACTCTAAAAATATTTAAAAATTCAAAATTGCTAAAAATAGTAAAAAAATTTTAAAAATTCGTTTTTGAAAAATTTTTCGGAAAAGATGCGACCCACCTGTTGGGTCGGTCACCTCGGATGGCCCGTTTCAAAATAGGTTTCGCAACGATACTCGTCAAAAGTTATCAATTTACGATCCATCTTCTTTGGCCCAACTATGCTGTGGAACGTATCCTCGTGACAGCGTCTACATCAGACTCCTCCACTTGAAAAAACTCGTCCTCGAGTTATGCAAGAGACTTGACACATGAGTCTGAGATAACTTCTGACGTCGATGTTCATTAGCTCTTTTTATGTACTTGGCATTAAGCTCTTGAGTTGACACAATACATGTACTCATGTTTTCCTTGACTTGACTAATATCGATTAGTTCCTTCACATCTGCCTTCAAGATCTCATATTTTTTTTGATAATATAGACAATTAGGCGGACTTGCCCCTAAGACGGGATCAACGTGATTTTGTATATCTCATATGGGAGGTAATTTATTAGAGAGTTCATCGAGCACAACCCTCTTGAACTCCTGCGATACTGGTTCCAAATCCTCTAAGATATTCACAGGCTCCACATATTTTTTCTTTTCAACTAATGGATATATATTTCCCGTTTCCTCATATTGTTTAACAAAGGTCTGTTCAGTGATGAGATATTGTCCCTCCACTTTAGAAGTCTTGGGTTGGTTCCTCATTCCTATAGAGGTCACATGTTCACCACTGATGAATCTTGTGGTCTGTTGCAACTCCGTTTTGATGAAGTTGTTTCTCGCGGACCAATAATAAGATTTTTCTGCATAACCTTTTACTGATCGACTATCTTGATAATAATTTTGGTTTTGTTGAAATAATATTTGATCGTAATCTCGATGGAGGAATTGCATGCATAATAACTTCTTCATCCGCAACCATGTGCGGATTGGCGCCTTCATCTGTCTCATCCGCTCGAGTTGAAGTTGTTCCCACCAATCTGAAGCTCTGCCCGTCAACTTATGGGCCACAAGTTTAACTTTCTTTTCTTCTATGATGTTCATGTAGTCGAAGAAACGTTCGACTTCAAGCAATCAATCGAGGAAGTCTTTGAAATAGAGTTGGCCATTAAAACTAGTAAGATCGACTTTCATCTTAAATTCTTGAATCATCCTATGGTTCATTGATAGCATCGCCCTACGATCAGTATAATTACGAATTCCGGAATTGAGGATCACCACCATGAACATGGAGTTGCCTTAGGTTTTCCGCCAAGAGATTCGCTATGCGGTCGATGGAAGCCTGCAAGCCTTGCATGACTTGTTGATTCTCTCGTTGTGCTACTTCGAAAGTTGCCGCCGTTAAAGGTAAATTCCCTGGAGCACCGCCCATGGGATTATTGCCCGACCCGTCGTTAGAAGCCATCGCTTCGAGGAGAAACCTCGCTCTGATACCAAACTGACGCAGGGGAGGACGTGAGGTCGAGCACCGTCTTCCTCAAGAGGATAACTATTTCGAATCCACGGAACTTTTCTGGACTCCTCACAGATACTTTCTCGAATCCACGTGAAAAGAGAGCAGAAAATAGAAATAAATTCTAAATAAATTTGAAATAGATTAATGAATAATTGATAATCCTCTAATGCGTCTCCTTACACCATTAATAAAGAAAAAAAATTAAAATTCGTAATTATAAAAAATAGCAAAATTCTAACTCTAATAAAAATCCTAATTCTAATAAAACTCTTCTAAGGCCTAGTTTCTAAAAATAAAAATTGCAAATAAACTTTCTCTAGAAGAGTCCTAGTATAACTAAAACTTATTTCTAAAAGGAAAGAAAATCTAAAACTCTAAAAATATTAAAAAATTCGGAATTACTAAAAATAGTAAAAATTTTCTAAAAATTCGTTTTTGAACTGAAAGCGCGTCTTTCTTCTTTCTGACGAAACGGACAGATGCGACCCACCTTGTGGGTCAGTTCACCTCGGATGGCCCGTTTCAGTAAAGATTGATAGGTTGTGCGCTCCATAACGATACCCGGATCAAAAGTTATGGTCAATTTACGATCCATCTTCTTTTGGCCCAACCATGCTAGGAACGTATCTGTGACACGTTCTACATTAATGATTTATTAAATTTATTAATAAAATCAATAAATAAATAAGACATATTTCCGCCACATAAATAATAACGCTGACTTGATAATAATAATAATAAATAAAAATTAAAAACTTTTGTGGTCCCAAAAATATTTCCAACGTGTATGTTGAATCCATACTGTTTCTATGGTGTGGCCTACTTAAAGCCGTGGATCTATTCTTTTTTCTAACTAATGCATTAAAATGATATGTTAAAATAAATGTACAAACGATAAAACACATGCATCATGGTGGGTCCCATACAACCCATGAAGACAGGAGTATGGTTATTAGCATTGTCAGTATTGATGCGAACAACTGGATCAACCTCTTCCTGTACTTCGACCTGCAACACAATGAGGGAGAAAGAGAGACCCTAGTTAGAGCCGGGGGTCCTCCGATGCTTAAGTTAGTAAGGGCTCGGGAAGAGGAGTTTTCTAGAGTTTTTCTTTCGTACCTTTAAACCTAGAGAGCCCTCTTTTTATAGGAGTGAGAGGTCCCGGCGTAAGGGGATCCTCTCTTGATTTCCTGGGAGATTTGATTTAGTTGATATTTTGTTTATGCATACTTTCCGATCCCGAGATTTCTGGGGTCGGGAATCCTTCTACAAGATTCTCGAAACGGTGTTTAAGATTACTCCATTTCTCCTTTGCTTGGCTCAGCCTTAATAGATTTGCAATCTCGGCTAATTTACAAAGAAAACTTTTTGCCTACCGTCGGACGAAACCGAGTCGGTTCAGGACCGATGTTTTTCTTCTATCAAATAGCCGACAATACAACCAACCTCACATAGGTCGGTTTCATAATTGGTCAAGTGGCTTTCAGCTTTAGGGCCTTTAATAGGTCCATATAGACATTGCTGCCTCATTAACTGAGTTAACTTGATGTGTCTTATACTTGCTTAAGGCTCTTGACTCTTTTAGCTTCGGTCGGGATTCGTTTCCTATAAATCTGAGCTAAGTCTCTCCTTTAGGCTTTATCTTATCTCTATCCGAACTATTGGCTCGAACTATTGGATAATTTTAGTAGAGTTGGTCCATTTTATAACCGAGTCTCCGGACTTGTCATATTTTTCTCCAACAGTCAGCATAAATTTAACTTATGCCAGCTGACATGACTTGGACAGCCTTATACTGACACAATTTTTTGTGCATCCTAATAATCTCTTACATGCATGGGACATTTCTTCGGTGGCCCTCCACAGTAAGTCCATTGTATCAATGGTCTAGTCATTGAACCATGGACCCACCCAAAAGAGTATTAAGTTTGCACAAGGCTAACTGTTCTGTCAGGGGCTATAATGCTCTCTTGATCCTAACCGTTGGTGGTTGAGATGGGTATGGTATTCAACAAATTTTCTTGTTAAGCAAAGCTTTTAATCAGTTTATTTTATATTATTTATTACCGTTAACGTTGTTTCTTTTTCAAAATCGTTAGTTAAAATCAATATTGAAAAAGGATCCATGCACGTTTGCAAGTGAAAAGGTCGTTTTACATTAGGATGTTGGACCGGAGTATCTAAATGCAGATTAGCGTAACAAAAAATAAAAGGAAATGACTAAGGTAAGGAAGAACACTCGTCCATTCCAGTCACTAATCTCATGATAATCCTCTCTTCATCTAGACGACATTTGACAGTCTCATCTCTCATTATTTCATAGGAGCTTATGATGAGAGTAGGAATGGTTGCATACATGACGAGGGGATTATGGACTTCCCGTTTCAAAAAAAGACTGCAAAGTGACGAGTAGTAAACTAAGTAAACGACCTGGCTTTTACACTAGGGCCCTTTCCAACCGACACGAGATGGAGAAGTGAGGTACACGTGTGTGAAGAACGGGCTATTCTTCAGGTGGAGGCCCACTGTGGTCAGGAAACAGACTGGTTCACTCATTATGGGCCCCAACCGATGAATGAACGGGCGTGGGTTCTTAGAGCAGGACATGTCGATCAACGGAGGGCACCATCTGGTATCTGACACGCACGGGTGAGACATGTCACGTGTGCCAGGCAATCACCTGCACCTCACGTGAGCAAGTCAGTTTTACCGTAGAGCACTCTGGATGTTCGTACCCACGGCATTGATGTTCCACATGAGTGGGCCCCACAAGAGTTCTATTGATCTGTTCATCTGATGGCTACCAATGACGCAGGTCCAGGGATTGAGTGGACCACAAAGTGGGGACTGAACGTCCACCATTAAAAGTTTCTTGGGAGCCAGCTGATATTTGTGTTTTCACTTCATCCACGTCTACAGGACCTTATGAATAGGTTTTATGGTAAAAAAAACATCACATGGGTCCTTAGAAAGGTTTCAACGGTGGGTGTCATATCAGTGCTGGTTCCATGGTTGTGGTCCACTCAAGCCTTGGACCTACCTCATTTTTTGGTTAGCATATTAAATTTATCTGAAAAAATCGTTCAACAGCGTGGATAAAACACTTATGTAACGGTGGGCCCCAAAGAGCCCTGCCCGGACGGATTACCGTCCGGGCGGGGGTAGGACGCAATCCGCGTCCTATTGTTATACCTTTCACGGTGGGGCCTATCCTGTTGACAAAATTGATACAGCCATATATATCCAATTGAATGAGTATGACTCCTTCCACCACACCACGAGGACACCCCACAACTCGGAATGGGGGAGCATCACCACGCACCAGCCAACATCGACTACCTGTGCAAGATCAGGGACGTTCATCAGGTAGGGCACACTTGATTATGGTGTAGACCAAAAGGTCGTGCTGTTCAAGTCATGAGGTGGGCCACACATGTACGTTGAGTACAGATTGTTGGTCAACTGCTTGTATTTATATGTGTGGCCCACCTGAGGATGAATAAATGACCAGTCTGACAACCCCATTGGATCTTTCACGTGTTCCCACGCCTGAGAGGCGAGGGCCTAAAAAACTGAACTCAGCAGGCGTGCTAGTACGTCCCAAGGTACTGCTACCTTTATGTGAGGACTGTATTCGTTGGATCAGTTTCATGTTGCAATGATCTAAACCGTTCATATGATGGGCCTCACCTTGGCTTGGAGATAAGAACACTCTCACATTCTCAGATAAGGTCAAAAAAAAAAACTCAACCTTTCTACCATCCAACTTTTCTCTTTGTCGGTGGCCGTCTCTTTTAACTAAGTTTTGTTAGGGATTGATTGGATCTCACAACTTGAAGATTATTTTAACGTAGAAATGGTTTGGATCGCCCCACATGGCCCCAGATCATCCAACCTACACTCAGCATTGAAAAGAAAGAAAGAGAAACGGGTAGCTAATTGACACTCTGGCAGAGTATGACTCTTGATACGCAGGCACTCACAAATCGTACACGTAGCGTATATTAACTACGATCGATCCCACTATGTTAGAAAATCCACCGTCGCTGAGTCCAATTCCAAAACCACATTGGTTGAACAATTCTAACCACTGAATCCTGGATCATTGTATGTTGAAATAGAACTCTTGAACATTTTTATTTTCAAGCGTCCAATAGATGTCGGCCAATCCAACAGTCAGAAAGTCAATTAGGCGTAATCGCTGGTCCATGATATATCCAACTGGGTTCCATAATTTGGACAGTTTAATCTGGGTTACTTGTATGCCAAGTAGGCAATTTCTAAGTAATTTACAAGTGCCTGCGTATCGTCCATCGCACTCCACCAGAGCATCAGGGGGGGAGCGGATTGGCTGGTGTACCACACACTACCGACCTGGCTGGTGTGTACGTGAGATCAAAGTTACATGGCCCCACAATGATGTATTTATTATATCTACACCGTTCATCCATTTAGATAGAAAATTTTAGATCATGATCTTACAAATGAGTTATATCCAATAATCAAGTGGACCACAACACAAATAACAATTGGACAATAAATCTTATTGTTAAAACATTCAAAGTGCCCGCTACGTTTATTTCCCATCCCGTCTGTTCATAAGGTCACGAAAATCTAAACGAAGAGAAAAAATAAATATCATATTGATCCTAAACAGAGCTGTCACCCAAAAGAATTTCAATGGTAGACGTTCAATCTCACCAGATGAACAGACAGTCTGGATATAAAATATATCTTATGGTGGGACCTGGTGACGTAAACACACCAACCATGTCGGCAGTGTGTGGTACACCAGCCAATCCGCTTCTGAGTAAGGGCTAGAGTTCTTGGAATAAATAAAAATACAGATAAAAAGAACTGTACAAGTGGGAAGTGATGTGAGCTGATGACTTCCGGTGGGCCTCAAAGAAGACATATACGTGTCCACAACACTAACTGATATGTATCATCCAAAAAGATGGGCATTATCGGGGTTGTTGAGATCTAACGTGTCCATAACTAAGGGTAAACTTGTGGGGCCCACCATAGTGCGCGTGTTGTCTAACCCCTTCAACGTGGTCCACTCCACCATAGAAATGGGAGACTCCAAGAATCATACTAATGCAACCGTCGGTGGCGCTTGGAGGTTCTTGGGTGGATTGTGGCCCAACCCATGAAATTAGCATGGGACCCAGCTGGTGGGTTAGATGCCATTTCCACATGAGGATGGGCCCTACAGGCTTGCAATGACACCTTTAAACTCGAGGATATTTTTGTCATTAGCTAATGATGATCCTCCGACGTCACCCGTGCACGGGATGTATTTGCCATCATTCAAATACTAAGTGATGTATAGCGGGTCGCGGATAAATTCATGACCAGGATGGACAAGAAAAAATCTGATTCGAAGGCAAAGGTGATCCGGACCATCAGAACCTAAAACGGACGTATGTCGCAAATCGGAATGAGTTAACCGATGTGTCATATATCGTTGGAAATTATATAGAATAAAGTATTTTTGTAAAATATGGAAACTGAAAAATTACGATGATCAAAACTAAGGACAGGCTGAAGCACGTCTGAAACGCTGTCCTTAAAGCGTTATTTGCCCTTACTCAAATGAATTGAGTATGGTGATAGGTTACAGGCAAATTGCTCCTAGGATACAACAAGCCTGGTGTGGGTCTGCGTTCAGTAAACACGAAAGCCCACTAAATGGAACTCTTATACACACTATCTGCCAGAATTACAATATTGAAAAAATTCCAAAAAGAGAAAGAAAGAGAAGAATTTTCTTTTGATTTAGACCACTGTACTAGTCAGTACTTTAGTTACTGGTTCAGTTGAACCGTTCTAGACCACACTGATGGTCTGTTCTTCTAGTAAAGGTTTAATCCTTACTGTCTTGCTGGAACTACTGGAGTATAAGAGAGGAGTAGTGGGCTGTCTCAGTTCGCATAGGTTTGCTGGAGTGAGTTGAGATGATCTGGAAACCCATCCAGAACCTCTTTTTATAGGCTATGGTGGCTGAGAGTTTTGGTCCAGGGACATAAATCCCATTTATGCAATTTCTAGCTGTTGTAAAACTAGTCGTTTTATGGCCGTTTTTTACTGTTGTGCATGGGCCATTAAACTGTTGCATGCTGACTGTTGTGAGACAGCAACTAGTCATTTTCTAGTCATTGGCTTGCTATGCAACAATTTTCGCATGACCCCAATTAAGTTTATAGTGTTACACATTTGTGCAACAATGTACTCTATTTCAAATTCTATATAATCGGATGAACTCTCATTCAAATCCTCTAGATTTTCGTCCCCCAATTTTGTTTAGCCACTAGTCGCACCAAGCTTCGCACACGTCTCGCTCCGGTTCGCCAAAGGAGCGACCCTTGCGACACGATGGGCACGTATGAAGTGCACCACTAGCGCCTCTATAGCCACACTGCCTCACATGCCCAAGCCCTCACACCGAGCCCGAGACCGAGATCGAGACCGAGACCGAGCCCGTGTCCAAGCCTGAGCGCCCGCGGGACACGCAAGTCCCATGGTCCTTGGACTGTGTGAGCAAATATTAAGATACTCCACACTTTTCATTTAAACACCTTTTTTCTTCTCTTCCATTTCCCATGTGGAACTATTCCTAAAAAACCCACAAACGGTGTTTTTTCAAACAAAATAATATATATATATTATTTTTATTATTAAAATATATTTAAAATCAATATTTTTCAATATATATCATTTTGAGAGTACGACGAGCTACTTTACACACACGCCTAATTTGCAAAATACCATAGGATAGACGGTCAAATTTCTATTTTAATTTCGTTTTACTATTTGTAGTAAGTTTTAATTTGAGTATAACTCCTTGTAAACTTGGCTTTATCGGTTCCGCTAAACAGGACACCATTTTTGTAAGAAAACCATGCACCACCTAGGACGTTATTTTATATGAAAACCATGGGTATTAGTAGGAATCATGACTGTCTATTAATAGTAAGTTTAAGTATTTATAATAAATCATATGATTCTTATGAATTTTAGTCATAGTTTAATTCAAAAACTTCTTATTAGGGTTTATGTTATTATTTAAGAGGTTATAATCTCATTTTTTATCATCAATCAAATCATTACAAATTTTATTAAAATTTTATGAATTATTAGCATAGTCAGTAAGGAGGCGGGGGTTTACAATTGTCAAAAACTACATGGGGTCCTTTTCATGACTTACATACATGGTTTATAGACTCGAGGACCCGACACGACGACTTGTTTGGCCCTGAGTGGAGCTGACTCAGAAAACCACCAATCCAAAAGTAAGGTGGGGTCCATGTTAGAAGATAGCTTAAAAAGTCATGTTTAAAACTTCTAATTTACCAACCAGGACACTTGAATAATTGATGGGTGTGATTTTAGATATACGCTCAATCCACTGTGGGACCCACAATTTGGATGGTCTGTACAGCTAGCTGTATGGTGGTGTCATATCATGTAAGAAGGATGAGCTGCTACCGCTTTCTAACCGTGCATAATCTAATATAAAAATCTACCGCTTTCGTAGGTCCTTGCCCCTAACACACGTTGGCATGGTCAGTAAGGTAATTCACAGGATCACCAAAATAGTTAGATCCCCACACGCTTCACTTGTCCATTCAAATCGTTGATCTGATGGACTACATTATGGATGAGAGACGCACCATCGAAGCATCCAACGCAGGAAGATCCTAAATCCTCTATGATTAAATGTGGACGGTTGTAGTATTATTTTCTTCAGGACAGTTTTCAAGCCGAAAATCAGAAGGCTTCGATTTTCAAACATGGTATATTTTTGGGTTATTACCTACCCTTGATGGTCCCATCAGATGAATGGCTTGAATCACCGAACATGGGATTCCAAATGCACAAAACCATAGCCGTTTCTTGTCAAAGGGTTTATATATTTTCTCCAATAGATGATAGGGCCACAGTTTTGAAAGTCAGCCAGAAATTTCACATGCGGCTAGCATGTGAAATCAGAGCTGTGCATCAACAATCGATACTTGACGTGCGCAACTAGCCAACGGAAGAGCAGGCTGACCAGATTTTCGGACCGGGTCATCTACATAAAGGGCACACTTAAGGCATATGGCGCAGCGTCCACAGACCTGTGGTTGCATGTAGAGGTTGGTGTAGGCTAGCTTGCTAGGGAAGCTCGAGCCTCGAGGTAACGGAGTGCTTTGGTGGGCCTGTAGCCTACTGTTTGTTTGAAAAACGACATAATGGCAGGAAATACTACTGTCATTATTTATGATGGGTAATGAAAAATTGCAAATCTCCACTATCTAGAATGCCGATGGGTGTCGGCAATTTTATGTGCGTAATTGGTTTTTGTATGATAATAATGTCTTTTGAAATTTTAAAGGAAATTGAAAAGGATTTGAAATATAGGAAAATGTAGGCCTCATTGCAAAGGGTTAGATTTTACTCGCTCTAATTCATAATGACGTCAATATTTTTATTAGTTTTTATTTTTTACGTGAAGGTACCCAACGTTGTATTCTATTTCTGGCTGCTATTGTGAAATTTAATTGGAAAAATATACATGTTATAACAAGGGAAAGATAGAGCATACTAAAAATCTTAAGAATATGTTTGGAGTGCTTTTTATAAAATCATAACATATAGGATGACAAGATATGGAGAAGTTGAAAGGAAATTGAAGGTAAATAAAACAGCCGAGAGTCATTTAGGAGATTAACCGAGCAGTCGAAAGTCATATAGGAGGTTGACCAAGCAACCGAGTGAAATATGGTTGAGTCAATATAGTAGCATGGAACAATTATTAGAACAAGTGACAAGTTTAGAAGGAAGTCTACAGAAGGTCTTGTAATGTTGAAATAGTTATAGCAACCATTAGAATATTGAAAGCATTCAAAAGGTTAATAGTGCTGAAACAATTATAATAATCGTCAAAACATGGAAAAAATTCAGATGATTACATTAAGGCTATAAATAGTAAAAGAATTCAATAAAAGATATCGTCTCATTCCAATCAATCAAACCCAATATTAGGGTTATACATCGAGCTGAACCGAGTCGAGCTGGCCTCAGCTCGACTCGACTTGGCCACTAGCTGACCTCAACTCGAACTCGGCTCGGCTTTATCCTCGAGCCTGAATGGCCAGCTTGGCTCGGTTCGGTCAGCAGCTCGGGCCGAGTTCGAGCCAAGATCGAGCCGAGTTTTTTTGTGCGACATTTTCACAAACACCTAAACTGCACCTTCAAAATCACATTATCTGTAAAAAAGCAGCAAAGTTGTTCGGGTATTTTATCAAATATCTTCCAAGCAACATAAAAATCTTTTAAAAAAAGGTATTTGTTTCATATATATACCTTCCTTGCCACCAGCCACACTTCATTGATTCATTTCATCAAACACTTGGTGAGCAACATCAATATCAAAATAACCGAGTCACCGAACTGGTTCGATCCGAGTTCGATTCGAGCTGGGTTCGATCCGGGTCAAGTCGAGCTGGGTCCAGCTCGAACTCGGCTCGAACTCATTTTCGAGCTCAAAAAATCAACTCAACTTGGCTTTGAACCGAGTCGAATTAAGCTTTTTCGAATCGAGTCAAGCGAGCTAACCGAGCTAGCTCGGTTCGTGTACACCCCTACCTAATATTTCAATTATCATTTAGATACATTCTTTAGAATAATCAGTCAATTACATTTCATAGTGTAATATTTAACCTTTATCTTCTATTTACATTTATTAATATAATTTGTAGCAATAATCAAATAGTTGTTAAATTTTATCTGTAATTTAAGTTTACGCTTATACTCTAAATTTAGTTCAAGTATTAATTAAGCAAAGTTCTCCATCTAGATAGATGTTTTACTGGTGTTCTCGTGATTGACTTTAAGATTTTCATTTTTATTATTATTTTATCTGTATCGAAAAGTCCTTTTACATGGAAGATAAATGTGTAACCCATTTTTTAGAGTATGAATCATACCCTGTGACTATCCTCGGATCATCATTTAAAACATTGTGCAAGTGGGTGACCAATCTTATTCGATCTTGGTTATAAATTGTGTATCTACCTATCTTGATGCTTGGGGTCATAATTGTTTAGTTTGAATCGAGCTACACATTCACTTCTGACACGCCTACACTTAACACATGACCGAATATGAAAATCCAAGACCAACACTCAAAATGTTAATAGCCTGCAAATGAATGGTTAACTCATTTCACGGTTACCATCCCCTTTGCATTACTATAGTTGTATGCATGTGATCATCCAATTTTTGTATCTTCTTTCATGTAAGTAAGCTGTCCACAATGCATCTTCTCTAATCCACCTTTCTTTGTTAATCATAAGTGGGCCCCTCGTAGAAATCCACTCCATAATAAGGCACCAAGGATCCGGATTTGGCCATACATCAAGCTAATAAATGGTATCATGGTGACTGCTTTTGCATAGAATACTCAAAAGTTCCAATTTTCACATTCATCCATTGATCTGTTGTGTTAATCTATAGATGGACCATGCCACGGAAGTTTAATCCCAGCCACCAATCTTGTAACTTTTTGAAGTGGAATGTGAAATGGCCAAGCTATATGTCCTAAGGGGGGGGGGGGTGAATAGGACTATGCCAAATTTAAGATAATTACAGTGAAATTAAATAACAAGATAGCCAAATAAAGTACATCAATCCACAATACTGAAATGAATAGCGACCTCAATGAACAAGTATTGAGAGATTAATACAAAAATTGTTCTAAGGACAACCTTACACCAAAAACCAAAGTTTATGGTAGGATAACCTGATTTCTAGAAAGGTCTTTGTATCAAGAACTCAAACCGTAAAGAAATAAATAAATTCAAACTGTACGGAAGAATAAAAAGCAATTTCAAATATTGATTGTTCTCAGGACAACCATGCACCATACAAATGGCAAGGCAACTTTACAAGAACAATTAAAGAAACTGAAGCTCAAACTTAATAAAGGAATAGCTAGAAATAAATTGCTGGAATTTAAATCTAAACTATTACAACATTCTTCACATTTGCTTGAAATGTAAATATTTACAACATTCACAACCACACATACATTCCACAGCTTTGAATGATAAAAGGTAAAAGATTAAGCAAGCATTCAATACACAAGATAAAGAATTATAGTGGTTCGCCTGTATGTTCACCAACTGTTAAACAACAGCCACACAGAATGCTACTCCACTCCTAATATCCTCACACGGGGGATATTAGCGTTCACTATCAAAATAGATTTCACAGGTTCACCTAAAACCTTCACAATTGTGTCTTTTTAACTTGGGCTTACACAATCCAAAAACCCCTCTTTTTGAGTTTTCTGGCTCTCCTCAGATGACCACACAAATGAAATTTTTCTAGCGAATCCCAAATAGAAACCAAAGAAATAAAAATTTTACAGAATTGTAAAATACATGAATTTCTCCTCTTGTAGTAGCCCGGAAGAACTAATCGGAGTAGAAGTTCGAATATGAAAGTTCAATGTCTAATACTCACTTTACAATGGTTATAAGTTCTAATTGATTTTAGATTTAATCAACTTAAGGCTAGCTGTATTTGATTTTGATTTCGTGAAGAAGGAATTAAGAATTTCTCATTTTTTCTAATCAGATTGGAATACAAATCAAAATCAAATAACAATAAGCTAACAAAATGAAATAAAATTATGCACAGTATGGCTTAAAAATAAACACAGACTTATCTTAGAGTGGAGCCTTGAATTCACTTAATTTTTAATGAAAAACTCTGAAAATCGTGTGCTATTTATAGTTGCAGAAATTCGTCTTCGACTGGTCATAGGGACACCACGACTGGTCGAAGGATAAACAGATTTTTGAATTTTTGAGCGCGATCGGATCAAACCATTGTACGACCGGTCGTAAGCAGTCCACGACTGGTCGAAGGCAGTCCACGACCGGTCGAGACCCCTCTACGATTGGTCGTGCGACACTTGATTTAGTCGCTGGAGTTTGAGTCGTAGTACTACGACTAGTCGAAGGTCGAGTCGAGACCATCCCACGACCGGTCTAGCAGACTCTAGGACTGGTCGAAGCCGAACCAGAAAATTCGATCAATTACAACAGTTTTAGGACTGGTCCTGGAACTTCTTAGATTGGTCGAACCAGTACTAGGACTGGTTGAACAAGGTGTAGGACTAGTCTTAGAATAGACTATATTCATGTATTAATATTAAAATAAATTATGTAGCCAAAGTGACCTACCCTAAGGTCAATCTAAGGTTTATCACACCTGGGACATGAAGTATGGATATTGAAAATTTCATTCACTTAGACTTTGATCATTATCAAGCTTGAGTTCTTCTTGATGCATCTTGACTACTTCACAAGCTTTGAAATCAATGTTATTTTGAGTTGCACTTGAGTCCCAAACTATACTTGAGTCTTGACCTTGAGTACACGTGAACTTGAGCTTGAGTTCTTACATGTGAACTTGAGCTTGAGTCTTGAGCTTGAACTCTTCTTTAATATCTTCTATATTGTAGCTTGAAGATATAAATACAAAACACATACAGAGGTTTTGACACACAAAATTTGACAACCAAAGAGAAATCAAACCATAGCACTTATAGAATGTGGACCTTGTTATATTCTTCTCAACGGTAGTTCATTTTTAGGCCAAAAATCATGAAACTAAGATTATCCCAAGTAGAATTTTCAGATGCATGAATGGCTAAAGTAAAAAAGAATTTTCAGATACATGAATATACATTCAAAGTAAGAGACAACCGGTACCTTCTCCATAGTACTAAAACCACGGGCCCAACTTGTTATAATGAAAAGGTAGACCATCCGTTTACATCTCTGTAGGATTATCACCCTAGAATAAGCTTTATTCCACAAGGGCTGCGTGTGAGCCTACCATGGTGTGTGTATGGCATACAACCTGTTGACAATCACGGTGCTATGAAAGCTGAAAATGTCAAAATTGAGAGAATCCAAATCATCAAATGGACTATCATGTGAATTTGGAGGTTTTTAAATAGTTATCAGTTTTCTTTTAAGGTGTTATAGGTTTAATTATTGAAAACTTCTTACTTTTAGGGCATCCAATAGTAGTGATACGGCTCACTAAATACACAAGTTGGATGGAGTAGGCACAACACAGTATGCCCCACACAAACATTAGTACATAATTACGAAAACAACTAATAAAACGACTTTATTCAGGAAGAACGAGTGGTGGAAGTGGAACGGACATGGATGAAAAATACGTATAACAAGCAAAGGGGCTAGTTACGAGGAAACGGATTGGCTACTCCCCCTGCCACCTATCCCCGTGGCATGGTCGGTGCTCTGTGGGCCCACCGTGATATATGTGTTTCATCCATTCTGTTCATCCATTTTTACGGATAATTTTAGGGCTTTATACCAAAAATGATAGGTATATAAATCTCATGTGGACCACACCACGGGAAAACAACAGTGAATGGATATCCCCATTAAAATCCTCCTGAGGCCAACTGTACTGTTTATTTGACATACAATCTGTTGATTAGGTCATACAGGCCCAGATGAAGGGAAAAAACAAATATCAGCTTGATCTAAAACTTTTATTGCCTCCAAAAGGATTTTAATCGTCGAAGCTCATTTAACACAGTTTCAGCTAATGTGGTCCACTTGAGATTGATATATATCTCATTTTTGGTCTCATACTATAAAATAATATGAAAAAATAGATGGACAGCATGATGAAACACTTACATCATGATGGGGCCCACAGAGCACCGACCATCAGCCATTGGCCAGTGGCAGGGGGAGTAGCCAATCCGTTACCTAGTTAAGAACCATATAAGTGGTGGGGCTGCTTTAGGCATGTCGGCTTAATGTGATTGGATCTGTCATTTAGCCTTAGGCGTATGATGAAAACTGACAATAACAGTCAAGAAATGGCCACACATCGCCATAGAACAGTGTACATTTGCTCATGCTGATTATATTTTTTGTACAATTGGTATTATGGCCAAAGATTTGATAGGCTTGATTTGATGGCAAACACGAAACACGATTTAGCCTAGGTGTGTACTGCTCTCTAGTGGGGGTGGCTAACAGTGAAGTGTAAACTAACCGTGGGATGTACTAACAAGCTAACAAAAAACATAATGCACAACCCGTTTTAGCCTAGGCGGCTAACAGTGAAATGTATTGATTACTAGTGGGTGTGGCTAACAGTGAAGTGTGAACTGGCAGTGGGGTGTACTAACAAGCTAACGAAAAAATAATGCGCAACGTGATTTAGCCTAGGCAGCTAACAGCAAAGTGTATTAATTACTAGTGGGCGTGGCTAACAGTGAAGTGTGAACTAACAGTAGGGTGTACTAACAAGTTAACAAAAAAAATAATGCACAACATGATTTAGCCTAGGCCGCTAACAGTGAAGTGTATTGATTACTAGTGGGTGTGGCTAACAGTGAAGTATGCACTGGCAGTGGGGTGTACTAACAAGCTAACAAAAAAAAAATAACGTGCAACACAATTTAGCCTAGGCGGCTAACAGTGAAGTGTATTGATTACTAATGGGTGTGGCTAACAGTGAAGTATGAACTAACAGTAGGGTGTACTAACAAGCTAACAAAAAAATAATGCGCAACACAATTTAGCCTAGGCGGCTAACAGTGAAGTGTATTGATTACTAGTGGGTGTGGCTAACAGTGAAGTGTGAACTGGCAGTGGGGTGTACTAACAAGCTAACAAAAAAAATAATGCGCAACACGATTTAGCCTAGGCGGCTAACAGTGAAGTGTATTGATTACTAGTGAGTGGGGCTAACAGTGAGTGTGAACTAATAGTGAAGTGTACTAACAAGCTAACAAAAAAAATTAACGCGCAACACGATCTAGCCTAAGCGGCTAACAGTGAAGTGTATTGACAGTAGAGTGTACTAACAAGCTAACAAAAAAATAACGCCAAACACTATTTAGCCTAGGCAGCTCAAGATATTTTTTAAATACCATTTCAATCACACAAGTACTATTTTTTTAGAACACACTTTTTCGACTTTCCTATCTAGTAGCTCCCTGTTTTCCTACATAGAAATGAGAACTAATAAGTAATATTAATTGCATAAGTTTGATTCTCATCATCATTGTATATACACAAGTGAAAGTATTCAACATATGAATGTGAATACATTAAGAAATGTGGAGATAATAGTTACGGCGTTGGAGATGACCTCGTTATCTTGGATCTTGTAAGACTTAGTTCTCCTTTTGGATTGAAAAGGCAAGAAACTTTGAAAATTTAAACCACCCTCCGATTGAAATTCAGAATTTTCAGGGGTACCAAGTGACCTTACTTTCAGTGATGGGTCACACCGATACCGTTAATGCAAGCCACTTGAATCAAACCATCACAATTGTGGGCCCAACTTTAAGTGGGTTATAAACTAAGAATCAAACCATCACAACCGTGGGCCCTACTATGGATGGGTTATAAAACCAAAGGTCCACACTCAACTGATTAAAATGAAAATAAGAGAGCTTTGGTGCGTCTGGTTTTGGAATTAGAAGGGGGAAGCTTGATCGGTGTGCCTCAGCCTACGACCGTAAAATGTGGGACCCAAATTTCAGTAGCCAAAATCGTTGACCTTGTTCGCCCTATTATCAGATGGGCCACGCACTAATATCACCCCTATTATATGACTCATTTGAGCTGACGAAGATGCACAGAATAGCCAATGGTCTAGATTTTAAATGGCGATTGGGACAATGATGGTTAGATGGCGCAGATGTTGCTGGGATTTGGATTCGGTAGTGACCCCTGGCCTCCAACCAGTACGTTGCTAATTATCAGTGCTGTGGGCCCGCCATGATGTATGTGTTTTATCCATGTAGTTCATCTATTTTGCCGGATTTCAGGGTATTTGCCAGAAAATAAGGCAGATCCAAATCTCAGGTGGACCACACCATAGGAAACAGCAGGGATTGAACACCCACCATAAAAACTTTTCGGGGGCCACAAAACTTACGGATCCAGCTGATATTTGTGTTTTCCCTTAATTAAAGTCTATGTGAACTAATCAACAGGTTGAATGGCAAACAAACATTATAGTGGGCCATAAGAGGTTTTAAATGGTGAGCGCTCAATCACCAGTAACTCGTGGGCCAAGAGGTCCAATCTGCCTATTTTTGAGCTCATACCATGATTGAGCTAGAAAAATAGATAGACTGCGTGGACCAAACACATATATCACTGTGGAGTCCACAGCATCGACCAGTACCAAGAGATTGATACATACTAGAGGGGTCACTACCGAATCCGAGGCTACATTGGTGCGCCTCAACTCTCTGGAAGGTGGGCTCCACATGCCTTTCATGCCTCCTAGTTGTGTGCCATCACATGGCACATGCATCTGATGATCCATACCATACATCTTGTGATTTTTGTCTGACACACAAGGGTGTGATTTTTGGACTGGGACCATCACTGTGACCCATCAACCAACGGTTTTTTTATCTTAGTCCACAAAATCCCCTGTTTTCTTGCTGCAATGAAATAGAGTCAGTGATCAAATCTCAATAATTCTTAAGAGATGATTGGGAAGGTGTAATGTGGCAACATTCTATAAGCCCCACCATGATCCATGTGTTATATCCACATTGTATGTCCACCTATCTCATGACATCTCTTTAGAGAATGAACTTAAAAATGAGACATATCCAAAGCTCAAGTGGACCACACCACATAAAGCTTTGGGTATTGAGCACCTGCCATTGAAAACTTCTTTGAGCCCATAGAAGTGTTGGACCAAGTTGATATTTGTTTTTTCCATGTGACCTTAAAAGGATGTCAAATCAGTGGGCCCTATTAAGGTTTCAATAAGTAGGAGTACCCCCTTTGCTTTCTGTGGTGTAGTTCACTTGAGCTTTGGATTTACTTTATTTTTTAGCTCACACTTAGAGATGATATTGTAAAATGGATGAATAATGTAAATACAATACATATTGATGAATTTACATCCATATATACACAACCATGATAGTTGTTTATATATATATATATATATATATATATATATATATATATATGAAATATGCGAGAGTGGTGTAACATACAAGTGAACACTCTATTTAACTTGTGCTAATGATAATAATTACTCATTGGGCATTACTGCTTCAACGGCTAATCCAAACAGGCCCTAAATTTGTAGGACAGTATTTATTTTTTCAAAAAAAAAAAAAAGAGCTTAAATAGGTGGGAATCGTCAATATTTCACGTGTGTTCACGTGGCCATGTGTTTGATAATCCAAACCATTCGCATTCTCGAACTTGAATTCAGTCATTACCATGCTCTGGACAGGCGCTAATGCAGTTGTCAGCAACTGTCCAGAGAAATATTGCATTAGAAATCACAGTCAAAAATATTCATAGCATATGGGTCCATGTCCGTCCTGGTGGTTGAGTTTATTACTGCATAAGCCCGTCTGGCGGCTATCTTACCAAAAACATGTCCCAGACAAGCCTTCTGTGACAACGGTTACCGTACCACTGTGTCCGCCCAAGTGGTTTGATCGTTTTAACACCACCGGTCCCATTCCTGACAGTCGCTATTCAAACGAATTCATAGTCACCTAGTGGGGCCATACACGTGTATGGGTGATCGGAACCATTGGAGGGACTGGGCCCACCACGAAAAGTTCATTGAAGAATAATGAGTCACTACCGATGGCCTTAGCCATTGATCTACGGACAGGCAAAATCATATGAGTTGAACCGTTTGTTTTGAAGACTATGGTGGGGTCCTCCTTTAGTGGGTCTTACACCGACCAATCTTTTAAATCCACGGACAATGGGCATCCCTTCTGATATGTGGTCAGATATTTCTGAGACATAGCAACATTTCTTCTGAATCCTGATGTATCAGACAATCAGGTGGACTATTTTTAGTACGGTTTTAGTTGGGGGTAAATACCCATAAGCAGATGTAATTATGTCGGTAAATCTCATTTCACTACGGCTGAAAGGATCTGAGACATAAGATTTCAGTTCACTGAGTGAAATTTGTGGGGCCCAGTTGATGTATGTGTCTTATTTAAGCTGTACCCATCCATTTTACCGGCTCCTAAACGCCCAAAAACGAGATAAGTCCAAAGTGTCACACCCATATACATGGCTCAACTGGCAGACTGAGTGGAGATATCCTCGTTTCAACACCTGAGTATTGGTATCGATCCCTAGCGGCGGTGGCTAACACGGAGTATGTGTACTGACATGGGTGAGTACTAACAAGCTAACCCAAATATACATATATTTAAATAAAAAATAAAAAATAAAAAATAGAAAAGAAAAGAAAAGGCAAGAAATGTAAGTGGACCCATGGATTTTAGTCAATGCTCAGCATGCAATTTTCCTCGTTTGATTTTACTCATGTGAACTTGTTTCCTCTCTCAGCAGCATTTATTACCGCTCATCATGATGTTTTTTACCATCATTTTCATATTGACACTAACCCGACAGTTCCTTAAGTTATAAAAGCATCCTTCAGATCACGTGTGTGAAATGACAAAAATACCCTTGCATGATTTGTAATAGGGAGGGGTGTGTGAATGAGAATTGAGGACAATGGAATCGCTAGAGGGTCCACACACGAATTTAGTAGCATATGAGTACCTACGTTGTTTTCTGTGGTTGGGCCCACCTGATGATCCCAATCTGCATGATATTGTATTTTTCTGATGATCATGATCGTCGGAATTGTATGCACATGTTGGATGGATTGGATGTCATACAAATACAACATGTTCCGCCACGCTCAACTCCACCCCTTCGTCAAAGGAAGTACGCAAGGGTATTAAGGTCATTTCACCTCCAATCAGACATTGCCCATGTGCTGTCCCAGCGACAATTCGTATGCAGTTGTACCGTCCATCCAGCCCATGCACAAACGACCGCACTGTAGTCGACATATCCAACTCAGTAACGTGGAAAGCTGGAAATGTTCCGAAATGAAATGAATTTTCTAAAAATTTAATTTTGCAACGTTTATTCTACGAAAATGAGTTGAAGAAATGTCAAATGGTAATAGTTACTATTACCTTTGAAAATCTCTTTATTGGGGACACCAACCAACCATTGGTGTGCTTTTCTTTACACCTAATTCATCAAGTGGACCACACATCTACATTAATTTCTTTACTTGGGGTTCTTTTTTCTTTTTCTTTTTTTTTTTTCTTTCCTAACCATCCATTTTTCTTGTACAGGTGTGATATTTCGGATCAATGGACTAATATTATTTCGCTGGTAAAATCACATTGGTAGAGTATGCTACTTAGTCAATGAGCCAAACCTTAGTCATGCATGCCATCCCATGGTGATGTAGGGTGGGCCGCACACGCATTCTTGGTACAACTAAGCCAAAAGAAGCTTGAATGGAAATAGAAGTAACCTGTCAAATCCACCCCAATCCTGTAGAGGGGCATGATGTAATTGAGTCCCGGACGCATCCACATCAAAGAAATTTACTCCAGATAAGGAGAAATTGCCATTCAAAGTATATAGAGCATAAAAAAGAGGTGTGGACATCGTCACGAATGCATGAAGTATCAATCTTTATTGTAATGGGCCAATGGTGTCAACCGATTTCCATAACAGGTCACATGAGTCCATTTTACGATAAAATTCTTCCTTCTAGTTTAAAATTATAATTTTAGAAAAAATTACTATTTTCAATTGTTGAGATCAAGATCTGGTCAGCTCTTCCCATTGTCCTACGTACTTCGCGGCGTCCCCGAGCCCTGAAGCTGCACACAAATGGTGAGCAAAGGAGACCCTGGCTAAGTCGGGGGATCCTTCAATGCCTAAGTCAGGACACAGGAATCTGGGTTTAAGTTGCAGAGTAGTGGGAGAGCATAAGATATTACGTACCTATAGCAATGGAGTCTTCGTGTATTTATACCTGACTGTATGATAATCTGCGTCCGTTAATCACGGCATGATTCACTCAATTAGGAAGATTTTCAGATCATGGGGATACTGCGCGCAGATCAATGATCCACGCTCCACATTCTGCACATCGTGCGTATCTGCGGGCGGGGAAATTGGCCACGTACACTTATGGTAGCTTCCAAGTTTAGCTTGAGGAGCGTCCGCCTCTGCCTCAGAGTATGGGCTTGGCTTGGACTTGAGGAGCGTCCGCCTCTGCCTCGGAGTATGGGCTCGACTCGAATCATTTATTGGGTAAGATTTCTGTCGATGGTTGTAGGCCTTTATCAAACATCGTCCATTCTGACGTTTTGGACCGAACTGTTAGTTATCCATCATATACGATAAACAGGCCTCGGAATGATAAGGGACTTGGATCTTCTCATAACATCAATGATTTCTAATTTTAGCATATCTCCCTTGTTTTAAAGTTTTAGTATATACGATATTCGTAGGATTTGCTTGTAATTATTATACGAATTATCCAACACAATTGATTTAACACTTTGTATTTTTGACAAAATTTAATATTTTGGTAAATTCTATTTAATTAAATTAGGACTATTAAATAAGGTTTTGTTTTTGTTTTTTTAAAAGAATAACCTGTCTAAAAATTGATTCTTTGAATTTCTCTTTATCAAGTATTGTTTCACACCATTCCTAGCATCGAATGGTAAGAACCAAGACACCCATGGTAGGTTTTATGCAGCCCCTCGTTCTATCAAAACCAGTATGCCATTATGTGTTTTTAGACTTTATACAATTGTCTTATTTTAGTTGATCTTGTATTAGAAATTATTATTTTTTAACTATTAAGGTTATCTTCATAACCAACAACTATTATCTCTAACTTATAATGACTAACTAGAATGAGAAGAAATCATTTTTATGACTTGTTTAGTTGTTATAGAATTCATTTCTTATCTTTTATATTCTCTAAGAAATGTTAGAGTTATCAACATATTTTTTTGAGGAATGATTAAATTTTGATTGGTTAATATAGTAGTTATTTTGAAAAAACTTAGAAAAAAATTTATTATTATTATTTTTCATTTCTAACTATAATTTAAGCCAAAAAAAAAAAAAAAGTTGGGGAAATGGAATTCTCAGTGAAAGTGAAAAATAACTAAAATTGTAAAGCAAACTTGTGTTTTAGAAAAGCTAGGAAATTGTTAAGCTGAGAAATAAAAACCAGCAACCAAACATGCCAAACATATTCTTAGAAGAACCTTCTGGCATTAGGCTCTTCTCATGGCTCTTCCCCTTCATTAGATATCACTACTTCTCCATAAAAGAGTGACATTTTATGTGTATTTTTTTTATTAAAAAAAAAAAAAAACAGCTTCAGTGACTAGCCAAACCCAAACAATTTATTCTAGAAACTTCTATATGTAATTACTGTCAATCTACCCAAAGTTGTAAAAGATGTAATTCCATTCCCCATAAAAATAAAAAATGAAAAGTAGCTAAAATCCCTACCGTATAATGCTTGGGCATGATAAGGACACTTAAAGAATAATAGGTACTCTTTCTATCAAAAGACACCTACTTTCTTTAAGAGATGATAAAGTCGAGTAAGAAAAATCAAATGGAGTTTAGATATTGTACTAATTATACAGCTTATCATAAATTTAATTTCTTCTAAGTTTAGTTTTGCACATCTTCATAATAGAACTTCTCTTTTATTAATAAAACATACAAGAAAATTTCCCAACTTCACATCCATTTCCTCATAATTCCGGTGTACCGACCTAGGTTGCTACATCTATATACTGAGACCTAGATTGGATCACTTAAAGTATAAAAAAATCAACCATGCTAGGTATATCTATCCCTTTAATTAGTGGAAAACTGATGAATGACTTGGATAAAATAATCATGTGTTGGGATTTGTGCTGCGGAATCACACAGATATGGATCTAGGATAGCAATCCAATGGCGCCAAGCAATCACAAGAGAACACAAAGATTTAACGTAGAAAATGCTTTCGGGAAAAAACTACGACACAAAGCGATATATCTTCACTATGAAAATAGAAATTATAAAGAGAAAGGACTTACCCGATTCGAACAACCTCGAATCTCACCTTTGCTACACCCTTTGATAACCCTAGAACCCTTTTAGAAACTCTTGAAATACATTTAGGAAGCCTTAAAATATCTTGGAATGGCCCTAAGGATTCTTATTTATAGATGAAAAACTCCCACTTACCCATACCCCTAGAAACCGCCTAAAAATTACGCAGTCCATGCACAAACCGCGCACCGTTTGCGTAACCCTCGACTAGTCGAAGGAGGGCTTCGACCAGTCGAAGGGACCTTCGACTAGTCGAGCCAGTCTCTCGACTGGTCGAGCACCTCGGAACTCCAAGATTGGAGACAACTATTTAACAATAATCTCCACCATGACTTCAATATTCAAACGTGTATCTTCTTGCCCTCTTCTCTTATCTTTGCATCACATCATAGCTTCAATCAACACTTCTCGTGCACACTCTGTCCTTCTTTTATGACATTGTCATTCCTAGAGAAGCTGCACAAAATTTGAACTTCTCTGTAGGAACAACCTTGGTGAGCATGTCTATTGGATTTACGTTGGTGTGAATCTTCTCTAGTGTTACGCCTTATTCCTCAAGCATATGTCAGATAAAATGGTGACAAACATAAATGTGTTTAGTACGAGAGTGATAAATAAAATTTTTAACTAAATTGATAGTGTCCTCGCTATCACAGTTAACCGACACAGCCTCCTGCTAAAGTCTCAGCTGATTTATCATGCCTCTTAACCAAATATCTTCCTTAAACTCTTCTGTCATTGCTATATATTTTGCATCGGTCATGGAAAGAGCCACCATGGACTGAAGCTTTGAAATTCAATTAATTGCTCCACCCTCTAGTACAAACGAGTATCCTGAAGTAGACTTGTAACGCCCTGAAAATCGGGAGTCGAGCAAAGCTCAGCTCCCGAGTTCCAACGCATCACTTATGCAACATAGATAATAATGATTATGATGAGTGTATTGAAACATGAATGGGATTATACCAAAACAGCATATCATACTTCAGAGATAAGTGAATTTGCAAGCGGAAGACTGTGATAGATATATAAAATATATAAACTGTGGCAAGTCTCCAAAGTGTGATAATGTTACTAGGTTAAATAATTACATGTACCATTCTAAAATATATAAAAGGTGTAATGTCATCTAGTCAACATCCCAGAAATTCTTATCGATCAGGACACGACTCATGTGAACCCGCCTGAAAATTGCATGTAGGAGAATGTCTCCTCATCATCCTCGAAGTCCGGCTCCTCCTCGTAGGCATCGCCACCACCTGGAACTAAGACAAGGTCTGGTTGGTGTTTACAACACCGTCCCGTAACGTGGGAGTGAGTGATCAACTCAGTGGAACAATAAAGCAAAGGTTAACATGTTATCAATTCGATCAAGCAGTAATGATAAAGCAATACAACAATCAGGTCCTAAGTACTCTTGTTAATACAAGAATAATATGATACATGCCCTCGTCTATGCTCCCTCAGCGACTTCATCTCATGATCGCGCATGCAACCCTTCCTCAGTGCTTGACCTACTACGCCAAATGCACACGTAATACGGTGCATGCACATGATTACCAAGTTCTTATTAGTCCTTTTCATACAGCAGGATTGGGAAGCTAAGGTACCTCCCTTATATCAATACCCAAATAATGACTCATTCTAGGGTCGTCAGTCCTAGTAAATCACATACGATAAGCAAGTTATAGGTCACTACCACAATGCCCTACCAACTGGCAGTCTATTTTCGAAGGCTCGTCGCCAACCCGACTGGGGACCACAGCCATGCTGCACTGGGGTAAGCCTATTTCATACTCTAGTGTTATAGAAAGGCTCGTCGCCTCTACGCATGCTCAGAGTATGCTCGAGGTCACTACAAAGGGCTCGTCACCTTATCAGTGTAGGCCGACAGCTCGAATACAGTGTCACATACTACCGTATTTGGCACACGAGCTTTGGTTGCTTACTGGTCACTACGGGGAGGCTCGTCGCCCCAGCGTAGGCCGAGCTCGACCACGGTGCCTATACCACCATGTCCTGCTCATGAGTCTTAGCGGATCGAGGTACCATGGTTTAACGGGGTTTCACTGGTGAGTTTGGTACCATAGGTTCAAACATTAGTGTCCATACATGGTGAACATACAATAGGCAAATTGGGTTACTTGACGAGCTCGACTAGTACGAACGCACATCGAATCGATCGACATGAAGCGCGTGAGCACTTCGTGTGGCCTAACCACTGCCGACGACCAATATACGACTCGGGTTCACCGAACACATCCAAGGTGGTGAAAAACAATCTCAGCCACCAAATCAGGGCCTATTAACGATTACCTGGACTATATCATAGTCCCAACCTCATTCAATTTCAGCAGGTAATCATATGAGACAGTCAAAGTAGTAATGAACAAATAATTCAATTCTTACAATCATATGAGTATGTTGTAAAGTGCAACACAAACATGATTTCACACACATTCATTCTATAACTAAAACAGACATCATAATGTAACGTACATGGAGGAAATCATACACATAATTAAGGTAACCGAGATTCATATTTCAACCCTCATACAAAGTACTTTTTAGTAACAACTAGCTCATTCAGACATTTCTACAAACACTTAAACTATATACATCATCATACATGATGTATGTTGATTACACGTGTATTAGGCCAAATCATTTTACTAGGGAGTTGCCCCGTATACCACACGCATATACCCACCTCAAATAATCATGGCATGCATGAATCCGGGTTCCATATTCATTTAATCATTTCCACAAACACTTGGGCTACACACTTTAACATATATAACGTATATTGGTCGTGACGTGATTTAGGGAAAATCTTTTCGCTAAGGAATTGTCGCATATATAACAAACATATATCCACGACGGATAATCATGTTAGACACAAATTCAAATTTCATACGTATTCAAACATCTCAACATATACATAGAATACACTATATTCCACATAGTTCATATATAATTGTAAGACAAAACAGACGATACATTTTGCATGTGAAATAACACCCACGTCATTTATAAATCATTAACCGACATTGAAAGCCTTGAAAACCATAACTTATACGTTTATAGTACGCACCTTACGCCGGTAGACTCGCAACGAACTCAGTTTAAACACTAAGTCTTTGTCTACGGCACCACAACAACCTATAACAGGGAATAAGTTAGCTATTCCACCATCTGTTCTAATTAAATCCCTAAATCAGGTTAAGGTTAGGATTTCTTACCCAAGTACGAAGTTAGAATCATCGGAATAGCGATACAGACGAGGTGGTTGAGTGCGTGGAGCGTCAGGGAAGAATCCCAGGAACTATCTCCCACTTTCTCTTTCTCTTTCACTTTCTCTCTCTTTCCTTCTCTTTTCTCTCTTCTCTCTCCTAGGGTTTCCCAAATTCATATGAGATAAGAGAGTGAGGGTTTAAGGCCCTTATATAGGCCCAAAACTGATGGGAATGGCCCCAGGGCCAAGGTATACTTAGGCTATAGCCAAAATCTTTCCGTTGTGGCTTAACGGAGCACTTCTGGAGGCCCCTTTTCTGCGTGCGGTCGAACTTAAGCTCCTTGACCATGGATCTAGGTCAGGCTAAGTTTGCAGTCCGATCGGATTTACAGATCGACCGCGGTGGACCAGTTTCCGTTCAACGGTCATCGAAACTCGATCAGGGCCACAAGTACACTGTCATGTATGAAAAATTTCTCCTGATCCGAGGGTGTATTTGGGTCAGATTCTGACGGTCAGAATCCTTATATTTGGACCACAAGCGACAAGTCTCAGATTACTTAAGTTTGAGTTTCATTCTAGAGATATTCGCGTTTCTCACACACTTTACTCTGGGCTCAAGCGAATAGCTTCGGAATACCATATGGATTGATTTCCGAGGTGGTGGTCAAGTCCAGTAAGGCCGTCTTAATTTTATAATTTCGTAGTAATTGGACTTTCGACGTGCGGTCCAAGTCTAATACGGAGTTTCGTGATACTCCCGAGAGCAACTGGGTAATGATATTGATCCTAGATTATGAGGTAATGTAGGGTCGATGATTCTGCAAGTTTTGGATCTTATAGTTCGTATTTAAAGTGGTTCAAGCGAATTTTATAAGTAAACTAGTTTAGCACTAGCTAATACTCGCCTAATTTTTAAAGGATTTAGTCCTGTATGATTTCTGCCTGAGGTGGTACTCGGGCCTTTGTAGTTTGTATAGAAGGTGATTCAAGCTATTAATACTCAATTAAATTATACCCTAATCACGGTAGAATAAAGTCCTAGGGAAGTTCTACGTCCAAAGACATTCATTGCCAAGTTAGAAAAAATTCGAGGTGTTATAAGACTTTTTGGAATCCACACTGCCTGCGTAATCTGAATCCACAGACCCTACCAACTTTTTCATTGTCTTTTCAAAAGTTAAGACGTAGTCTTTTATACCTCGAATGTATCGAAGTAGCCATTTCACCGCTTTCAAATGTTGTTTGTCGTGGTTTGACATGTATCTGCTCACAACACCGACTACCTGTGAAGACCATGACATACATTAAACTGTCAATCGCATTTGAATAAGATACATGAGACATAACTTGCTTTTCCTAATTTGATCTAGGACATTGTTTTGAGGAAATCTTGAAGTGAGTCACGTGGGGAACGCTTACTGGTTTGCATGGTCCATCCCATATTTGGTCAATACTTTTTCAAGGTATTCTGCCTGTGATAACCACAACCTACTTCTCTTCCTGTCTCTATGAATATATATGTCGAGAATCCTCTTTGTAGCCCCTAGATTTTTCATCTCGAATGTCCCTGATGACTGAGTCTTCAGTACGTTGATTTCAGAAATATAATAACTGATGATAAACATATCATCAACATATAATACTAAGATGATAAATCTGTCATCACTCAGTGTCTTGTAATAGACACAATGATTGTATTCACTCCGAGTAAATTTCTGACTCAACATAAAAGAATCAAATTTTTTATACCACTGCCTAGGCTATTGTTTCAGGCCATACAACGACATAATTAATCTGTAAACTTTATTCTCCAGCTCTTTAATTTTGTAGCCCTCTGGTTGCTTCATGTACATTTTCTCTTCCAACTCCCTGTGCAGGAATGCAGTCATGACATCCATTTGTTCCAGTTTGAGATCGTATTAGGCAACCAGTACCAACACGAATCTGATAAACACCTGCTTAGCCACCAATGCAAATATCTCTGTGAAGTCGTTTCCTTCTCTCTGAGCATAACTATTCGCTATCAATATAGCTTTGTATCTATCATATTTTTTTTGAATAACTACTTGCATCTGATCGCTTTTCGACCCACTGGAAGTTCCACCAGCTCCTATGTGTGATTTTTGTGCAATGAGTCAATCTCATCATCCATAACCTCCTTCCACTTTTCTGCATCAAGCTCACTGAGAGCCTCCTGAATAGTAGACGGGTTCCCCTCATCTGTAACGAGGGTATATGCAATATTAGAGTCGTCCCTGTATCTTGCTGGTAACCTACGATCACGCGGTGGGTTTCTTCTCACAGGTGGCTGCTCCACCTGATCCTGTACCTCTGTCTGCACATCTGTCTCTGCCTGAGTATCATCCGTGTCAATCTGGACATCTACTATCAACCTTTCTAGTTCCTCTTACTCCTGTTGATCATTCTTATGGAATAGAGAGCTTTCATCGAATTTGACGTTACGGCTAGTGATGACCTTGTGTGTGACCTTGTCAAATAACCTGTAATATTCATACCAACACCATAGCCAATAAAAATATACTTTTTGGATCTGTGGTCTAGCTTATCTCTCTCAACTAATTGTACATGAGAGTAAGCCTTATAACCAAATATGCGTAAATCTAAGTAGTCCAACTTATGACCACTCCATACTTCCTCTGAAATTTTACATTCAATTGCCGTAGAAGGAGACCGGTTCACTAAATAGTAAGTCGTGTTAATGGCCTCAGTCTATAAGTCCTTGAACAGCGCAGCATTACTTAACATGTATTGGGCCCTCTTCAAGAGAATCCGATTTATTCGCTCAGTCATACCATTTTATTTGGGCGTGTGGCGTACTGTGTTGTGCCCAATGATCCTTTCATCCTTGCAATATTCATTAAACTCAGTGGAAGTGAATTCTCCACCATTGTTAGTCCTTAAAACTTTTATTTTTCGCCCTAACTATTTTTCGTCTTCAAACTTTTCTAGAATAGTCATCAATGAATGAAACAAATCATGGTGACCCCCCCTCCCAATGAAAACCTCTGGCGATGGCCCTCATACGTCAGAGTGCACATAATCGAGTACTCTCTTACATACATGTTTTTCAGATTTAAAAGATTGTTTAGATTGTTTACCATATATACAATGCTCGCATATATCTAAATCAGAATTCTTAAAAGTAGTAATCAAACATCGATCAGAAATTACCTTCATACCCCGCTCGCTCATGTGGCCTAGACGTGCATGTCACATGTGTGCAGACGTGGAATCTGCAACAGTCATTACCGCTCTACCCTCTGAAGGGCTTCCGATCAACCTGTAAAGGTTTCCGTGCCTTTGCACTCTCATAACCACGAGTGACCCTTTTGTTACTTTAAGGATACCATCAATATTAGTGAATTTACACCCTATAACCTCGAGTGCACTGAGAGAAATCAGACTTTTCTTCATATTCGGAATATGCCTGACATCAGCCACAGTACGCTCCATCCCATCAAACATCTTAATGCTCACCGTACCAATAGCCACAACATTACAGGTATCGTCATTGCCCATAAAAACCTGTCCATCATCGCCCATAAAAACCTGTCCATCATCGCATTCCTTATAACTAACGAACCAACTCTGATGAGGAGTCATGTGATATGACGCTCCTATGTCTGGGATCCATTCATCTCCATAATTGTCATGCAAGTGTTTGATCATGGACACAGACAATACATCACCACCACTTATCTTTTCATCAGATGGGACAACATTTACCTCATTAGAAGAAGCCGATGAGAGCCTCCTGAATAGTAGACGAGCCCTCCTCATCTGTAACAAGGGCATATATAATATTAGAGTCGTCTTTGTATCTTACTGGTAACTTGCGATCATGCAGTGGGTTTCTTCTCATAAGTGGTTGCTCCACCGATCCTGTACCTCTGTCTACGCATCTGTCTCTGCTTGAGTATTATCTGTATCAATTTTGACATCTACGATCAACCTTTCTCGTTCCTCTTACTCATCTTGATCATTCTTGCGAAATAGAGAGCTTTCATCGAATCTGACGTTACGGCTAGTGATGACCTTGCGTGTGACCTTGTCAAATAACCTGTACCTTTCACACCAACACCATAGCCAACAAAAATATACTTTTTTATTTTATTGTCTAGCTTATCTCTCTCAACTGATGGTACATGAGAGTAAGCCTCACAACCAAATATGCACAAATCTGAGTAGTCCAGCTTATAACCACTCCATACTTCCTCTGGAATTTTACATTCAATTGTCATATAAGGAAACCGGTTTACCAAATAGCAAGTCATTTTAACGACCTCAGTCCATAAGTCTTTGCCCAGCACAGTATTACTTAATATGCATCGGGCCCTCTTCAAGAGAATCTGATTCATTCGCTCAGTCACACCGTTTTGTTTGGGTGTGTGGTGCACTGTGTTGTGCCAAATGATCCCTTCATCTTTGTAATATTTATTAAACTCAGTGGAAGTGAATTCTCTGCCATTGTCAGTCCTTAAAATCTTTATTTTTCGCCCTGATTGTTTTTCTGTCATTGCCTTCCATTGTTTAAATATGGTAAAAACTTTGAATTAAAGTTTCATTAAGTAAACCCAAACTTTTCTAGAGTAGTCGTCAATGAATGAAACAAAATATGACGACGCCCCAATAGAAACTTCTAGCGATGATCCCCATATGTCAGAGTGCACATAATCAAGCACTCTCTTACATACATGTTTTCTATATTTAAAAGATAGTCTAAATTGTTTATCATATATACGATGCTCGCGTATATCTAAATTAGAATTTTTAAAAGATATAATCAAACATCGATTAGAAAGTACCTTCATGCCCCGCTCGCTTATGTGGCCCAGACGTGCATGCCACATGCGTGCAGACGTGAAATCTGCAACAGCCGCTGCCGATCCACCCTCTGAAGGGCTTCCGATCAACCTGTAAAGGTTTCCGTGCCTTTGTGCTCTCATAACCACGAGTGACCTTTTTGTTACTTTAAGGACACCATCAATACCAGTGAACTTACACCCTATAGCCTTGAGTGCACCAAGAGAAATCAGACTTTTCTTCATATCAGGAACGTGCCTAACATCAGTCAAGGTACGCTCCATCCCATCAAAAATCTTGATGCTCACGTACCAATAGCCATAACATTACAGTCATTGTCATTACCCATAAAAATCTGCCCACTATCGCATTCCTTATAACTGGCGAACCAACTCTAATGAGGAGTCATGTGATATGACATTCCTGTGTCTAGGATCAACTCATCCCCATAATTGTCGTGCAAGTGTTCGATCATGGACACAGACAATACATGACCACCACTTGTCTCTTCATCAGATGTGACAACATTGACCTCCTTAGAAGAAGCTGCTGAATTTTCTTTCTTCGCTTTAGGATTGGTACAATCCTTTTTCATATGTCCAGACATCTCACAGTTCCAGTACTTTAATTCTCCTTTGCCCTTGCCCTTTAATTTGGATCTAGGTCTTGAAGATCCTATATCTCACTCAGAATTTCTACCTCTCATAATCAATGCATCAAAAGATGTCCCTATGTCGCAATTTAGCTTTCTAATGGCCTTCCCTTTAAGGACTGAGATATCGGCGTCGACACTTAGGGTTTTATTTATGGTGTACATTGTGTCCTTGAATGACTCATACAATACCGGAAGAGAATTCAGTAACATACATGCTTGTTCCTCATTTTTTATCATTTCCCCCATATCCAGCAATTTGCAAACCAATTTATTAAAGTTGCTAATGTGATCCTCCAGATCTTCACCCCCTATCATCTTGAAGTTATACTACTGCCGCTTCAAGTGTAGGCGATTCTTGGATGATTTTTTCGCATAGATATCCTATAACTTCGCCCATAAACTAGTTGCAGTTTTCTCCCTCAAAACATTATATAGAACTTCATCTGTAAGATATAAATGGATTGAGGAAAAAGCCTTCTTATCAAGAGTATTCCATTTATCATCGATCATGGTACACTTTTTCACCTCAAGAGCACCATCATCGCCTTGCTTGGTTAAGGAACTGATCATCTTGATCTTCCATAACTTAGAGTTATTTTTTCCTGAGTACTTCTCAATATCATAGCTCGTACTTCTCATTCCATTATTGTTAATCTGCAAACATCACAAGAGAACACAAAGATTTAACGTGGAAAATCGTGTCCCAATGATAGCTTTGATACTTATAATGGCCCCACTTGTCGGGATTTGACTAGTCGAATGAGGGCTTCGATCAGTTGAAGAGACCTTTAACTAGTTGAGTCGAGCACTCACACATATATGGATCTAGGATAGCAATCCAATGGCTCCAAACAATCACAAGAGAACATATGCCACAAGATTTAACATATTGGAAAATCCTTTTAATAATAAAAAATAACGGTACATATATTATGTTGTTTGGAAAAAACACCGTTTGTGGGTTTTTGGGATCTTCACTATGAAAATAGAAATTACAAAGAGAGTGGACTTACGAGCTCGAGTTCGAACGGAGCACGGCACGATTCGAGCTCTCGGGCCTCGTCTTGGTCTTGGTCCTCGAATCTCGTGTCGAGAATTGCTCCTTACTACACTTAAGGTAGATGGTTGGTCGGGACGAAAATCTAGAGGATTGATAACCCTAGAACCTTTTTAGAAACCTTTGGAATACCTTTAGGAAGTCTTATCTTATAATGGCCCCAGGGACTCCTATTTATATACGGGGAACTCCCACTTACGCACACCCCTATAAACTGTATAGAATTTACGCTGTCCGCGCACAAACCGCGCACCGTTTACGTAACCCTTGACTAGTCGAATGAGGGCTTTGACCAGTCGAAGAGACCTTCAACTAGTTGAGTCGAGCACTTCGAAACTCCAAGATTGGAAACTATATATATAAACTTGGTGCACAAAAGGAAGGTTTCATATATAGCAGGAACTCAAACGTCTTAAAGCATTTTATCATGCGTTATGGAGCCAAGCATGTGCCACAGTTTTTTTTTCCCATTTTTCCTATTTTAAATTATTAGATGTAGGACAAACCAAAAAGTGAGAAAATACAAAAGGCTGCCTAACAAATGCGACACACGTGGACCAAGAACACATGGACCACGGTTCAATTAACCAAGTGGACTTGAATTGCCTACTGACACCGCTGACGGTTCTCTGTGGGCCCCACCATGATGGGTGTGATTTAACCTTGCCTTCCATCCATTTTGGATCAATATTTCAGTGCATGACTCTAAAAATTAGACATCAAATCTCAGGTGGACCACACCACAAGAAAACAGTGTTGATTGAACGCATACTATTAGAAACTTTTTATGGCCCACTGTAATGTTTATTTGCCATCTAATCTGTTGATTTGGTCATAGAGACTAAGATTTGGTCATAGAGATCACTATGATGAAGGAAAAATACAAATATCAGCTTGATTCAAAACTTTTATCCCCCCTTGAAGTTTCTAACCGTGGGCATTCAATCACCACTGCTCCCCATGGTATGGTCTGTCGGAAATTTTTATCCGCCTCAATTTTTAGCTCATGCAATAAAATGAGCTGGAAAAATGGAGAGACTGTAGACAAAACACATACAGCATGGTGGGGCCCACAGCGCATCCAGTAGAGAGTTGGCATTGTCAGCATGCAATCCGTGTACTAGCAGTCTTCTCCTTCTCATCTCAATGGGTATTGTCTCGTCCCATCATTGGTGCCGCGTTGCCCATACGATAGTGGATCCCCATTTTTGGAAACATGATGAAAAATAATGCACCATTCATTCTTCCATCATATATGAAAGACTTGATAAAAGAAGAACTTTCGATGGTGCGCTGCGCACATGCAAAGAGTACTAATTATTTTCGTGCACTTATGAAAAGTTGGGAGTTTTTCACGAAGGAAAAAGACAAGCACCTAACATGAAAAAATGCATGGCTATGATTTTTCGAGGAGAAGTGAAGATAAATATTAGGAGAGATTCATGGAAGAGTACTTTTGTGATTTCTCTCTCCTTTTCTAACATAGAAAGAGAGATGATCTAGTGCCATGGTCCTAAGACTAGATAGCTTGGACAGACTGGTTCAATACTCCTAAGGCTAAGTTGGAGTGACTAGGCCGGCCAAGTTCACTCCTATTTTCAATTCTGACTATGTTGGAAATGGGCCGGCGCTATGATTGGCCCAGACCCGGCCTTGTAGGGCTAGGTTTTGGGCCCTTAAATTTGGCTCTGGGTCTAGGTCAGGCAAAGGTCAACGATGAAGCCCATTCTAATCATCAAGTGGGCCATTGTTATAATTTTTTAAAGACAGTTATTAAATTGGACTTATTTTAAACCTTTGATTAGTTTACTCTTTTTCTTCCTAGTCTTTGTTGGAATACATGCTCTAGAAAATCAACGTGAGCCCTGATCCGCTGATTATGTGGATGGGATTGAGTTGATCTCAATTGGAGATCGTGATGGCCATGGACCCCATGTGAACCTCTTGATATACCTTAATGAGTAGTGTTATTTTGAACTTATATGTATATATATAAGTTAATTGAAAATTGCATGCTCTATTAGTCTTTAAGTATTAGAAGTTGGATATAATGATCAATACTGACCAGAAAGAGCTGGGATCCAACGATATTAGTACACTGTATAGACCATGACTGTCACGGGTATGTACAACATACTTATGGGCATTCTACCTTAGACATAAGGTCATCTCATGAGAGGAAACTAACTTTGGTTAGGATGAATAGTTTCCATGGGGAGTGTACCATTGCCATTATCTCACACAGGAGTGTGACTGTGTCATGAATACAAAATACAAAGTTAGACCTTTGGATACTTACACTAGTAAATTGATATTAAGTTAATAGTCTAGGGGTTCATTAACTTGGAATATGATCATATTAGTGATTAAGATTTAATAATGTACAAAATATGATTAATCTTTAGATTTGAGGATGTATAAGGATCACGATCTTAATCGATCGATTTTGGTTCTTCCTAGAGAGACGCTTTAAATTGGAAAATCAACATCAACATCATAACAAGTTCTACACCATTGGATCATTGATATAAGTATGATCTAAAATCTTTTAGTTTAGATTTGTTATTAGAAATTTGATATGATTGTATGTGGGTGATTTTGAAAGATGAGTTTTAAGTTTATTAATTCTGGAAAAGAAAAAAATAAAACTTTTACTTCATTGCCTTCTCTGGTTTTAACCCATCATCCTCGGCCCTAGCCTTTTCAACCTTGTTAAAGCCTAGGCTTAAAAGCTTATGGCCAATCTTGACCCGGTCCAACTCAGCCCATAACTCTAACCCATAGCATCAAACGGGAAAAAGTCTAACCGAGTCCAAGTGAACCTAGACGAGTCGCGGCTTGCAAGGGACTCGTTCAAAGTGTTAAAGCCTTAATCAATTGGACCTTACTATAGATATGGTGTACTACTATATCACTCACACGTATCCAATGATCCTACATACTAATTAAAGGATTCTTGAATATTATTAACCAATGATTAGATAGAGCCTAACCAGTCTAACGTTAAATGGGCAAAGATCCATCAATAGAGCATTAGGGTCATCTGTTTATCATGATTTCTATTCATGTGGTCTGTGCATTTAAAAATAGACCCAATTCGTTTTTACATATCATTTTAAGGCATGAGCCCAGGAATGAAGCAGATCCAAATCTCAAGTGGACCATTGGACCATATCATAAGAAACGCTGTTGATCGAACTCCCTATCATTAAAAACTTCCTAGGGTCCGCCACAATGCCAATTTTCCATCCAACCTATTGATAAGGTCTTATAAAGCTTTTGTGATCCATTGATGAACAATCACCACTGGTTCTTAAGGAACGTTTCACCTGGCAGTTGGATTTGCTTCAATTTTGGGCTCATGCCCTAAAATGATTAGAAAAAACGGATGGACGGCATGGGTATTTATAGAATACGTATATCAAGGTGGACCGGCAAGGGCCCCACCGTCTTGGAAGAGGCGGGCCACACCTACTCCGCCCACAGGATTGAGGACCACGTAATAAAATTAATATGAGGCCGGTTCCTCTACAACATTTGTAGAAGTTTATTTTACGATATTAAGTCTCGATCATGATGGATGCATGTAATCCACGCAGCCCTTCATGTCCATCCCTTTGTCTTCTCCTCGGATTCCATAAATCAGGCTAACATGAAACTCAGGTGGTTCACACCATGTTAAATGATGCCCAAGGCCTCTAAGGGCCCGTTTGGCCGGTCGGATTGGAAGGGACTGGATGGTATTGGAAGGGATTGGAAGTTAAATCTCAGGATTGGCCAGGCGTGCCAGTGAGAGTGTGTGATCTTATCCCAATCCCATGGATCTTAAGACAATCCACTGACAACATCATCATTACCTTTAGGGCCTGTTTGGCCAGGTAGATCCCTCGGTATTAAGAGGGATGGGATCGGTAATATCCTGGGATAGGCATGACGAGCCAAACAGATCCGGTGAAGTACTTGTCCCGGGATATGAGCAATCCCATGGATCTTAAGACAATTCACTGACATCACCATCATTACCTTAAAATTGATCCTATCCCTTGGTTGGATGGATTGGAAGGTAAAATCCCGGGGTATGCACGGCATGCCAAACAGACCTAGTGAACTTGTCCCAGGATATAAGCAATCCTATAGATCTTGGGACAATCCACTGACACCATCATCGTTACCTTAAAATTGATTCCATCCCTCATAATATCATGGGATCTTAATATCATGGGATCTGTCCGGCCAAACAAGCCCTTAAATCCTATCCAATCCACCCTAATCCGTTCAAATTTACCTGGACATGTTTGGTTACAGGGATTGGAAGGGATGGAAAGGTTTAATCTCGGGAAACAGACTGGATATAGCAATCTAGGATAAGCAATCGCATGGATCTCAAGACAATCCACTGACAACACCATCATTACCTAGAAATCCATGCCATCCACCCTAATACCATTCACTCCCTTTCAATCGACGGGCGGTGGGATTAGAAGCGATTAAGTGGGATGGGATGCATCTGGTCCGGTGCCAATTCCACTCCATGCTTGGGAAGAATGCAAAAGCTTGGAATTACATTAAAAATGGAATTGCATGGTCCCGTGCCAATTTCACTCAATGTTTGGGAAGTTGTGTAGATCCCACCATGATGTGTGGGCTATATCCACACCATCCACCCATTTATGGAGATTATTTTAGAGCATGGGCCAAAAAATCAGGTAAATCTAAAGCTCAAGTGGACCCTACCATAGAAAGCAACGGAAATTGAATACTTACCATTGAAAACTTCTTTGGGGCTACATAAGTTTTGGGTCTACCTCATTTTTAGGCTTATGCCATAAAATGAGGTTACAAAATAAATGAACGGTTTAGATATAACACATGTATGTTATTCTAAGAATTTCAAATGATGGTGGATATATCCATTCAATGGACCACTGTATTATCAACAAAGCATGACATTAATTTTATCCCATGGAAACATGGAACAATCTCTGCAATGGATAATAATTATGTTTTTTAATCCCATCCCACCTTATCCCTTCTAATCCCACCGCCCAAACTGACCCTAAAATCACTGTGGTGTGAACCGTATCCATTCATCCCCGTGGACTGCGCATCTTATGAATAGATTGGAAGGCATCCCAACTATGCCTTGTGGTGTGACCCAACTGTGTTTTGGATCAGTCTAATTTTTGGAACATTGGTGATTAGAAAGGGCGCGCCTTATAATGGACTGTGTGGATGTACGCCAGACATCATAGTGGAATATAGTCAACTACACGGTATATTGATATCATGATTGGTAACGAGTATTAATCAACATGACTAGTGATGAATTAGTCCTATGGCCATAACATCACAATGAAAAAACCCTTATAACTTAACCACTTAGCGCAGGGTATTAGATGGGATTGGGTGGGATAGAATTGCATCTGTTCCGGTTCAATTCCACCAATCATTTGGAGAGGTTGGGTTTAGATGGGTCGGATGAAATTGTATTTAATCCCATGATTTGCTTTTCGTCCCATTCATGAATTTCGTGGATTTTGAAATTCAGTTCACATGTGGGCCCCACATTAATGCAAGCAGTTAGCCATGCCACCTATCCATATACACTATTATATGTGTACAAGTGAATGAAATCTGTTGTAAATTTGGTCCATTGATTACAATTTCATGGTCTACCAAACTTGATTTTGTTTAATTCGGTGTTTTGGTATGGCAAAAATTTTATACCAAACATGGGATTGAATGGTTACAATATCATTGTATTTTCAGACACGCAATCTTCATACAATAACGATATTAATCTCATCTAATATAATTTAATATCATTATATTCCACGGACCAAACATGCCCTTAGGAAACTGCACAAAACACATTCTAATAAAGAAAGGGATAACGATCATCTAGTACCCATGGTGTCACGAGGACTCTCATCCACCTAATGGATGTAGGACATGCTCCGGATTAATAACCAGCCCATAACAAACAACTGGCATTTGTACAAGGTCAGCTACGTCAGACCCAACCCACCTGTACTACGCTTCTATTGTATGGGTTGGTACGTGAACCGGTGGCATTAACATAGGGGTGGAAGCCAGCCATTCTACCATACTGTGGTACGGGTTAGTCGGACCTTACCCAAACCCTTTGTTGAAAGGGTACAATCCTGACCATCATCACTGCTTGACTTGTACACGGTGGGACCCAAAATTTTGGGGAGAAAGCATTTCAATGGGAGCGGACTAGCTGTTACACCACTAGAAACAGTATGACTGACCATTAAAAACTTTTTGTGGACCACTTTGGATAAATATGATATTTATCTTCTCCCTTCATCTAGGTGTTCTTGCCATTATCAACTGGTTAGATGAAAAATAAACATCACGTAAACCTAACGATAAGCCTTTTGAAAATTCTAATGGTGAGGCACTCAATCAATACTGTTTCCTATGATGTGGTGCACTTGATATTTGGATCCGTTTAATTTTTAGGACCTCGTCCTCAAGTGAGCTGGAGAAACAGATGAACAGTGTGGATATACAACACATCATCAATGTGGGCCTCATGGTGAGGGTAAGACCCACACTAAGGTGTTACCCCAGTGATACCTAATCTGCGCTCATTTTCAAGAGAAATTTCAAACTATACGACCAGTATATGGCACACAACCTTTTTAAGCCCACTTGCTTTTTGAGAAATTTAGGACTATAGACCCCACCTTTTATCCAGCTGTTTTTACGAAACAATACAAACTTTGTTTTGCAACTTAGACCTACACATGCGCAGACCGAAATCCCGAACGAAAATACCCATCTTTTAACGGAAACGGATTGGGTACTCCCCTGCCACCAGCCAATGGCAGATGGTCGGTGGTCTGTGGGCCCCACCATGATGTATTCTTTTCATCCATGTCGTCCATATATTTTTTTCACATCATTTTATGATATGAGACCAAAAATGAGGTATATCCAAATCTCAAGTATACCACATTACAAGAAACAGTGTTGAATGAGTGTCGACCATTAAAAACTTTTTGGGGGCCCACTGTGATGTTTGTGAGAAATCCTCCCCATCTAAGTTCATTCATACAGTCAAAAAGACCTGGATGAAGAGGAAAAACAAATTTCGTAATGATCCAAAACTTCTATAACCCCTAAAAGGGTTTCAATGCTAGACGTTCAATTCCCCATTGCCTTTTACAGTGTGGTCTACTTGATAGTTAGATCTATCTTATTTTTCGTCGAAAGCCTTAATATGAGCTCTCCAAATAGATGGACGGTTTGGATATAACACAGACCTCATGATGGGACCCAAGGCAGTGGGGATTACAACAGCAAAAAAATAAATAAAAAACCTTGGCTACGATGTTGTCTATAGCTACGGATAAGAACCGTAGCTATTGATCGAAATATCGAACCTCTTTTTCGATATATCAAAAAAGGTCTAGCATTGTCTAGCGACTTTGCCTCAAAAAGCCTGCAATTTTAACCTATAGCTACGGATTATAACCGTAGCCATAACTGCAGTCTTTCCGGTCAATGCAATTTTTATTATATTTTATTTTATTTTTATTTTTTTACATGGAAAATTTTATTATACCTACAATTTTCTCTAATACATATTTATATAAATATGCATATATGAGCATATAAAATTTTTTTCTCTCTTTTTTCATTTCTTTCTTTATTCATTTAACAAGAATATCTTCTAAGCCAAAATTAGTTACTTGACGTACCCTATATGATTTTGGGGTAGGAGAAGCTACTTTAGCCAACTAACCTAGTTATTTTTTAATATTCCATCAGGTCGATGGTCGAAAATCCATTTCATTCACTTCGCGGTTAATTTCATTCATTTCATTACTTTGCGATCAATTCCTTGCATTTCATGGTCAATCCTGGTGATTCTCCTTCACTTCATGGTCAATTACATGCATTTCATGGTCAATTTCATGTTTGCCCCGCTGAATTTCTAGTTTACCCTACTCAATTTCCTGTTTACCCCGTTAAATTTCTAGTTTGCCCCGCTCAGTTTCATGTTTGCTGTTCACTCCCCAAGTATAGGGTTGTGATGTAGTAATAACTCCTGGGCAGTAAGACCGAGGCGAATCCACAATCAAACTCAGTACGCTTTCTAAAAATAACCAGATCTAGAACTAGGCTAAGATGAAATCTAAACCAATTTTGATTTGAGGAATAATGGTGAAATAATTAATCTAAAACTTAAGAAAAATTCAGGAAAGGGAAACTAGGGATTCAGAGGATCCACTTGTAGAGATCAGGGAGATCTTATGCCTGTATTACAAATTAAGAAAATTTACTGAACTGCCATTGATGTAGGTTTCAAGAAGATGAAAGGTATATGAATTAGAATGGATTCCATCACCAAACCATGCCCAGGAGACAAAGCAAACAACAGAATTAAACTAATTACCAACCAATCAATGTATGAAGGTTAGGAAGGGTACCGACATCCAACCATGCCCAGGAGACGATGGTGAACAACAGGGCTTCCTGACGTCATAAACATAAAAAGAAAAGAACATGCTCAAAGCCATCGCAGACCCATTGTAATTTCAATCACAACAGACCATTAAAGACTGAAAACATTCCTTTAATAAAAACCCAAATCAACATCAAATTCAGTCTAAACAAAGGCACAAGCAAAGAGATCTCCCATCACGCTACAAGCTTCTCCTCTTAGCCCTAGCTAAGAGGTTTAGCCAGACATGATTTGGCTGAATCTCTCAAACAAAAATAATAATAAAGAAAACAATGGATAAAAAGAAAAACAAACAAACTCTCTGGCTCTCAGCGTTCCCTGACTTCAAGTGCTGCCTCGGAATGAATGCCCCCTTCTCTCTCTTTCGTTCTCCCTTTTGTAGCTGCTGGAGTCCGGCTTAGGCGTGGAGAGGTACCGAAGAAAACTGCGGACGAAGAATCAGCCGTTTGCAACAACAGCCGTGCAGCGAAAGGCTTTCTCGTAGCAAATTTTGGGATCTCAAAACTCCCGTTTTTCTTGCACATACTCGTAAAATCAACGTCCCTTGGGGTATTTGTGGATGGGCTACACGATGGACGGATCAGATCCTCCATCTGATCAAACGTAGTGGACCACAACTGCCCGGAAAAACCGGATGAATCCCGGACGCACGCTGGTTGCGTAATGCTTACGCTGTGCACACGGTGGGTCCCACTTCACTATTTTTCTACAAAATCCACACCGTCTGTTGTGTTCAGGACAAAAAACCGTCCGGGAAGGGTAAATTTTTGTAGGTTCTTGCATGTCCCATTGAATCAACTCAAGCCACCGTTCAACCTGCGTTTGACGGTGGAAATCGCATGATTGCGTGCCATGGACAAAAAGACACCTAGGTGATGATCACGTCCCCCCTCTGGAGTAAATGGACGGGTCAGATTAGCCATATGATCAATGGTTGGGGCCCACTACTCAAATCGGCCGACTCGCATCACGACGTTGTAGGACAGCAAAAAAAGCACGGCGTGCGTTGATCTTGGTGGGGTCCACATAATCCAGTGTTTGATATATCCACCCCATCCATTATTTTTTTCTCGAAATTTCGACCAGGGATGGACGGTTCTCGTTATCCATTGATGAGGCCCATCGAGATGGTCGGCGGCGCACGGCATTGAACCGGTCCTTTTACGATTCTTCCGTAGCGATCATGTACGTGTGTATGGACACCAAAATTCATCGTGAAGTCGACTGGTTTTTCTCCCTCGTCCTGATGAACGGTTCGGATCAGTCATTTAGAGCATGGTGTGGGCCCACCGAATCTCGTCCGAGACTCTGTTTCGGCGTCGCGGGCAAAAACGATGGGAATCAAATCCTTCGAAAGCGAAGCGGTCTTCGTTCACATGTTGACCGGCGTTTAAGTATAGTCTTCATCCGATGCACTCATACTATGCACATGCACCATATCTGTGGGTCCCGCTTTGATGTATATGAGAAATCAGCTTTCTCCGTCTATTCATATTGTCACCATTTGACCGTTGAGACCAGAGATGAAGCATATCCAGACAAAGAAGGCCCAGAATCCAGATTTTATGGGCTGATCTGCCCGTTGGGCCACTTCCAGGGGGATCTGACGGTTTAAATTTGACGTGTACGGTTAATATAAGATCCTCAGGCCGTGTATGAAGTTTCGGCCTAAACAGATGGTGGAAACCCTGTGTTCTTGCATTCTGGCTGACTTTCAGGCCACTTGAGCTTCAGTTTTCGTGATTTTCTCGGGTCTCTGGCGTATAATTCCGCTGATTTTGATCACATGGAGTCCGTTCCTTGCCTTGGTGAATCTTGAGCGCTAAAACCATGCTTCTAATACCCATTTTCAATTCAAGCTCCTAAATATATCCTGCATCACAAACACGATCAAATGGGTCCATTAAACAGTATAAGTTCGTAAATCAAGACAATAACCAGGGTCTGATATGCAATATTTGACCCTCAACACAACCCCCAACTAGCATTTTGCTAGTCCCGAGCAAAATATGCGAAAATTAAATTGAGAATTACGAGATAATTCTTGTGAAGCCGAGTGATATTTTGAAAAACAATCCAGATAAGAGAAATCTTAAGATTCATGAATGCTGATTATCAATTTCTCCTGGCCTCTCATGCACGGTGAATTTCATAATCAAGTTCAAATATTAATCCATAAACTAGAATAATTTTAAACATTGAGTTTCATGGGTGTATCGTATAATCCCGACTTTCAACATTAATATTCAATTCTTTATTTCAGGATTTCGTTGGTAATCAACAAGAGAATTCATGATAACCAAAACTTGCCTAACAGATCATTCTTTCATTTTTCTAATTTTCTTTTTTTTTTTTTTTTTTTTTTTTTTTTTAATGTCAAGATGGGAATCATATTTTCACTTATAGGGAGCAAACCTATGGTGAAAATAGTCGCCCAACTCTGTCTAACTGTTAATCATTGAAAAATCAAATCTACACCTATAGGGAGCAAACCCATGGTGTAATTCTCATTTTATACCCCTGATGACCAAATCCTTTAGGTTGGTTTCTTTCACGCTCAGTGATTACCAAGTAAATCATTCAATATCAAACTGAAATCTCAATGTGTAGGTGAGATGTGGTATGTGAAATCATGACTCAATCAATGTTTACAACTTCTAATCATGGATTAACAATTCAAACTTAACGTGTGAAATCTACGAGATAATCAATCCAAAAGTCATGAATTACCAACAATACGTATCTTAACATTATAAATCCAAGATGGTCGTCAAAATCACTTCAAATTCACAAGAATTTTCAGAAAAAATATAAAAATTTTCACAAATTTTGCTCAAGACCAAGAAAAATACTGATTAGGTTACCTAATCTCCCACCCCCAACCTAAAATCTACATTGTCCTCAATGTAAAAGATATGAGCATGGAATGCACATGGGACAACGAAAGTAAAAGAGAAGTGATGGGAAGATAGTACCTGAATGATGAATTGTGAGAGACTTTCCAAGAGATCGCAGCATGGAATCCGTTCAGCACAAAAGAGAAAGCAGAACAAAAATAACAAAAAATAAAATCCTATCTATACCACTTTCGCAGGTGCTCTCGATTGCATTTAGCGTATGCAACAAGCCTTTAAACCCCTAGGTTGCCCCTAGCGGACGAGTTGTAGTCTCGTGAGGGTTTGCAGTAATGTTACCCACAAACATTGAATTATCTAGGAAAATGAAATAAATGGAAAAAAAAAAAGTTGGGTTGCCTCCCAAGAGCGCTAAGTTTAACGTCTTCAGCCAGACAACTACAGCAACTACCCTAGTCCTAAGAAAGCGATAAACCTACCTATACCTCCATCAGACTAGGAGATCAGTCCTGGTAGACAGGATCAGTCAGAGGCATGGACATGTCCTCTGAATCAAATTTCTCGACAAATGGCTTTAAGCGATGTCCATTTACTTTAAACTCCTTGCCATTGTCGGGATCTCTTATCTCGACGGCCCCATGAGGATATGCGAACAACAATGTAAGGGCCTCCAACGAGATCGAAGCTTACCCGGAAAGAGATGTAATCGAGAATTGTACAAAAGGACTTTCTGACCTGGCGTGAATGATTTTCGTAGAATATGTTGGTCATGAAACGCCTTCATCCTGTCCTTGTAAATTCTCGAATTCTCGTATGCGTCGTTCCGGATTTCTTCAAGTTCATTTAATTGAAGTTTGCGTAGCGAGCCAGCGTTGTTCAGATTGAAATTTAAATTTTTGATCGCCCAAAGAGGCTCTATGTTCCAACTCTACGGTGCAAGTGGCAAGCCTTCCCATGACGAGTCTAAGGGAGACATTCCAATAGGGTTTTAAAAGCGATGCAGTACGCCCATAAGGCATCGGTCAATCGAATTGACCAATCCTTACGGTCAGGGTTTACCGTTTTCTCCAAAATGTTTTTGATCTCCCTATTAGAAATCTCAGCTTGCCCACTTGTCTGAGGGTGGTATGGGGTGCTCACCTTATGAGAGATACCATATTTCTTCATTAAACTCTCGAATGGCCTATTACAAAAGTGTGAGCCCCCATCACTAATAATGGCTCGAGGCGTTCCAAATCGGGAAAGGATGTTTTCTTTTAGGAATTTAATGACCGTGCGATGGTCATTATTCCGACACGGAATCGCTTCGACCCATTTAGTGACATAGTCTACAGCAAGTAAAATATATAAATTCCCAAAAGATTGGGGGAATGGTCCCATGAAATCGATGCCCCAAGCAATCAAATGCCTCTATGATAAGAATGGGATTCAAGGGCATCATATTTCGACGGACAATGCTCCCAATTTCGACAACGCTCACAAGCTTTGCAAAACTCATGAGTATCCACAACATAGTGGGCCAATAGAAGCCACATCAAGTGCAGAATCTTGGCCGTGGTCTTTTTTGCGAAAAGTGACCACCACAGGGCTCGTGAGTGACAAAAGGAGATGACACTCGATGCTCATCGTCGGCACACATCTCCTCAAGATTTGGTCTGGGGCAATATTTAAACAAGTATGGATCATCCCGAGAAAATTTACGCACCTCGGTGAAAAATTTCTTCTTATCTTCTTGATCCAATGTGTCGGTATGGAACCCGTAGCAAGATAATTAGCAATATCAATGAACCAAGGTGAATGGGAGACTCGAACAGTTGTTCATCGGGGAACATGTCATTGATATGGGTCGCCTCAAGGGAATCGAGAGGTATTAAGGCGAGAAAGGTGATCGGCCACTACGTTCTCTACTCCCTTTTTATCTTTAATTTCCAAATCAAATTCTTGGAGTAGAAGGATCCATCGTATCAGGCGGGGCTTAGAATCATTCTTGGAAAGAAGATACTTGAGTGCCGCATGATCTGTATAGATAATGATCTTGGATCCGATCAAGTAGGACCTAAATTTGTCCAAGGCGAACACTACGGCTAAGAGTTCTTTTCCGTAGTCGAGTAGTTCACTTGGGCGGGATTTAAAGTCCTACTCGTGTAATGGATGACGTAGGGCCTCTTATCTTTTCTCTGGCCTAGAACCGCTCCAAGAGCATAATCGAGGCGTCGCACATAAGCTCAAAAGGAAGGCTCCAATCGTCGGTGGTCGCATGATGGGTGCAGTGGTTAACATGCCTTTAAGCTTGGTGAAAGCTTCTTGGCATTGCTCAGACCACTCGTATGGAACATCCTTTTGAAGAAGATTACATAAAGGACGAGAGAGGAGACTAAAGTCCTTTATGAATCGCCTGTAAAACCCTGCGTGTCCTAAGAAGGATCGCACGTCCCTGATGTTCTTGGGTGGAGGTAGGTTAGAGATAAGATCGATTTTTGCCTTATCTACCTCAATTCCCTTGGACGAGATGATATGTCCAAGGACAATCCCCTTATGAACCATGAAATGGCACTTCTCCCAATTAAGTACCAAGTTCTTTTCTTCACATCTTTTCAGCACACATTTAAGACTTTCCAAGCACTTGCTGAAAGATGAACCATAGACAGAGAAATCGTCCATGAAGACCTCTAGATATTGCCCCACCATATCAGAAAAGATACTCAACATACATCGCTGAAAGGTGGCAGGGGCATTACATAGTCCAAATGGCATCCTTCGGTAAGCAAAGGTGCCGTAGGGACATGTAAATGTGGTCTTTTCCTGGTCCTCAGGGGCAATTTCAATCTGATTATAGCCCGAATACCCGTCAAGAAAACAGTAATAGGAATGACCAGCTAGCCTTTCCAAGATTTGATCGATGAAGGGCAGAGGAAAGTGATCCTTCCTTGTGACGGTATTCAACTTTCTCGTAGTCAATGCACATTCTCCAACCAATAGTGACTCTAGTTGGCACGAGTTCATTATTGCATTGGCTACGATGGTGATTCCGGACTTCTTAGGAACCACACGAGTTGGACTCACCCATTGACTATCGGATATAGGGTATATGATACCCACATCCAATAGTTTGAGGACCTCGGCCTTAACCACTTCCTTCATGTTTGGATTTAGTCTACGTTGTGGTTGTCGGCGGTCTTTGCATTTTCCTCAAGATATATGTGGTGAGTACAAATCGAGGGATCGATTCCTTTGAGGTCCGCTATCGTCCATCCTAGGGCTCTTTTATGCTCAATGAGAGTAGAGATGAGCATACTCTCCTGTTCTTTCTCCAGGTGGGCAGAGATCACCACCGGTATGTCTCATCTTGACCTAAATAGGCATATTTCAAATCGAGGGCAACGGTTTTAGGTCAAGCTTCGGTGCCTTGAGGTTAGATGGTAGAGGCACTACATCGGTTGTGGCAATTCTTCAAATTGTGGCCTCCACCTGTTAACTTCAAACCTAGGTGCGATATCAAGCAAGGCACTCATCTCCCCAATCATATCATCATCAAACTCATGGGAGTGGGCCAAACACGTCTCTAGAGGATCGAGGGATAAGGTAAGGGGTGTCCTATCTTCCACGAAAGTATCGATCATGTTAATGTCGTGGACATCGTCATCATCCTCTGCATTCTTTGCCGTTATTGAAAAAGATGTTCGACTCCAATGTCAAATTTCCAAAAGACATAGTCATGACACCATTCCCGCAATTGATGATTGCATTTGATGTGGCAAGGAATGGGCGACCAAGAATGACGGAATCGAGTGCTCATGTTGTTGATGGGTTCGGTGTCCAAGATGATAAAATCTACAGGGTAGTAAAATCTATCGACTTGGACTAACACATCCTCAATAATCCCTCTTGGTACACGAACAGCTTCGACGGCAAGTTGTAGTGTGGTTAGGGTAGGTTTTAACTCACCCAATCCTAACTGTTTGTATACCGAGTGGGGATTAGATTGACGCTTCGCTCCCAAGTCAAGAAGTGCGTGATCAATTCGATGGTTCCCGATTACACATGATATGGTTGGGCTACGGATCCTTGAATTTCTGCGGCACATCTTGCTTCAGGATGGCACTCACTTTCTCCAAGAAGATCTTCTTTTGAATGCTTTGCCTTTTTGGTCGTACATAGGTCTTTCGAAATTTGGCATATGAAGGAATCTGTTTTACGACATCAAGTAGAGGAATGTTGACTTTCACTTGTTTCAACACCTCCGAATATCCCGAGAGTTAGAAAGACGTTTTGGTGCAACCAACCGTTGGGGGAATGGAGCAACCGGCTTCTCTAGAAGTTCCTGGTTCTAAATTTTGTGGGACATCACGAGATCCATCATTATTGTCCTCTTCTCGGGTTCTTGAGATTTTTCGGGCCTAACCGGAAGGGTTTTATCAATGATCTTCCCACTCCTAAGAGTGGTGATGGATTTAGCGTGTCCCATTTGATTTGAAGAGCTAGGGATCATTTATCTCGTATTGCGGTTTAGATTGGGGAGCGGTTGTGCAGAAGCATCCCTTTTCTATAACCGTCATACGTGAATCAATTTTTCGCATAAAGTCACGCATTGCCCGAGTCACTCTTGTATGGGATTTGAAACCGGTTCTTCTTGAGGTTTCCCACGATTTTGGTTTTGATTAAAGAAATTTTGAGGGTAGCGCTTTGTCCATTCCTCCAACTAAGATTTGGATGATTTCTCCAACCAGATTGTATGTATTGGAGGTAGATCCATTGAAAGGTCTTTGATAGTTATTTACTGGCATTAGCTTGTTCATTCAACACTCCTCGAAAGGCGTATATGGTAGGACAATTTTCGGTTGTGTGAATGTTGCAATCACGGATGCCACAAACAATTTCATTAACCTTCTCCTTCTTTCCTTCCATGGCCTCGACTCTTCGAGTGAGATTAGTCACTTTAAAATTTACATCGTCCTCTTCTTTCAGAGATATACTCCACCTTTCTCCTTAGATTGAGTTGGCTTAGGCGTGGTGTTTGATTTTGGGTAATGGTCCCATGATTGTGCATTCTCGGCAAGTCTATCGAGGTAATCCCATACCTCATCGACCTCTTTATTCATGAATTCACCATTACACATTGTCTCGACCAGTTGGCGCATGGAAGATGTCAGTCCATCATAGAAGAAATTTGTAATGCGCCACATTTCAAAACCGTGTTGTGGGCATGAACTGACAAGATCCTTGAACCTTTCCCAATATTGGTAGAATGTTTCATCTTCCTTTTGGGAGAAGTTCATGATTGCTTTTCTGAGGGTAATCGTTTTATGGTGTGGGAAAAATTTCTTTATGAATTCCCTCTCGCAAATCATTCCATGTGCCAATGGATCTAGGACGCATGAATGTAACCACGTCTTAGCCTTTTCTTTTAAGGAAAAAGGAAAGAGTTTCAGCCTGATTGTATCCTCGGATACATTGGGAAAGTATAAGGTGGCTATGATCTCATCGAACTCTTTCAAATGTAAGTATGGACTTTCTGATTCAAGCCCATGGAATTTAGGAAGGAGTTGGATAACTCCTGGCTTGATGTCCATGTGTCCCGTGTTTTCGGAAAAATCATGCATGAGGGCGTGCTCACCCCGCCGGTTGTAAATAATCTCGTAAGGTACGAGGCGGGGTGCTTGAAGCACCTCATTCTCATCATGTACTTCCTCATCCATCTGTTGAGGTAGTGCTTGAGGTTGATTTTCAGCCATAACCTCAATTAACTCGGGGGAATTCGACGCGTGTCTAATCTGCGATGGACAAATAACCCCTCAACTAACCCTCCTTCACCAAGAGACGTCGAGTGTCGTCACGGGCCCACTTGGGCATGAAACACTCGCAATTTCGCTTAAATTCTAAACCTAATCCTAAGAAAGACAATGAAAATCTAGAAGGAAAGAGAAAGTTGGAAGGAGATTACCAACTTGAAGTCCCTAAGCTAAAGACCTGCAAAACAAAACAAAATAAGTTAGTTTCTAAATAGAAGAAATATCTAAAGCAAACCAAATCTAAAGAGTTAGAAAATCTAGAAAATTAGAAAGAGTTTACCAAATTGGAAGTTCTATCTTAACAACCTACAAAATAGAAAATAAGTTAGTTCTATGAATAAAAAAAATAGAAAACAAAATTAAAAATTAAAATTAATAAAATCCTAATCTTAAACTAACTCTAAATCCAATTAATTTCATAAAATCGTAACCGTCAGTCCCCGGCAACGGCGCCAAAAACTTGTTCACTCCCCAAGTATAGGGTTGTGATGTAGTAATAACTCGGTAAGACCGAGGTCGAATCCACAGGGACTGAAACCTGTACGCTTTCTAAAAATAACCAGATCTAGAACTAGGCTAAGATGAAATCTAAACCAATTTTCATTTGAGGAATAATGGTGAAATAATTAATCTAAAACTTAAGAAAAATTCAGGAAAGGGAAACTAGGGATTCAGAGGATCCACTTGTAGAGATCAGGGAGATCTTATGCCTGTATTACAAATTAAGAAAATTTACTGAACTGCCATTGATGTAGGTTTCAAGAAGATGAAAGGTATATGAATTAGAATGGATTCCATCACCAAACCATGCCCGGAGACAAAGCAAACAACAGAATTAAACTAATTACCAAGCAATCAATGTATGAAGGTTAGAAGGGTACCGACATCCAACCATGCCCAGGAGACGATGGTGAACAACAGGGGCTTCCTGACGTCATAAACATAAAAGAAAAGAACATGCTCAAAGCCATCGCAGACCCATTGTAATTTCAGTCACAACAGACCATTAAAGACTGAAAACATTCCTTTAATAAAAACCCAAATCAACATCAAATTCAGTCTAAACAAAGGCACAAGCAAAGAGATCTCCCATCACGCTACAAGCTTCTCCTCTTAGCCCTAGCTAAGAGGTTTAGCCAGACATGATTTGGCTGAATCTCTCAAACAAAAATAATAATAAAGAAAACAATGGATAAAAAGAAAAACAAACAAACTCTCGGCTCTCAGCGTTCCCTGACTTCAAGTGTCTGCCTCGGAATGAATGCCCCCTTCTCTCTCTTTCGTTCTCCCTTTTGTAGTCACTGAGTCCGCTTAGCGTGGAGAGGTACCGAAGAAAATCGGACGAAGAATCACCGTTTGCAGAATAACAAATCAGCAAATTAAAGGCTTTCTCGTAGCAAATTTTGGGATCTCAAAACTCCCGTTTTTCTTGCACATACTCGTAAAATCAACGTCCCTTGGGGTATTTGTGGATGGGCTACACGATGGACGGATCAGATCCTCCATCTGATCAAACGTAGTGGACCACAACTGCCCGGAAAAACCGGATGAATCCCGGACGCACGCTGGTTGCGTAATGCTTACGCTGTGCACACGGTGGGTCCCACTTCACTATTTTTCTACAAAATCCACACCGTCTGTTGTGTTCAGGACAAAAAACCGTCCGGGAAGGGTAAATTTTTGTAGGTTCTTGCATGTCCCATTGAATCAACTCAAGCCACCGTTCAACCTGCGTTTGACGGTGGAAATCGCATGATTGCGTGCCATGGACAAAAAGACACCTAGGTGATGATCACGTCCCCCCTCTGGAGTAAATGGACGGGTCAGATTAGCCATATGATCAATGGTTGGGGCCCACTACTCAAATCAGCGACCGCACCTACGGACGCTGTGCGTACGCACGCTGGCGTGCGTTGATCTTGGTGGGGTCCACATAATCCAGTGTTTGATATATCCACCCCATCCATTATTTTTTTCTCGAAATTTCGACCAGGGATGGACGGTTCTCGTTATCTGTTGATGAGGCCCACTCGAGATCGGGCCGCATCGCACTCAGCTTGAATCCGCCCCTTTTACGATTGCTGTAGCGATCATGTACGTGTGTATGGACACCAAAATTCATCGTGAAGTCGACTGGTTTTTCTCCCTCGTCCTGATGAACGGTTCGGATCAGTCATTTAGAGCATGGTGTGGGCCCACCGAATCTCGTCCGAGACTCTGTTTCGGCGTCGCAGCGGCGAAAAAAACAGGGAATCAAATCCCTTCGAAAGCGAGCGGTCTTCGTTCCTGTTGACCGTCGTTTAAGTATAGTCTTCATCCGGTGCACTCATACTATGCACATGCACCATATACTGTGGGTCCCGCTTTGATGTATATGAGAAATCTGTTCCGTCTATTCATATTGTCAGCTCATTTGACCCGTTGAGACCAGAGATGAAGCATATCCAGACAGCAGGCGGGCCCAGAATCCAGATTTTATGGGCTGATCTGCCCGTTGGGCCACTTCCAGGGGGATCTGACGGTTTAAATTTGACGTGTACGGTTAATATAAGATCCTCAGGCCGTGTATGAAGTTTCGGCCTAAACAGATGGTGGAAACCCTGTGTTCTTGCATTCTGGCTGACTTTCAGGCCACTTGAGCTTCAGTTTTCGTGATTTTCTCGGGTCTCTGGCGTATAATTCCGCTGATTTTGATCACATGGAGTCCGTTCCTTGCCTTGGTGAATCTTGAGCGCTAAAACCATGCTTCTAATACCCATTTTCAATTCAAGCTCCTAAATATATCCTGCATCACAAACACGATCAAATGGGTCCATTAAACAGTATAAGTTCGTAAATCAAGACAATAACCAGGGTCTGATATGCAATATTTGACCCTCAACATTTGCCCCGCTCAATTTTGTATTTGCCCCACTCAATTTCATGTTTGCCCCGCTCAATTTCATGTTTGCCCCGCTAAAATTCATGTTTTCTAGTTTACCCCGCTGAATTTATAGTTTGCCCCGCTGAATTTTTAGTTTGCCCCGCTGAAATTCATGTTTGTCCCGCTGAATTTCTAGTTTGCCCCGCTCAATTTCATGTTTGCCCCGCTCAATTTCTAGTTTGGCCCGCTCAATAGTAGATATTCAATCCTCCACTGCCTTTTACAGTGTGGTCCACTTGATAGCTAGATTTGTCTTATTTTTCATCTCAAGCCTTAATACGAGCTCGTCAAATAGATGGACGGTTTCATGTTTGTCCCGCTGAATTTCTAGTTTGCCCCGCTCAATTTCTAGTTTGCCCCGCTCAAGTTCATGTTTGCCCTGCTCAATTTCATATTTGCCCCGCTTAATTTCTAGTTTGCCCCGCTCAATTTCATGTTTGCCCCGCTCAATTTCTAATTTGCCCTGCTCAATTTCATGTTTGCCCCTGCTCAATTTCTAGTTTGCCCCGCTTAATTTCATGTTTGCCCCACTAAAATTCATGTTTTGTAGTTTGCCCCGCTGAATTTATAGTTTGCTCCGCTTAATTTCATGTTTGCCCCGCTCAATTTCATGTTTGCCCCGCAGAAATTCATATTTGCCCCGCTGAATTTCTAGTTTGCCCCGTTCAATTTCTTACCCCGCTCAATTTCATGTTTGCCCCGCTCAATTTTTAGTTTGGCCCGCTCAATAGTAAATGTTCAATCCTTCACTGCCTTTTACAGCGTGGTCCACTTGATAGCAAGATCTGTCTTTTTTTCGTCTCAACCCTTAATACGAGCTCGTCAAATAGATGGACGGTTTTATGTTTGCCCCGCTCAATTTCTAGTTTGCCTCGCTCAATTTAATGTTTATCCCGCTGAATTTCTAGTTTGCCCCGCTCAATTTCATATTTACCCCGCTAAATTTCATGTTTGCCCCGCTCAATTTCATATTTGCCCTGCTGAATTTCTAGTTTGCCCTGCTCAATTTCTAGTTTACCCCGCTCAATTTTATGTTTGCCCCGCTCAATTTCCGGTTTGGCCGGCTCAATAGTAGATGTTCAATCCTCCACTGACTTTTACAATGTAGTTCACTTGATAGTTAGATCTGTCTTATTTTTCGTCTCAAGCCTTAATACGAGCTCGTCAAACAGATAGACGGTTTGGATATAACACATACCTCATAATGGAACCCACAAAATGCTGTGGGGATTACAATGAAAAAAAAAAAGCTAGTGAGTTAGAGTCAGTGAGAAGAGTCAGTGGGACCCTTCAGCTACGGATTATAACCGTTGTGATAATTGCGTCGATATATCAAGTGTCTTTCGATATTATTGAAAATGTCCAGAACTGTCCAGCGAGTTTGTTTACAAAATCTTGCAATTTTTTATACACTTTAGCTACGGATTATAACCGTAGCCGGACTGCACCGAACGCAGTGCCACGACCATCTTTTTTTTTTTTTTTTTACTGTGTTGCTTTTGTGGGTCCTATCATGAGGTCTGTGTTATATCCAAACCGTCCATCTATTTGGCAAGCTCATATTAAGGCTTGAGACGAAAAATAAGATAGATCTAACTACCAAGTGGACCACACTGTAAAAGGCAGGAATTGAACGTCTACCATTGAAACCCTTTTAGGGGTTACAGAAGTTTTGGATCACTATGAATTATTTTTTTTTCCCTCTTCATCCAGGCCTTTGTGACCTTATGAATAGATTGGATGGAAAATAAATGTTATGGGGGGCCTACAAAATTTTTAACGTGAAAATCAGTTTTCCTGCTGCTCTTTGTGGTGTGGTCCAGTTGATCTTTGGATATGATTTTTTTTTTTGAGTAATGCTCCGAAATGATCTCAAAATATGAATGAACGTTGTGGATATAATAAATACATAGTTGTGGGGCCACGTAGCTTTGATTTCTTTTAAGCCGTTCGTACAACTTTCGGTCGGAGGAGCGCCAGCGCTCGTCTTCGAAAGGAAGGGAGGGGTATTTTCGTCCTCAAAATTACTGTCCGTACGAGCTGGTCTAAGTTGCAAAACAAAGTTTGCCTACTTTCATAAAAACAGTTGAATAAAAGGTGGGGTCCACAGTCCTAAATTTCGCCTTACTTTTTACCTCCCAAGAATAAGCCCCAGCTGTACAGCCCCATTTCTCAGGTCGAAAATGCCCCTACTTTCCTTCATGAGGCGGATCGCCTGGTGCTCGAAGACGAGCGCTTATGCTCCTCAAACTCCGAGTTATACGAACGGTTCAAAAGATATCAAAGTTACATGGCCCCACAGTTATGTATTTATTATATCCACAACGTTCATCCATATTTCGAGATCATTTCGGAGCATTATATATATATATATATATATATATATAGGAAAACGCTCACCTGCGAACCAGTTCGTACGTAGCACGTACGAACTTTTTTGATGACCCATCATACGTGATGAATCTCGCAAATCTGAACGGTTCACATGAAGCAGAACCTCATGAAACCTCATAGTATGAATTTTTACTTTGATCCGAAACTTTGGTCGACCGTGAAAAATGTAAACAACTTCTTTCCTTGATTTTAATTTCTCTTTGCTATGGACGGTATGGATAAAAGTTTTAGATAAAAGTAAAACTTGGTCCTGTGGGGTTTCACTAGGTGTCCGCTTCACATGAACGGTTCAGATTTTGGATCAACATCACGTATGATGGGTTCTCAAAAAAGTTCAGTACGTAAATACGCATTTAATCGGGTTCGCAGTGAGCGCTTCTCTATATATATATATATATATATATATATATATATATATATATATATATACATATACACACACACACACACACACACACACACACACACACACACACACACACACACACACACACACACACACACACACACACACACCAAAGATCAACTGGACCACACCACAACGAGGAGCGGGAAAATTGATTTTCACCGTTAAAAATTTTGTAGGGCCCACCATAACATTTATTTTCCATCCAATCTATTCATAAGGTCACAAAGGCCTGGATGAAGAGGAAAAACAAATTTTATAATGATCAAAAACTTCTGTAACCCCTAAGAGGGTTTCAATGGTATATGTTCAATTCCCCACTGCCTTTTACAGTGTGATCCACTTGATAGTTAGATCTATCTTATTTTTCGTCTTAAGCCTTAATATGAGCTCGCCAAATAGATGGACGGTTTGGATATAACACAAACCTTATGATGGGACCTACAAAACAACGAAAATTACACTGCAAATATATATATATATATATATATATATATATATATATATATTACAAGGAGAACTTTTTCCCCTTTACATTTTTCTCTAATACATAATTACGTAAATATGTATATATAAGTATATAAAAATATTTTTCTATCTTTTAATTCATTTCTTTGTCTATTTATTTAACAAGCATATCTCCTTAAACTAGAATGAGTTACTTAACCCACCACGTATGATTTTGGGGTAGGAGAAGCTAAATTAGCCAACCCACATAGTTATTTTCCAAGATTCTATCGGGTCGATGGTCAAAAATTCATTTCATTTACCTCGCGGTCAATTTCATTCATTTTATTCGCTTCGCGGTCAATTCGCTTCACTTCATGGTCATTTCCATGCATTTCACGGTAATTTTCGGCGATTCCATTTAGATTCACGATCATTTCCATGCACTTCATGATCAATTCCCTTTACTTCACGGTCATTTCCATGCATTTCAAGGTCATTTCGCTTCACTTCATGGTCATTTCCATGCATTTCACGATCAATTCCGGCGATTCCATTTAAATTCACAGTCATTTTCATGCACTTCATGGTCAATTCCCTTCACTTCACAGTCATTTCCATGCCTTTCACGATCAATTCGCTTCACTTCAAGGTCATATCCATGCATTTCACGGTCATTTCTGGCGATTCCGTTTAGATTCACGGTCATTTTCATGCACTTCACGGTCAATTCCCTTCACTTCACAGTCATTTCTATGCATTTCACAGTCAACTCGCTTCACTTCACGGTTATTTCCATTCATTTTACGGTCATTTTCGGCGATTCCATTTAGATTCATGGTCATTTCCATGCACTTCACAGTCAATTCCCCTCACTTCACAATCATTTCCACGCATTTCACGGTCAATTCGCTTCACTTCACAGTCATTTTCATTCATTTCATGGTCATTTTCAGCAATTCCATTTAGATTCACGGTCATTTCCATGCACTTCATGGTCAATTCCCTTTACTTCACGGTTATTTACACGCATTTCACGGTCAATTCGCTTCACTTCACGGTCATTTCCATTCATTTCATGGTCATTTTCGGCAATTCCATTTAGATTCACGGTCATTTCCATGCACTTTACGGTCAATTCCCTTCACTTCATGGTCATTTCTATGCATTTCACAGTCAATTCGCTTCACTTCACGGTCATTTCCATTCATTTTACGATCATTTTCGGCGATTCCATTTAGATTGACGATCATTTCCATGCACTTCAGGGTCAATTCCCTTCACTTCACGGTCATTTCCACGCATTTCACGGTTAATTCGCTTCACTTTACGGTCATTTCCATTCATTTCACAGTCATTTTCAGCGATTCCATTTAGATTCACGGTCATTTTTATGCAATTTACAGTCAATTCCCTTCACTTCATGGTCATTTCCACACATTTCACAGTCAATTCGCTTCACTTCACGGTCATTTCTATTCATTTCATGGTCATTTCTGGCGATGAAGTGAAGCGAATTGAAGTGAAGTGCGTGAAGTGACCGTGAAGTGAATGGAAATGACCGTGAAGTGAAGCGAATTGACCGTGAAATGCGTGGAAATGACCGTAGAGTGAAGGAAATTGAACATAAATCTAAATGGGATTGCTAGAAATGACTGTGAAATGAATGGAAATGATCGTGAAGTGAAGCGAATTGACCGTGAAATGCATGGAAATGATCGTGAAGTGAAGGGAATTGACCATGAAGTGCATGGAAATGACCGTGAATCTAAATGGAATCGCCATAAATGACCGTGAAGTAAAGCGAATTGACCATGAAATGCATGGAAATCCTGAGTCAAAAGCCAGCTAGGTTGGGTTGACTCGAAAACTCAAATGAGTCTCAACCGAGTCATGCTGAGTTCTACTGAGTCAGCAAGCCTGTTGGAATCAAGTCCATCTCAGGGCGAGTTTCCCAGTGATTCGTCTGGTAACCTTGTCGAGTCGAGTCCAGTGAGTCTCATTTATTACTTCCCAAGTCATGATCATCTGGTGGGCTGAGTGTATTGGAACCTTACCATGCACATAGTTGTATTTGGACACATTTGCATCCACATCATCAATCTGGATCATTCTTTAGGTCCAGTCCGCTTTTCCTTGTCAGCCTTGAAAACGTTGTACCGAACAGATGATCCAAGCTGTTGAGTCAGTAGCTGATAGAAGTTGGTGGGCAAGATATTGGCAATGGATTTTATTTACTGTAAATAAGTAAGAGGCGTTACGTTGGCACAGTAAAGATATTGGCAAGCATGAATTTTAAACAGATGCATAAACTCTGCCACCTCCACTATTAGGTATGTAATTTGTAAAATCATTTTAAGGGATGAGCTCAAAATTAAGACACCCAGATCCACGGCTCAAGTGGTAGACTGAGTGAAAGATAAGTCGTTTCAACACTGAGGTCTTGGCAACCATTTCCTGAGGGGGTGGCTAACAGTGAAGTGTGAACTGACAGTGAGTGTACTAACAAGCTAACAAAAAAAAAAAAGCTCAAAATTAAAGGTAGATACAAAACTTTTTTGTAACCCCATCGAAGATATAATTAATAGGCATTCAATCCCTACAGCTTTCTATGATGTGGTGCACTTAGGCTTTGGATCTACCTCATCTTTCAGATAATGACTTAAAATGATTTAAAAAAAAAGAAGAAGCGATGACATGTATATACCACATACATCATGGTGGGGTTCACCTGTTATGATGTTAGGTTTTGCTCAATTTTCAATATGAAATTCTCATTTTAAATCAAACAGCAAGCATTCGTATGATTACTTATCATTGTTTACTTGCATTTACCGAATCAAACAGGCCCGAAGAGATAATCATTAGCTTACTGGGAGATAGGTACATTCACCAGTGTGGGATAAAAGACGTAAGATGCATAAAATCCACACCATCCATCACATACAGCATCCCTTTTAGACCTTGATCCTAACAATCAGGATGGCTAAACACTAAGGTGGGGGCACACCAAAAAAATTATACAAAAAACCTCTTAATTCACATGGTATGGCCCACGTGAGTTTTAGAACACTATAAATCCTTTTTTATTAGTTCGTTCATCGTAACGAGGCACATCCGATGAATGGATTGGATGATGTATAAACACAATGGTGGGTTGAAATTATATATATATATATATATATATATATATATATATATATATATATATATATATATATATATATATATACTTTTGGATTGTCATGACTTTGTGTCGAAAGGTTAAAATGAGGCAATATATCTGATGAACGAATTGAATATCATGAAAGCTTCACTCACGTGGCTCTCCATTTATGGAAGTAATCCAAAAAGGTGCAACAGGAGTTACAGGACAACTTATCCCAGTAAGTATTGACCGGTGATGCCTCTTGTTCAGCTAAATCAATAACTAAAATTTCTGAACTGTTGGAGAAGACATTTGGTTTCACCCTTCTCATTGCAAAGAATGATTCTTTGCCAAGAAATGCATGTAGCTCTAAGTAGAGATAAAGAGAGTTATCTCGCATTCTGGCTGAGTATGATGCTTAATACTCAGGCATGCAGAAAATTACAGACTTGGTAACGGTGGTTTCCACCATCCAGTCGATTTAATTTGAATTAATTTATCTGATGTATACAATTTCTGAGTGCCTATATATCACGAGTCCTATGCACCAAGAGTGTTACATAACTCCCCTTTTCATTTCAACCATTTTGTAGAGAAAAATTTCCTACTGTACGACCCACTCACCGCCCACAAACCCTTTTAAACCCACTTACTTTTAGCTTCCAAGAATTAGCCTCAGCTGTACGGACAGCTTTTCACAGGTTAAAAATGTCCTGCTTTATCAATTTCACTTCGTTCACTCCCTTACACTCAAATACACGTCTAAACTCATCAATGTCATCCCTATTCCTTCTTTTCACCCATTTTCTTCGTTAAATCTCTATATAATCTTCATCATACTATCACATTACATCTTCCATGTTCCATTCTACTCAAGGCTACCTGCATTCACTTTCTAAGAGGATGTGAATGTATTGATAAATGTAAAATGTTGTAGGCTTTTCTCTGAATGACGTATTTCACATGAACGCACTCTTATTCTTTTTCTTGAATACGGATTTCACTGATACGGCGGCTGTGGGAGGTAAGGACATTTAAATTCTTAAGAAATTACCTAGAAGTTTGTGGTCAATTTTACGTAGTCAATTTCATGCATTATTAAGTCAATTTTGCGTGGTTATCCAATAAACTTCAAGAAGTTCACGATCAATTTGACGAAATTTCGCAGTAAATTTCACTTAGTTCCCGGTCAATTTACTGAATTGATCGGTCAACTTCATGCACTACTTGGTCAATTTCACACATTTTACCGTCAAATTGTAGTGCATTTTTGTAATACGACTATGAATTTGTAGTGCATTTTTTGTAATACGACTGTAAATATTATATATTGAATACATTTGTTGCTTTCTTTGAAATTGTAAATTTTTTACCACTACGATTTAAATTTTCGATAAGACATTCATTTCAAGGTCAATTCCATGCATTTCACGGTCAATTCCCTTCACTTCACAGTCAATTCCATGCATTTCACGATTAATTCCATGCAATTCCCCCTCACTTCACAGTCAATTCAATTCATTTCGCGGTCAATTCCCTTAACTTCACGGTCAATTCCATGCATTTCACAGTCAATTCCGTTGATTCCCCTTCACTTCACAGTCAATTCAATTCATTTTACGATCAATCCCCTTCACTTCACAGTCAATTCCTTTCACTTCATGGTCAATTCAATTCATTTCACGGTCAATCCCTTCGCTTCATGGTCAATTCCATGCATTTCACGGTCAATTCCCTTTACTTCACGGTAAATCCAATTCATTTCACGGTCAATCCCCTTCACTTCACGATCAATTCCATGCATTTCACGGTCAATTCCCTTCACTTCATGGTCAATTCAATTCATTTCACGGTCAATCCTCTTCACTTCACTGTCAATTTCATGCATTTCACAGTCAATTCCCTTCACTAAACAGTCAATTCCCTTCAATTCACGGTTAATCCCCTTCACGGTTAATTCCATGCATTTCACGGTCAATTCATGGTCAACTCCATGCATTTCATGGTCAATTCCCTTCACTTCACGGTCAATTCCCCTCGCTTTTCATGGTCAATTCTGCCATTTCCCCTTCACTTCACGGTCAATTCAATTCCATTAAGTTCATTTACTTTGCGGTCATTTTCAATCACTTCAGGACCGAGAAGTGAGTGAAATTTATCGCGAAGTGAGTGAACCTGCCCTAGAAGTGAGTGAAATTGACTGCGAAGTGAGTGAAAATCATTGTGAACTGAGTGGCATAGATCCCTGCAATTGAGAACTTTGAAAATTTGACCAATTAGTCGGTCATATTTGAGTTAGTACAACAATGAATTTCCTACTACTTGGTCAAATCCACTTTATACATGTGAATACTAAACGAGTTATATTATTGTGTTATTTTCAGAAAATGTCTTCGATAATCATCTTATGCTCATATGGTGGGGAGTTAGTAAGCGAAAATAATCGATACGTGGGGTGGAGACTCAAAAACTACTATTATGGGCATTGACACTACATATGATGGAGCTTCTATCGAAAATGTACAGGATTGCGAAGAGTAGACCTGAGGATTATGATATTAGGTTGAAAGCATTGTATCCTTAACACAGATTTATAGTGCAATTTTTGTAATACGACTGTGAATGTTATATATTGAATACCTTTGTTGCTTTCTTTGAAATTGCGAATTTCTTACCACTACGATTCAAATTTCCAATAAGACATTCATTTCACAGTCAATCCCTTCACTTCACGGTCAATCCCTTCACTTCACGGTCAATTCCATGCATTTCATGGTCAATTTCATGCGATTCCCCTTCACTTCACGGTCAATTCCATATATTTCACGGTCAATTCCCTTCACTTCACGGTCAATTTCATGCATTTCACAGTCAATTCCCTTCACTTCACGATCAATCCAATTCATTTTACAGTCAATCCCCTTCACTTCACGGTCAATTCCATGCATTTCACGGTCAATTTCTTCATTTCACGGTCAATTCAATGCATTTCATGGTCAATTCCCTTCACTTCACGGTCAATTCCATGCATTTCACAGTCAATTCCCTTAATTTCACGGTCAATTTTACGCTTTTCACGGTCAATTTCATTCACTTCACAGTCAATTTAATTCATTTCATGGTCAATTCCCTTCACTTCACGGCCAATTTCATGCATTTCACAGTCAATTTTCTTCACTTCACAGTCATTTCAATGCATTTCACGGTCAATTCCATGCATTTCTCAGTTAAATATTCAGTCACTTCCCAATAAGGGAGTGAAGGGAATTGTCTTAAAATTCGTCAGAGTTGCATATGGTCCACATTCAACTATAAAAACCCATCAACTATTTGGGTAATGCTTTCGAGTTGGTGAAAGTCCTAGGACCAGTGTTCGAAGTATCGGTATCGTTACAAGTTTTGCTGGCTAGGTATACGGAAATAATATCGATATCGTTGATAATATCGCTGATAACCGAAAATGTGGGCAATACAAGCGATGCCTAAAATTTACATAGTTGAAAATATCGGTGATTACATTAGCGATATTAATACGTTGGCGATACTTAGCGATGCATTGCTAATGCCTGAAATTTTCAATATACTAACGTTATCGATATCGCTGCCAGTGTTATCGGTAGGAATGAGGGTTTGGGTGTGTGGGGAGTTTATATACATTTGTTATGTGGGACCCACCCAAATTTTTAAAAATTCCCGGGCGGCACTACCCCTCGGACATCCAAAGGTCGGTGGCACTACCGCCGAATCGGTTGTACTGCTACTCAGATTCTTAACGAGTGCGGGGCGCGTCTTGATCCGGCAAGATAGTGTCACCGCTACCGATGTTTGGATGTAGTGCCGCCCAGATTTTAAAAAATAAAAAACTATTCAGTGGGCCCCACATCTATTGAATGGGCCCTACACTCAATGTTCATAGTTTTGGTGGGCCCCACATCCACCTATTGAATGGTTTTTAAACTCAATGCATGAAATTGACCATGAAGTGAAGGGGAATTGCCAAAATTGACCACGAAAGGCATGGAATTGACCGTGAAGTGAAGCGAATTGATCATGAAATGCATGGAAATGACCGTGAAGTGAAGCGAATTGACCGTGAAATGCATTGAATTGACTGTGAAGTAAAGGGAATTGACCGTGAAGTGAAGGGGAATCGCCGGAATTGACCGTGAAATGAATGGAAATGACCGTGAAGTGAAGGAAATTGACCGTGAAATGCCTGGAATTGACTGTGAAGTGAAGCGAATTGACCGTGAAATGCATGGAAATGATCGTGAAGTGAAGCGAATTGACCGTGAAATGCACTGAATTGACCGTGAAGTAAAGGGAATTGACTGTGAAATGAATGAAAATGACCGTGAAGTGAAGGGGAATCGCCAGAATTGACTGTGAAATGAATGGAAATGACCGTGAAGTAAAGGAAATTGACCGTGAAATGCATGAAATTGACCGTGAAGTGAAGTAAATTGACCATGAAATGCAAGGAAATGACCGTAAAGTGAAGCGAATTGACCATGAAATGCATTGAATTGACCTTGAAGTAAAGGGAATTGACCGTGAAATGAATGGAAATGACTGTGAGGTGAAGGGGAATCCCCGAAATTGACCATGAAATGAATGGAAATGACCATGAAGTGAAAGAAATTGACCGTGAAGTGAAGCGAATTGACCATGAAATGCATGGAATTGACCGTGAAGTGAAGGGAATTGACTGTGAAATGCATAGAATTGACCGTGAAGTGAAGGGGAATTGTCGGAATTGACCGTGAAATGCATGGAAATGACTGTGAAGTGAAGGGAATTGACCGTAAAATGCATGAAATTGACCGTGAAGTAAAGGGAATTAACCATGAAATGCATGGAAATGACTGTAAAGTGAAGGAAATTGACCGTGAAATGCACGGAATTGACCGTGAAGTGAAGGGAATTGACCGTGAAATGCATGGAAATGACCGTGAAGTGAAGGGGATTGACCGTGAAATGCATGAAATTGACCACGAAGTGAAGGGAATTGATCGTGAAGTGAAGGGAATTGACCGTGAAATGCATGGAATTGACCGTGAAGTGAAGGGAATTCGCCGAAATTTACTGCGAAATGCATGGAATTGATCGCTAAGTTAATGAAATTTATCGCGAACTGATTGAAATTGACCGTGAAGTGAATGAAATTGACGAATGAAATTCACCGTGAACTAATTGAAATTGACCGTGAAGTGAATGAAATGGATTTTCGACTATCAACCTAATGGAATCTTGGAAAATAATCAAGTTGATTGGCAAAATTAGCTTCTCCTAACCTAAAATCATATGTGGTGCATTAAGTAACTCATTCTAATTTAGGAGATATGCTTGTTAAATGAATAGAGAAAGAAATGAATTAAAAGAGGGAAAAAGATTTTTATATACTTATATATACATATTTACATAAATATGTATTAGAGAAAAATATAAGAGGGAAAAAGTTTTCTTGTAAAAAAGAAAAAACTGGCAGACCACGGCGGTGCTAGCGGTGGTGAAAAATGCAAGGGGGAAAAGGTTTTCTTGCCAATTAAAAAAAAAAAAAACTGCCAGACTGCGGTGGTGCCGCGGCGTTATGGCAGGTTTTTTTTTACGATGGAATCTCCGTTGCTTTTGTGGGTCCCATCATGAGGTCTGTGTTATATCCAAACCGTCCATCAATTGGCGAGCTCATATCAAGGCTTGAGAAAAAAAATAAGACAGATCTAACTCTAAGTGGACCACACTGTAAAAGGCAGTGGGGAATTGAACGTCTACTTGAAACCCTTTTAGGGGTTGATGAAGTTTTGGATCAATATGAAATTTGTTTTTCCTCTTCATCTAGGTCTTTATGACCTTATGAATAGATTGGATGGAAAGTAAATGTTATGGCGGGCCCTATGAAATTTTTAACGGTGAAAATCAATTTTTCCGCTGCTATTTGTGGTGTGATCTAATTGATCTTTGGATATGATTTTTTATTTTGATAATGCTCTGAAATGATCTTAAAATATGGATGAACGTTGTGGATTTAATAAATACATTACTTTGGGGCCATGAACTTTTGAACTCTTTTGAACCGTTCGATACAACTCGGAGTTCGAGGAGCGTCTGCGCTCGTCTTCGCCCACCAGCCAATCCGCTTTCGGAAGAAATGGCGGGGTATGGTCCGGTGAAAAGTCGTCCGTACAGAAGGGGCTTATTCGTGAAAGTTAAAAATAAGTGGGCTTAAAAAGGTTCGCGGGCCATTAGTGGGTCGTACAGAAGGAAATTTCTCATTTGGTAGATATCCACCGATCTGATAGGTATATAATCAAATCATTATAATTTTTAGTTTTCTGATAAATCCAAAGTTTGGGTTACATGGTGAGGTGAATACAAACCACACCATCTAGTGGGTCTTACACATGGATGGTTATCACATGCATCTTTTCCAACTACACTAAAAATTAAATATTAAAAATACCTTTCTTCATTTTGAATTATGAAAATAAGTGTACATATTCATGCAGCTTAAGATCCGGCAGACGCCAACTCATTTATCTTGCAAACTTAATAATGGAATTGATATTATTAAACATGCTAATACAACCCAAAGGATGCCTCCACTTAAGTTGAGATGATGATTCTGACCATTGATTTGTCAAGATGAGTCCATTTATATATCTAAATGAATGTAGATCATGAAATATTTTAATATTTTCATTAGCAAGAAAAGAAACATTTTAATGTCACACTGAAATCTAAAAATCAAATGATCATAATCAATAATTAGTGGAATTTCACCACCTATGGGTACTCGAACCCTTGACCAGGTGTTGAAACTCTTGAGAGTCTACCACTCATTTTGCAACCTTGTTTAATGTGGGCCCCAATGGAAATGGCACATGTTAATTATCTAAAGACGTGACCCATTGGATTTGGGTTTTTTCCAATGACCCAAATGGCTTATATGTGGAAAAAAAATTCTCATATTGAATATTTTAAGCCATTAATTAAACAAAGACAATGATCCAAAGCCGTGGCATGTTGGATTTGGGTTCTTTTAAATGACCCAAATGGCTTATATGTGGAAAAAAAACACTCTAATTGAATATTTTAAGTCATTGATTAAACAAAGATTATGTTGACCATCAGTATTCAAATCGTAATAGCTAAATTATTGAAGGATTAAAATAATCCAATTTAAAGTTTCATTTGTTTTCTATCCACCATACAATGTACGACACATCCCACACCATATAAACATGTTGGATCATTGGTAGATGACTCAGATTCAAAAACTAAGGTAAAGACATATCCTATTGTAATATGACAAGATGTTTTCTAGCAAACCTAATCACTGTATATAAGTAATCCAGCTATTATGATGGAGAATCCTCATTTTTCAAGAAAGGTTGTTTTGCAAATGGTTCATTTTAGGAATCCACCATACGGTACTTAGGCTTAGCCAATAATTCAAAACATGAAAAATAAAATATTCGATGGATTGCATTCAACTCCAAAAAATAAAAGTTAGAATCATCAGTGAAATGTAATTGTTGAATCATAGTTTAGTTACATTGTACCTAGACTATGAAACGGTTCAAATTATTGAACCATCTCATCATCGATCACGTACGTACGACCCAATTGGTTGCCGCATGCTTAGGATTGTAACTAGCAAAAATCAGGAGAGAGAGAGAGAGGTCATTCACGTGATACGCGTGCAATGCTAAAAGTCCCAAAGAAATATTGCATTTTAAAAGTGCGACTTTGTGTACTTTTGTCGACTGAGAAAGATAATGTAGCAATGACAATCAATGTTTGTTTCTTTTGGGCAAAAGGAATCAAAAGGGGATTTTGTGCATCTTATGAAATGGCTGATGTATATCTTATACTTCTGTATAAGCATCCTAAAAGGTCTGAGATGACCCTTCATGTCGGCACTCTAGAATAAAAAATAAAAAATTTAGTTTACACACTTTGCTTGTCATGGTCCATTTGGAGGGGGCACTAATTTAAAAAAAATAAATTTTACACTACTATGGATACTCGAACCCTTGACCAGGTGTTGAAACTCCCTAGAGTCTACCACTAAAGCAAGAGTAAGGATCCGTACTAATTGGATGCATAGTCTTAAGACTAATTAAGCAAGTCGACACAAGACTACTCGGTGAAGTTAGCATGACTTGATGAGATATCGGTTGAGTTATTTGAAAACTGGAAGATGACGATGACTCTGTCTCGAACTCGGAAAGACCCATCAAACCACTTGCTGACTAAGGTTTACCCAACACAACTTATGATAATGACTCAAAGCTGACTGACTCAATTGGGAAATAATTCTTCTTTTGTTAAAAGCAGAGTTGAGAATTGACCCCATACACCATGTGAGAGAGAAGAATGGTTAAACTAATGCAACACAAGCTAATATATACATAATTGTTTCAAACTTATTATTGTTAGTATGTCTCTTGTTATGGTGGCCCACATATGCACACACGGGTTTATAAGGTATTTTGGCTTTTTGAAAAAAAACTTGAAATCTAAATTTTAAAGTTCAATCACAAAAGAAAACTTCATATTAGAATAAGTTAACATGTGGAAGGGATGAGAATTTATTTGAGATTTGATTTCTATAATAGGATAAGATCTAAGTCTATAAATAAGAGAAACTTTTGGTGCTCTTCATTTGAGCTAAAAAAAAAATGTACAAGACTACTCACCTCTAAGTATACGGTTGAGGGAGAATTGATGAGAAAGTGAAAAAATGACCGTCTGCCATGTAGAAACGCATGGAGTGACAAAACGAGTTGTTCATCATCAAGCCTGACTTCCTGGAGGAATGTCGTTTATCGTTGGGCTATTCCCACTTCTACTTATAATTCTTTTAGATGATGCTGTAGGATTTAATCTACATGCGGAATAGTCCCACCGATCTATTTGTGTATAGAACATGGAGATCAAGGGGTCGGATGACTTACCTAGCTGTGACGCCATAGGAACCGAATAATAATACCAATGCCAGAATACCGATAAAGTCAGGGGTCTTCCTTTCCTTCACACCCTTTCCAAAAGCACTAGATTGGGACTAATTTCTACCCCAAAATCATAGGATCACCCGGCTAACTCATCTTTTTGTAGATCGGAGAAAGAGTTTGAAACCCATCAAAACTCTCTCCCATCGCTCCACATTACTTAGTCCCCGTTCTACTCAAATTGCTTCATTTGAGCTAAAAAAAAAAAAATGCTATAGACTACTCACCCTAAGTATACGGTTGAGGAGAATTGATGAGAAAGTGGAAAAATGCATCTCATGTATCACCTTAAGTGGGTGACAAACGAGTTGATTAACTCAATCAAATAGTCCAACTATAATACAATCCAGATCGTTGATCAGTAAGGCCCACCACATGGAGTTCTTACAGATGCTATTACTTATGTATGCCTTTTGCAAACCTATTTCGAAAATCATAACCATTCCTTAGATTTCAGGAAAATTAAACATGGCGGATCCTATTAAGCATGCATGGTAAAGAGTATGTTAGCCGCCGCCTCTCTCTCTCTCTCTCTCTCTCTCTCTCTCTCTCTCTCTCTGTGACATTTTTCCTCTCACTTCTTTTTTTGTATTTTCTTCTTTTCTTTACTTTATGACATTGATTCCTTAAGGACTATTAAGATTAGTGATTACAACCATAACGTGATGTGAATGGATAATGATTATCACTACCATAGTTGTTGGAAGTAGAAAATAATGCTACTCTGGCAGTTGCACTTCCAACCGTAGGTACGCTTGTAAAATACGCATCATGATTAGATATATGTAGATGTAAGTTTTTCAATGTGTTCTATCCCTATCATCCATTTATTTTGCAATATTATTTTAGACAATGACTGAAAAATGAAGATCTAAAGTTCAAGTGGATCACACCATAGAAAGCAGTGGGATAATGACACTCGCTGTTGAAACCCACCCAAGGCCCAATAGAATTTTTATTTGCCATACAACCTGTTCATAAGGTCACACAGACTTGGATGAAGGGAAAACACAAATGTCAGTTTCATCCAACACTTCCGCCACAGGAAGTTTTCAATGGCAAGTGCTTAATCCCCCGTTGCTTTCTATAGTGTGGTTCATTTTCACCTTTGGATATGCCTCATTTTTTTTTGTCTCATTCCATAAAATGATCTAGCAGGATGGATATACCGTGTGGATATAACACATGATATTCAAGGATCCAAATAGGCTCCAAGAGAATGACAATTTTTTAGGGAGAGGATTCCATGCCAACATTGTCCATGCCTCAATGTATCCACGTACGGATAGGGTCAAAACTGCCAGTTTTGCATCTCCAGTGTTGAATCATGTTGTTGTCCAAAATTCATATATATATATATATATATATATATATATATATATATATATATATATATATATATATATATATATATATATATATATATATATACACACTTTTCTATGAGGTCGAGTGGGGGCACCACGCTAGCGGTCGGATAGTGAAAATTTCATACAAATAGTGAGATTTTATAGGATGAGTGGATAAACAAAACCGGTGAAATGGATTATTAAAATACGACTCTCCATATTTCCTGCAAAAGCCTTTAGCCTGAAGGTCTTGTGTTGGAAACCTAGGTAGGGCCTACCATGGGGTTTTTTAAGAAATTCACCGGCTCATTTTAGGTGATGAATTTAATAAAGGAGCATATCCAAATTCCATGTGGACTACACTATAGGAAACAATAGGGATTCAATGGCCACCATTAAACACTTCTTGTATGCAACAAAAGTTTCAAATCAAGCTGATATGTCATTTTAATGGTACATGGATGACAAATAAACATCACTGTGGGGCCTAGTAAGATTTCAATGGTTGAAATCATTATTCCCACTATTTCCTAAGATATGATCAACTTGAGATTTAGATTTGGTTCAATTTTAGGCTCAACCTCTTAAATGATCTGAAAAAATGGATGGACGGGGTGGATTTCTCAAAAAACCCCACGGTTGGCCCCACCTAGGTTTCTAGGGCAGGACCCTCCTGTGAAAGGCTTTCGTAGGAAATATGCATGAGAGACAGAGGGTGGAGTTAGTATTTTAATAACCGATTTCACCGATTTTGTTTCTCCACTCTCCTTATAAAATCTCACTGTTCCTCCCGTAAAATCTCACTGTTCTTTTGAAATTTTTACCATCCAACCACTAGCGTGGTACCAACACTCGACCTCATGGAAGGTACTATGTGGTCGAGCGCACAGTACCTTTTCTCATATATATATATATATATATATATATATATATATATATATATATATATATATATATATATATATATATATAGGCATGCTCATCTACGCACCTACGCACGTGCGCACCTTTGCACACGTGTCATGGGTGTCGAATCCGAACGGTCCATAAGATGTGGAATCCCATGAAACCTTAGGGGGTGAATTTTCACCTTGATCTAAGATTCTGATGGGCCATAGCAAAGAGAAATTCAAATCAAGGGAAGAAACTGTTTGCAATTTTCATGGCCCACCGAAGTTTTGGATCAAAGTAAAAATTCGTATCAAGGGGTTTCATGAGGTTCTGCTTCATGTGGACCGTTCAAATTTTCAAGACTCATCAGATATGATGAGTTCTCAAAAAATTCGTATGTAGTACGTACGAACTAATTCGCAGGTGAGCGTTTCTGTGTGTATATATGTGTTTGTGTGTGTGTACATATACATTATTATACTTTTTCCTCAAAGAAATAGATAAATTGATTATTTTCCAAAAAAAAATAAAATTTATTGGGCAATTTAACAATGGCCATTGCCAACAATATCGAAGAAATCAATCTTACAAAACAAATAACATGTAATAGTCACCTTTATACATCTTCGTCATTTTTCACATTATTATTGTCAAACAACCACTATCTTTAAAATCTCGAGCTGTCAAAGGATAGCGTATGAATGTATGTCAAGGAACATTTACACTCTACCACTCCACCCCACATGTGGGGCAAAACTCTGCATAGGAACATCCGAAACACTTAACCCATACCATGCTAGAGGGACACACAACTCACACCATAAATAGCCCCCCGGTGGGAGAATATATTTTGGTGGCATATTTGTTACTTCTGAGATTCGACACAAGACCCTCCATTTTGATACCATGTCAAACAACCTCTTCCTCTTATGGCTCGAGCTTTTAAAGCTTGTTTGATTTTTCAATTCCTATGTAAATGCCTCATGAATAAGTAATAAATATTCTTTTACCTTACTTGAAAATGCACTTGTATTTCTATTTCGAAAATCGGTCTAAAATTATTGGTATAAATTTGTGAGGCCCATTGTGACATATATGATGTTTTTGTGCTGTCCATCCATTTTAACATAACATTTTGAGGCAACAGTAGAAAAATGAGGGCTGATCCAATACTCAAGTAGCCTACAGCAAAGGAAACAACCGCTCTAAGAAGCTTTTAACGGTAATTGATTGATTCCCTAGATCCTGTGGTATGGTCCACTTGAGCTGTGAATCTGCCTCATTGTTTTTGTCATGTCTTAAATTCAGCTAACATAACGAATGGATAGTACGTATAAGCCACATACATCACGATGGGCTCTACATATATTTGACAGCATCGCCGGTTTTAGTGCTAAAAAAAATTAAGCACCAAATCAAGCATCCATTGTGGTAATTATTAAAGGAAATAATTATTACCCATTTGCAGTATATTTAGTGAGAATTTGAAAAATCAAACACACCCTTAGAGAAATGGGTTATTTGACCATTATATTCCTAAAAAGCTCCTTTTTATTTCCCATCGTGTCAGCCAAAAAAACCCCCATTTATTAGATGGTTAAGATATTCCCATGAGTGTAAAAGTAAAGTTAATATCCAATCGACAGCTGAAATTAAAGGTTGCTTTTTCAACCATTGATGGGATAAAGGTATTGTCATTATCTACCCGTCCATCTCATAAAAGGGCCTTTTGTAATGGCTAGCATCAATCTTGCACGCTTTATTTCAATTGTCACATTAAAGTCCATGGTTCGATAATCCGTATTGTTATATGCTGTGTCCTCATAGTGGATGGACTGTGCCTCGAAATTGCGCATTTATATATGGATAGATAAGAGTCCCATTCAACTGAAAAATATTCTTATATTGGTGACTAGCATCTTCCGATAGTGTAAGATTTCTGGGGCATCCTTCATCTGCCGTTGCTAGTCAAAGGACCAATGGTGTAGATTACCCCACTTTTGGGAGGAGAGGAAGCCACGTGTCATCTTATATGAGGCACACACCATTCTTTATATCCGTCCTTTTTCTTTATACTCTTTTCGTTGCTGAGCCCACACGCTTTTCAGCTCTCGTTTTGTACGTTTCCTCAAAAATAAGATTCCAAGTTTAGATGGATGATAATTGATAACGGCAATTAGGAATTGCGTGCGTGGCTCATAAATATTACGAATTAAACTGTCCAAAACATGGTTCTAACGTTAGATGTGCAATTAACTAAAATTTGAGATTATTTGATTATGTTAATATTAGATTGGTAGATATTTATTGGACAGTTAATTGTAAAATACTCAATGGTCCATTTTCCACAAATAAGTGTCCAAGAATCAGAAGTTAGGATTGTTCATCTAATATGATTTTTAGAGTGTGACTTATATACATTGAATTATACAATTTAACCGGTTTAATTTGGGAAAATATCTTCCACGTATGCAATCAACAGTTATACGCTGTCAGAGTATCATATAACTCCATAAGAGTGCGTGCCTACCCAAGCTCCTCATGTTTACGCTGGATTTCTATTTTGAGTGATACTCGCGTGAGGAAGTGTAGAGATCTATTCTTACAGCAAATCTGTCAGAGATCTGAGCCATTCATCAAGATGGGTACACCGTAAACATATCATGATCATATCAACCTCGTCAAACGTTCGTGGAAAAGAATGGGCAGTTAGGAAACAACGTTATCCAGAAAGAATCGTCGTGCACGTGTGACTCATTTAAGTGAGTGTACTAACAGAATTTAGGCGTGTGGTATACTCACAGTGTTCTCTGGCTGGTGAACGGCATGGATCTCTGATACGTACTCCATGTAGTAGGATCTCTGACACATACTTCGGCCTCCTCATATAAGAGCCAGCTCACTGAATCCCGAATCCCAATCTAATTCACATTGATAAATTTTGAGAAAAGACAAAATAATTAATTACTCCACCCTCTTCGATGTTGAGGTTGGCAGGTTGCTTTTTGAACATAAAAATCGGGTAGAATGAATTTCATGTTGGCCGACTCTAACATAGGAAGCTCATCTATACCATTCGTTCTATTATAAAGTTGATTTTTGGGCGTGAGCGAGATTTCTGGGCGTGAACGAAAAATTGAAGCAGATCTATTTATTGATATGTTTGGATATAAGTGAATGCATGAAAATGAAATTAAATTCTAGTTAGTGAATGAAATTGGAGGTAAATGAATTAAGAATAAATGACTTACTTTGCTGCATTTGACTTGAAATAAAATGCATTTAAATTTTTCAATATATTTGCATGAGCCTATATAATAATCTAAATTAAATTTAATATATTAAATTAATATGCATTTATAATATTTAACAGAATAATTGTAATAAATCCATTGAAATATATACTCTTATCAAAACTATAATTAAGAAACTTTTAAGCTTCAAATGAGCTACGACCATAAGAACACAAACAAGCAACTTATTAATGTTTTTAACCAATTATTTAAATGGCTAACATTTAGATGGTTTGAGTCATTTATTGGTAAGATTTTAGTTATATATATAGCTCATTAATAAATTATTTTAAAATATTATCAACATACCACATATATGGAGGACATGTGTATGGCAGCGCCTTTGCTTACGCAACTCTCCAGAAAAGCTAGATGAATCATTTCAACCCATTTAGTTCCAAATTTTAATTTCTTGGCAAGGCTCGTATATTTTCATTTAATTTTATTAGATGCATTTACGCTCATCTAAACACCCTTCAAATGGAATTTAATTCTATTTATTACCAATTTCTCTCATTTACCTCTGTTTATTCCCATCCAAATTGGATATAAGGCGTGGCTTGTACTAAGTGATAAGTGAAAGGACATGTATCAAATCTATCCCATCCATTGGGTGCCCCACCCTAAAAATCAGTCAAATTCTCAGATTCGAAACTTAAGTCGGCCACACCGAAATAAACCGTGTAAATCATGTCTAAAATCTTTTAAATTCACGCTTTGTTATTCAGGTGATAGTTAGAATTTCATGATTTCAGAAGCATTCTTTTATTCACGTGGGACACGTCTAATGAGCCGATATAAACATCACGGTCGACCCCCACACGCAATATTTACATTGTGGACGTCCCATCTTAATTGTTCCTCGGGCTTAGAGTCCACCTCTTTTTGGGGCTGGGTCCAAACACAGGTAGCGCACGGGAAGGACAGGTAGATGTCACGGAGAAAATGACCACTGTAGACAAACCCTTTTACCCAGCGGTTTCTATGAAAGAATACAAACCTTAGTTACCAATCTAGATTAGCACGTGCGGACAGCGACGTTGAGGACGAAACTACCCCACCTTTTCGCTGCGAAGACGTGCGCTGACGCTCCTCGAACTGAGAGTTGTACGAACGGCTTAAAAGGATTGGGGTCGGTGGTCTGTGGGGCCCACCATGATGTATGCTATTCATCCATGCCGTCCATATATTTTTCCATATCATTTTATGGTATACGACCAAAAATGAGGTATATGCAAATCTCAAGTGTACCACATTACAGGAAACAGTGTTGAATGAGCGTCAACCATTAAAAACATTTTGGGGCCCCACTGTGATGTTCGTGAGAAATCCTCCCCGTCTAAGTTCATTCATAGGTCACAAAGACATGGATGAAGAAGAAAAACAAATTTCATAATGATCTAAAACTTCTATAACCCCTAAAAGGGTTTCAATGGTAGACGTTCAATTCCCCATTGCCTTTTACAGTGTGGTCTACTTGATAGTTAGATCTATCTTATTTTTAGTCTCAAGCCTGAATATGAGCTCGCCAAATAGATGGACGGTTTGGATATAACACATACCTCATAATAGGACCCACAAAAAGTGGTGGAATTACAACAAAAAAAAAAAAAAAAAAAAAAAAAAAAAAAACCAACGTCGATATATCGACTAACAGTCGATATATCGAAAATGGTCCAGAACTGTCCAGTGAGTTTTCTCAAAAATCTTATAATTTTCGATATATCGACTGTCTGTCGATATATCGAAAAAGGTGTTTTACCTTTAGCTACGGATTATAACCGTAGCCATAACTGTAGTCTGTGCCAGTCTATGAAATTTTTTATTTATTTATTTTTATTTTTATTTTTTTACATGGAGAAATTTATTCTACCTACAATTTTCTTTAATACATATTTATATAAATAGGTATATTTAAGTATATAAAATTTTTTTCCCTCTTTTTTTTCATTTATTTTTTTAATCATTTAACAAGAATATCTTCTAAACCAAAATTAGTTACTTGACGTACCACATATGATTTTAGGGTAAGAGAAGCTACTTTAGCCAACCAACCTAGTTATTTTCCAAGATTCCATCAGGTCGATGGTTGAGCGAGGCAACGTAGAAATTAAGCGAGGCAACGTAGAAAACGAGCGAGGGAACCTACGATTTGAGCTAGGCAACCTAGGAAATGAGCGAGGGAAGCTACAAATTGAGCGAGGCAACGTAGAAATTGAGCGAGGGAAGCTAGAAATTGAGCGAGGCAACGTAGGAATTGAGCGAGGGAAGCGAGAAATTGAGCGAGGGAAGGTAGAAATTGAGCGAGGGAACCTAGAAATTGAGCGAGGGAAGGTAGAAATTGAGCGAGGCAACCTCGAAATTGAGCGAGGGAAGCTAGAAATTGAGCGAGGCAACCTCGAAATTGAGCGAGGGAAGCTAGAAATTGAGCAAGGGAAGGTAGAAATTGAGCGAGGCAACCTAGAAATTGAGCGAGAGAAGGTTGAAATTGAGCTAGGGAAGCTCGAAATTGAGCGAGGGAAGGTAGAAATTGAGCGAGGGAACCTAGAAATTGAGCGAGGAAGGTAGAAAATTGAGCGAGGAACCTACAAATTGAGCGAGGAAGGTGGAAATTGAGCGAGGAAGCTACAAATCGAGCGAGGAAGGTAGAAATTGAGCGAGGAAGCTCGAAATCGAGCGAGGAAGGTAGAAATTGAGCGAGGCAACCTAGAAAATTGAGCGAGGAAGCTAGAAATTGAGCGAGGAACCTAGAAATTGGCGAGGAAGGTAGAAATTGAGCGAGGCAACCTAGAAATTGAACGAGGGAAGCTAGAAATTGAGCGAGGGAAGCTAGAAATTGAGCGAGGCAACGTAGAAATTGAGCGAGGGAAGCTAGAAATTGAGCGAGGCAACGTAGGAATTGAGAGAGGGAAGCTAGAAATTGAGCAAGGGAAGCCAGAAAATGAGCGAGGGAACTTAGAAATTGAGCGAGGGAAGGTAGAAATTGAGCGAGGCAAGCTCGAAATTGAGCGAGGTAACCTAGAAATTGAGCGAGGGAAGGTAGAAATTGAGTGAGGGAAGCTCGAAATTGAGCGAGGGAAGCCAAAAAATGAGCGAGGGAACCTAGAAATTGAGCGAGGGAAGGTAGAAATTGAGCGAGGGAAGCTCGAAATTGAGCGAGGGAAGGTAGAAATTGAGCGAGGGAACCTTGAAATTGAGCGAGGGAAGGTAGAAATTGAGCGAGGCAAGCTCGAAATTGAGCGAGGGAAGCTAGAAATTGAGCGAGGGAAGCCAGAAAATGAGCGAGGGAACCTAGAAATTGAGCGAGGAAGGTAGAAATTGAGCGAGGAAGCTCGAAATTGAGCGAGGAAGCTAGAAATTGAGCGAGGAAGCTCGAAATCGAGCGAGGAATGTAGAAATTGAGCGAGGAAGCTCGAAATGAGCGAGGAAGGTAGAAATCGAGCGAGGCAACCTAGAAATTGAGCGAGGAAGGTAGAAATTGAGCGAGGCAACCTGCAAATGAAATTGAACGAGGGAAGGTAGAAATTGAGCGAGGGCGAGCCAAGCAATTGAGCGAGGCAACGTAGAAATTGAGCGAGGGAAGGTAGAAATTGAGCGAGGGAAGCTCGAAATTGAGCGAGGGAAGGTAGAAATTGAGCGAGGGAAGCCAAAAATTGAGCGAGGGAACCTAGAAATTGAGCGAGGGAAGCTAGAAATTGAGCGAGGGAAGGTAGAAATTGAGCGAGGGAAGCTCGAAATTGAGCGAGGGAAGGTAGAAATTGAGCGAGGCAACCTAGAAATTGAGCGAGGGAAGGTAGAAATTGAGCGAGGCAAGCTCGAAATTGAGCGAGGGAAGCTAGAAATTGAGCGAGGGAACCTAGAAATTGAGCGCGGGAAGCTAGAAATTGAGTGAGGCAACCTAGAAATTGAGCGAGGGAAGCTAGAAATTGAGCGAGGCAACCTCGAAATGGAGCGAGGGAAGCTAGAAATTGAGCGAGGGAAGGTAGAAATTGAGCGAGGGAAGCCAGAAAATGAGCGTGGGAACCTAGAAATTGAGCCAGGGAAGGTAGAAATTGAGCGAGGGAAGCTCGAAATTGAGCGAGGAAGCCAAAGTGAAATGAGTTTGTGAAGCTAGAAATTGAGCGGGAAGCCAGAAATTTGAGCGAAGAAATTGCGAGAAATTGAGAAAATGAGCGAGGGAAGCTCGAAATTGAAGCGAGGAAGCTCGAAATGAGCGAGGCGTAGGTAAAAATTGAGCAAGGCAAGCTCGAAATTGAGCGAGGAAGCTAGAAATGAGCGAGGAAGCTCGAAATTGAGCGAGGAAGGTAGAAATTGAGCGAGGAAGCTAGAAATTGAGCGAAGCGGAGGAATCGAGCGTAGGAATTGAGCGAGGGAAGCTAGAAATTGAGCGAGGGAAGCTAGAAATTGAGCGAGGCAACGTAGGAATTGAGCGAGGGAAGCTAGTAATTGAGCGAGGTAACGTAGAAATTGAGCGAGGGAAGCCAGAAATTGAGCGAGGGAAGCTAGAAATTGAGTGCGGGAAGCTAGAAATTGAGCGAGGGAAGCCAGAAATTGAGCGAGGGAAGATAGAAATTGAGCGAGGGAAGCTAGAAATTGAGCGAGAGAAGCTAGAAATTGAGCGAGGCAACATAGGTTCCCTCGCACAATTCCTACGTTCCCTCACTCAAATCCTAGGTTACCTCGCTCAATTTCTAGCTTCCCTCGCTCAAATCCTATGTTGCCTCGATTGAATTTCTAAGTTCCTTGTCAAATTCTAGCTTCCTCGCTAAATTTCTAACTTACTCGCTCAATTCCTAGGTTACCTCAGCTCAAATTATCGGTTTCTCATTGAATTTTACCTTCCTAAACTCAATTTCTAGCTTCCTCCTCGCTCAATTTCTAAGCATCCTCGCTTCAATTCTTACGTTGCCTCGCTCAATTTCTAGCTTCCTTCGCTCAATTTCTCACTTCCATCGCTCAATTTCTATGTTACCTCGCTCGAATTTCTAGCTTCCTCGCTTAATTTCTAACTTCCTCAAACAATTCCTACGTTGCCTCAAACTCAATTTCTAACTCACTCAATTTCTAGCTTCCTAAACAATTCCTACGTTGCCTGCTTAATTTCTGGCTTCCCGCTCAATTTCTAGCTTCCTCGCTCAATTTCGACTTCCTCGCTCAATTTTTACGTTACTACTCGCTCAATTTTAGCTTCCTCGCTTTTTAGCTTCCTGCTCAATTTCTTTCTAATTCCTTGCTCAATTTCTAGCTTCAACTCGCTCATTTTTTTTCCTCGCTTTCAATTTCTAGCTCGCATGATTTCAGCTTCCCGCTCAATTTCTACCTTCCTCGCTTAATTTCTGGGTTACCTCAATTTCGATTTCGGCTTGCCAATTTCGATTTCTAGGTTGCCTCGCTCTAATTTCTACCTTCCTCGCTCAATTTCTAGGTTCCTCGCTTTTTTCTACCTTCTTCCTCGCTCAATTTCTACCTTCCTCGCTCATTTCTAGGTTCCTCGCTTTCATTTTTCTTTCCTCGCTTCAATTTCTACCTTCCTCGCTTCAATTTCTAAATTCCTCGCTCATTTTTAATTCCTCGCTCAATTTCTAATTCCTGGCTCAATTTCTGGCATCCTCGCTCAATTTCTACGTTACCTCAATTACTTTCCTCGCTCAATTTCTAGGTTACCTCGCTCAATTTCTAGGTTCCCTCGCTCAATTTCTACCTTCCCTCGCTCAATTTCTAGCTTCCCTCGCTCATTTTTTGGCTTCCCTCGCTCAATTTCAAGCTTCCCTCGCTCAATTTCTACCTTCCCTCGCTCAATTTATAGGTTACCTCGCTCAATTTCGAAGCGAGCTTGCCTAATTCAATTTCTACCTTCCTCGCTCAATTTCTAGGTTGCCTCGCACAATTTCTACCTTCCTCGCTCAATTTCTAGGTTCCTCGCTCAATTTCTACCTTCCTCGCTCGATTTCTAGGTTCCTCGCTCATTTTCTAGCTTCCTCGCTCAATTTCTAGCTTCCTCGCTCAATTCCTACGTTGCCTCGCTCAATTTCTAGCTTCCTCGCTCAATTTCTACCTTCCTCGCTCATTTCGAGCTTCCCCATCGCTCAATTTCTACCTTCCTCGCTCAATTTCTGGGTTCCCTCGCTCAATTTCTGGCTTCCTCGCTCCAATTCCTACGTTGCCTCGCTCAATTTCTAGCTTCCCATTCAATTTCTACCTTTTCTCGCTCAATTTCTGGCTTCCCTCGCTCAATTTTTACGTTACCTCGCTCAATTTCTAGGTTACCTCGCTCAATTTCTAGCTTCCCTCCTCAATTTCTACCTTCCTCGCTCAATTTCTAGCTTCCCTCGCTCAATTTCGAGCTTCCCTCGCTCAATTTCTACCTTCCCTCGCTCAATTTCTAGGTTACCTCGCTCAATTTCGAACTTGCCTCGCACAATTTCTATCTTCCCTCGCTCAATTTCTAGGTTGCCTCGCTCAATTTCTAGCTTCCCTCGCTCAATTTCTACCTTCCCTCACTCAATTTTTACCTTCCCTCGCTCAATTTCTAGGTTCCCTCTGTAACAACCCACTTTTTTTGTGGAAACTAACTCCACCGTCCGCTTCTGTGTGGCCCACCTGAGTTTTGGATCAGCCTCATTTTTGGCCTTGCATTTTCTCTTGGCTTGACTGAGATGATGGACGGATTAGATTTATATTATCTTTAGCGGGACCCACCATATTTTAAAAAATAAAATAAAATAAAAAATAACATTTTATACTTTCCGCACGACTAAACTATTTTCCCCTTTTTGTGCGGTAATGGCTACCGAAACCTCCCACGAAACAAAACTTCCCACGTTCCCCACTCTTCTGCATCGTTCCTCACATCCATTAAAAAGGAAGAAAAGATATTAGCAAAGTTACAATCTTATCAAAGAGGGAGTGTGAGAACCGGTAGATCAAGAGAGAGAGATTGTGTCTGGGCCGGATCATCAACTTTGAGGTAGGTGATCTTATCTCGAATTTAATATTTTCATTAATTATTATTTTTATTATTCCAAAGATTTTAATAGGAATATTATTGTAGTGATTATTATGTGGGTAATTCTCCTCCAAAATTAAGTGTTAAGATTTATACCATAAATCTGAGTTAGAGTAATTAATTTAAATTAGTTGGTTAGAATAAATACTAATTAAATTTATTCTAAATTAAAAATATACATATTATATATATATATATATAATAAATAGATAAGAATAATTTTATTAAATTTGTATTTTGATTTAGAAGTTTTAAAATCCCTTTGGTCAAATTAAATTGTTATAAGTCTAAATTTTAAGTATTAAGGTTTTATATGATTTAATTTAGATGATTATTAAATTATTTAAATCAAAATCTTAACTTGATGTTAAATTAAACTTTCAATTCATACTAATTTAAATTCTGATATAAGATTTAAAAAAAAAAAAATAATAAATAAACAATTTATCTGAAGCTATAATTTAATTTATAAAAGTATTTGTGTTATCATGTGCCACAATTACAATTTCTGAGTGCATGCGTGTCAATCGTCATACTCTGCCAGAGTACCAAATGACTCCTCATGAGATGTCAGAGGATGCACCATGAGAACCTACTTTAATGGAGAATGTTTCAAGTCCATTAAGTTGGACCACAAGTTACGGTCCACCCACCAATAGATTTATGACATACTAAGTTTATACAAATTTCAACCCTTCCAATACATCTAAACAACATGAAGATCACATATATGAAAAATTATTCCTATATACTAGTCAGGGTATCCTCAAAAATAGAAAATAACTTATAACTGTTGATAAATGGTATTATTCATTTAATGAGTGAATATAAGTGTATTTTTTTTTTTGTAAGTGTTCCTAATTGTTCAATAAACCTAGTGAATGGGTTAGATTTTTCATATATATTAAAGGTTAGAAGTTATTTACTTGATGGACCGTAATGTTTCCAACCGATTGTACTAGAAATCTTTTTATTTTAAGGGACTCTGTTAGTACGAGATATGCCAGTATGACTACAATCTTACTCGTAGCTACATGCGGAACATAACACACGTGTGTAAGTCTGAAAATCTACTATGTAATCCACATCCTTGACATGCCCAAATAGCAAAAATATATATATAATAATAATAAATAAAAAGAGCACAGTCTGTCTATTTTTCTTAGGCACACCATGAATGAATGAAGGCTAACAATGTTCCTTATTCAACTTACAAGTATGGTCCACTTAATTAGTTTAACGTTCAAATTTTTAGTTAAGGGAACATAGAAAACATGACCTCTCAGATGAACGGATTAGATATCACACACGTGGCTCGTGTGACACGTGACATACGAGTAGGATTTAAATCCTACTTGCGTGAGTAGCTTTCCCATTTTATTTTTTTATGAAAAATGAATGGTGGAGCATTGGAGTTGCTGTATGAATTCTAGAAATGAACCAACAGCTTTGGATTGTGCAAATGGTCATAACCCTTTAGATTTTGTAGAGTAAAGATTCACATATACCTGCAGTTTTAAATTATTAATTTGAGTGACACCAAATACTCAATTTGTTGTATGGATTTATTTCCACACTCTGCCTCTTTATTAAATAACACTATCATGATAGTCTACTGCCATTCTTAATATGGTGGTGACTCCTCAACCGTACATCATGAAATGCTTGTACGGTAAATTTAATCGTCCAAATTGATGAACCAACTTTTAATGGTGGACCACCAAAAAATTTGAGCTGAGAATGTGAAATAACTATGAATTTTAGTAGGCCCCATCTTCTCAATGTGAGATTTATTTCTCAAGGGTGGAGCTCATGTAGAACCTGATATTTTAACAAAATTATGCATATCGTTCAGAACTTGCATTATAGTGTAGAATTGAGTTTATTAAATTGTTAATTTTTAATTTTGTTGATATTAAAATTGTTCATGTTATTCATGTTCATTTATTGATTATTTAATTGTAAAAAGATATGTATAATTGTATCAGCAAGTAGGGCGATCGTGTCCCTTGGGTGAGAGACCCTAAAGCCAGCAAATAGGGCAATTGTGTCCCTTGGGTGAAAGACCCTAGAACCCACTGGATCCATTGGAGTCTTCTTTGTGTACGGCGATGAGTACAATTGTGTGCGTGGACATACGTCTAATGTACAACCGAGCAATGAGTCCGACCCGCTAACGTGTAAATGGGTCCCTCACCAGAGGTACCAATGGGCGTTAATGCAACGTGACCATCCACTTGGGTACGGTGTTGTAAGAAATAATTTAAATGTTACAAGTATTCATGGAAATATTACATGCATTGCATTTTCTTTTGTTACATTCTTATCTGTATTTATTTTTCCTTCATTGTTATAAAAGTAATATTACTGAACATATTGAATTTTGGGTAAGAAATGACCCTACTTGATCAATTATGCTCATCCTACTAAAATAAAATGTACAAAGTGAAGAGTTTGAATACTACTGACGGCAAAGGGCCTCTACTATTAATGTTATTTTCTAGAAAATTTGTTTAGTTTTATTTCAATTCAGTTTTCTTTGTTAATTAGGTTTAGTTTATATTTAAATTTCGATGTAGAAATGAACAACTATCAAAGAGTTGAGTTTAATAAATATCCAGTTGTATTTTCTTTTAGATTATGTTGAATATTAGTTGAATCAGCTAGAATGTAATAAATGTCATCATATCATAATTCACACCTTGGGATTCGGGTCCTGAATACCTTATTTAGGTACCCGAATTTCGGGGCGTGACACCCTCGCTCATTTTCTGGCTTCCCTCGCTCAATTTCTAGCTTCCCTCGCTCAATTCCTACGTTGCCTCGCTCAATTTCAACCTTCCCTCGCTCAATTTCTACCTTCCCTCGCTCAATTTCTAGGTTCCCTCGCTCAATTTCTACCTTCCCTCGCTCAATTTCTACCTTCCCTCGTTCAATTTCTAGGTTGCCTCGCTCAATTTCTACCTTCCCTCGCTCAATTTCTACCTTCCCTCGTTCAATTTCTAGGTTGCCTCGCTCAATTTCTACCTTCCCTCACTCAATTTCTAGGTTGCCTCGCTCAATTTCTACCTTCCCTCACTCAATTTCTAGGTTGCCTCGCTCAATTTCTACCTTCCCTCGCTCAATTTCGAGCTTCCCTCGCTCAATTTCTACCTTCCCTCGCTCAATTTCTACCTTCCCTCGCTCAATTTCTAGGTTCCTCGCTCATTTTCTCGCTTCCTCGCTCAATTTCTGCTTCCTCGCTCAATTCCTACGTTGCCTGCGCTCAATTTCTAGCTTCCTCGCTTAATTTCTAAGCAGTTCCTCGCTCAATTCCTACGTTGCCTCGCTCAATTTCTAGCTTCCTAGCGCTCAATTTCTGCTTCCTCGCTCAATTTCGAAATTTCTCGCATCCTCGCCTCAATTTCTAGGTTACCTCGCTCAATTTCTAGGTTCCCTCGCTCAATTTCTACCTTCCCTCGCTCAATTTCTAGCTTCCCTCGCTCATTTTTTGGCTTCCCTCGCTCAATTTCGAGCTTCCCTCGCTCAATTTCTACCTTCCCTCGCTCAATTTCTAGGTTACCTCGCTCAATTTCGAGCTTGCCTCGCTCAATTTCTACCTTCCCTCGCTCAATTTCTAGGTTGCCTCGCTCAATTTCTACCTTCCCTCGCTCAATTTCTAGGTTCTCTCGCTCATTTTCTACCTTCCCTCGCTCAATTTCTGGTTCCTCGCTCATTTTCCGGCTTCCTCGCTCAATTTCTAGCTTCCCTCGCTCAATTCCTACGTTGCCTCGCTCAATTTCTACCTTCACTCGGACTCAATTTCTACCTTCCCTCGCTCAATTTCTACCTTCCCTCGTTCAATTTCTAGGTTGCCTCGCTCAATTTCTACCTTCCCTCGCTCAATTTCTAGGTTGCCTCGCTCAATTTCTACCTTCCCTCGCTCAATTTCTAGGTTGCCTCGCTCAATTTCTACCTTCCCTCGCTCAATTTCGAGCTTCCCTCGCTCAATTTCTACCTTCCTCGTTCAATTTCTAGGTTGCCTCCTCAATTTCTACCTTCCTCGCTCAATTTCTAGGTTCCTCGCTCAATTTCTACCTTCCTCGGTCAATTTCGAGCTTCCTCGCTCAATTTCTACCTTCCCTCGCTCAATTTCTAGGTTCCCTCGCTCATTTTCTGGCTTCCCTCGCTCAATTTCTAGCTTCCCTCGCTCAATTCCTACGTTGCCTCGCTCAATTTCTAGCTTCCCTCGCTCAATTTCTAGCTTCCCTCGCTCAATTTCGAGCTTGCCTCGCTCAATTTCTACCTTCCCTCGCTCAATTTCTAGGTTCCCTCGCTCAATTTCTACCTTCCCTCGCTCAATTTCTAGGTTGCCTCGCTCAATTTTTACCTTCCTCGCTCAATTTCTAGCTTCCTCAAGCTCAATTTCGTGGTTCCCGCTCAATTTCTAGCTTCCTCGCTCAATTTCTAGGTTCCTCGCTCAATTTCTAGCTTGCCTGCTTCAAATTTCTACCTTCCTCGCTCAATTTCTGGTTGCCTCGCACAATTTCTACCTTCCTCGCTTTCAATTTCTAGGTTCCTCGCTCATTTTCTACCTTCCTCGCTCAATTTCTACCTTCCTCGCTCAATTTCTAGGTTCCTCGCTCATTTTCTCGGCTTCCTCGCTCAATTTCTAGCTTCCTAAACTCAATTCCTACGTTGCCTGCTCAATTTCTAGCTTCCTCGCTCAATTTCTACCTTCCTCGCTCAATTTCGAGCTTCCTCGCTCAATTTCTACCTTCCTCGCTCAATTTCTGGTTCCTCGCTCAATTTCTAGCTTCCTCGCTCAATTCCTACGTTGCCTCGCTCAATTTCTAGCCTTTTCCGCGCTCAATTTCTACCTTCCCTCGCTCAATTTCTGGCTTCCCTCGCTCAATTTTTACGTTACCTCGCTCAATTTCTAGGTTACCTCGCTCAATTTCTAGCTTCCCTCGCTCAATTTCTACCTTCCTCGCTCAATTTCGAGCTTCCTACAATCGATTCTACCTTCCTCGCTCAATTTCTAGGTTACCTCGCTCGATTTCGAGCTTGCCTCGCATACAATTTCTATCTTCCTCGCTCAATTTCTAGGTTGCCTCGCTCAATTTCTAGCTTCCTCGCTCAATTTCTACCTTCCTCACTCAATTTTACCTTCCTCGCTTTCAATTTCTAGGTTCCTCGCTCATTTTCTTCGGCTTCCTCGCTCAATTTCTGGCTTCCTCGCTCAATTTCTACCTTCCTCGCTTTCAATTTCTACCTTCCTCGCTCAATTTCTACCTTCCTCGTTCAATTTCTAGGTTGCCTCGCTCAATTTCTACCTTCCTCGCTCAATTTCTGGGTTGCCTTTCAATTTCGAGTTCGCTTTACTCAGGCTTCACGAGCTTCCTCGCTCAATTTCTACCTTCCTCGCTCAATTTCTACCTTCCTCGTTCAATTTCTAGGTTGCCTCGCTTTCAATTTCTACCTTCCTCGCTCAATTTCTAGGTTCCTCGCTCAATTTCTACCTTCCTACACTCGATTTTCTGACTTCCTCGCTCAATTTCTACCTTCCTCGCTCAATTTCTGGTTCTCTCGCTCATTTTCTCGGCTTCCTCGCTCAATTTCTAGCTTCCTCGCTCAATTCCTACGTTGCCTACTCAATTTCTAGCTTCCTCGCTCAATTTCTGCTTCCTCGCTCGATTTCGAGCTTGCCTGCTCAATTTCTACCTTCCTCGCTCAATTTCTAGGTTCCTCGCTCATTTTCTACCTTCCTCGCTTTCAATTTCTGGGTTGCCTCGCTCAATTTTTACCTTCCTCGCTCAATTTCTAGCTTCCTCGCTCAATTTAGTGGTTCCTCGCTCAATTTCTAGGTTCCTCGCTCAATTTCTAGGTTGCCTCGCTTTCAATTTCTAGGTTCCTCGCTTCAATTTCTAGCTTGCCTCGCTCATTTCTACCTTCCTCGCTCAATTTCTGGTTGCCTCGCACAATTTCTAACTTCCTCGCTCAATTTCTAGGTTCCTCGCTCATTTTCTACCTTCCTCGCTCAATTTCTACCTTCCTCGCTCAATTTCTAGGTTCCCTCGCTCATTTTCTGGCTTCCCTCGCTCAATTTCTAGCTTCCCTCGCTCAATTCCTACGTTGCCTCGCTCAATTTCTAGCTTCCCTCGCTCAATTTCTACCTTCCCTCGCTCAATTTCGAGCTTCCCTCGCTCAATTTCTACCTTCCCTCGCTCAATTTCTGGCTTCCCTCGCTCAATTTCTAGCTTCCCTCGCTCAATTCCTACGTTGCCTCGCTCAATTTCTAGCTTCCCTCGCTCAATTTCTACCTTCCCTCGCTCAATTTCTGGCTTCCCTCGCTCAATTTTTACGTTACCTCGCTCAATTTCTAGGTTACCTCGCTCAATTTCTACCTTCCCTCGCTCAATTTCGAGCTTCCCTCGCTCAATTTCTACCTTCCCTCGCTCAATTTCTAGGTTACCTCGCTCAATTTCGAGCTTGCCTCGCACAATTTCTATCTTCCCTCGCTCAATTTCTAGGTTGCCTCGCTCAATTTCTAGCTTCCCTCGCTCAATTTCTACCTTCCCTCACTCAATTTTTACCTTCCCTCGCTCAATTTCTAGGTTCCCTCGCTCATTTTCTGGCTTCCCTCGCTCAATTTCTAGCTTCCCTCGCTCAATTCCTACGTTGCCTCGCTCAATTTCTACCTTCCCTCGCTCAATTTCTACCTTCCCTCGTTCAATTTCTAGGTTGCCTCGCTCAATTTCTACCTTCCCTCGCTCAATTTCTAGGTTGCCTCGCTCAATTTCTACCTTCCCTCGCTCAATTTCTACCTTCCCTCGCTCAATTTCTAGGTTCCCTCGCTCAATTTCTAGCTTCCCTCGCTCAATTTCTAGGTTGCCTCGCTCAATTTCTACCTTCCCTCGCTCAATTTCTAGGTTGCCTCGCTCAATTTCTACCTTCCTGGTCACCTCGCTTCCTCAATTTCTACCTTCCTCGCTCAATTTCTACCTTCCCTCGCTCAATTTCTAGGTTCCTCGCTCATTTTCTCGCTTCCTCGCTCATTTTCTAGCTTCCTCGCTCAATTTCTACGTTGCCTGCTTTCGATTTCTACTTTCCTCGCTTAATTTCTGCTTCCTCGCTCAATTCTACGTTGCCTCGCTCAATTTCTACTTTTTCCGCTCATTTCTAGCTTCCCTCGCTCAATTTCTGGCATCCCTCGCTCAATTTCTACGTTACCTCGCTCAATTACTAGCTTCCCTCGCTCAATTTCTAGGTTACCTCGCTCAATTTCTAGGTTCCCTCGCTCAATTTCTACCTTCCCTCGCTCAATTTCTAGCTTCCCTCGCTCATTTTTTGGCTTCCCTCGCTCAATTTCTACCTTCCCTCGCTCAATTTCTACCTTCCTCGCTCAATTTCTGTGTTGCCTCGCTCAATTTCTACCTTCCTCGCTCAATTTCTACCTTCCTCGCTCAATTTCTACCTTCCTCGCTCAATTTCTAGGTTCCTCGCTCATTTTCTACCTTCCTCGCTCAATTTCTACCTTCCTCGCTCAATTTCTGGTTCCTCGCTCATTTTCTAAGCTTCCTCGCTCAATTTCTAGCTTCCCTACTCAATTCCTACGTTGCCTCGCTCAATTTCTACCTTCCTCGCTCAATTTCTACCTTCCTCGTTCAATTTCTAGGGTTGCCTCGCTCAATTCTACCTTCCTCGCTCAATTTCTAGGTTGCCTCGCTCAATTTCTACCTTCCTCGCTCAATTTCGAGCTTCCTCGCTCAATTTCTACCTTCCTCGCTCAATTTCTACCTTCCTCGATTCAATTTCTAGGTTGCCTCGCTCAATTTCTACCTTCCTCGCTCAATTTCTGTGGTTCCTCGCTCAATTTCTACCTTCCTCGGTCTTTTCGAGCTTCCTCGCTCAATTTCTACCTTCCTCGCTCAATTTCTAGGTTCCTCGCTCATTTTCTGCTTCCTCGCTCAATTTCTAGCTTCCCTCGCTCAATTCCTACGTTGCCTCGCTCAATTTCTAGCTTCCCGCGCTCAATTTCTAGCTTCCCTCGCTCAATTTCTGGCATCCCTCGCTCAATTTCTACGTTACCTCGCTCAATTACTAGCTTCCCTCGCTCAATTTCTAGGTTACCTCGCTCAATTTCTAGGTTCCCTCGCTCAATTTCTACCTTCCCTCGCTCAATTTCTAGCTTCCCTCGCTCATTTTTTGGCTTCCCTCGCTCAATTTCGAGCTTCCCTCGCTCAATTTCTACCTTCCCTCGCTCAATTTCTAGGTTACCTCGCTCAATTTCGAGCTTGCCTCGCTCAATTTCTACCTTCCTCGCTCAATTTCTAGGTTGCCTCGCTCACTTTCTACCTTCCTCGCTCATTTCTAGGTTCCTCGCTCATTTTCTACCTTCCTCGCTCAATTTCTACCTTCCTCGCTCAATTTCTAGGTTCCTCGCTCATTTTCTCGCTTCCTCGCTCATTTCTAGCTTCCTCGCTCAATTCCTACGTTGCCTCGCTCAATTTCTACCTTCCTCGCTCAATTTCTACCTTCCTCGTTCAATTTCTACGCTCAGTTTCTAGGCCTCGCTCAAATTTCTACCTTCCTCGCTCAATTTCTAGGTTGCCTCGCTCAATTTCTACCTTCCTCGCTCAATTTCTACTTCCTCGCTCAATTTCTACCTTCCTCGCCATTTCTACCTTCCCTCGTTCAATTTCTAGGTTGCCTCGCTCAATTTCTACCTTCCCTCGCTCAATTTCTAGGTTCCCTCGCTCAATTTCTACCTTCCCTCGGTCAATTTCGAGCTTCCCTCGCTCAATTTCTACCTTCCCTCGCTCAATTTCTAGGTTCCTCGCTCATTTTCTCGCTTCCTCGCTCAATTTCTAGCTTCCCTCGCTCAATTCCTACGTTGCCTAGCTCAATTTCTAGCTTCCCTCGCTCAATTTCTAGCTTCCCTCGCTCAATTTCGAGCTTGCCTCGCTCAATTTCTACCTTCCTCGCTCAATTTTTGGGTTCCTCGCTCAATTTCTACCTTCCTCGCTCAATTTCTAGGTTGCCTCGCTCAATTTCTACCTTCCTTCCTCGCTTCAATTTCTAGCTTCCTCGCTCAATTTCGTGGTTCCTCGCTCAATTTCTAGGTTGCCTTGCTCGCTCCATTTCTAGCTTGCCTCGCTCATTTCTACCTTCCTCGCTCAATTTCTAGGTTGCCTCGCTCAATTTCTACCTTCCTCGCTCAATTTCTGGTTCCTCGCTCAATTTCTAGCTTCCTCGCTCAATTTCTGGTTACTTCGCTCAATTTCGAGCTTCCTCGCTTCAATTTCTACCTTCCTCGCTCATTTCTAGGTTCCCTCGGTCAATTTCTACCTTCCCTTGCTCAATTTCTACCTTCCCTCGTTCAATTTCTAGGTTCCTCGCTCAATTTCTACCTTCCCTCGCTCAATTTCTAGGTTGCCTCGCTCAATTTCTACCTTCCCTCGTTCAATTTCTACCTTCCCTCGCTCAATTTCTAGGTTGCCTCGCTCAATTTCTACCTTCCTCGCTCAATTTCTAGCTTCCTCGCTCAATTTTGAGGTTCCCTCGCTCAATTTCTAGGTTGCCTCGCTCAATTTCTAGGTTCCTCGCTCATTTCGAGCTTGCCTCGCTCAATTTCTACCTTCCCTCGCTCAATTTCTGGCTTCCCTCGCTCAATTTCTAGCTTCCTCGCTCAATTCCTACGTTGCCTCGCTCAATTTCTAGCTTCCTCGCTCAATTTCTACGTTGCCTCGCTCGCTCGATTTGTAGCTTCCTCGCTCATTTCTAGGTTGCTTCTAGCTCAAATCGTAGGTTCCTCGCTGTTTTCTACGTTGCCTCGCTCAATTTCTACGTTGCCTCGCTCAACCATCGACCTGATGGATTCTTGGAAAATAACTAGGTTGGTTGGCTAAAGTAGCTTCTCTTACCCCAAAATCATATGTGGTACGTCAAGTAACTAATTTTGGGATATTCTTGTTAAATGATTAAAAAAATAAATGAAAAAAAAGAGGGAAAAAAATTTTATATACTTAAATATACCTATTTATATAAATATGTATTAAAGAAAATTGTAGGTAGAATAAATTTCTCCATGTAAAAAAATAAAAATAAAAATAAATAAATAAAAAATTTCATAAACTGGCACAGAGTACAGTTATGGCTACGGTTATAATCCGTAGCTAAAGGTAAAACACCTTTTTCGATATATCGACAGACAGTCGATATATCGAAAATTGTAAGATTTTTGAGGAAAACTCACTGGACAGCTCTGGACCATTTTCGATATATCGATATATCGACTTTGTTTTTTTTTTTTTTTTTTTTTTTTTTTTTTTTTTTTTTTTTTTGCTGTTGTAATTCCACCACTTTTTGTGGGTCCTATTATGAGGTATGTGTTATATCCAAACCGTCCATCTATTTGGCGAGCTCATATTCAGGCTTGAGACTAAAAATAAGATAGATCTAACTATCAAGTAGACCACACTGCAAAAGGCAATGGGGAATTGAACGTATACCATTGAAACCCTTTTAGGGGTTATAGAAGTTTTAGATCATTATGAAATTTGTTTTTCTTCTTCGTCCAGGTCTTTGTGACCTATGAATGAACTTAGACGGGGAGGATTTCTCACGAACATCACAGTGGGGCCCCAAAAAGTTTTTAATGGTCGACGCTCATTCAACACTGTTTCCTGTAATGTGGTACACTTGAGATTTGCATATACCTCATTTTTGGTCGTATACCATAAAATGATAGGGAAAAATATATGGACGGCATGGATGAATAGCATACATCATGGTGGGCCCCACAGACCACCGACCCAATCCTTTTAAGCCGTTCGTACAACTCTCAGTTCGAGGAGCGTCAGCGCACGTCTTCGCAGCGAAAAGGAGGGGTAGTTTCGTCCTCAACGTCGCTGTCCGCACGTGCTAATCTAGATTGGTAACTAAGGTTTGTATTCTTTCATAGAAACCGCTGGGTAAAAGGGTTTGTCTACAGTGGTCATTTTCTCGATGTCACGTGATGGACAGGATACATCATATCCATGATGTCACTCCATCCACATCAACGGTTGACACGCCCCCTCGGAGCTTTCACTTTCATGGGAGAAATGTTCCACTCTTACGTGGTAGAACCTGTTTTAAGCCAGATCAGATCGGATCAACAATTTAGTCCATTTATCCGTGGGTCATCGTGGTTTCATAACGTCCATTCATTTTTTGAGATAGTTTTAGGACATGTTTGCAATGGAACGTATGTATCGTATACACACCGTCGATTCATTTTTTGAGATCATTTTAGGATATATGTACGGAGAGTATGTATCATGTATATATGTACCGTCGATTCATTTTTTGAGATCATTTTAAGACATGACCTAAAAATGAGACACATCTAAATATCAAGTAGACCGCATCGCAAAAGGCAATGGGGATTTAATGCCTACCATTGAAAACCTCCTGGGGGCTACAAAAGTTTTGGATCCAGCTAATATTATATTTTTTCTTTATCTAGATCTATGATACCTTGTAAACAAGTTGGATGACAAATAAACATCACCGGACTGTGGGAAGGTTTCAACAATAGGTGACATTGTCTCATACTTTGCACGTGACTCAATTTTAAGCCATGTCTTAAAATGATCTTGCAAAATAGATGAAAGTAATGAATATGACATATATCATGATGGGGCTCATAAAACTTGGTGACTCCAACACACCACGAAAGTGGGTGTGTGCACACCATGCAATTTGCTTCCGGTTCGAAAGGTGAGATTAGTTATGATGGAATTGTATTTGGTCTAACAATGTAGGAAAAGATTAAAAAAAACATTGGACTAATCCAATATCATATTGACATAGGGATGGGCATGATGAGGTCAATCATGGTCTTCATCAAAGGGACAACAACTCCGAATCTATGGAGATTCATTGGACTCCCCACGTAGATACCTTGAATCCACAAGGGAAAGTAAGAAAATAGAAATATATTTTTAAAAATTTTGATTGATTGCCTAATGTGGATCCCTATTACACCATTAATATAGAAGAAAAAAAAATCATAGTTACGAAAAATTATAAATTTCTAATTCTAATAAAACTCTTCTAAGGCTTAATTTCTAAAAATAAAATTTTCAAATAAACTTTTACTAGAAGAGTCCTGTTATAATTAAAAGTTATTTTTAAAAAGAAGAAAATCTAAATCTCTAAAAATAATAAAATATTACAAAAAAAAAAGTAAAATTAATAAAAATAGTAATTTTTTTAATTTTTCATTTTTAAACTGAAAGTACATGTTTTCTAGTGAAATAGACAGAGTTCACCTCAGATGACCCATTTCAGTAAGGGCGTATTTGGACGGGCCCATCCCATGGGATTGGATTGTATTAAGGTGGATGGCAAGTAATGATGGTTGTGTCAATGGATTGCTAGCAATCCCATGGGATTGTTATATCCAGGGAATTTACCACCGAGTATGTTTGGCTCGCCTAGCCAATCCCAGGATTACGTCAACCAATCCCGGGATTGCTCCGTCTAACCAAACATGTCCCAAGCAAAATAGATGGGATTAAGAGGGATTAGGTGGATTTCAAGGTAATGATGGTGATGTCAGTGGATTGCTGGCAATCCCATGGGATTACTATATCCAACTTTTGCCTGTTTGGCACGCACGGCCAAATCCTGGGATTACTCCTTCTAATCCATCCTAATACAACCTAATCTCATCCACCCTGCTCGGCCAAACAGGCCCTAAAGATTAATAAGTTATACGTTCCCTAATGATACCCAAATCAAAAGTTATGATCACTTTACTATCTATCTTCTTTTGGTCCAACCATACTAGAAATGTATCAGTGTCATGTCCTACATCACATATGATCCAACTATGCAGAAAATATGGTAGCATTTCCTTCCATGGGCCCATGTTGATGGTGTGTTTTATCAACACCATCCATCCACATGCGCCTTGTACACATCACAATCAGGTTGCATATGCATACTGATAACCATCATAGTTGAGAAATCCAATGATTATGGTTTCATGGTCCACTAAACACATGTTTCAATTAGCACGATACTTTTCTCAAACATAAGTTTAGGAAATATGTTAATTCCATGTAATGCAATTTAATATCATTTAATCCCAAGTTCCAAAACAGGTTATTAATAATTTTACTAGGCAATCAAAAACATTCCAAGGCATGGTTAACTGGACCAATGTAAAGTTGGTAGAGTAGGTACCGAATCACTTTCAAGCATGCTTTTGCGTGCCTCAAAAGCAATTAGCAAAAGTTGTGGGGCTCACATAAATGAGCGTGAGAAGCCGACTTGTCCATCAGTTCTGCAAAACTACTATAGGTTAGGGTGGGTTTCAAACATCAGGCACGTCCGAAACTATAGTAGGCATGCTACACGAAATAAATGGAATAGAAATGTCCACGATTGAAACCTTCCGAACCAACCATGATGTTTATATTATGCCATCCAAACCACTCATAGGGTTATTTCCACCTATATAAACTGTAAGTACAAATGTCTTCCTGATAAAAAGCTTGTGGCCCTAAAAAATCAAATGGTAGCCATTCGATTCTTATTGTTTGGTGTGGTATGGTGTACCTAAAGTTCTGGATCCACCTAATTTTTGCATTCGTGCACTATTGTGGTACTGTGAAACCTATGGATGGAGTGAATTTGTCATAGGCATGCCTCTCTATGGGCCACGTAGCTTTCTAGTACTTGAATTTTTCACAAGTGGGTACATACTCCATCTCTGAGAGCTGCACATGGCTCAATTAAATCATGTCATGTCAAATCTCACCAAACTCACTGATTTCTAGCCTCATAGAATCCGTTTCATTTTGGAGGGGGCAGAGCTTGAGAATCATATCTGATCATGTGATCTTAACCAGCCGATTATGTCCACTGAGATTGCTAGTTTTTTTTTTTTTTTTTTTTTTACTATCAATTTGATTGAAATGAAATGGATGGTTAGAATTGTCCAATTAATTTGATTTTCTAAGTATGCTCTCTATCTACAATGGATGATGATCTAGCCGGCCCCTAGTTTTGTCAAGGACAAAAAAACCTAGTGCCCCACCGCTTAATGATGATGGTAATAATTTTGTAGAGAAATGATCCAGTGCTCCTAGTTGCATCAAAACACTTTGATAGTTCAAATGATTGATCCAAGCCGTCCACTCCATCTGAGCCATGTTTCATGGCCTACAATGCAAAATTTACACCACCAGGCCATTCTATCCATCAGATCAATTGCATGAAAAATGGACAATCAAAATCATTTACATACAATAGGTAAAACTAAGGTTTTAATACATTTATTTGTGTTCATCCATCATGGATCACTCACATTTCTATGGCAACACTTTTATCAGGTCATCCATACCATCTCATCCATTGTTTCTAAAATGGATGGCTATAAAAATGAAAGCTATCATTTATGGATTTAATCTTCTGATCTTGCTCCACTTAATCCACAGTCTAGATTAATGATTTCGACTGTTTAAGAATCTATATTCAAATAGGAGTACTTTAATTCTCTTGTAGCAATATTGGACTGTTTCTTAATTTTATAAAGGATAATAACCGAATACCTCCTTTAATTTAGGTGGGCCACACCAGCAACGTCATACCTAAAAGGTCTAAAATCCGGCTTGATTGGGTATTGTAATGTTCTGATCGTTGAGGTGTCCCTTTACATGGTGGGGCCAGGGAGAGTTTTATCCTTATCCCATTTTGTAATGGGAAAAGACAGCGTATAGACTAGGCAGGTACACTCCCACCTCCCATTCCCAATACCAAGTAAATATTGCATGCTGAATGCATATGGATATAGAGGAAACAGTTCCCAAGAAGTGAGAAAGATAGAAGGAGAAGCAATTTGTAATATTTAATCATCCAATGAAGTGTGATGTTATATATATATTGTGGCACATTAATACAGTAATTCAATCAAACCCTTCAAAATCATGATACTAAGTTTAGAAGTCTAGTATTTAAAACCCATATTAATTTTAACAATCCTATCATTGTTTCTTATCAGTGAGCATTTATTTGTTAAATTAATCTAATAAATGTCCACCAAAGTAGTTGGAAAATTAAATCAATGTCATTGTCTGTCTAAGTTGGGGTCCATGATTAGACCAGTGTCATTCTAGTTAAATGCATGTCTCGGATATAATTTCACCCTCCTATGCATACCTTATATTTTGCAGACGCTTTTGCATATTTGGGCGTCATTTATAAGATATTTGTAAATATTCGCATAAAAATATATGGTTTGAAATAATTAAATTGTTGATTTATTATTGTTACAAGTACGCATGTTTAGTTAGCAACGATTAAAAAATGCTAAAAATGCCAATATGAAATATGCCACAAAATTCTCTTTCACGGTTACATATATCCTTTAATTTTCTCCCCATGAAGTATACCATAAAATGATTTTAATTAATTTTTTTTTAGTTGTGTGCGTGTGTCATATATATATATATATATATATATATATATATATATATATATATATATATATATATATATATATATATATATATATATATATCTGTGAGAGAGAGAGAGAGAGAAATCATGGACCTTGTAGGGTGAGGGCATGGGCCTTCATTTGGCCCAAGAGATAGCCCAAGCTCGAAATCTCAGTCTCTAGTTTTTGGACCAAGTGGGCCAGGACAACGATATATGGTCGTGTCCCGTGATCCAGTGGACCACCGTTGTAGGAAAGAATGGAAGGATTAAAGACACTTGTAAGCAAATCCCATTCATCATACATACGTGGTTTGTTGGATCTCAATCAATTTTCAAATCCTAGCCATTCAAGAATACAACCCATATTAGGTGGAAGATTAAAAAGGAGTTTTTGCAAATAACTAGTATTTACAAATATCTGTAGAAAAATAATATGTTTGTAAATAACTATATAATTGATTTATGATTACTCCAAATTCCCATTTTATATTAGTTTTCTTGACTGCTGTTAACTTTTTTGACATATTATGAAAAAATAATAAAATTACTTCTACCCTAAAACATTTTCCTCCCTCTACAACTCAAAATAATAATACTATTATTATTATTATAAAATTATTTGTGGAATATTCTATGTGGAGGAGAATTAAAGGATTTATATTCTCATAGAGAAGAATCTTGTGGTATGTTTTGGGTCCATATTTTTGTCATTTTTTAATTGATGCTAACAAAAGTTATGAAAAATTAATGAAATAATGGCAAATTATCAATGTAGTGATTTGCAAATCATATATTTTTTGTAAGTATTTGTTGATACCATTTTCAAATGATCTTAAATTGGACCATCTCAAGCCCTCCTTTTAAGTATTTTCCCTGCAGTGGGCCAGGGCTTTTCAACCCGATATGGAGCAGAGATTAGGGGATGAGGGGCAACCCTGTCCGTCCCTTTTCAACGGAGTGGGCTCGGGTTATTTTAGACCATTCAGAGCCGGTCAGACTTGATGTGTACATGTGTTCTATCCTATAAATATTCAACCTATGTCATCAGGTAGGGAACGAATGAATCTTGCAAGAAGAACGTTGGCTTCCATTTTTCTAGAATGTACATTTCTAATCAATGGTTGATTAGTAACGTCAACCTTCAGAAATAGAAAGTTTGATCAGTAGCCCAACCAATTGTTAAGGCCGGGCTTGGGCTTTCTGTCCTTGGATCATGCCGGCTCAGGCCCATTTCCACCTCTACTTGTCTTAGTGATTCCATTGATTATACCTTATTAGCTTGTCACCACATAAGCATCTGGGACACACATGCATGCCAAACTAGTACTTTGTATGGTATCCAGGCCGTCTAACTAGTGTGGGACCCGATAAATAAACCACATGGTCAGAATTTCAGTCCATCGAAAACCAGGTGGGCCCAAATGCACTGAAAGAACGTACCGGCTGTTGATTTTGTACATGACCCACCAGATAGCAGATCAGCCTTAATCAATATCACAGGCCCTACTAGATACATGGCTAGGATGTCCTAGCACGTGTGCCTGCACTGTGCGTGTGGAGATATGAGGATTCAATGTCATCTTGTAAAGACGACAGCCCACGGTCATTGTTGCTTCTAGGCCATGGCACACGGTCCTTAAATTCAAATGCAGAGATAATCCTTAGGATATTCCACCCCAAATCTCTTCATGATAATTAATTGAAAGGAACTCAACAACACATGGCCTGCCTCTTTGCACTGAATACTTGGGTTTCTCAAAAAATCTCTTTCATAGGACCTACATGCCATTTTTAAGCCACACATCTTATTTTAAATACTGCGCAGAAGTCAAGAAGTTTATTCTAAGTTCCAACCTATGGCATATACACACACACACACACACATGGATTTTAGGTAAATTGGAATCACCAGATATGTTTGACAACCTATATTTGAATTTACTAAGGGTGTGTTTGATTTTCCAAACCCCCATGAATACATTGCAAATGGGGTAATGATTATTTTCTTGAGTAATTAAGGTAGAGATACAAAAGCTTGATTTGACTCTTACGTTTGTTTATCGCTAAAACTCAAGACAGTTAAATATATTCACTCAAGACAGTTAAATATATTTGGGGCCTAGTGTGATGTATGTGGGTTATCTACACCGTCCATCTGTAATTCCAGCTGAATTTAGGGCATGAACAAAAAGATGAGGCGCATCCAAAGCTCAAGTGGACCACACCACAGCAATTAGGGAATCAAATACGTACCTTTAAAAACAACTTGGGGCCCTTGTTTCCTTTGGTGTACTGTGTAGGCCACTTGAGTGTTGGATTTGCTTCTTTGTTTGTCTCATGCCTTAAAATGTTACGTTGAAATAGATGGACGGCACTAATGCATCATATATATCACGATATGGGGCGGTTTTCTAGCATAAATACAAGTGCATTTTCAAACATGGTAGAAGAGTAATAATTACCTACTTGCACTTTTGCATGCATTTACATTTGATTTGGAAAATCAAACAGCCCTTAATGTAATTAGAATTCACTTGGAATGTATGGGTAGAGAGAGTGAGATAGAGGACTTTGACATATGAATCAGTTGTAACACGTAAAGCAGTCATATTGTAAATCCATGTGAGATGAATTCACATGCTTTTTGTTGTGATTTCAAAGCATTCCCTTTTAATATGTTTGATGTGAATCAGTTGTATTCCAATTCACATCAAATGTGCTCTCCCAAATGCACCAATTACTAATTCACAGCAATCACATCCTCCCAAACGACCTTACATCCCTCTTTTTTTGCTGTCTGATGTTTGGATTCCAATTTGCATCAAATACGCTCTCCTAAAAGCACCAATTATTACCTATTCACAGCGATTTCATGCTCCCAAACAACCCCTAATAGAAAAGGATGGAAGAGTTAAAGACACTTTTTAAGTAGTCCCATTTCCCATGGATTCTTGGCTTAAAGATACTTTGTTGGATCCCAATCATGTTTCCATAATCCATGCCATGCAAAGGATGCATGGAAGATTTTAAAAATGGGATTTTGCATATAGCTTCTTAAATAATAAGGTATTTACAAATAACCATGTAAAAATAATATGTTTGTAAATAACCACATAATTAATTCACGAGTACTATAAACACCCACTTTCGGTTAATTTTCTTAGTGGTTATTAACTTTTTTGACATATTCTAAAAAATTAATGAAACTACTTCTACTTTAAAACATTTTCCTCTCTCTGGAACTCAAAAACATAATAATAATAAATTAAAATTATTTATAGCATGTTTCATGCAAAGGAGAGTTTTAACAATATATTTCTATGAAGGGGAATATTGTGATATGTTTTACGTATGCATTTTTGTCATTTTTTAACTGTTGCTAATGGAAGTTGTGAATAACTAATAGAATATAAATATTTACAATAGTTGCAAACTACGAGTGTGGTGATTTGCAAAACCATTTATTTTTATATAGGTACTTCCTAATACGTTTTATTAATGTGGGAATCTACAGAAGCACATTAAAAAAATTTATTTTTTATTTTTTAAAAAGAGCTTAGATGGGACAATCTCAAACCCTTGATCATTAAATATCTTTCTTGCAAGATGGGCCAGGGCTTTTTAACCCTGGCCGTCCCTTTGTCGCCCCTTCCTGATTTTTGTTATCATAGCAGGCTCATAGCCTACACTACTTGATGAATGGCTCAGATAACTGATATGCGTGCCATCGGATAGTGGGAACTAGGCCCTGCATGGTAGATATGATGCAGACCCCGCATTCTATCAAAGCACTCTCTCAGAATATGAAGGGAAGGAGAACCAAAGCCAAAGACACAGACGATGGGTCCTTGGACATGGAATCGATGGTCGAGTCCTGGAAGGGGTGTGCTGAGTCAAGGATTGAAGATTCGGCCGAGTTGACTCAGATTCGATCAAGTCCAATCTGGTCTGGCATAGTGAGTTGCAAAAAAAAAAATGACTCTCACGAGTCTAGCCTGACTCAAGACAAAATGAGTTTGACCGAGTCACTGAGTCAAAAGTCATGATTACATCACAACTCCTTTTTACATTCTTTTTTCAGTTTTTCTTGTGATATTTTCTTTTTATGTAGGTGTAATCACTTCCACCAAAAATTCCAATGTAAGTGGACCAGATTAAATGGTTTTCACTTGAAAGGACCACAATTTTTTGGTTGGTGGGCCCCACGCACACGGTACACTTGAAAATCAGTTGTAATTGCAAGACACCGAAAATACAGTTTGCAATTATAATAGGAGGCAATGGGCCCTGCACAACCCATGTTGGGGTCAGCCCAAGCTTGATCTGTTACCACTCGTCTCTCAATTTCAGGTCTGAGCCTGAGTCTTTTGTCAGGCTGCACCCCAACACAAAACCAGTTTCAAGAAAATAAGTCCAGGCTCAGCCCATTTATTTGGCTGGGCTGAGCCTAACATTAAGGGTCCCGCCCATCATATGGTGGACCCGTACCCAAATGACTGACTGGCCCAGACCATTGCCAAACTAAACTGATATTGACCCGGACCCAAAACGGTCCCACCAGCATGTTCCGCAGTGGATGAGTGATCAGTAAAATACTATAAGAAGTTAGGATTGTTCAACGGTTGTGCTTCGGAGAGTATTCCGTTCACAGTAGGGTCGATGAACGGATGAAGTAATTCCTTTATCATGATCTGTCCGGCTGTGTAAGTGTCCTGCTCCGACATGACAGAGGACGTGGATTTTGAGTTATAAAAACCCAAGAACCATGCATGTTCTTGATTGCTTTTATGAAGAGAAGTCCTAGACCAGCCTGGCCCATCGAAAGTGATCACTTTCAAAAAATCTGGCCTAAGACCCCAGGCCAACTCATCTTCTACGGCTGGATGCAAGCTACTGAAGATCCAAACCAGGTTAGGTTGTCTTGTCAACGGCTGGGCCACCCGGCTATGGACCAGGGTCGGATCTATTAGCTAGGTCCATTATCTGGGCCTGGGCCTGGCATGTATGGGTCAAATCAATTTTCAAGCTGTGATTGGGCTCAGGTCATTTTAGCCATTCGGACCCAGCCAGACTTGATGCGTACATGTGTTCTATCCTATAAATATCCATTCCAGTCATCGGGTACGCAACACAAGCACATGTGCACATATGCATGCCAAACAAACATTCTTTATTGCATCTGGGCCATCTATAACCTGTGTAGAACCCGCTAAATAAATCATCTGGTCCAAGTTTCAGGCAATTGAACAACCAGGTGGGCCCAAATGTACTAAAACATGGACCGTGCATTTATTTTGTACACGGCCAACCAGATAGTTCATCAGCCTTAATCTATGGCCCAGATGTCGTAGCACGTGTGCCCGCACAGTGCGGCGGAGATAAGAGGATACCGTGTCATCTGGTAAAGACAACAGCCTGCTGTCATTGTAGCTACTACGCCATGGGTCCTTAAATTCAAATCCATAGATAATACTTGTGATATTCCGCGCAAAAATCCTTGATGATAATTGATTGAAAGGAACTCTAATACACACGGCCTACTCTTTGCACTGCATACGTGGGTTTTAGATACTGACAAGTGGGTCCCATGGTTCGGAAATTCAAATCATTGACCTTATACATCATACTAATTTGAATGAACGTTTCTCCAAAAATCTTTCACAATGTAGAGGTCGTGTAAGAAGATGATTACCATGCAGAAAACCATATAAAGATCAAAATAAGTTTGCTTGCTATCTCATGCATATGTGTGAGGCAGCCCAATATGCACACACGTGCATGATCCTAGCCATTCATCATGTGGTCCCATCTTACACCAGGCTATATATAGATAGGTCATCACTTTAAAAATCAAGAGACTGCATGCTTAGATCACTTTAACCTCTTGTTAGCGGGCATTTGTTTATTGATTTGGTGCCATTAACAATCCATCGTTATTGTTGGTTTGTGGACCATCTAAAGGAGGCCCATGATTTTGGACAGTTTAATTAGACTTACATAGGTGATAAATGAGCATTTTAGCACATTTTCCAGCCCACATAGATGGCTATGTTTTTTGCTTGAGAATACTTGATTACTGCCCATTTTATTATTTCAACTTCTTAACGTGCGCCTTTAACAATTTTGCAATTCTCTTACAATGGTAGTTTTATGGGAAAAAGGTACGATGAGGTCCACCTCATGGGAAGCTTCCCATGAGATTGAGTTCCATGGGCACCACCCTAACTAATGTGTGATGAACATCCATTCCATTAATCTGATGTACGCTTTCATGGTGATACATGGGCCTAGAAATCAGGCCAATTTATGACTTGAGTGGGCCACACTACGGACAATAATTGAAAGTGGATGCTCACCCATTGAAACCTTTCTATTTATATATAGGCCAGTGAGATGTGGTTTAGATTTCAAGCCCATTCATTGTATATGTCCCACTTCGATGAAGGGTCACACCAAACTTTCAGCCACTTCTAAACTTAGGCAGGCCCTAACAAGTGCTTTGGATGTTTTAGGCATGTGTTTCCCATTTTTTTAGATGGTGTGGCTCACTTGAGTTTTAGATACGGCCAATTTTTTACGCATCCCATAACATATGGTAGAAAATGCACAGTATTAAATAAGTAACCCATATTAAACTATCCGAGTTATGGGTCCCACACCTATTATGAACCCAAAAAATACACTTATTTGAACATCACACTATTGGATTGGCAGACATCTTTTTTGAAGAGTTAAAAATTAAAAGTATTCAATAGTCCTATTTCATAGAAAAGTGTCCGTGAACCAGATATTAGAATTGATCAAAAAAAATAGATTTTGGGTCTGTGACTCAATAACAATAGGTTAAACAAGTGATATACTTATCTTGAGTTCATGCATGCCACAGGAACAGTTTCTAAGTGCCCGAGTATCAACCATCCTACTCTGTCAGAGTTTCAAAAAACTCTACTTTTAGTAGGACTGTGAAGGGGCCAGGTAGTCCCGACGGGCCTCAGGCTTGGCCCGTATTGGGCCGGTATTAGGGTGTTGCATAGAGGTGTACATGAGTTGAACCGAGTTGAGCTTGGCACAGCTAGAGCTGTACACGAGTCGAGCCGAGCCGAGCCGAGTATCACCCTACTCGTACTCAGCTCTACTCGGCCAACGAGCATGAATTCCTTGCTCGTGCTCTACTCGCCTGAGTACAAGCCGAGTACGAGTAAAAAATGAGTCAAGTCAAGTCTGAGTTTTCGAGGCGAGTTCGAGTACAAGCAGAAATCGAGTCGAGTCGAGTCCGAGTTTTCGATAAGTAAAATATATAAAATGCACATAATTTATGATTAAAAAACTTCGATAATTACATTAACATATTTACATTACATTGTTCAAAATGACAATTTATAACTAATAACCTCCATAAGAGGAGTGTCTTCCTGTATGTCATCTGATCTATCGGAACTGTTATTTATTTTTTCATATACAAATTGGTTCACTTGCTCTGAGTCAGAAGGCAAAGAGATATTTCATTCGTGCTCTTTTACACTTTGAACTAGATTTTTCAAACTTGCTTTATGTGAAAAATTGTATATAGTACCCAATGCCTTATAAAACTCACCGAGACAGGTCAGGAATTTGAATTTGTTACTCTTTTTCTTTTTCTTGTTTGTCGTACTCAACCCTGTTTCAACATCATGTTGTCTTTGACTCGAATATCGTTGAAGTCTAGAAAAATCTTTCATACTGCGTTTTAATGGAAGGTTTTCTATTCGAATCTAACAGAGCTTGAAAAAGAATTTGGACATCCTTAGGGGCATTGGGGCATGATTTTACATTACCACCTCGACATGACAAGTATATGCAAAAGCGATTAGTCTTATTCACAAACTTTGCCCTACACAAACCACACTTAATCTTTATTTTTCCAAACCTTGGTGGTGATTCAACTAGGGAAGCATAGTCCCAAATGTTTGTCGATAGGTCAGATGACGACATATCTACACTCAATTTTAGAAAAAAAAAATCATAATATTGATAAATAATTTGAACTTAATATAAGAACAAAAGAAAGCAATATAAATGTATCAAAATTTAAAAATAAAAGCAAATGAACAGGCATATGTAAATAAATATCAAAGATTCAAAGTCTTCCAAACCACATTTCAAAAGTACCAACACTTTCTTGTTTACAGTTGTAGTGAAATAATATTACAGATCATTCAACTTTCGACCAAAAAGAATTGAAAAATCGAAAATAATTACTGATTTGCAGATAGAGACTCATCACGAATCTCAATCTCTTCTTCATCATCATTATTCATATCTCCTCCCCATATCGGGCACAACCAATCTCGCATACAAATCAACGCTTCAACTGTATTTGACAGAAGTGAGCTTCGATACTTGCTCACAACCCTGCTCCCTGTGCTGAATGCGATTTCTGATGCCACTGTTGAAATTGGTATTGATAGTATGTCCCATGCCATTACAGATAATGTAAGATATTTTGAGTCACTAACCCTCATCTTCCAGTACCATTCCAACACATCAAATTCGGATCGCACTAAGATTGGCTCATTAAGGTACATTTCTAGCTCTAATTCCTTACTATCAACTACCATTCATGCTTGTGCCAAGTATGATATGTATTCATTAGCACATCCGTATTACCATATACAGAAATATTCGCATCTCCACTTTCTTCAACACCCACTGCAGGTAAAGTGTTAACATACGATTTGTACAAATCTTCAAGGGCTTGACGAACCTTAGACGTTACTGCTGCCACTCTTTCAGTAGGATAAAGCTTCATGAAAATAAAGTTAACCAACCCCATATTACAGCGAGGATCAAGAACAACTGCCAAGGACATCAACAGATGACATCCATCCCAATATTTATCAAACTTCATCTTCATACCAACTGTCATCTGGCATATGAAATCTGGACCCGCACTGACATTTTTATGTAGAGCATCCTTAATCTTTCAAAGAGACGAAAAAAAACAGATTCGCGGTTGGATACTGATTCGCAGAAAAAATCTTCATGCAATCGTAGAAAACTTTGAGAAATGTGTGAACTTATTGTGCTTTGGCCCAATCATCTATGCTTGACAACCAAGAATACGTTCTGTCACGGGCCGCGTATTCAGGAAATGCAAGCTCTAATTCCATTGTCGTATCTAACATTTCATAGGTCGAATTCCAACATGTACAAACATTCAACTTCAACATTTTTTTAGATAGCACATTCAAACGTCGGATAATGTCATTCCATACATTCAGTCTCGATGGCGACCCCCTTATATATTTCACACCTTCTCTTATGTTCTCTAAAGTGTTGTTAATTTCTTTCAGCCCTTCTTGTACAATCAAATTTACAATATGGGCACAACATCTGACCTGGAATATTTTCCCTTCAATAAATTTCCTGTAACCCTGAACTAGTTACGTAAGCATGAAATGACACTGTTATTTGCTGAACCATTGTCTAAAGTTATTGCTGGAATTTTCTTCTCAATGCCCTAGCCTTCTAGACAACTGTAGATGCAATCTGAAATAAGTAAACCAGTATGTGGAGGAAGAAGGTTGTAAAAGTTCAAAATTCTCTTACATAGTTTTCAATCCTTATCGACATAGTGAGCGGTTAATGAAATGTATCCTTTTCTTTGATTGGACACCGTCCATAAATCAGATGTCAAAGCTATTTTGGACACTGAAGCCAAAACTTCTTTCAGTTTCATCTTCTCCTTTGTGTACATCTTCATGCACTCTCTTTGCACTGTGACGCGGGAGACATTCCCGGCCCGAGGGCTAAAGAATTGACAGAAAGCCCTAAACCCTTTACTTTCTATGATTCTGAAAGGTTTTTCTTCCAGAATCACTAATCTAGCATACCACTCATTCAGCTTCTCTTTGTCAAACTTATGAGTGAACACTACGCCTTGGGAGTCGTCCCATTCTGACTTCGTAGATGACAGCAACTGTTGGCCGGGAGGAGGGAGTCTTAGTCTCTTAGGACACATCTTCAAATGTCTAATTAGATGTGTCGTAGATCCTCTTGAAATCTTGTTGAATAACCATTTGCGGTGATTACACTTTATCTTCTGTATACCGTTAACTGTCACACGAAATCATCCCACACTGCTGATCTCTTCTTCTTCCCTTTGCATGCAGTTGACGTGTCTGTGTCTCCCTCTATGATTAGAGGAGATGTGATTGATGCACCAATTCCAGGGGTATTTGGGCTTTCGTCTTGACTAGTCATCTATAAAATAAAGTTCTCGATATGTTATACGGCTATACCTAAGGTCCAAGACGACTAGACCGCTAGACGGGTATAATTACTTAACTGTCTAAATCAGTCACCCATTCAAGGTTAGATAGATTGTAATGCCTTCATTTTTCAATTTAAATGTTACGCCGAAATTCCGGCAACATCTCCCCTTATCTCTTCAGAATATATTAATCTTGTATTTGGTTCTCATGTCAATCATCAACACAAAGTGTGGACATTTGACGAGGGAAATAAATACATGAAATATATCCATAGAGAAAAGAAGAGACGAAACCAGAACAGGCATATGCATTTAAATTGGAATAAATGAAGATATTACAATCTATCTAACCCTGAACTGTCCAAAAAGGGACAATTTGAGAATTTCTATGCATCCAAGAACACACTGAATCTATGTTGGCAACATAGAAATCCTCAAATGGGCAACTGATTATGTCACGCTCCAAACCCGGAGATCGGACTCACAGGAATCCCGATCGCCGAATCCAGTGCCGACAACCTCCGTAGTACCCCATTCTCGGCTCCCAGCACCCATACGCCAGATTCCGATCCTAAGATCCTACAAGGAGGATTTTCCAAAGTACATTTATCTCGTAAGAAGCATAACCATAAGTTTACCCAAATCACAAAGGCAACATTATCATCACATATCCACTAATATAATCATTTGAATACAATGTTGAAAGGAAAATACATATATCGAAAATCAAAGCTCCAAAGATCCGCTGCATGCTTCAAGCTCAATGCTACTGCAACCTAACGCCACCTGCACGCATCTATCGTGAATAAGCTTATAGAAAGCTTAGTGGGTGATGAAAGTGTGTGCACAAGGTAAGTGCCAAGTAAGCAATATCAGAGTAATCAGAGTAAGCGAAAATACTGACAAGCCCATAAATAATGCAATATCAAAAATATTGGTAAGTTCATAAATCGTACAATATCAGAGTAATTCGAAAACATGCTGATAAGCCCATAAATACCATCAGCCTTATGCAGGCTATGCGATGCAAAAATATAACAAACCAATATCATATACTGAGGAAGCAATGTAGATCAGCTATGCAATGAGGAGATATAATGAACTAGTATCAGATATCAAGGATGCGATATAATATGCAATTCGGAAGAGCTACTAATACCATCAGTCTTATCTAGGTCATATAAATGCGGAAATAAAGCAACTCAGGATGTAATATACCGTGAACGTAATGCGATATGTGGTGTGAATGGGATGACCATGTCGGAGTGTGAAGTCGGGATGATAGTACGTAGTATCGCAGGCTACAGGGTCCACCACAAGGGACTTCTATCCAAACCAGTCTTATAATTAAATTTGGATAGTCAGACTTAATGTAGTAAACTCCTGATCTCAGGTTAGTCACGCGCCCAACAGAAATCCTGGTCATGTGAAGGTACACATAACAAATAGTTATGCACCACCAACTCGAGTGGATAGTGAATAAATGAGTATGCAATTCCTGCTCAATAAGTCCATATATCAATACGTTCCTCTATGGAAAATCACCGGGGTCTATTATACTCCAAACCAGATTGCCGCCCCATCGCGCGCAACAATGTGAGTGGAAGAGACCTCACTATCCGACTGCTAATATCGGGCCCGACTCTTCGATAGCAGACCCATTCCTCGAGCTGGTCAGACTCAGCCTAGCATTGCCCCCTCCTCTCGGGCAGGTAAGGCCGTACCCTCTTCCAACTGACCATAATACAGTGGGAGACGCGGCCTAACAGTATACGGCCCTCATGCGCTCATGCATCCACTTAGTCTAGACGTTGGAGCAACCTCTGGAACCAAGAGGGATCGGGGACTTTCACCCAAGGATATCTATAGCACCCCATATAAAATAGATTTTCGGTGTCCCATCTAGCCATTCACGATATCATGTGGAGGCTACAACCTTGATGTCGCTAAGGCGTACGGTAATCATAATCACACAATGTGAGATGCATGAGTCACACAGTCCAATCATGCATCAATCCTACGCATACCATGCGCTCATGTGGGGCAACTCCGCCCATCAGAGAGTCCCATGAACAACCTACCCCATGGCATATGCAACGGTCAACCATATCTCATATCAAACATGCAGATGATGTGTATGGGCATGTATCATAATGCTATACTGTCACATACTCGTAATCGGTATCAATAACCAGCATCAACAATCGGCCTCGACAATCGGCCTCGACAATGTGGACATTTAACCAACATTGCCCCTAAGGTGTGGCCCACATAGAGCCTAACATATAGTGGACCCATGACCTCACAAAGGGTCTGATATACAACACCATGGGCCTCACTCAAGAGCTTAATACACATTACGATGAGCCTTTCACATGGGCCTAACGTACATCACAATGGGCTCCATCGCCTAGCCCTCAATTGCATCACAATGGGCCTCATCACATAGGCCTCATATACATCACAATGGGCCTCAAGTGTATCACAATGGGTCACACCCACGGGCCCCAAATACATCACAATGGGCCTCGAACATGGGCCTTGAATACATTATATTGGGTCTAGCCCACGGGCCTTGAATACACCTCAATGGGTCGTGCCCATGGGCCTCGGATATGCAAATACACCATTTTGGGCCTTGAATACAAGGCAGGTGGGCCCTATCACATGAGCCTTAAATATACATCATGATGGGCCTCACGGATGGGCCGCGCCAATGGGCCTCAAGTGGCTTGGACCACACCAAAAAATTATTTCAACAGTTGTAGGTGTAACATGTGTATCACTGTACACTATTAGTCCATGGGGCACATGGCCTACTAATGATGATCAACACGGTCCAAACATTACCCAGGAAAATCGGCACCAACCAAACATTTCCATGTAAATCAGCACCATCCAAACATTGTCCATGTAACCCAGCACCATCCAAATATCGTCCATGTAAACCAACATCTTCCAAACATTTTCTAGGTGCATCAACACCATTCAAATATTGTCCAGCAACGGGTCCCACCATCAGGATGGATGGGACGTACATGTACATCACGTGGGAGTTCACACTGATGGATGGTGTGGAATACAATACGTTCATCAATGGGCCCCATGGAGCTTACTAACGACACTGCAACTAAGACTGTTGGTGTGGGGTCCACGTCATATAAATGGACGGTTGGGATATAACCCACCTCGTGATCAGGCCCACAGACCAAACGGTTGGGGGGCACACGCAGATAAAGGGCATAGATGTAATACATCAAAGGGGCCCACAGATTAGCTGGCGTCCAGGCAGCGGCAGCTGCCTGCTGCATGGGACCCTTCGTCCAGATGGACGATGTGGGTATAACCCACATAAATCGTGTGGGGCCCACCGAGATTGCTGCATACAACAGCCATGTAGCTGGATGCTGATCAACGTACACCAACCAATCGGCTACTTACCAGGTGGGACCCATCATAATATTATATATTTATATATATATATATAAATACATATATATCATAGGGCATCCCACCCAGACCGTCCAGATGGACAGCTGGGGAAAGCTTGCACCCCACAGCGGCCCACCATCTGAACAGTTCATGTGGGTCCACGTGGGTGTGGCCCACACATGATATATATACATATAGTATATATTTATATATTATTATATTATATCTTTTTTTTTTACAGCAACCAGCGTCCAGACAGATGGACGCTGGATGAAATACATTCCTTGATGTGGCCCACCGTCCAAGCCATGGACGGTGAGGATCCACACATGCATCATGGTGAGGTCCACTGTGCTATGTGGATGGGGTGGATATAAACCATCCTCATGGTCAGGGCGGTACAGTGCCGTCAACACCATCCAGATCATCTGGATGGTGTGGATGAAATGAATACATCATGGTGCAATCCACAACATCATGGACGGTGTGGATCAGATCATGCGTCAAGGTGGGCCATAAGCCATCACACACAAAAAAGGGAGAGAGACAGAGACAGAGAGAGAGGGGAACGTGTAGGGAGGGACCTCGCCACTAATGGGCCCTCCCTTGAACAATACATCCATCAAGTGGGTCCCACAACAAGTGGGCCCTTAAATCACAAAAAAAAGGTACAAATGTGGGTCCAAGATCACCCACCGTCCACTTCTTCATGATCCGACACCTAGGCTTTGATTTTAATGGAAGGTGATGAAAAATGGAGGGTTGAGATGGGAGATGCGAGGGTAGGAAGTGGGCCACACTAAAGCTCCTCCATGAGAGCTTTGGGAGAGCTTGGACATATGGCTCTTTAGTTGCTTGGAAATGAGTTTGAGAAATGAGAGAGAGAGGGTTGTAGAGAGAGAGAGAGATGGGTGATGGAGTAATGGGTGATGTAACACCCCATACTTTCTATACTCGGGCGTTACCTTGAATACCTAATTAATATATGCTTATGCAGGGGGGACACGTAAAAATCTACTTTGTACACCATAGCCCGACCACCTATTTATCCACCCATCTCAATCATCTGATCTTAGTTAATAACCGCCTACCATACACCTTCACCCAGTTAGCTGTAAAGCTTTATATGCTACTTAAAGAAACTTCAGTGTTATGGAATCATTAACCCTGAATCAAATAAATCTAGTCTGCCAAATTCATATCAGACAAATGAAGACATTCGTGACAATCTAGATCATACAAATAGTTGGCCAATAGACCTATATCTTAGTGTAACTCGCAATCATTCACTCATTTGAGTCTAACTTAAAGGTTCGTCATTTAATCATCACACCTAGGCCATTAGACCATTAATTTAACCATTGAATCCCATCTAGGTAGACCCTAGGACCATTATAACCATGGACAATCAGATCAAATGAAATCTGACCATCGGATCGACAAGAATTTACAATTAGAAGGCCAAAATCTAAACGTATGGCCCACCTAAACATTTAATCCATCTCATCTTTTGTGGGATGGCCCAACAACTCTATTCAAGACAAATGGATGGTGTGGATCGATTGAGAATCACACATGTACACTGTATCAAACCTGTGCATGTGCACAGATGGTGTGCACACGCTGTGCACGAGACCTAAGAACTGGGTCAAAGAAGCTTTAACCCAATAAATTCGAAATCCACCAGCGTTTCTGCCACCTCAAGCGTTCAAATCGAACCGTCCATTCAACAATATACACGACCACTATTCGAATAAGGAATGGTGATCCAAACTATTCATCACGTCCTGTGGGCCCCACCGACCAGGAGTATGCTATGATTATCGATTGAAAACCTTCGGTACCACCTCCGTCAGCGACTGATCAAGGAGCGAATTAGGATGACGCTGACAAGGACAATGGATCCACGTCCGCAGCATCTCTCACCTATCCAACTGTTGGAAACCGTCAGTAGGCTGCCACGAACGCATGAGAAAACCCAATCACCCCTACCATTTCCAAAAGTAGCTACCTACTCGCCGGAAAGTGGAAGAAATATTTTCACTTATAGTCACAGCTCATCTCGTCCGATCATGGGCTTCTAGAAGCTTCTCTCGGATGAATCCTGAGGGTTAAAGCTAGGGCAGTGCGAAAATCTCGTAGCTAAACGAGAATTTTCTAAGAAATTCGCGAGAATAGGATTCGGTGCAAACCGCCTTCGTGCGGTTAATCCTACTTCCCGTATGGCATTCCCTCACCCGTTGATAGTGTCCCACAAGCTTGTTGGGCACCATCTGGACCATTCGAGCGTCCCGGATCAAGGTATCAGCCGACCTACTCGAAGACGTCATGAACAGCCAGTCATCTTCCTAGATCCGACTGTGAGACCCACTTTCTGCTAGTCGGACCCATTCACTGATCGGGTTCATTCATCGTGCAGCCCACCACATTCAATGTCCATCAGGGACAATCATATAGACTCATGCTCAAGATCAAAAGCATTGAGAGAACCTGGAGCCAAACCGTTTTCAGCTAATGTGAGTAATCTTTGCTCTAATCTGGTGATTAGCAGTGGATGTCTCTGAAAAAGAACGGCTATAAATAGCTGACATTAGGGCGAATCCTAAGGAGAATAAAAGGATAAGAAATGGAAAGAGAGTGTGAGATTGAGGGCCTGTCGCAGCTAGTGCAAGTTGCATGACCAGTTGCAACTCGACTCACTGAGTGACCCATCTACAGTGAGGATAACAGAGTGAGTGACGTGAGATTGGGTGGGATAGAGAAGTAATAGAGTGAGGGTGAAAGGAAGAAGGTGGTTGGGTTTGTGTTCACTCCCCAAGTGTAGGGTTGTGATGTAGTAATAAACTCGGTGAGACCGAGGTCGAATCCACAGGGACTGAAACCTATACGTAATCTGAAAATAACCAGAATTAGAACTAGACTAAGATGAAATCTAAATCAATTGTAATTTGAGGAATAATGGTGAAATAGTAAACTAAAATTGGTAAAATTCAAAGGTAGGAAACTAGGGTGCCAAGGATCCACTTGTAGAGATCAGGGAGATCTACGGTCGATTCATGAACTCAACTAGACTTCGAGTCCCATCTTCATCCAGTTGGAAGATATATCACTAAAGCACCATCTGAACTTCCTTTGATATAGTTTTCAAAAGATAAGACGGTTGTAAATTAGAATGGATTCCATCACAAAACCATGCCCAAGAGACAAAGCAAACAACAGAATTTAGCCAATCCACAACCAATCGAAGAAAGTTATGAACGTAGGGAAGGATTCCATCATCCATCCATGCCCATGAGACGATGGTGAACAACAAGATCCCTACGATCATAACCTCCATACATGCATGAAAATACTAGAAGATATCGCAGATCTATTGTAATTTCAGTCACAACAAACTATTAAAAACTAAAGGCATTCCATATATCAAACTATAATCAGAGAAGGTTCATCAACATGAATCAAAATAATAGGAAACTACCCATCACGCTACAAGCTTCATCTCTTAGCCAGCCATAAGCTTAATTAACTAAAATCTCTTTAAAAAAATCAAAGAAAAGAAAGAAAAAGGAAAGAAAAGAAAAACTTAGAGCCTTCCTCTTGTGCTCACGTCCCCTCTTGGAAGGATCCTTTCCCCCTCTTTCTCCTCTTTCTTTTATAGATAATGTAGACAGCTACGTGCATAGTCGGCTTAGAGAGTCAGTGCAAAACTTCAGTCAGTCGTTTTCTTTACGCAACATCAGATTTGGAAGTCTCTTTGCGTAGCAAGAGAAAACCGCGGAATTCCTGCCCTTTTCTAGCATTCGTGGTTTACACAAATGATGCAAAGAACGTCCTATGGACATTTTTGACCCCTCTACAAGATAGATGGTCTGGATTTTCCAAATAGAGCTGTTTGGTGGGCCACAACTCTTTCAAACTGGATGGATCACGGAAGGCACCAATTTTCTTGTGGTTGCTAAAGTCGATGGGGTCCACATCAGCCATTCTTCTAGGGAATCACTCCCATCTTCGGACATCTGCATCAACTCAGGATCACGGGGCCAAGTTTGGCGTGAATCCGTGATTTGGATGGGCCACACCATCACTGGACGTAGCAACATTTTTTTTACTGCTGCAATCTTGAACATGTACATGGAACAATGAAAACTATTGGGTTTTTTTCGGCACCCTCCTCTGAACACTCTGGACAGTTCAGATTATCCTTTCGGGTGATGAAGTTGGGCCACGCATCATCCCAGCGGAGCGCCTTGCAGACAGAAGAACAAGGAGAGAGAGAAAGACTCTCCCACTTTAAAAAGTCGGTCAAACTGACTTTGATCGAGCGGTTTGGTCCAGTGCACTTGTGCACTATGCTCCAGCACTACCAGTTGGGTCCAAATGTGATGTTTATGAGAAATCCTCTCCATCCATCCATCTTTTCTCCTTATATAAATGGTTGAGACCAAATTTGAAGCATATCCAAATCTCAGGTGGGCCCCAAATTAAAGATTTATGGGCTGATCTGTCTATTAGGTCACTTCCACAAGGATCCGGGAGCTAAAATTCGACGTGTGCAGTTAATTTGTGGTCCTTATGTCATATATAAAGTTTCGAGCCAATTAAATGGTGGGAACCCTGTGATCTTCCATTCTGGACGTTTTTCAGGCCTGTTTGAAGTGAGTGGCTGGAATTTCTCTAATCTCTGATGTCTAAATCTTTGATCTTGGTCCCATATTGTCCCGTCCAATGCCCTAGTGATGCCAGAGCGTTAAATCTATGCTTTTAGCATCCTTTCTAATCCACGCTCCTAGATTCACCTTGCTGCACAAATACGATTAAAATAGGACATTAAACAGTATCATGTTCATAAATTCAGGTAATAAATGGGGTCCAATATGCAATATTTGACCCTCAACAGTCTGCTACTGGAACAAGTTTCCAGCAGGCCCTGTTTCATGTTGCTCAAATCCCCAGCCAACTCTGCTCTGGAAACCGAGTCTGGGACTGTGGAACTGAATCCCGACGAACCCAGAGCTGACTCATCACGTCCAGATCCTTCCAACGTCCAAGAATAATCTCTAGTTAGGTAACCATCTGCACCTACTCCCTATCATTAGCAACTTCATCCAACAGGCAGACTGATTTCACAACGACTCAAGTCGGTTGCAAGCGGGAGACTCAACTCCATTCTAGTTCTATTCCAATATGAACGACCAATCTACCTTCATTAAGGTGGTCGATTTCCTTCCTAGAATTGGGAATGATGCTCCTAACCCAGCTCTGATTCACCAGACTCAGCGAATTGTTGTGCCTTTGCGTTAAGGATCTACTGGGTCAGGGACCAAAAGCTCTGTACAGGGGTTTGAGCAATGACATAAACCAAACCTTTGAACAAGCCCCTGACTGAGGCAACTCGGTTCAAGCAGAACTCATCCAACTTGAGTTCTATAAAGCTTTGAGAATGAGAGTTGCGGGTCGAGTCGTCACTGAGTCAACGACTTGGAACCAATTCTGAATCAGAAATTCTAACTCAATGGAACCTGGTATACAAGTTTCTCTGTCAGCCTAAACCCCCAACTCGTGGCAACTGAGATATGCCCATTTTGGGGCTGAACCAACTATTTTGATTAACCGAGTCAACTCTACCCTCCTTTGCGAGTCAATTCGGTCGTAACTCACCAAAGCCTTGCAATGTTTCACCCAGGTTCATCCAGCAACTGGTTACCCTAGAAGACACTCCATCCTTCTATCAGTCCAAACCAGAGCATCACACTCACTACTTAGGAACATTGCAAATTGGAGAAAATACCCCCCAAGGTGAGGAGCATCCCCCATAGCTTCTTCCTTTCACTAATTTCCATATGAATTAAATCTCTAATGTATAGAATTTTAGAAAATCATTGATTCCTAGCTATCGTGACTTTATTGGGTTAATCGTTTTAAAGTCATATTTCCTTAAAATGATATATATGATGTATTGTCTTATGAACTCCATGTCACATTTATAATTATTTGCCTATGAATATATCTCTGTCAGACATACTAAGAAAAGAAAGCTTCCACACCAGATCATCTATGAATTGTGTGGTGAAGTATTACCTTCATGACTTTCTATATTCTCTAATCTCTAATTTAGTTGGCACTATCATGTGGGTAGTTTTTAAGATATGGTAAATGTGAATTTGTTTACATATAATATGCAAAGGAATGATTGGAATTTCATCTTTCATAATTATTACTATTTTTAATATAAGACAAAATTCCTCTTATCATCTTCATATCATGAACATAACTCTATGAGACTAACGTAAGTTGTACAAACTCATTACACATTGTAAGTAGTATGAAGAATGATTATGGGAGGAGTCTTTAAGGGACATAGCAAGACTCTTAGATAATTCGAATAATATGACCTCACTTGTAAATATACATGATGCTTAGTGAGCCTTCCTTGAATGAAAAGAAATTATGGAAATACATGTGGAATGTATAGTTGGGTATTTCCTATTCGAAAGTTGAAAGTCATTCTCATTCTGATAATGTGTGTATGTGTCATGGTGCATAACATCCACGCATGACATGTGAGTTTTTCCGAGTGTTCATCGTAAGTCACATCTTGTTGGGTTGTTCAAGGTTCTATTACCAAAGTTCAATCATCAGGTTATGTGCATTTGTGCACTTTGGGCCGCTCTTATTTTTCATGAGGCTTTTCCAGAATTTTATACCTCCTCGGGCATACCTCAGGTATTTTTCCAAGAGGTTGTCCTTGGGCGCACTCACCTTCATGGCCTTTTCCATGTAGTTCATCTACCTTGGGCGGTCTTTTATTTCGATAGCTGAATAAGCATACCCAGATCTGTGTCTTAAACATACATTCATACATTCATGCAAATGCATATGTAGTTGTATTGCCCTATGAATCATATATGAATTATTAACCCATTTTGGAAATGATGTATTATGGTTGAATTTATGAGAGAAATTTTTCATTGAGTTTTCACTCACCCAATAGTGCAGTTGCACCAAATAGACATAAGTATGATGAACAGGTGGAGACTCCTATGACGGGATTCCAGGGACGACTGAGGTGGAGTTAGTCCAAGAGGGCCTTTATGCCGATGTAGTTGAGCCGTTGGAGCTCAACCGATATTTTAGGATTTATTTGCTTTCATATGATTCAAATTTTGTATCTTGTTCTAATTGTAATAAAATGTTTCCCCTATAGTGGGATTTCATTTTGCTCCCATTTATATGTATTAAGCTTCCTTTTGCTACTCTTGATCTTCTAGTTTACATGGTAGTGGCCTTGTTCTATATCGTGAAATCCTCTAGTGATTAGATGTAAGTTGTTCACTTAGTAGGGTAATACTCAGGTTCTCAATGAGGAGCAACTATCCTCGAGTTTTGAGAACCAGGGTGTTACAAGATGGTATCAGAGAGAGAGTCTAGACAACCTTGCCTTTAGGGAAACAAACTTTTACCCACCTTAAATGTTTTAATTTAGGATGTTAGAATTAGATGTTGGAACCTAGGTGAATCTCTCTTAGACTTAGGAAAGTTTGAGAATGTAGATACCCAAACTTAAGTTCCTATGGAATTGATAAGATAGTCATTTGAATTCATTTAGAATTCCCTTAAAGTTAGGAACAATTTTGAAAATAGAGAGGCAAAATTTTAGGCTCCTTTGAAAACTTTAGATGTAGTTATTGAAACTTAAAAACCAAACTTAGATTCCCTTCAAAAAACTGGTTTGGCTAACCACTCAAACTTATATAGAAATCCTCTAGATTTAGAGAGAGTTTGAGAACATAAAAACCTATATTTAAGTTCCCTTGAACTCATTAGGGTAGCCATTCAAACTTGATTGGAATTACTTGGGAAATTGCGAACATAGAAACATGGAACTTTAAGCCCCATAGAAAAGTTCAAGTTTAGCGGTTCGAACGTAGAAATTAAATTTTGATTCCCAGTACTGGATCCCACAATCATATTAGGTTTCATAGATAAACACTCACTCATGTCAACGCCCTTATTTCAAATGCACTAAGTTGTAAACATCTTTTTCTTTAACTAACAAATATTTCTATCCATAACCGCATTACTAGTCTGATAGCTATCCTATAAAACTCGACTTTCAATTCAAGTAGGCACACTGATTCCATGTTGCTATGCAAATTGAGTTATGTTATAAGATCTTTTTTAGGCATAATAAACTAAAAATATCATTAATTGAATGATTGTAATCTTTGATTTATGAAACTGTGATTATTAAACGTGAGCTGTTAGTTTCATTTCATAAGTATCATTCACTTGATTTTAACTAATTAGTTGATGATTCATTATAGTCTAATTATTATTTTATATGCCATCTAAAGTGGGAACCACTGTGCATGTTTTAGATTGCACATGACATGTTTACAATTTCTGAATACCTGTTTATCATTCACCACCAAAGTATCAAAGGTATTTTCTTATCCACCTTGAAGTATGCATTTGAAGTTGGACTTTCCACTATCCTTTGTGACATTGAGTTGAAGCTTGCCAATTGAATACTATGATCATTAGATATTTTCATTATAACTGCCCAATGAATGTCCACCCTGTTTGGTTGTCTGAATATAAAAAACAAACTTAGTTCCCCATAGAAAAATTTTAGGGAAGACATTTGAATTTATTTAGAATTCCTTTAGAGTTAAGGAAATTTTGAACATTGAGACACAAATTGTAGACCCCTTAGAAAAATTATTTGAAATATCATTTGGATTCATGATATATTCCATGGAAATTTGTAACCTTAGCCTCCTTCGAACTTTTAGGACGAGTCATTTGAACATAAGGACAAGAACTTTGAATCTCATGTATATTACTAGAATAGTTACTTAAAATTGGAAACTACCTAGGCACCAAGGGAAAATAAATCCCAACTATGATGTAGTTAAGGTCTAAAAATAATAATTTTAAAAAAAAAATAACTTTTTTTGAAATCTAGGATTTGAATTTGTTAGAAATAACATTTTCCACAATTTCACCATGTAAAATCTAATTGAGTTGAAGTTAAAGAATTTTAGGTAAATTTTCGACCCTAAGTTAAGCTTATGAGGACCAAATTTGAGAGTCTGGATAAAATTTAGCAAATTTCAAACTCAAGTTTTCATGTAGGAAATTGGTCCGGAAATTTTTAAGTAGTGCATTTACTAGAGTGTGCAGTGGAAGCATGATAGTCGTTTGTGCCTATTCACATAGATTTCAGGCACTCCAATTGCTAATTTAGAAGATCACATGATATTCCCTAGAAGTCTAGAATAATCAGGATCACGGGTTGATGAAACTATACTTAAGCAAAGTAACGCTGTTTGATCCAAATTTTATATCTTAGCGAATTCTAATGATCTCAATGCCCTGATCAAGTAGAAGATTGAGATTTACTAGGATTGGAAGATGATACTGGAAATTCTATTGTTTTGCGCAAGCAAAGGATCGATGTATCAGGCTCAAACCTATTACAACCATCTGATCGTATTAGCCCAAACTCTAAAGATAGAAAATTGTTTTGTACTTTAGATGACGGGAAACTATCATTAAAAGTATAAGAAAATAAAGAGAAAGATATACTAGTATTATTTAATCATCACTTGAATGAACTTGTAACCCTAATAAATATTATTAGAAATCGAGATGTTGATGAGCATTGAAACGAATATATTTCTAACCTTTGATGAGACCCATATACATTAGACCATTAGTTAGCCTAGGGGCTTAATGGGTACAATAGATTTAGATACCTCTTGTTAAGGAGCTAAGTTGCGACTTTCTACGTTGATAGGTGAGAGATAAGGCACACCATTAGGTCGAGTTAATCACTCATGGTATTGATAACTAGGTTATGTATTAGAGAATCTCGAGGATGAGGTTTTCTTTAAGGAGGGTAGATTGTAACAACCTCAATTCTAGCCGTTAGTGGTATGTGTTCACACATACAAACAACCTTCGTATGAAAATAATGAATGCTTAGAATCACTACAAATTATATTATAATTGTCCCCAATTCTTTTAGAAGCACTGAATCTCGATGACGAGATTCTCTTTAAGGAGGGTAGATTGTAACACCCCGTACTTTCTATACTCGGACGTTACCTTGAATACCTAATTAATACACACTTATGCAGGGGGACACGTAAAAATCTACTTTGTACACCATATCTCAATCACCTATTTATCCACCCATCTCAATCATCTAATCTTAGTTAATAACCGCCTACCATACACCTTCACCTAGTTAGCTGTAAAGCTTTATATGCTACTTAAATGAAACGTCAGTGCTATGGAATCATTAACTCTGAATCAAACATATCTAGTTTGTCAAATTCATATCAGACAAATGAAGACATACGTGACAATCTAAATCATACAAATAGTTGGCCAATAAAACTATATCTTAGTGTAACTCGCAATCATTCACTCATCTGAGTCCAACTTAAAGGTTCGTCATTTAATCATCACACCTAGGTCATTAGACCACTAATTTAACCATTGAATCCCATCTAGGTAGACCCTTGGACCATTATAACCATGGACGATCAGATCAAATGAAATCTGACCATCGGATAGACAAGAATTTACAATTAGAAGGTCGAAATCTAAACGTATGGCCCACCTAAACATTTAATCCAACTCATCTTTTGTGGGATGGCCGAACAACTCTATTCAAGACAAATGGATGGTGTGGATCGATTGAGAATCACACGTATACATTGCATCAGACCTGTGCGTGTCCACAGATAGTGTGCACAAGCCGTGCACGAGACCTAAGAACCGGGTCAAAGAAGCCTTGACCCGATAAATTCGAAATCTACCAGCGTTTCTACCGCCTCACGCGTTCAAATCGGACCGTCCATTCGACGATATACACGACCACCATTCGAATAAGGAATGGTGATCCAAACCGTTCATCACGTCATGTGGGCCCCACCGACCAAGAGCATGCTATGATTATCGATTGAAAACCTTCGGTACCACCTCCATCAGCAACTGATCAAGGAGCGAATTAGGATGACGCTAACAAGGACAATGGATCCACGTCCGCAGCATCTCTCACCTATCCGACCGTTGGAAACCGTCGGTAGGCTGCCACGAATGCATGAGAAAACCTAGTCACCCCTACCATTTCCAAAAGTAGTTAACTACTTGCCGGAAAGCAAAAGAAATATTTTCACTTATAGTCACAATTCATCTCGTCCGATCATGGGCTTCTAGAAGCTTCTCTCGGATGAATCCCGAGCGTTGAAGCTAGGGCAGTGCAAAAATCTCGTAGCTAAACTAGAATTTTCTGAGAAATTCGCGAGAATAGGATTCGGCGCAAACCGCCTTGGTGCGGTTAATCCTACTTCCCGTATGGCATTCCCTCATTGTTGATAGTGTCCCACAAGCCTTTTGGGCACCATTTGGACCATTCGAGCGTCCAGGATCAAGGTATCAGCCCACCTACTCGAAGACACCATGAACATCCGGTCATCTTCCTAGATCTGACTGTGAGACCCACTTTCTGCTAGTCGGACCCATTCACTGATCGGGTCCATTCATCGTGCAACCCACCAAATTCAATGTCCATCAAGGACAATCAGATGGACTCATGCTCAAGATCAAAAGCATTGAGAGAACTTGGAGACAAACCGTTTTCAAGTAACATGAGTAATCTCTGCTTTAATCTGGTGATTAGCAGTGGATGTCTCTAGAAAAAGAAATGGCTATTTATATTAAGGCGAATCCCAATGAAAAGAAAAGGATAAGAAATGGAAAGAGAGTGTGAGATTAAGGGCCTGTCGCAGCTGGCACGAGTTGCATGACCAGTTGCAACTCGACTCAGTGAGTGACCCATCTGCAGTGAGGATAACAGAGTGAGTGACATGAGATTGGGTGGGATAGAGAAGTAATAGAGTGAGGGTGAGAGGAAGAAGGTGGTAGGGTTTGCTACTGGAACGAGTTTCCAGCAGGCCCTGTTTCACGTTGCTCAAATCCCCAGCCAACTCTGCTGGAAACCGAGTATGGGACTGTGGAATTGAATCCCGACGAACCCAGAGCTGACTCGTCACGTCCAGATCCTTCCAACGTCCAAGAATAATCTCTAGTCAGGTAACCATCCGCACCTACTCCCTATCATTAGCAACTTCACCCAACAGGCAGACTGATTTCACAACGACTCAACTCGGTTGCAAGCGGGTGACTCAACCTCATTCCAGTTCTATTCTAATATGAACGACCAATCTACCTTCATTAAGGTGGTCGGTTTCCTTCCTGGAATTGGGACTGATGCTCCTAACTCGGCTTTGATTCACCAGACGCAGCGAATTGTTGTGCCTTTGCGTTGAGGCACTACCGGGTCAGGGACCAAAAGCTCTCTGCAGGGGTTTGAGCAATGACATAAACCAAACCCTTGAACGAGCCCCTGACTGAGGTAACTCTGTTCAAGCAGAACTCATCCGACTTGAGTTCTATAAAGCTTTGAGAATGAGAGTTGCAGGTCAAGTCGTCACTGAGTCAGCGGCTTGGAACCAATTCTGGATCAGAAATTCTGACTCAGTGGAACCTGGGATAAAAGTTTCCCCGTCAACCTAAACCCACAACTCGTGGCAACCGAGATATGCCCATTTTGGGGCTGAACCAACTATTTTGGCTAACTGAGTCAACTCTACCCTCCTTTGCGAGTCGATTCGGTCGTAACTCACCAAAGCCTTGCAATGTTTCACCCAGGTTCATCCAGCAACTGGTTACCCTAGAAGACACTCCATCCTTCTATCAATCCAAACCAGAGCATCACACTCACCGCTTAGGAATATTGCAAATTGGAGAAAATACCCCCCAAGGTAGGATTATCCCCCATAGCTTTTTCCTTTCACTAATTTTCATATGAATTAAATCTCTAATGTATAGAATTTTAGAAAATCATTGATTCCTAGCTATCATGACTTTTTTGGGTTAATCGTTTTAAAGTCATATTTCCTTAAAATGATGTGTATGATATGAACTCCATGTCACATTTATAATTATTTGCCTATGAATATATCTCTGTCAGACATACTAAGAAAAGAAAGCTTCCACACCAGATCATCTACGAATTGTGTGGTGAAGTATTACCTTTATGACTTTCTATATTCTCTAATCTCTAATTTAGTTGGCACTATCATGTGGGTAGTTCTTAAAATATGGCAAATGTGAATTTGTTTACATATAGTGTGCAAAGGAATGATTGAAATTTCATCTTTCATAATTATTACTGTTTTTAATATAAGATAAAATTCCTCTTATCATCTTCATATCATGAACATAACTCTAATGAGACTAACGTAAGTTGTACAAACTCTTATTTCATTACACATTGTGAGTAGTATGAAGAATGATTATGGGAAGAGTCCTTAAGGGACATAGCAGGACTCTTAGATAATTCGAATGATATGACCTCACTTGTAAATATATATGATACTTAGTGAGCCCTCCTTGAATGAAAAGAAATTATGGGTTGAGTATTTCCTATTCGAAAGTTGAAAGTCATTCCCATTCTGGTAATGTGTGTATGTGTCATGGTGCATAACATCTACGCATGACATGTGATTTTTTCCAGGTGTTTATCGTAAGTCACATTTTGTTGGGTTGTTCAAGGTTCTATTACCAAAGTTCAACTACCAGGTTATGTGCGTTTGCGCACTTTGGGACGCTCTTATTTTTCATGAGGCTTTTCCGGGATTTTATACCTCATCGGGCATAGCCCGGGTATTTTTCTAGGAGGTCATCCTTGAGCGCACTCACCTTCATAGCTTTTTCCAGGTAGTTCATCTACCTCCGACGGTCTTTTATTTCGACAGCTGAATGAGCATACCTAGATCTGTGTCTTAAACATACATTCATACATTCATGCAAATGCATATGTAGTTGTATTGCCCTATGAATCATATATGAATTGTTAACCCATTTTGGAAATGATGTATTATGGTTGAATCTATGGAGGAAATTTCCATTGAGTTTTCACTCATCCAATAGTGCGGTTGCACCAAATAGACACAGGTATGATGAACAGGTGAAGACTCTTATGACGGAATTCCAGGGACGGCTAAGGTGGAGTTAGGCCAAGAGGGCCTCTATGTCGATGTAGTTGAGCCGTTGGAGTTCAACCGATATTTTAGGATTTATTTGCTTTCATATGATTCAGATTTTGTGTCTTGTTCTAATTGTTATAAAATGTTTCCCCTGTTGTGGGATTTCATTTTGCTCCCATTTATATGTATTAAGCTTCCTTTTGCTACTCTCGATATTCTAGTTTACATGGTAGTGGCCTTGTTCTACGTCGTGAAATCCTCTAGTGATTAGATGTAAGTTGTTCACTTAGTAGGGTAATACTCGGGTTCTCAATGAGGAGCAACTATCCCCGAGTTTTGAGAACCAGGGTGTTACAGGTGAGGTGAGTGATGGGTGTGTAAGAAATTGTTGACTTTAGGGGTAGATTGTGTAAGAAAGGTATGAGTTGTGTAAAGTTTTGTTGACTTATGGGGTTGCTTGGGGATGGGTGTGAGGTGATGGTGTACTTGACATGTACTTGACTTTTGATGGGATTGATTGATTGATGGATGTGACATTGGGTAGAGATTCTCTTGGGTTTAGCAACACGTGACATTTTCTTGGACTGGACGCGGGCCCACATCCCTGACACGGGTATCGCCTCGGTGCGCGAGACGCGGTATCGGAACCGTGGCAACGGCGCGGTCGCTAAGGTACAAGTCTTGGGTTGAGTCGACTCAAGTTTGCAGGATTCGGCTTAGGATCGCGCGCAAATGTCGGATAAAGGTCGAAGGTTGCTGGAATTCGACCGGAAAGACCGCAGAAGCCTATGGAATGGTACGGTTTAGGATACGGGTCTTACAGATTATCCTATACTACAACTAGAACAATATAAATAATTCATATCTATGCAAACAAATGAGCATGCTGAAATTGACATTCATCATCTAGCTAACTAATAACAAAATGTAAAATGAAACCAAAAGCATCTTAAAGTGGTAGCATTCAACACTAACAAAGTAACAAGTAAACTGTCATTTATAAAGTAAATTAAGAAACATGGAAAACATAGTTATTAGGGCATGAGACTTGAATAGTAGAGGACAATAATTAACATATTAATAATTTCTATATTAACATATTTCTATAGTAACATATTTCTATATTAACAATTTCTATATTAACATATATTAGCTATATTAACATATATAGCTAATATGTGTTTAGAGTCCTGATTTGGGCAGATTCTTATGCCCTATTTACTGTCTAATTAGGACAGATTTAAAGGTCATCATGTGGCCCAACTTTGGACAATTTGTATGGCTCATCAAGGGACATATTTATGGCTGTTTAAGGGTCCAGATATGGACAGATTTATAGATCGTCCAAAGGTTCAAATTCGGCCAGTTTTCTGGACCGTCCAGAGGTTCATATTTGGACAGATTTCTGGACCGTCCAATGGTCCAGAATTGGCCAAATTTAAGGCCATCCAAGGTCCATATTTTAGACAAATTTGTGGGTCGTCTAACAGTCCAAAAATGGACTGGTTAGTGGGTCATTTAGTAGTCCAGAATTGGACAGATACCTGAGCCATTTAAAGTTCTAGAAAAGGACAGATTCATGGACCATCCAATGGTCCTGGTTTAGACAGTTTTTTGTGCCATCAAATGGTTCATATTTGGGGTGGCTTTCGGGCACATTTAAAGGTGCGATTTGGGACAAATTTATGGTTTAAAGTGGCTGTTCAAAATGGATAGATTTACTGATTTAGGCTTCATCCTTGCTGTCCAAAATGGACAGATTGTGGGCCCTTCTCATGGCAAAAAATTAGATAGATTTGATGCCAATTTCTCCATCCATCTTGGGCATATTTGAATCACAAATCGAGGGTTCCACTAGCAAAAAAAAAGGGAAAAAAGAAAATTTCAGAATAACCAACACATACAATAATAAAAAGAAAAAGAAAAGAAAGTATGTATAAGGACTCACCGGACAGGCAGGGATAACGGACGAGTGGCAGGGCAGGGATGACGGACGAATGATAGGGATAAGCTGCGGCATCGGACAAGTGGCAGGGACGCTGCGGCACCGGACGAGTGGCAGGGACGAGCTCTGACACCGAACAGGCTGCAGGGACGAGCGGTAGAGTCTAGTACCGCCGGACAGGGGACAGGGGAGTGAGAGAGAGAGAGGAAAGAAGAGGGGACGGCCGGACGGGCGTTGGGAGAATGAAGAGAGAGGGGGGGGGGGACTTTTTCGAACGGGCACTGGGAGGGAGAAAGGAAAGGGGGTTTTCGAACGGGCGCTGTTTGAAAACGACCGAAGTAGGTTTTTTTTAAGGGGTGGGTTATATATACGAGTACACGAGTTAGTACAAGTCGAGTATCGAGTCGAGTACCGCCCTACTCGTACTCTACTCGAAATCAAAACGAGTCTTAAAAAACCGACCGTACTCGGCTCTAGTTCATGACAAGTCGAGTCGAGTCGAGTAATTCCGAGTCGAGTTGAGCAAGTAACCGAGCATACTCTGCTCGTGTACAACTCTAGGCACAACTCAACTTGGCTCGGCCACTAGCTGACCCCAACTTGAAATCGGCTCGGCTCTGTCCTTGAGCCTGACTGGCCAGCTCGACTTGGTTCGGTTAGTAATTCGGGCTAGTTCAAGCCAAGATTGCGCCGACTTCGCCTGTGCAATATTTTCACAAACACATGGACTGCACCTTCAAATTCTTACTATATGTAAAACAACAACAACAGTTTTACATGTATTTCATCAAATAACTTGTAGGCAACATCAAAATCAAGAAAAAAAATGTATTTGTTTCATATACATACCTTCCTTGCCACTAGCCGACACTTCGTTGAGTCATTTCATCAAACACTTAGTGAGAAACATCAATATCAAAGTAACCGAGTCACCGAACTAGTTCGATTCGAGTTGGGTTCGATCCGAGTCGAGTCGAGCTTGGGCAAGCTCGAATTCGCTTTGAAATTTTTTCGAGTTCAAAAAATCAGCTCGACTCGACTTGAATTCAGTTTCAAACCGAGTTGAATCGAGCTTTTTCAAGTTGAGTCGAGTGAGCTAACTGTGCTAACTTGGTTCGTGTACAGCCTTAGTGGTACATCAAGCCCGACAGTTGGGCTCAGGCTTAAATAACGAGCCTGATTGTAAATCGAGCCATACTAGGACTTAACTCCCCGAGGCCCATAAACCCAGCCCAGCCTTTCTAAACTTACTTTTCTCTCCTTCTTTCATCCTTTCCCTCTCTCTCACACAAGAGGCACACCAAAATATCATTTATCTACATAAATATTTATGGCTTGACCCAGGCGATCTCATGTTGGGCTTTGTGTAAATGTCCCCAACCGGACATGAGCTGGACTATTTCAGCCCTTCACGACGCATCTGAATTTAGGCTTAGGATTAGAATTATAGGACGAGTTTGGACAGAGCTCGGCCCCGCCATTGACAGCCGTAACTTTTACCTTTTAGGAATACACGGAATTCATGAGAAAAGCTTTTATACTCTGTTAAAGTGCGATGAATGATACACAAGCACTTAGAAATTGCACACCTGTCATACAAGTAGTTAAATTAAACCGTCCAAATTATGGTGGCCAATGCAGATTTATTATAAACCAAAAATTTATCTTATATAATAATCAGACTATCGGATCAGTGGACAGTTTTTAGGCAGTTAAAATCAAAAAAATCCAACAGTTCCTATTTGCACAGACAGGATTTCATCAATCAAAGTTTAGGATTAATCAACCAATCTCATTTTGTGATCGTAGCTTGGTCACCGAGCGATTCACAATCTGTTCGGTTTTATTTGGATAAATATTTAAACATGTAAAATTTCTTAGTGCCTGCCTATCAAGCATCATATTCAGCCGAGTATTATATAACTCGGAATTTATCCGTTTTTGGTCCACACGGACGAATCATGACAACGATTTAACAAGTAATTCGCCACTTATTCGTGGGTCAGACAGCGACACCCTCGAATCCTTTTCTCAGACACGTGATTAGGTAGTACCCCAACTACCATAAGCTTACCCTACTTCACATCTTTTCCTGTCACTATTTCACATATCAAAGGACATGCGAACCACACATGTTTGATAAGATCATGTACATCAACTTGGATAGAAATCAGGTCGTTATAATAATCTGGTGGGCCATACTACTGAAATCAATGAACAGACGAACACTCTTACTCAACTTACTAAATTGGACTAAATTATGAATGGATAGTTCTGATTTTCAGATCAGATGACCCTTAATTTTGGGGCTGACCTTTTTCCCGGATTGGATGTCCCACAGATTCGCCATATTGGCACTAAAAAACTACGCAGAACGGTAAGATTATGGTACTCATTAATCTTTGAGAAAAACTTGATACTCTGGCAGAGTGTCATGGATGATGTGCGGCCACTTAGAAATTAATTAGAAATTGAATACGTGTCATACAAATATTCAAATTATACTGTACAAGTTGGATGTATCATTAATAAATTCAGCTTATTTGATTATCTAACTCGGATTGTGGATATTTATTGGACGGTCAAAAATTAAATATCCAACGGTCCTCTTTCCACAAACAGGTGTCCACGAATCAGGGGTTATGTTTGCTCATCCAATCAGATAGTTAGAATCGTGACTTGGGGATATTGATCTGCACAATCTAACCGGTTTTATTTGGGGTAGTATATGCCACGTGTACAATATCTCAGTGCCTGCATACCAACCGTCATCCGCAGCCAGAGTATCATATAACTCATCTTTCTCTGTCTAGAGTCATTACCACGGAATTAGCTAACCAGACGGTATTATATACAAATCCTACCGTATTTGGATATAACTACGGGGTAATCTGGTCAATTCAAAAAATTCCGGTGGTTGTGTTAAATCTGCAGTACATAGGGAGTGATAGTAATTTAAGCGTTGGGAAAATAACTAAGATACATGAGGCAGGAAGATTGTGATCGGGACCATGCATCCGCTGGGACAATCGTAGAAAGTCCCCAGTTCAAGAAATCACCCCGATCCAACGGTGCTCGTTATCCGATTTCTGTGCTTCTCCCTGATGAATGTCACACATTAACAATTCTGTTTTCTGCCATATTTGCTTTGGAGAACACTGATCAGATGGCTAAGATTGTCCCATTGATGCGGTTTATGAAAGGTGGGCCATCCATTCTACGGCCCATTAGATGGATGGTTCCACATCACATGCCCACCTAACAAGTGTACGTATAGAAGCGTGCCTATCTAATCAAGACGGAGACGGGCCCTTCTATAATTGAAAGGGCAAATTACGAAAACCAAGTTTCAACTTTCAATTGACCAAAATACCCATCTTTGATAATCTTCATTGACAAGAAATGCATTTTGCGATATCAACTATGTGATAGTGACCCACACCTTTTTACGGTACACACGGGTTTATAGTTCTAACAAGTGGGATTCGTTGATCTGTAATCCATATCATTGATTTCATGAGTACAACCGTGGATGGATTACTTATTGATTAGACAAATCTAGCCTTTCAAATCGTGGCCAACTATGGACGGTCATGAGATAAATACAATAACGGTCCACGTTCAACTGAAAAATGCTCTATTAATAGTAGCTTGGATGATCTAATATGGAAGATTTTGGGAATTCTCCATCTCCAGGAGACAACAGATGAGCAATATGGACCACCAGAACCGTGGGCCCCACTGGTCAGAATTGGGAACGCGTGTACTGTGCAAAGATAAGGGCACGTATACAAATGCAATTTCCTCATTCTTGCATTTCGTGACAAAAAATGGACGGTTGCACGGTTATAAATGTTGGCACGAGGGGACGAGCAAGCAGGCTTCGTATCCTCGTCGGGATCATGCATTCTTCACGCCCTGCCGAAGGAAAAGACGGTCCAGGTGGGCCACTAGGGCTGTACATCGAGACGAGTTGAGTCCAGGTGGGCTAAGCTCGGCTTAACCCTCCATTCTATACTCAAGTTTGAGCTCAAGGTCGAGCTCACACTCGAATTCAACGTTGAAGCTTAGCTTGTTTGCCAAAACTTTGAAGTCGAGTTCAAGTTGAGCCAGTGGTTTGATCCGAGTTAAGTCAAGTTCACCTCAATAGAAAAAGGAAAAGAAAACTTCTTAGAAAAAACTTTTTAGTTTTAACCTTTTTTTAGTAGAGTCAAGTAAGATATTTTAGTAAAATCTTTTAAGTTTTAACCTTTTTTTAAAAAAAAAAAACTTAAATATATATATTATATATATTTAATATTAATATAATATATAAAATATATATTATTAAAATATATTATTCAAGTTGAGTCGAGCTCAGGCTTAAGCTTCGAGTCAAGTCAAATTGGAATTCGAGTCAAGTTAAAATAAACAATGGTTGAACTTGGCTTGAACTCAACTTGAACTTTAGTAAACAGTAGAAAGCTAAGCTACAAATTAGTTCGTATGTTCCTGCGGACTACATACGAATTTTTTTGAGAACTCATCATATTTGATGTATTTCAAAAATTTGAACGGTCCACATGAAGCAGAACCTTATAAGACCCCTTGGTATTAATTTTTACTTTGAGCTAAAACTATGGTAGACTATGAAAAATATAAATAATTTTTTTCCTTGATTTGAATATCTCTTTGTTTTGGCTCACCATAATCTTCGAATCTTAGATTAGGATAAAAATTCATGTCATAAGGTTTCATGGGATTCCGCATCTTATGAATTATTTGGATTCAACACCCATGACACATGTGTAAAGGTGCGCACATACATAGGTGCGTAGGTGAGCATACCTCTTAGTAAATAAACTTGACTCGCCTTGAGTTGAGTTGGCCTTTGAATCCGAGTCAATCCGAGGTGAGCTGAGGCGAGTCGAGCGAGCTATTCGAGCTAATTTGACCCGTGTACAGCCCTAATTTCAGGGCCACGCATGTATCTTGAATATAGACCGTTGTCCGTCTTTTCACTGACCGCTCGCTTCTACCGCGCGTTTGTATACTGCCTGTTTTGGCAAGGAAGTATCGATGTTGTTCCCTATATGATCAGTGGTCCAGATGCCTCAGAATATTGCCACGCTGGCTCATACACGGAGAAATGCTGGCGCGGCTCCACCGAGGTGGGTGGATCCCTGACTGTGGGGGCTCACATTGATATTTATGCCTTACATCGACGCCGACCATCCATTTTTACAGCTGATTCTAAGGCAGAATCCAAAAACTGAAGGACATCGAAACCTCAACTGGACCACACCACAGGAAAAGGTGGTGATTTACCATTAAAAACTTCTTGTGAGCCACAAAAAAATTGAATCAATCTGCTGTTTGTTTAATCCATTCATCCAGGTCTTTTTGGCATTATCAACGGGTTGGATGGAAAATAAACGTTCTGGTGGACCTCTAGAAGTTTTTAATGGTGGGTATTCAATTACCACTTTTTCCTATGCTGTGGTCCCTTTAAAATTTTAATCTGCTTTATTTTTTGGATCGTGCCCTATAATGAGCGGTAAAAGCGGATGGACGGCATGGATATAAGGCACAAAGTGGGTCCCACGGTCAGAGATCCACCGAAGCCAAGTCGAGAATTGCCACCTCAGCCTCCGATCGCGCGAATTCCTAGCAAATCTCTTTCTTGGTCAGACGTACGGTACAAATAAGAGTAGCGTTTCTGTCGCTGCGCATTTCTTTCTGGGGAATAGGAATGGTAAACGCGCGACTAAGATGGAGAAGCAACTCACTGATACTTAGTAATTTCTCTTAGATGTGAGTGATCGGGACCATTATTGAACATTTATCCATAAATAAATTCTCTCAGTACGTCCATCATCTGATCGAACACGATAAATAAATGTATATCTTTGGTTTTTTGCACCGTTCAATTTACTAAGATTTTAATATCTCAAATGGATTTTAATATCTTAAAAGATTTTTTACATGCAATGAAAAATAGTTTTTCCACATCATTAAAGTACCTGATTTTTCAAAAGTGGTCAAATATTCACGCATACTGAGAAGAAATTTCATCATCTTACTCGCGCGAATCCTGTTAGTAATTCAGTTAAGAAGTATCGTCGTCCATTCAAATGTCAGGGTAGTAGGTGCCGGTCAAAATCAGTGAAGTGTAAGGGCATTTCTGTACTTTCAATACCAACGATCGGAGCGCAACAGCCCTGCGACGGCCATCAACCAATCTAGGTTTCCGTTTCCAAAAGGCAAAGGGCAAAGGAGTCAGCCACACTATCAAATCACCTGAATGACTACAGAGAGGATCGTACACATGCACTAACCAACTTCGCACGTGACACACATAATTCAATCCAATCCATTCAAATGCTAGACCCATTGATAATGAAAGGTTAGTAAAGTTTGATATTTATTCCATTATGCTAAGTATCCGAATGGTGGATTTTTATATGTGAATTTCGACCATTTAACATTTCGTTTTCTGATTATCAATAATATTGTCCGATTGTTCGAAAAGAACTCATAATAATTCTTTTCTGCATTTTCAACGGTTAGGATTGAGATAGAAATGACACGTGTAAAGAGGATGGGTGCACGGATGAGATTCTCTTACACGAATCTCATCACTACCAGAGCACACTACACAATTCCACAGCTCCATGGATAAAAGGAAACACTAGCCGCCACCAAACTCTAGAAGCCGTCACTCATTCCCCCGGCGCTCTTTTAGCGAACTCCCAGAGCACTCTCTCACTTCGCCCGTCTGAAAGAAGAGAAAGAAATGAAGATTCCTGAGTAGAGATAGTCGCTGAGAATCGATCGATCACTGGAAAGAATCGGAGGCAAGACAGAGAAGGATCGTTTGCTAGGGTTTTATGGCGTCAGAGGATGTAGTGGGGAAGACGACGAGCGAGTCGGCGGTGTCAACGATCGTCAATCTGGCGGAGGAGGCAAAGCTAGCGAGCGAAGGCGTTAAGGCGCCGGGCCACGCGATCCTCACCATCTGCAAATCACTTGTCGCTGGAGGCGTCGCGGGTGGAGTGTCAGTCCCTCATTCCTTCAATTTTCTTTTATTCCTTGATATCATCATCATCATCATCAATTTCATTGGTTTTATGTTTTCTTAATTTTCTTGATTTCTTTTCGTCTTTACGTTTTGTTAGATTGTTATTTTTCACGAACCTTTCTTGAAAACTGAAACTGAGAATCAAATCAAATCAGTAGGCCCTGTTTGGTTGCCACGTAAAAATGACTTCATCTCATTTTAGTTAACAGTATTGGAGATACTGGTAAGGATTAAAAATAATCTTGATAGCCCACAATTTATATAAATTATGATCTCCTAGAACTTTTTTGGTAGATGCGAGGTCCATGGTTGGCCTATCCAAGCTACCTATCCAAGCAATTGATCTGACGGCCTCTACGATTGACAGACCATTCCCAGAATATCCTCTCAATTGGTCAACTCTAACCTTCCGATTGTTGGCATGCAAATACATGGTTAAAAAGAAATGCACCAACAAACCACATTCAATGGAGGAAGGGCAGAAGATTAGATGGCTAGGATCTTCCGATTTGGGAGAATTGGGGGGAAATGGTCCATCCATGATGGGGTTCATCAGATCAATGGCTTGGATGGATCAACTATGGGCTCCACATCTACAAACTAAGTTCTGAATAGGGAAGTTCCCTTTCCGAATGAGTAGGGAACTTGGCCTCCTAAAATGAGATGAACTCATTTTTTTTAGTGGGGCCTTAGATTTTTGAGAAATTAAGAGAACCTGAAAAAAAGAAAGAAAAATAAAAAAGAAAGAAACAGAGCTTTCCATGTGGAAAAGAAAGATGTTGATAAAACGAAGAAATTCTGACATTTCACATATTTTATCTGATTGTAATGTTCTGTGGCACTCAGTCTAGTAATAACATATGCATCCAATCCAGTCATACGTGGGAAAGAAATCACTCTTATGTTGTGATCTGTGATTCCGCTTTCCCTTTTTCATCGACCAAATCCGGAACATAGGACTAGCTCTAAAATTCTTAGCCACACTATTCTTGCTCTGTTTCCATTTACACTGATATCTATCTTGTGGGTTTCTACTGCAGGTCACGCACTGCCGTTGCTCCTCTTGAGCGATTGAAAATTTTGCTACAGGTAGATTTCTTGAAGACCATGATACTATATTCCACTATTTAGATATTCTTAGTTTTGCATATTCTGTTTTGTTTCCTTGCTCCTGAACTTTTATGGGAATCCTTTTGTTGGCAACTGTTGAAGTTTTAGTCAGCAGTTGAAATTGGTTACATCTTTACACGCATTCCTGTGACCATTTGTGATAATAGTTTAAATTGTGGTTTTAGAAGGCAGGCACAAAAGGTTTCGTATCTTTACATTCCTGATTTGTTTGTTTTTATGTAATCTCTCAAGCAATGTGGATTCACAAGTGATGAATTCCTCAGCCTTCTGCTATCAGGAATCAATGGAAATTTAATGAGCAATGTGATCATTTTTAAAATGTCTAGGAATGCTAGGGAAAGAAAATGGGTTCATGATAAAAGAAAGAAAGCTACCTTCATGGGACATCATATTTCTTTGTTTTTTATTCCGTTAGGAAATCACTTTATTGAAGAAATGGAAAGAGAATAACAAATCCATGAGGTAACATGCAACCTCATTGTCTCAACCACACCACAGAAAACAACGGCAACCTACAATTTGGTTCAAAGTAGTGCTGTTATATGTGATCGCATAAGCGCTTATGCCATTGCATATGCCATTTTGGACTAGTGTACACCATATGCCATGGTGACATATGCAATTATTTATGCCATTGGGGTTTATCTGATTGCATAGAGAAGTATGCAACCGCATAAGCTATAGTTATGCCGTTATGCCATCATATTGGCATAAACTCCCAACGGTTAGATTTTTTTTAAAAATTGTTGAGACTTATTTTTTTTTTGCTTCATTTTCTCACATTTTGCCTATAAATAAGCACTCCAACCCCCTATTTTTACAACATTATTACTCTCTCTCTCAATCTCTCTCAATCTCTCTACTCTCTCTCTCTCTCTCTCTCTCTCTCTCTCTCTCTCTCTCTCTCTTATTACTCTCATTCTCTCTTAAAATGAAATCAATAAAATTTATATGCTGTTTTTTTTTTTTTTTTTTTTTTTTTTTTTTTTCACATTTTTTAGCATGTGCATTCGTTTAAGTAGTTGTTTGTTGACTTGCTATAGTCTTATATTCTATTAAAACTTCTACGCTTGTAATATTTTCACATAATTTTTTCAAAAAAAAAAAAAAAAAGTTTTGGTGGATGTGCCATCACATAAGCACAAGCACACAGCCTCCTTGGGTCGCACATGATTGCTTATGCCATTTGGCACCATTGGTTCAAAGTACACTAGTGGCCCACCTGATGAGTGAATCAATCTGTTTTTTGTATCAGGTGGTTTTCATGGCGAGCCAACCTGTTAGACAGGTTGGATGTCATACACACATGCCACATAAGCTATTATTCATCTAATGGTGCGTTACTTAGACCTCATGTGTGTGCTGCGCGATTGTGCGTGTGCTGTGTGGGTGTTTATGTGCGTGAGTGTGTGTGGGTGCGTGTGTGCATGCTCAAAGTCCACATAATAGCATTCTTTGATCCCTATTCCATAATCACCAAACTCAAGAATGATTTGTAACATTGAAACAGGTTGAGACCCACTTTGGCAGATCGCATCTCCACCTCATTAGAATCATCCAGTCCAGACAATCTGAGTTCAGCCAATCTATTTTGCATGCATTCGTCTTGTAGTTCAGTCTGCAACTAATTTCTTTCTTTCTTTGTAATGCTGATTATGCAAAGACCAACTAGTCTCTCTCTCTCTCTCTCTCTCTCTCTCTCTCTCTCTCTCTCTCTCTCTCTTTAACATCTTTTTTTTTTTTCCTCAGAACTGATAACATACAGCCTGCAGTATGCTAGCTTGTCATGCAGCCACAATTTTCCCACCAGCATACTACTTGTTTGGAAATCCATACCATGTAAACAGCAGGTCCCACCATGAAGATTACATAGTATAAAAATCAGGCTGGCTCACACATCAGGTGTGATACTGTTGGAATCAATGGACAATCACCTGTTGGACTTAACATTCTGGTGTGACTCACATAATGAGTGGACCTACCTGATTTTTATGCCAGGTGATCTTCATGGTGGGGCCTATAGTTTGCATGGTACAGATGTTCTATACAAGTGGCTTACTGGTGGGGAAGATGAGGCTGTACAACAAGTTAGCATGCTCTGGGCTTTATGCGATAAGTTCTTTTCTTTTTTCTTTTCCCAATAGAAGTACCTGTGAAATGTTTATTTTGGCATATTGAGGTTCTCAAAGTTGCTTACAAATTTGATCCAATAGTTTTTAGCCCACTGTTTTATTTTTTATTTATTTATTTATTTATTATTATTATTTTTAATTTAAACAGAAGGGCCAAAAAGGGTAGAATTTACATTCACAAGAGGAACCACAAATTCCCACACCCACCTCATGCAAGAACACCCACCCTATCCCTAAGTCGACCATCTCTCCCATACCCAGAAAACTCCTCTAGGGTCCTTGCCTGGGAACTAATGTAGCTCCTCACTTAATCAATTACCTGGGCTACAGTTTTACTTTTGTTGTTAAAAGTCCTGTTATTTATTTCCTTCTACGTTGGCCACATAATTGCTAGGATACATAGGTTCCAAAGCAATCTGCCCTTGCCAACAGAAACATGCAATCAAGAAATAAATGGTTCACACTTTCTGCATGCCTTGTGCACATGCAGCAGCTATTCTCAATATCATGTCTATTTTGGAGATGGTCTGCTGCTAACACTTGTGATGAGCAACTAGCCACCCAAAGTCAATGACTGTAGGGGACACCTAAAACATGACAACCATACTATTGAGGCAGTTCCATTCCCATCTATTCTCTTATCATAAAGTGACCTCACAGAGAATTTTCTGAAAAATTTTCCATTTCCAAATTCTCCTATGTTGCCCTATCCGATTGAACAAAACACCCCCAATAGTCTGACCACTCCTCTTCCTCCCTCAGCCCCCTTCCAAATGTAGGGGACCAAGCAATCTGCACACCCATCCAGCTATAGATGTTAACGACTCTGGTCGTGTTATATGTAGAGACACTATAGAGTGCTTCAAAAAATTGTCACTGTGGCCCATCTACACTCCAATTATCCTCCTAGTAACAAACCATCAAGTTGTTCCCTGTTTCCAATGTTGTGCCATTTTGAAGACGGATTTTTGGGCACATGAACCTGTGTCTTGATGACCAAGAGGTTCCCCAACCATCTCCAAATTCATAAAAACTGGGCACAGTAGCAAACAGTTTACTACTCCCACAACCCATGCACCCCAATAACCTCCCACAATACAATTCAACTATCCAAACTACCCTTACTAATATTACCTCATTGGAAATTATGATATTGTCCCTCCGGTCCATTATTTTATATACATTAGATATCTCTTTAGCCATCTACCTGCAATATTCTTCATCTCTGGCATCACCCTTCACCCATGCATATGAATATTTGTATTGTATTGGCCATATTGTATCCGTATCGGCATGAGCTGATACGCGATATGGGGTTGTATTTGTTTGATACGAAAAAAACTGACTTGTATCGGCCTAAATCGGCCCATATCGGTCGATTCAGGGCCGAAGCACCCATAAAAGTCCAATTTTGATTTTTTTTTTTTTTTTTTTTAAATTCACTTACGTCTCTTCTTTTTTCATTTAAATCATGGAAGAAGCTTAAAAACTTATTTTAGGCTAGATCTAGACCTATTTTAAAATCAAAACAAATGATTTGAATGGGATTCAACAAATCAAAGGGCAGTGGACTATTATGTGAAAATTAGAAAGAAGGGTAACTTTCACTTCCTTTTTTATATTTTCGTCTTCTTTTTGTTGTATTTCAATGTAATGGGCCTTAGTTCACCAAATCATGCTTGATTCGTGTTCAATTAGGGCCCATTTAATTGACCTTCAACAAGTCAAACCGACAGGCAACATTCTCATCAAAGAATGGTCCGATACACCGTCTGATACAATGGTCAAAACACACAAAAAAAATGATAGATTCTTGGACATCACATTTTTTTTTTTTTTTCCTAATTTTCTAATATTTTCCATGTTTTCTTCTTTTAAAAAAAATCTGACCAATATAGGCCGATACGGCCTCGATACCGATACGCGACGTTATATCGTATCATTTTTCTGCTAGGCTGATACGATGACCGATACTGACATTCAGAACCATGCCCACACTTGTCACCAACAGGCCCGTTTTTGTCCCCATCTCCATGTCCAACACCTGCCACAGTGTCGATGGCTTTGACGATCAGCCTCCTTGATATCTCGCTCCTATATCAGAGCTGCCTAGTTAACCCATATTGCTGCTAGCTCATCATCTCCTTCCTCTGACCCTCTAGTTGATCCACTTGTCTAGCCAACCGATACCCCTTTCACTTTCCCCCCAAACTTTCTGTTATTAACACAATACATTCCTTTTACTTCTTCATCAGTCTCAAGCCTCATATATGCACACCCTATCTTTCCAATCTCCTAATCCTTTGCAGCATAATGATCCCTTATCATCCTCTAATGACCCTCCTGTTGCACTTCTCCCATCACCCAACCTCTGTCCATTCATTATGCAGAGCATCACCCATTGCCTCCCCTGGCAACACAACCAGAAAGTTTATGGATGGCAGACCGAAACTTTCGTGACCCTAACAAAGTTCCAAACTTCCATTAGCATCTTACTATCACTTCTCATATGCTTTATGGAACCTCTTAGTATTTTTTATTTTATTTTATTTTGAAGGTTAGCTCGTTTGAATATTAGGAATCATATGATTAAAACAGCTATCTCAAATGTTTCATATTGTTCTAGGAGAGATTGAGAAGGATGTTGCCCATAGATTTAGAGCTGGTTGGATTAAGTGGAAATGTACATCTAGAGTTTTATGTGACTGTCTCATGCCAATCAAACTGGAGGGAAGATTTTATAGGATAGCTATAAGACAAGCCATGCTTTATGTGATAGAATGTTGGGCAGTCAAGGACTCAAGGAACAACATGTTCATAGGATGAGATGGCAAGGGGAAGTCCCAAAAGTACTTGGGTGGAGGTAGTAAGAAAAAATTTGATGACATATGGTTCAACATGAGGATATGGTGCTTAATAGAGTGGAATGGTGGAATAGGATTTGTGTAGCCAACCCCATTTAGTTGGGAGAAGGCGTAGATGATGATGATGATGATTTTAAAATGAGTATAGTCATTCAATTGGGAAGACTAATCGCTAAAAATGATGATATCAATATAATTACCTGTTGTGGTTATGAATTGTAAAAATTGCTTTGGAACTGATGGAAGATGCTTTGAGTAAAACTTCATTGTTCTTGTATTTGGGGTGTTGTCTGACTGTTCGTGCTCCATAGGTGGTGGTAAGAAAGGATTTGATGACTTATAGAATGGTGAAATAGGATTTGTGTAGCTAACCCCATTTAGTTGGGATAAGGCTTAGATGATGATTTAAAAATGAGTATAGTCATTCAATTGGGGAGACTGATCACTAAATATAATTGCCTGTTGTGGTTATGAATTGTAAAAATTGCTTTGAAAGTGACAAAGATTCTGCAAGTAAAATTTCAATTTTCTTGTATTTGGGGTGGCCTTTGATTGACTCTTTGTACTACACAATACTGGATGGAAAAATCAATAGCCGTGATAATGTTCTCGATTAGGTGTGTAAAGGGCAGAAATATTTTCCAGCTAGCTCTTCATGCTTTGGCTATTATTCTTTGTACCTTCTTGTTACTGTTTGACTTCTAAAGCATGGTAGTTTCATTATTAATTGGAAAACACAGGTTCAGAATCCTCACAGCATCAAGTACAATGGAACAATTCAAGGCTTGAAGTTTATATGGAAAACCGAGGGTTTTCGGGGGCTATTTAAAGGCAATGGTACCAATTGTGCGCGCATAGTTCCAAACTCAGCAGTCAAGTTCTTTAGCTATGAGCAAGCAGCTAGGTGTGGTTCTTAACTTCGTATAGAGATGGATGCAAATGTTCATTTCCTTTTATCATGATGCCTTTAATCACATTTCCTGCATGATACATGACATAACATTTCTTCTGTTTCATGTCTGTGTTTCTGGGCATTGTATTTTCCTCAATGCATAATTTGCACATCACTTGTTAAATGTTGCTACTCATAAGGGTGGCAACAAGCAGGCCGGTATTTGATTTTGACCAGAATTTTTAACTGATTGGCCCATCCTGTCACACCAGGTCTATCCAAAACTTGATTTTGTTTGGCTTGGGCCCAGCCCATTGCCAGCCCTAATTAAAGGCTTATGTTCTGGGAGTAGACTCCTATCTGTTTTTGTGTTAAAGTTGGCAACTCATCAACTGTTCACATCACATAAATGCAGCCAATCTAGCCAGTCCCAATGTGGATTGAACACAGCCCAACAACCATACTGATCGGATAATCCTAACTGTTTGATTGGTGACCATCAAATATGGTCAACATTCCAAATTCAATTGCCAATATCCAATGGTTTGGCATGCAGTTATGCTGTATGTACCATGAAAGAGTTTCAAGAAAGTATCACTTGTGATAAGTGCACATGGGACTGTAGGCTGTCTAGCCCTATATTCTTATACTTTTGAGTGAATTTGTTATGAGCGCCTTTACAATGCAGTTAAAAGAAAATTTCTATCATATGCTAGTGTCCAGCTATCAAAGGGTAAAAGCCGATGCAACTTCTTTATTTGAATGTAAACTGATTTTGAACAACTCTACCTCACATGCATTGGATGTTTGGACCTTTGGATTCCACTCCTTCCTGTCCATTCCCAACAATTCACGAATCCTTGAGCTCATGAATTATTCAAAATAAAAATAAAAATAGTGGATTATTTACAAACAATTTGTAATTATTTCATAATTAAAGATCTTTGCAAAATTTTATATTGTAATTTGATAACAGAAACCAAAGAACTAAAAAACTTGATAAAGTAGATTTTTTTTCCTTATTTAAACAATTTACCAAATATTCTGGAATTTGTGAAGAATTATGTTGCCTAGTTTTTCCAAATCTGAACTTTGTAGCTATAGCTTATGTTGCCATTATGATTATTGACATGAATATGTGAAATTCCAGCCCCATTTGCCTTTGTGCCTATTTGATGATTTACATCATTTACTTCCAGACTTTTACCTGATGATTGTGGCAACATTAGTGGCCACGTCCTCGCTGAGATCCCTTGACATGATGTTTTGTGCCGATCACAGTCCATGGGGTGTACTGTTTTGTATATGGATATAGCAAGTTGTACTTGCAAGGTTCAAGTAATATATATATATATATATATATATATATATATATATATATATATATGTATATATATATATATGGACACAGCCAGTTTGCCAAATATATGAACCAAAAGGTTCAACCTTTCATCTACACCTTCAGTTTTTTATCATCTGAAAAAACAAAAACTCTTTGATCTGGATTTGATTGGCAACTCCAAGTGCTTGTCTTAATCAATCTATGTTGCACTGGCTGATCCCATCAGGTTTTCTACTAACACTGTTTTCAAGTAAAATAAAGTCAATGCATGGACAATCAGATTATCATAAGATATCAGTTTTGTATGGTAAGGTGCATGGTTGATAATTGTTGTGTGCAGCAAGGATATAGACTGTACACAACTAAAAATAAGGTCGACCATTATGTTCACAGCTACCACATGGAGTCTATTTTAATTTAAATTTTCATTTATTGTGTCAAAATAATATTATTTTATGCACAAACGTTAGTTTGATCACAATATTTGAGGGAACTTTTTCTCTTTTTACATGCATAAGCAGGTGTATAGAAGTTCTATTATGTCTCAAAAAAATATTTTTAAGTGTGTAACAGTGTTCATGCATTGCATCTTTAAAAGAAGGGAAAAAACCAACATCCGTTTGCATTTTCCTTTGTTTTAAGCTTCTAAGTCCATTTTCCAATTCATCTGAAATGCTCAGTATGCTTATTGCTTAAAGAATCATTCATCGAGAGCTACCAAATGTTATTTTACATCATGTGCATCTCAAACTTAGCATTTGCCTGTTAAAATATTTTCCCAGCTTGCTCACTATTAATTGGTATTTCTAACAGAGGAATTTTATGGCTTTATCGGCAACAACCTGGCAATGGTATGACCGTTCTTTTTTTTTTTTTTCTTTGAAAGTTTATAGCTTTGTTTAAAATTTGCAATTTCTTTGAGACCGTTAACTTTTCTATGAATTTGATGGTGCATTCTACAGTTTCATGCATGTTAACTAGAGCAAACATTCTGTCTTGATAATAAACTCGATGAGTATGCCCACATCTCTTATATAGATAAAAGAAAAACACGATGTATAGAATACTGCTTGTGAATACACACGAAACTTAGCACATGTATATACAAGAAATCATTAATTAGCTAATCCCACTTTTATTGTGGTAATGAACTCCCTATAGATAACTAATTCCAATTATAGAGGGAACACATTCACAAATGGCAGATGTATAAAGAAGCCTCTAATTTCTAATAGGATATCCTTCGATTTTTTTTTCTTGGTCTACCAAATTGCCTCTGGAAGGATGACTAGAGGCTTACCTTCTGGATGCATACTTCATGAGAATCCCATGGATTCATAATTACCTTTTATGTCAATCATTTGAATATTTTACAGAAGATGCTCAGCTCACTCCTCTCTTACGCCTTGGAGCTGGAGCATGTGCTGGAATTATTGCCATGTCAGCAACTTATCCTATGGACATGGTACGAGGCAGGTTAACTGTTCAGGTATTGTCTTGAATCTTCAATATAACTAAAGTTCCGTCCTGCTTTTTTCTAATTGCAGTTGTAGTCTGTTTGTTGTGTTTTAATTTTATTTATTTATTTTTCATTTTTCTTCTTTGTGCAGACAGAGAGGTCTCCTTATCAGTATCGGGGAATGTTCCATGCACTGTCGACTGTCCTTCGGGAGGAAGGTCCACGAGCTCTGTACAAAGGCTGGCTTCCTTCTGTCATTGGAGTTGTGAGTCAAATCTTCCCTATGCATGAATTTGGTTCTTTTAGTAAATGTCTATCTGCATATGGATCCATTAAATATAGTCTTAAACTGTAGATTTCTTCCATGATGATACAAGCAATGTAAGCATGTTTGGGCTGGGGTTAGGAGTTTTGTCGCTCCTCTCTGCTTGTAGTTTGTTTTTCCCTTGTTGTTTTTCTTTATCTTTATCTTTTTCTGCTTGTGTGTGTGCGCGCGCGCATACATATTGGCTTTTGCCCTAATAAAGTTGCATCATCTTTCAAAAAAAGAAAAAGAAAAAAGAAGAAGCAATGAAAGTGTGTAGTGTTCAGTTAAAAAAGGAAAAAAAAAAAAAAAAAAAAGAAAAGAAAAGAAAAAAGAAAAGTCCGTGGTGTTCTAGTTTACTTTTACACTCGTACTTCTCTCAGTTATGGAGACTAAATTTCGTTTCCAATCACAGTGATTTATTCCTTTGTTTCTTAAACATTTCCTTCTTGGCTGATTGGAAATTGTCTGTTAGGAAACTAACTCCATCTCGGCATCAATGTTTGAGTATTTGTGATCTCTCCCATTCCAGTTAAAACCACCTGCCGAGTTTTTCTGCAGGCACAATATCTTTGACAAGATATTGCCTCAAATTTCCTCAGGTGAAAAGAGAGATAATATCATTCACATTGTAGAGTGGATATCACCATTTCAGCCATTTTCTTGTTTCTGGTGTCTATGTTTTATGCATGCCACCGTAACTCTCGTTTTTTTTTTTTTTTTCCAGTGTGTATGGCACCATAACTCATTACATGATATTATTGAAGATTTAAATTTTGTTTAATATCTGCAGATTCCATATGTGGGCCTCAACTTTGCTGCTTATGAATCTCTAAAGGACTGGTTAATCAAAACCAAACCGTTAGGACTGGTTGAAGACAATGAGCTGGGCGTGGTAACTAGGCTTGCATGTGGAGCCGCCGCAGGAACTGTTGGCCAGACTGTTGCTTACCCCCTTGATGTCATTCGCAGAAGAATGCAAATGACAGGATGGAAGGATGCCTCCTCCATTATAACCGGTGATGCGAGGGGCAAAGCACCAATTGAGTACTCTGGCATGGTTGATGCGTTTAGAAAAACAGTCAGATTTGAAGGGTTTGGAGCATTGTACAAGGGTTTGGTTCCTAATTCAGTGAAGGTCAGTCAAAGCCTCCACCTTTTCTCTTCTCCATTAGAGTTGCAGAAGTAACTAGACGAGGAATTATACTTGTCAAGGATATGTTTGGTATCCTTGGGTCTTGAGCCTGAACTAGTGGGGCTCGTGTTTTTAGTTATACAGACTGTGAATTGGTGGGACCTGCCTTGGATAGATCATATGATTCATATCCCCATAGTTTCCAAGATTAGGATCTATCTAATCCTTGGCCTTTTTTCCCGTTGTCGATGATTGCTGTATTTCATTTTCTTACCATCTATTTAATTTTTATTTTTTTGAACGATAATCTTTATTATAGGCAAAAGCCAAAAGAAAATACAGTGAACACAAACAGAAAACAGACAGGAACACTAAAAATACAAGAAAGCAGCCCTTTGGTCAAGGATCCCACTCCTTAAACATCAAAGAAATTCTGGCAATAGGAGCATTGTTTGTCAATTGTGGGGCCATCAGATCAATGGCCTGGGTCGCCAAGCCACGCTCCCCACTTCTACAGACTCAAGGCCCATGGATACTGTGAATATGCTCAGGTTGAGGACCATATAATCCAGATAAAGGGACACATAAAGGGAAAAGGACCAATTCCACTCCCTCCCCTCTCTATTTGTAAGCTACTGAATGAAGGGTTATGATTATCCCACGGGCAGATTTTTTTAGCATTCTTTGTCAATTGTAGGGCCATCAGATCAATGGATGGGTCACCAAGCCATTCTCCCTACTTCTACAGACTCAAGGCCCATGGATACCTAAATATGCTTAGGTTGAGGAGGACCATATCATTCACATAAAGGGAAAAGGACCAACCCCCCATGCTTTAAGTTCTCAAGCAATCCTTTTTGTGTTTTCATTTCAGCTAAGCACCCTACTTGTGTTGCCTAGGAGATTTGAGTAGACCAACTTGATTTTTACCCTTGTGTATGGTCATGATGAGGCTGACTGGGTGAATAGTTTTGACTTCCTTCAGAATACACTTTACACGTACACTTGTACACACCTGAAAAAAGGGCTAGATTCCTCTTTTAGATTTGCACCAGTTAAAAAAATAGTGTCAACTCTTACAAAGGTAAGCATGAGATAGCTGCAAGGCAATTTTGACCATCCAAATTGCAGAACTGTGGTTCCATATGCACAACGGGCCAGACTATTACTGTCAAGGTATTCAATAACAGAAACAGTGGCTGTAACAGCCACCCTCATTACCATAATGATGAGGGCCATTATGGCCAACCTATTAAAAAAAAAAAACGAAAAAAAAAAAACCGTACTGACCCCGTAATGGACCATTACGGGCCATTTTTTCCGTAACAGCCAGTATGGCCCCTAACGAGTAATGCTTCCCACCTTTACTTACATTACATTACCGTGTTTTAATACATTGACTACAATGGTTCACCACCATCATTCATCCTTCTCACTTGTCACAATTATGCTAATATCTAGACCATCTAAACCTTAGGGCACATCTTGATAGAAGATATCTCTTAAACTTACACTTATTGAGCAATCCGAACCATTCATTTTATTCATATCAAGCACATACCTAAAGTAAAATAGTTAGCGGTCTAAATTCCAATGGAAAAATAAACAGTTAATGCCACATTTTGTGTGATTTTTGAGTCGTGCTATATCCACAGTTGGGTTAATGATTTGAATGGTCTAGATTGATCTATGATTATCGATGTGTATGGTTGAAGAGTCGCCACCATTTTTAAGATGGAGAATTATCATAGAAAATCTTGTGAGGAGGGTTATAAATGGAATTAGAAAAAAAAATGCATTTCTACCGTTTTGTCAAACAAGATGAGTGGTCTCTCACGAGAAGGGGACGATTAGGGCACGAAGATTGAAGAAGCGGTCAGTTGGTCTGGGAAGCTCAAGTGGGTTTTTTTTTTTTTTTGGGGCGTAATCCCTTCATATAACCTTCATGTCGCCAAGAGTAGCAAAATTGGAAGGAAAGTGATATACATACCCTTCTTTCCTGATCTGATACACTTTCGATTCCCAAAATTGGAAGTGTAATCCCTTCATATATGAAGGGTCGTAATCCCTTCATATAACCTTCATGTCACCAAGAGTTGCAAAATTGGAAGTGATATACATTCCCTTCTTTCCTGATCTGATACACTTTCAATTCCCAAAATGTAAAGTGTAATCCCTTCATATATGAAGGGTCGTAATCCCTTCATATAACCTTCATGTCACCAAGAGTAGCAAAATTGGAAGGAAGTGATATACATACCCTTCTTTCCTGATCTGATACACTTTCAATTCCCAAAATGGAAAGTTGCAATATGCAAATTTGGAAGGGATGCGTGTAAACTGAAAGCAGGCATATGCAATTAAGAAAGGCTAGTTGTAAATAGTGGCTTCCAATTCAATGGCTAATCATCTCTGGTCTTTTGTTTCTTGGTTATTCAAATAACTGATGGTCAAGAGTCTTCTGTGGAAATTCGTTGGTTTTAACTGTGCATAGTTTGCTTCATTCAGGTGGTGCCATCCATTTCAATTGCATTTGTGACGTATGAGACCATGAAGGATGTTCTTGGAGTGCAGATGAGAATATCTGATTGAAGGTGGAGCGGAATAGGAAGCATCATCAATACTCAGCTGATTTTTGTAGGCAAAGGGAAAGAGACAACGGATTGATTCAAACAAAAACGGTAAAGTAAACAGAAAATGGGGAAAGCACTGTTGCCGCCTGTGCTGGAGTTATTCCTTGCAGCCTGTCCCAAACCCAACTGAAGAACACCATATTGGGTCTTCTCTGCATCTGAATAAGTGGTTGTTTGTATGGTAATAGCCCAATTTGCGTAGCTTTGTTAAATCTCTTCCATTTTTAAACCCTCCATCTAATGTCTGTTTCTGAGGATCCGCTTTCATCATTCTCTGTGGAAGAGGTCACATGCCACCCTTCTATATGCTCAGGTTTTTCTTGTTTGGATCTATCATGTCCCAAGAAATTCATCTTCTAATGGAATTGATCTTCTAGGAAGGTTTTGATGTTCCAGAGACGAGGGCTATTTAGTTGAGACTGCATCGCCCTCTATTCTACCCTCTAACAGCTACTACTCTGTACTCTTTCCTGTCTTGACCTTGTAAACCCCTCTCACAAATCTTTCCACACCACCTCCAATAGGCTTGTGGTTTCAAATAGCTAAAGAGGTTTGCTCGAATGCATCCCTTTCTGGCCGTACCGGCACTAAGAGACGTAGGTATTCTGGCCGTTGGATTTGGAGATTTGGATGGAGTAGAGTTCACGCACAATACAATGGACCCCACAGCTTTTTGTGGTATAAGGCTAGTTGATCGAGCGAATCTCCATGGCATTATTGTTAGTAGGATTCCTTACCTTTGCCATGAAGAGGGAAAAGGAATCCTTGTACGGTAACGCGGAGCAGATTCGATCAGTTTGGATGGATGGGGCATGGTATCACACGTGCTAAATAAGTGTGCCAGGTTTGAGTGATTCGTGAATTCGTCAACCACGACACCCTACTGATACTGTTCGTAGCCAGTAGCTACTGGACACGTCAGGTTTTTTTTTTTCTTAAATATTTACGCGCGCTCACACACGCCACAATGGGTATTGGAACCGATTACCTTAGTTTTGATACTGTTGTGAGTCTACCACTAAGCCATGAGTAGGGACCTAACAGGTTGAATGGCAATAAACATTACAATGGGCCCACTGTTTTTTTTCTTTTAATGGTGGCCATTCAATCACCAAATTTTTATTTATTTATTTTTTGTGTAGTACACTTAAGATTTGGTTCTGTCATGAGCCCAAAAATGATCCGGAAAAATAGATGGATAGCATGGATAAAACACATTATGGTGGGGCCCACAGCAATGTCCAGTAGCCACCTTGCTACTGGAGGCGACCCGCGTCCAATCAACCAGAGGACACTGTTTAGCATTCCCTGGCCCAAAATATGGCTTGTCCACTCATCGTGCGGATCACACTCGCATGGGAAAAAGGTTGGATAGAAAAAAAAAATAAAAATGATCAAAGGTCAATGTTCAACTAAAGCTTCTGGCCTAATTTTGATCTGCGGCGCGTTCACAGATCACCTTCCATGTGAGCGACCTGGGCCTCAGACACGTGTAGCGTGTTGGCGCGTGTTACCTGAATCCCCGCCTACCTCACGTGAGCAAGTGCACTTGCTCTCCCCATTTTGCCAACGCTCATGTGAATCCTGTACACGTCATAACAACGGCCTGTTATAATCGAGTGACCATTCTATACTTCTATGTCCAAAATATCAGGCAGGTCGGGTGATCCTAAAAATCCATCCGGTCGCCATCAAATGGACAGTCAGAAAGAGGACGGCTGTGACCAAATGCATGCAGCCATGTGAAAACTTGGAATAAATGTAGCTAGACACAGACCCCTCAAGTGCTTGGTCCCGCTGTATATGGAGAGTGGCCACAAAATCAGATTGGCTACACGGCCTGGATCTGTTATCGATGGATTCCCTGTGTTGAGTCTGGACTATTGATTAGTGTCATTTTAACCGTCCATTGGGTTCCAGCCAATAAACCAGTTAGGATTATTCAATTGTGGTTGAACCCACGATTAGGATCTGTTTAGTTTTGAGTCTATGTTGCGTATGAGCATTCGTCATCTAGCTCAAAGTTTTAAGATCTGTAACAAAAATAAAAGGGAGAGACGCGACACACGAGGAATCGTGGGTCCCACGCATCTGCAAATTCGGGCCAATGAGTCACTCATCCAAATAACCATCTAGACTGGAAGGTCCCAACCTCAGCTCCGAATAATCATCTGGACTGGAAAATCTCAGCCTTTGGATTTTTGGATTATCTTCCATTGAATGTAGCCCGTTGCTATAGTGTCTCCATGTTGAAGGGCTGGGATCTTCTAAATCCCGAAGATTTTTAAAGCATTCCCTATGGGCCTTGGGGTTCATCAGATGAATGGTTTCGATCACTGAACCATGGTAATCACGTGTACAGAATCCTGCACCTCAGGAAATTAGAGTACAAAACTTTGTTACTCCGGCTGGATGATACGCAGACACTTATAAATTACCTAGAAATTGTGTACCTGAGAAACGAACGGTTAGAATTAAACTATCCAGATTGTGTCCCATTTTATATTTACCATAAACCATTAAAAAATCGCTTAATTAATACTGAATATACTATTGTTGGACATTTATTGGACGGTTGAAAATAAAATATCCAATGTCCCATTTCAATAAATGAGTGTCCAATAATCATATGTTACGAGTTTTTCGGCCAGTTTAATTTTGGACCTTTTGGTAGTGAGTCCTTTATTCCGTTTAATTTAATTTAATGTATGCCACATGAACAATTCTAACTAAGTATTCTAAGAGCCTGCGTATCCAGCGTCCTACGCAGCCGGAGTATGAAATAACTTTTGCCAATATTTCCATCCCGGAAATCACGGAGCTCGCTGCTCGCATAAGTCGTGGGAGTCCCAAGACCGACGGCATGGGCTTAGTCAACTAAACCGGTCCGGCAGCCTCTTCAACACCTATTTTACGCACTACCCAAGCTCTGTGGAGCTCGCCATGTTGTCTGTTTGAAATCCACTCAGTCCATCTTGTGCGCTCCTCAATGCTAGGATCTGGAACCAAAAATCAGCCAGATCCATAGCTTAGATGGGTCACATCACAGGGAACGATGGGGATGGGACGCCAACCATGGGCGTGTTTGTGGGTCTATATGGTGTGTATCTTTCATCAAACCCGGGCATGAGCTATGACTCGCCACGGTGAAGGGAAAATGAAAAAAAAATAAATATATAAAATTAGCCTGGTTTGAAATGTAGGTGGGCCCCACATCATAAACTAAGAGGTTTTAAGTGCAATTTTATACTGTTACCATTGGGGTGGTCCATATAAGTTTTAAAGGGCGATATATCGTAGGTAAGGTGAACATAATGATTCTCACCTGATACAATATCGTGGGCCCCACAGTGGTTAGGTGTGCTGGGGAAGCAGGTGTTATAGGCGAATCCGGTCTAACTTGAACTATCCCATTGTTAGCCTGGGAAATGGATGGTTTAAACCTAAGCGGAATTAAATCAACGGTCAAAATACAACGGACCACATGATTTTGGATATCTCGTCCATCTACACATTGGTCCATTGGGTTAATTGTCCCATTTTCCATTGTCTATACATACATACACGAGGCCGGATCCCCTGCAACGTTTCTAGAATTAGCTCACACTATAAGTCTTGCCTCAGGGGCCCACTTGATGTTGTCAAGGCATCCAACCCGTTCAGAAAGGGTGGTTGCCCCAACCTATAATTGGAATTCCTCAAATGGTCCAACTATAATGCGGCCCACCATGTGAATGTTAGGTTTTTATGTAGCTGTCCATTATCTTTTCTATGCAGTGTTCCTTCTTGTTGTTTCATGCAATTCAATCAAAGGATCAAGTGAGGCCTGTCATGATAATGGGATTTTCAAAATCATCAACTGAGACCCACTAAAGATAACAAAAAACAACCATCTAGAATCTCAGAATTCATGGACTTGATTGGTATGACTTCCAACTCTAATGGTTGGGGACTATTCATCCATCAATTTCCAGTGGGCCACACAAACATTGGTCTTAAAAATTTCTAGTTTAATGTGGTGAGTCCTGCATGAGTTTTGGATCAAGCTGGCTCACTTTAAAATATTCTCTTTTTAGTTTTTAATTTTTTTTTTAATAAATTCATTTAAGAAATTTTATTTATTCAATATATTACTGCCACTCTTTTTTGATTGCCGGTTTCGATAGAATGAGTGTTTTACATGTAGCTTCATGGATTATCGGATCCACCCATGCCTGACTGTGGGGCCCACCCTAATATATGTACCTTACATCCAAAAAACTGAAGTAGATCCATATCTCAGGTGAATCAGACTGAAATGGTGGTGATTAAATACCCATCGTTAAAAACTTTCTTGGAGCCACTGGATTGCTTATTTACCATCCAACCTGTTGATAAGGTCGTTAAGAGACTATGCAAATATCAGCCGATGGTTTGCTTCTATCTTTTCCTTGGCGTGGCCCACCCGAGCCGTTAATCTGTCTCACTTCCACCGTATAATCGGACGCCGATTTACAGCTAAAAGTTACAGCGCTGGAAACTTAGGTGGGCCCAACGTGATGTTTGTGAGAAACCCACTCCGTCCATCCGTTTTTTGAGCTCATTTTAGCCTATGGGGCTAAAAATAACCCGGATCCAAGTATGCCGAAAATGTGAGGATTGAATATCCACAGTTGAAATATTCATGGGGCCACATAAGTTTAGAATCAGCCTAATATTTGTGTTTTCGGTTCATCCTAGTAGTAATGACGTTATGAACCGTATAGATGGAATGAAAATGTCACCGTCGACCCAGGGAGGTTTCAACGGTAGGAATTTCCCTACCTACCTTTTACTTTAGTGTGGCCCACTTGAGTCTTGCATACTGTTCATTTTTGGTCTCAAGTACTAAAATAATCTCGCAAAACGGATGGACGGATTAGATTTCTCACAAACATCATGGTGTGCCCCACTGGGTTCCTTCGAAAAGGCTTTCACTGGAAATCCGCATCCCCGCAATAGAAACATACAATTATACAATTGGTGAACTCCACGGAACTTGGGTGTTGTAAGCCATTTGTTAAAACGGACACCGCTTCAGTGGATCTTAGACAGTGGGGCCACTGTGGTGTATTTTCCTTACATCTATGCCGTCCATCCATTTTGATAACTCATTTTATGTTATGATGCCAAAAATGAAGAAGATCCAAATCTCAAGTGGACCTGATTCAAAACTCAGGTTTTAGGAGCAATTTTAATTGTTCCCACTGGCGTGGCCCATTCGTCTGTTTTATCACGCTGATCTTTTGCATGTACGGTTTTTAAAAAAGGGTTCCCACCATATGGGAGGAGTAGATTTACATGGTGTGCCCCACAGAACCTGAACGTCAGGTGTTGTAAAGGAACCTAGTCCCTGCCCCGAGGCTTGCCGAATGGACGGCCTACATCTCACACACGGGTGCCGCTCCCACACTGCGACACGCGAGTACGAATAGCATTTTGTAAACTAGGGTTATCATCATTTCCACGCAAAACAAGGAGACCATGGACACGCATTCAACCGACGTAGAGCCGTTCAGGCGCTCCGAAATTCCTGTGGCGCTCCAAATTCCACCACGAGTCATACACGCCTCACCACCCGTCGTACACGCACTCCTCTTCTCTCCGACGCGAGCTCGCTCGCGAACGAAGAAAAACCTAGAAGAAACACAACACACCCCCCACTCCTTTTACAAAACCACCCCTTTTTTCTTATCAAAACGCAAGAAAAAACCCCACTTGTATTGACACGATTCAAATCACATATAAGAATAGTACCTAATTCGCAAGAAGCTGGGCGTTCCTACCTTTCTTTCTTCGGCCTTCTTATATATTCTATTTCTGGTACCCTTTTTTTTTGGGTTTTGATAGAGTATTTGAAGGAGAGATGGTATGTTCAAGGCATACCGTTCCGTCATGGTTGAGTGCGGCATCGAGGGTCGATTTCGACGGTGGGGCTGCTGCTAATGTGTCCACGTCCGAATCCGTTTTCGCTGACGGTCTTGATACTTCCCCTCATCACCACCATTCCAACACTCTCTCCGACACCAACATGGGTTTCGCTGAACGTTCTTTTTCCGCCGCTGGGGCTGCTGTCCTGTCGGCGATCCTCGTTAATCCGCTAGACGTTGCGAAGGTAGTTTTTTCTTTTTCAATTTTGTTTCTGTTTTTATTGTGATCGTGGTATTTTTGGAGACACCCATTTGTTATTTTTCTTGATTTTTTTAATTATTATTATTGTAACTGTGGTGTTTGTGGAAAGACCCATTTGTTATTTTTCTCGAAATTTGTAAATTTCTTTCTATTTTATTGTCATTGTGATATTTGTGGAAAGACTCGTTTCTCTCTCTCTCTCTCTCTCTCTCTCTCTCTCTCTCGAAATTTTAGATTTTTCTCCATTTTTATTGTAGTTGTGGTAATTTTGGAAAGACGTATTTGTTATTTTTGTAGTTGTCTTATTTGTCGAAATACCCATTTGTTATTTTTCTCGAATTGTAATGGGTTTATTTTAGCTACCTGATTTTTTGAATTGTTAATGATTGATGTGAAATTCATTTTATTGGTTTTGTGATATGAGTTGTTTTCCCCCCTTCTTGATCCCAATATCTATATGCTTTGTGTGTCAACGTGGGAATTTAGGATTTTTTTTTTTCCTGGATTATGATCTTTTGATGTTTTTTTTATTTTTTTTATTTTAAATAATTCCCTACAGACGAGGTTGCAGGCGCAGGCTGCTGGAGTTCCTTATTCACCTCCGAATCATCAGATGAGCAGGTGCATGGCATCTCTCGGGCCAAGCACGGTATGATAGAATTTCTTCTCTTTCTTTTTTCTCCTGATGCGTTCACGAGTAGGTAATGGCCGACTATTGGTATTTCTTGTGGTCAGGACTCTTATTAAAATAACTGAAAGAGTTGTGTACGGTCGCGTAGGGCAGTTGGGACTGCTGATTGGCTGTCCCTCCAGGTGCATTAGATGTAGTTCAAAAGCCCTGATGATTGAACTCTCCTGGCCACCTGATCATTGGGTGTTTTTGCCTGTTGAATGTGGAAATATTGTGGATGTCTGGCCATTCTTTTGCTCGACTTTGAATATCAGCCAGTGATCTGACTGCTACCACAGTCAGTCCATTCATTATGATTTGTGGGTTATGGGCCATCTACGTGATGGGGCCACCAAATGGAAGGTCCTTATTACTGTGCATAAGTTTGAAGTTGTTTTATTGCGAACTCCATGAAGCCTGCATCATAGCAGCACCCTCCTTTCTAAAAGAGGGAAATGCATGTTTACATTAGGGTGCCAATGGGTTGGGTCACCTCAATGGATTGTTGGAACCAACCCAAAGTCTAAATAGGTTTCACTCTCAATTTGGACATATTGGAGAAGTTCTGTCTAAAATGCTCTGATCATTAAATGTGTCAGGTCCAGAACCTCTTGCAATCCGCCCACCCTGGCCTACCCAGACCTGACTTTTAAATGGTTCCTATTTGGACCAACTTAAAATGGACCGAATCCAGACCCTATCCAAGCCCAAACCCGAGCTGGAGCCGGTTAAGAGCCAAACATGCATTCTTTGTATATTTATTTTCCAGTATCTTATCCTTGGATAGATGATTTTTATGCATGTACCTCTACTGATTTACACATGTCTATCTGTGCCTATGTACTTGATGGTACATGTGTCAATATGCCATTCTGTGCAAGACCGAACTGGTCCATCAGGTGGGCCCTTCTATTTAGATGGTGTGTGTGAAAATCATGTTATACTTTCTATATTTGACCCATGAATTAAAGGGGCCAGGTCTGGATCCTCCTGCATCAAACCCAACTCATTTAATAAATGGGTTGCTTATTGTGATGGGACCTAACCTGGACCCAAACTAGATGAGTTAGGTTAGGGGCCAAATTATAGATCTAATCATTACATGGGTCTGATCCAGAACTCCCTTCAAGGCAAACCATTTGCAACCCTAGCTTCTATGCTTCAAATTGGTGTCTTTAGGGAATGCTAAGGAGGCTGTACATTGTTCTCGACTTGTTGGTACTGACAACAGAATATTGTGTTAGAAATCTTTGTCCTATGAGTTATCCAATATGTACCTGCATATAGCATTCTGTCTCTCGAATTTGCCAGAAGTGATGCAGTCTTGTAATTTTAGTTTTGTTGACACTGTAGCTATTACCAATCTTGTATTGATGCTTGTTAAGGGCATCTTGGGAAAATCACATAATTTCTTTTTTGTATGAATGCTTGTTAAGGGTGTGTCTGGAAGTTTCTGCATTTAGTGGTGGATGATCGCTAGTGGGTGAAAAAGGAGGGAAAATGTGAAACTGTCTAATGTGGTTCCCATTTGCCAAGCCACCTGATTGGACTGGTTATGCTTTCTGCTGAAAAAGCAGAACCACTTGGATAGGCACAAAATGTCACTATCACCATTTATTCAGAATCTTCATGATTGGGCATGCTTCTGCATTGATAATTTGCTCAATCAGAGTTGAAGTTCTGTGATTCATGATAAAGTGCTTACCTGGACTGGCTAATCTGTTGATGTCACGGCTCTTTTATTGAAAACTCAATCTGTTCTTGTTCTTTGATCCAAGGGGTTATTAATCCACTTTGGAATATGCTGTTCAGATCTTCTCAGATGCGAGATGTTCTCCATCATGCATCCGTGGTGGAATTCTTGGGACCGAACCCTTTTGTCCTCCTGATTGTTTTCAGTACAAGGGAACCATGGATGTGTTTTACAAAATCATTAGACAGGTAGGTGTATCTATTTAGTTAATGGGTTGATGTTACTAAGCAGATTAAACCTTCACCAATTGCTAGGAATCTAACAAAAGAGTTCTTACAGGAAGGAGTTGCTAGGTTGTGGAGGGGAACAAATGCAAGCTTAGCATTGGCTGTACCAACGGTGAGTTACTTTTCACAGTAGCATTGGCCAAGTATATCTCATTGGAGTACTTTCTATGATACATATCATGTTAATGTTTGTGAAAGTTCGCTGAAGGGCCACTGTGATGTGTTTATGACATCTGACTGATCCATCAGATGTGCCCTATCTCATTTGGAATGGGCTCAAAACAAATGTGGGCCACACGACAAGAAAAAGTTTGGGGGGGATGCCCACCATTGGTGGAAAAGGTGCCCACTGTAATGTGTATATGCCATACAATCCATGGCATATACACAACACGGTGGGCCCTGTATGCATTCAGGGGTGAGTGTTCCACCTTTACTGTTTCCTGTCGTATGGCCCACCAGAGTCATGGATGGTGTTATTTTTGGTCCCATGGGCAAATGAGGGAGGATGCTTCTGATGGTCAGACTGGATGCCATGTATACATCACCACGGGGCCCACACAAAATGTTTTCACTGAACTTTCAATGAAAACATTACCATCGAATCATTTCCCTGTGTGTGTGTGTGTGTGTGAAATGTATCCTGATCACATAGTGCCAACAATACTGCAATTTACGGTAGTGCTGACCTCTGCATAGTGCCCATCTTTATGCATGCATGACATCCATCCTGTCCATCAGGTGTGCTGCCTCAAGTTCCACCTGAAGCCCAAAAATCACCCTGATTAGATGCTTAGGTAGGTCACACTGGAGGGAACAATGAGAATCATGCCTAAAACGGCTAAATTCACTTGACTGTGGCCGACCTGTTTTTGGTGTCCCTTCATTCTTGTGGTGTGCGTCCAATGAAAGGAGTTGCCCTGCAAAATAGTCTAGAAGGTTTCATTGGTTGGGTGTCCTCTCGCATTGTGTGTGTGCACGTACGCGTGTGTGAAGCATGGAGCATATTTGTTGTGTGCGTCATCATTCATGACTAGTCACAAAAATACAAAACCAGATGCTTCATGCACGTGAAGAATGAAGCATGTTTGTTGCATGGCTGTCACATGGTTGTCACTAGTCACTAGTCGCTAGTCACCAAAATACGAAAATATACAAATTGTATCAAACTTTTTTTTTTTTTTTTTTTCCTTCTATTCCAGATGAACTGATAACCTCTCTCCTAGGTATGAACAAGAACCAACAACTGTTTTCCTAGTGCCAATAAATCTTGTTTGAGTGGACTTGTTTCAATGTCCGTTGGATGATTGGATGCTTTACGCAGCATCTGGATGTAAGCCCCAAAAAAGTGGCCCGTGTGGGGCTTCCAAATCCAAACCAAGACAGTGCATGTGTTTGGATTTTGGACAGCATGTAAAACGGAATCTGCATTAGGCAGGCTTCCATGCCAATGTGGTGCAGTTTGCATTTGGTCAACATGTAAAACAGAATCCATGTTACGCAGACATCCAGGCTGAGACATGCAATATGCATTTGGATGGTGCGTAAAATGGAATCCGTCAGGTGAGTCATTATGATTCAAATTGCACTTGGACAAGACAAACCGAAATCTGCATTAGGCGGGGTTCCTGGCCAATATGATGCAATTTGCACTTGGACAACACACAAACAGAATCTAGATGAGGTTTTTTCACTGAATCATGAAAGAGAGATTCTGGGGGATGGTCATGCTCTTCTCACATGCATTTGACACTAATTGAATAATCTGGACCTTAGGAACCAAGAATTCTTGAACATACCCTATCTTCGAAGCCAGTGTGGTTCAATTTGGACAGCAGGTGAAATAGAATCCTTGATAGAGGGCTTCAAAGCCAGTAAGATGCAATTTCCATTTGGATAGTACATAAAATTGAATCCACGTTAGACAGGCTTCTAAGCCAATATTGTACAATTTGTATTCGACAGTATGATGTAAAACAGAATACGTATTAGGTGGGTCCCAAGCCAATATGATGCTGTTTGGACTCAAACAGCACACAAAACAGAACCTGCCTGAGGCAGGCCTTTATTATCTTGTGTCTGTTGCCCTGAATCGTATGCAAGATATTATGGCTCTTGACCATGTCTCACCTGCATTTGGCACTTCACGTGGACCTTGTGAACAAGAATTCATGAACATGCCCCATGCAGTGTTCGAAATATCGGTATCGCACAATGTATCGCACCCTTGGGATACAGATACGTATCGGTTATCGCATGGGATATATCGTTTGTATCGCATAGTTTATTGCACGTTTTGGGAAACATGGGGAAACATTGGGAAAATGGTTAAATTTTTTAATGAAACTTTGGGGATTGTTAAAAAAGACCTCCTTATACACTTTTAAATCATAAAATCTCGAAAAAGAATGACACATAATAGGTTTCCTTTGTAGAGGGTCCTAAGCTCTGCGCTGTCCGATTGAACTAAGACAACTATATCCTGTATCACCCCACCTATCTGTTTTTCTATATCATTTTAGGACATTATACACAAAATTAAGCAAATCCAATAATCAGGTAGACCATATCATAGGAAACAATGGTGATTGACCATTAGTGGGCCACTTGAACTTTGGATATGCTTCACTTTTTGGGCTAAAATCATAAAATTATATGGTAAAGTGGATGGACGGAGCAGATAAAAGACATGAATTATAGTGGCCCCACAGAGTTTACTCACTACATAGTTCCCACCCCATACGCACGTGGATTTCCTGCGAAAGCCTTTCGCAGGGAGTTCCTGTGCTAGGAACCCAGATTGGGCCCACTGTGATGTTTGTGAGAAATCCTCCCCTTCCATCAGTTTTGTGAGTTCATTTAAGGACAATATGCCAAAAATGAACCGTATATAAAGCTCGAGTGGGCCGTGCTAAAGGAAAATATGGTTAGGGAAGTTCCTACCGTTGAAACCTACCTGAGTTCGACAGTGATGTTTACATGCCATCCATACCGTTAATAACTTCATTCCTATGGGGATGAACTGACATCACAAATATTAGCATGATTCAAAACTTTCATGGCCCATGAATATTTCAACTGTGGACATTCAATTATCATGTTTTCGGCCCACTTGAGCCTTGGAAATGGTTCATTCATTTTTGGCATCGTGTCCTAAAATAAACTCACAAAACGGATGAACGGATAGGATTTCTCACAAACATCACAATGGCCCCACCTTAGTTCCCAGCGCAATTATCATGTTTTCGGCCCACTTGAGCCTTGGAAATGGTTCATTCATTTTTGGCATCGTGTCCTAAAATAAACTCACAAAACGGATGAACGGATAGGATTTCTCACAAACATCACAATGGCCCCACCTTAGTTCCCAGCGCAGGAACTTAATGCGAAGGAAGCGGATTGTGTACTGAGTTACTCAGTACGATAAGCGTACTGGGTAAACTTTGTGAGCCCCAGTGTCATTCATGCAATGTATCCACTCCGTCTATCTCTTTTAACACATAATTTTAGGGCTTTATCCCAAAATTGGAGAATATCCAAACCTCAAATGGACCATACCACTGGAAAATGTGTGAATTAAACATCTACTGTTGAAAAATTCTTGGGGACAACAGAGGTTTTAGATCAAGCTGATATTTGTGTTTTCCCTTCATCCATGTCTTTCTGATCTTATAAATAGGTTGGATGACAAATAAACATCAATGGGGGCCTTAGAAAAGTTTCAACCGTTGAAATCAATATTTCCACTTTTTCCAGTGGTATGGCCCACTTGAGCTTTGTATGTGCATCAATTTTGGGTTGAACCCATAAAATGATCTGGAAAAACGAATGGACGGTGTGGATAAACCACATGCATTCACGGTGGGCCCAATCCGATTTCAATGCGAAAGTCTTTCGCAGGGAATTCGCGTCCGTCGCAGGCACTCATCCTGTTCAAAGTTAAATGGGCCCCACAGAAATGTATTTATTATATCTATACCGTTCATGCATCTGGAGAGGTCATTTTAGATTAAATGAGTAATATCCAAAGCTCAAGTGGACCACACCACAAATAGTTGTGGGGACTGATCCTCACCGTTAAAACATTTGTAGGGCCCACCATAACGCCCACCGTAATGTTTATTTTTCATCCAATCCATTCATTAAGTCACACAAATCTGGATGAGGAGGAAAAACAAATATCATATCGATCCAAAACTTTTGTGAACCCAAAAGGGTTTCAATGGTAGACCTTTAATCTTCCACTACTTTTTTCAGTGTGGTCCACTTGATCTTTGGATCCGTCTTATTTTTTGGCTCAAGCCTTACGACGAGCTCACCAAATGGATGAACGGTTTGGATATAATGCATACCTCGTGATGGGACCCACAGAACTCGGTGACGACGTCAACACACCAGTCGGTGGTGTGCGGTACGCCACCCTATTCCAAAAAAAGGGCCGGACGCCCTTTTTTTTAGAAGCAGAGAGGGTTCCGGCCCTAAAATCTCTCAAATCTTCGGATTCCGACCCTAAAATCTCTCAAATCTTCGGATTCCGGCGAAGATTCTCCAGATTTCGACGAGGATTTCCCCCGATGTCGCCCAAATACTCGGATTTCTTCGGATTTTGACGATTTCTCTCCCAAATCGAAGATTTTGCTTGCACTAACCTACGAAAGAAGCTTCAATTGGAATGACCCACCAAATGGAAGCTTTCGATGATGACGATCTCTTGTACAGGTACCGAAATCCAGTTTCTTGTTTTTTTTTTCGATTTTTTCGGATAATGATAGTTGAGATTTTTTTTTTTTTTGATTTTTCGAGAAATCGCGCGATATCGTCGAAATATCGTGCGATATCGACGATATATCGGCGGACATCTGAATTTGAGATTTTTTAGTATCTTCTGGGGGTTATCGGGGGTGTATTGTCTCGCATGGGTGCGATAACGATAATATCGGCCGATATATCGGCCGATAGTATCGATATTTCGAACACTGGCCCCATGTTCTTTCCATGGCTGCTGAAAAGTATTCATGCTCGAGTCTCCCACTCGTTAGATGAGCTTTGCAGACAGTGTAGTGTATGTGAGTGATCCAGGGTTCAATCCCTGGTACTGTTACCTTTCAAAAAAAAAAAAAAATCATGCACAAAACCCTTGCCTGACTCATGCCCATGCATTGCAGGTCGCATAAGTTTCTTGGAATTTTACTTATATTATGCTTTCTATTTATGCATTTCTGTTAATCTAGATACAAATTTCTTTAACTTATTCTTTCAAGAACTAATATTTGTATAGTAATATATGGATCAATATAGTATTAACTGTTAAAGCATGCTATATCTTTCAAAAAAAAAAACACTGTTAAAGCATGCTAGTGGGGGGGGTTTTCAAAGTCCCTTGTGTATGACACCTTGTTTCCGTGGCCAAGTTACATGACTTTAGCTGACATATGTTTCACAAAAATTCAGTGTATAGCCTTGATGTTCAGCTGTTTTGTGGACTGCATTTTTCTGATGTATTACTTGTCTAAATTGTCAATCAGGTGGGAATTTACTTGCCTTGTTATGACATTTTCCGCAACCGGATAGAAGAATTTACTGCCCAAAATGCTCCTACCTTGACACCATATGCCCCCCTAGTTGCCGGCTCACTTGCACGATCACTAGCTTGCATCACCTGTTCTCCTATTGAATTGGCAAGAACGCGCATGCAGGTATGCAACTTTTCATGTTGGCATCTTTACCAATTAAAAACATGTATGCAATGGCCAATACTACTGTTGCAGCTTCAATTTTTTTGATATGCATGTGATGTACTCATGTGATTACATACATATAGATATAACTTGCCTAATATGTGTTATATCCACACCGTCCATTCATTTTGCAATATCATTTTAGGGCATGACCCCCAAATATTAGCTTCATCCAAAACACTTCTTTGGGCTGTGTAAAGTTTCTAATGGCAGACATTAATCCCAACTGCTTTCTGTGGTGTGGTTAATTTCTGTTTTGGATGTGCCTCATTTTTTGTCTCTTTCCATAAAATGATCTTGCAAGATGAATGGACAGTGTGGATATAATACATACATTATGGTGGGGCCCACAAAACCATGCCACCTCAACGCACCTTTGCCCGTCCAAGTTGGTGGTAAATACAACAGATTACTGTGATTTGACAGCTTGGTTTATTCAATTGGCTACAAGAAATAATGATGTGAGTTTTACATCACATTGCGGTGGAATCCGGCCATCCAAACACACCCTAAGAGGGAACATCACAGATGTCGCGGGAAGTATTGGGAATTATCGCAGATATTTGCAATATATTGGCATGTAACCACGATATTATCATCCGTATATTGGATTTTTTGCATTCCATGACAGCACCATATTGCTTACCAGCGATTCTGAAAACATCAACCAATGTCACCTGTGCAATAGAATACTTGTTAAACCATCAGTTAGCAGGAATTTCAGTTCTAATCTTGTCCAAAATTTCCTATATTACAGAAAAGATGTTGAGGGATGCGCCCCCTTTCCTGTACTCCACCCAAATTCGTTGAGGGCGTTTTTTCAGTATCTCAGCTCCACAAATCCCATGAGTCTGACCTAAAATGGTGAAATTTTAGGAAAGGTAGTTTGAAAATGTAGGTTCTTTCTACTAAAGGCGAAAGAAACATTTGTTTTGGGAAACTCTGCCAAGATGATGATGAGAAACAACTCTTCGGAAGCTGCCTCATTGAACTGAGTATGATGCAGGGATTTCACATGCATATGAAATATCCCACTTTAGTGATCTTCACATGATTTATATTTCGTCCAAATCCTTTTCTCTCATGATCTTGTTTAAAATATCTATAGGTACGATGCCAACACTTAGCTAAATCAATGTCAATCCAGTCTTTTAAATACGGGTTTTGGTTCCATATCCATTCTTTAGTAGTCAATATTTCAACTTTCATCTCTTCTAAGAGAAATGCTCTAGTGCTCTCAGTAGTTATATTGCTCCTAGTTGCTTCTATCACTTGGTCCAATCGATCAATATGAACTGTCTATTAATTCCAGAAAACGTTTTATGGGCTACTTTTCCAGAAATCGCACTGATCCCATGATCCAATCCATCCCTGATTTGTCCTCATTCTTGTAACCATCCTTTTTTCCAAGCCATGCATGGGATGGTTAGGATTTCCTGATAAAAGTGAATATTCAGAATCATAAGCAATTTATGATGGGATCCAACAAATAGATTTATTAAGTTGTTGATTGGACCTATTTTTGTGCAAATGATCTGGACCATTTAAATCACAGGCTAATGATTAGATAGTTGCAATTGTCAGATTTGTGTACTATTTATGTGGTAGCCTATAGTATCTGTGTTGGACCTAACGTACAGTCTAGATCAAGTGATTGGATTAAGGTATTCAATAATGGTAATGGTCCCTGTAACGGCCACTGCCATTACTGTCACAACACGGGCCGTGACAGCTGTTACGGCCCTTTTTCCCCCTTAAAAACCCCGTTATAGGCCATTTTTCTGTAACACGTAATGGTTCCCACTGTTGCCATTACGTAGTGGCCGTTATGGCCAATATATAACTGTTTTTTAATACCTTGGATTGAATTGTGCAATTGTCCCAATGCAACTAGGAGCGCTATAACTTGGTGCTTTGAGAGCTCTAGAGCATCTCTCCTCTTCTAATATAGGTGTTAAAACTGTATAGAGACATCATAGAACTGTCGTAAACCGCTGGCTTCTCTCTGGGGTGCTTTCTTAGATATGTATGTGATTAAATAGTAATATTTGCTTGCTGAATCAGTTACTAGTTGTAGCAGAGATAGTTATATTTTTTATTTTGTTGCATATCTTGTTGAGAACAGGCATATAAAGAGTTCCAAATTGGAGCGAAGCCTCCGGGAATGTGGAAAACTTTAGTTGGGGCCCTCTCATCTGTCGGGAGTACAAGTAACCTTCAGAGCTGTATGTTCTTTTATACTCTGATTTAGCAGTTGTATTGAGCTTCTCCCCTTTTTTTGCTCAATGTTTGGTTCAGTATCAGAAGATTATTTTCTATTTACAAAGTAGAGAAAAATTGCATAAACTCTTTTCAATCTTGTTCTTTTATATTGCACATGCTCACACTCAGATCCACATGAAGAACATACATGCCTACATGAAATGCAGCATATGTTTGGCATACGTGCTTCCTAATCCCAGACCCAAATGCCTGAGCCAATGGATCAAATTCAAGTAGCCTGAGCCCATGTATCAAATTCAAGTAGCATCCCCTACCCAATTGACCCCATATTTATGATTTTTTCCATTTCCTTATCAACTTAAGTTGAACTCTAATCTATCTGTGTACTTTGATTGCATGTGAAAAGCACACAAACAAACTGACACACATGAATTTTATTCACATGTAGTTGACTCTACCCTAGCTAACGGTAGGGTCTATCTGAGTTGAACACGGTGTATTGTGCATCAGACATATAACCCATCCACCAGTTGTGTCTCCCAATATCAGGCCCATAGACCAAATTTCAGCCGGATGCTCAACTCAGGCAGACCTTACCAGAGGGCACAATGGAAATGGGATGCCCACCATAAGTTTGTGGGGTCTGCCATGCTCTGTATATGAATCCAACCCATTTATCAAGTGATTGCAAAAGCACTTATATCGCATATGCCATTTTGGACCAGCGGACCATATATGCTATGGTGGGATATGCTGTTATTATGCCATTGGGGCTTATGCAGTTGCACAGAGAAGTATGCCACCGTATAAGCAATAGTCATGCAGTTATGCCATCGTGTACACAATATGTGATGGCATAACCTCCCCACTGTTAGATTTCCGACTGTTGGGACTTATTTTTGCTTCATTTTCTCTCACTTTTTCCCTATAGATAGGCACTCCCACCACCTAATATTACAACTCTATTACTCTCTCTCTAACACTCATCGCTCAGTCTCTCTAGTCTCTTAACTCTCCAACTCTCTTTCACACTCTATTACTCTCATTCTCTCTTAAAATGACATCAAAAAAATTTATCCGTTGTTGTTTTTTTTTTTTTGTTTTTTTTCATATTTTTTAGTATATGCATTCGTTTGATTAGTTGTTAGTTGACTTGATACAGTCTAATAGTCTAATACAACTATAAAAAAACAATTCCCTATGCTTGCAGTCTTTATACGTAATTCGTCATATATATATTTTTTTCATTTTTCCTTGAATTGGGCTTTGCCATCGCAAAAGTGCACAGCCCCCTTGAGTCGTACAAGATCACTTATGCCATTTGACAACATTGGTCGGGATTTTTTTTTTTTTTTTTGGGGGGGGGGGGGGCATCCGATTTTCATGATGGGGCACATCTCTGATGCATCTTTTGGATGACGGATGCATATCACAGTGGGTCCCACATGCAGTCAACTACATGGTCTAGTTGTGAGGAGTTTCCTGTTTCATTTACATGTTATGATTGAGCTCCTCTTGCAATCAAACAGTTAAGGGCTTTCGCATCCTATGGACGGGCGTCGGAGCACAACTCGCCCGTGATGTTCCTTTCTCCGCAATTTGCTGGTCAACCCTTGAACCAGTAAGATTCACATGGTTATTAATATATTTTTATAAGATTGCAATTTCTTATTTGGCTTTTTAAAAAAAAAAAAAAAAAAAGTTTGAATCTGCTCTAACTATACAGATTAGGAGAAGATTACTTGGGCTGGTTGGTGAAGAGGCCAATGCAGCAAGTGTTCTAGGGGCAAACTTCTCAGCTGGTTTTGTCGCAGGGAGCCTTGCTGCTGCAGCTACATGTCCTCTAGACGTTGTCAAGACTCGAAGACAAATTGAGGTTGGTTCCTGAATTCAAACATGTTAATCTAACTTCATGCTGTCGCCTTTATTACGGGTGCATCTGGATGTACCTGAAATCACATAGTTCTGTGAATGCTTTTGGCAGAATGGTCGGTCAGCCAACCGGCTAAGCATTGCAGGCAGTGCAGAAACTGGAAAATGCATCATGTAGTCGATCCCCCACCCCCCGACCAAAAATAAAATAAAATAAGAAAAAAAGAAAAAGAAGTGATTGATGGCATTTCATTTCAGGCCCTATTTGTAGGGACATCGAAACATGCTCCAATGGTTACTGGTTATGACATTATATAGTAATCTGGGTTTTAGTTAGAAACTGAAAATGGAAAGTATTAGAAGATTTACGAACGAGCATGTGAAATCTTTAACATAGAGTGAGGTTTTCCTTGTAGTTTACTTTCTGAGATATGTTTCAGACTATATGCAAAATTGTTTGCATGAAATGGTATATGCATGTTCAGCCCTTGGCTCCATTTATTAATTGGAGTTGTCCATGTTTTCCAGAAGGATCCAACAAGGGCAATGAGGATGACAACGAGGCAAACACTAATCGAAGTCTGGAGGTATGTTCCCCTTTGTCATGCAGTTTCCCCTTTTAGTCGTTGCAATATTTCCCAAAAAATCATGCTGGAGCAAACTGATTTTGAACAACATGGAAAAGGATTCACATGCACTCATACCCTTCTGTAGAGTAATGAACTTGAAGGCCCCAGTTCTCTACAATGACAATTACGTGCAACTAGCTGCTTCTGGGCCCACCGTGCTGTCTATGACATCCAACCTGTCCAGAAGGGTCTCCCTACCATGAAATTGGAGCGCCCTGAAAGTCAGGTCGATGTAATCATGTGAGCCACACATAAAACAATGGGCAACTACTCAGAAACCTCCAAATTCACATGGTGGCTGACCTGATGAATGGCCAGCCTGATTTATGTGCGAGCCCCTTTTGTTGCAGTAGGTGCCATTGATTCCTTCATCATTCAATAATCGTTCACATACTGAAGCCACACATAATTTATCGAAACAAACTAAAAGGGGATATGAATCTTGCAACAGGGATGGAAGGATGAAGGGACTTTTTACAGGCATTGGCCCCCGGGTTGCACGCGCTGGCCCTTCGGTTGGCATCGTGGTTTCCTTTTATGAGGTGGTTAAGTACGCTCTACATCAAAGACGCTCAAACTCGTGAGGGGAGGGGAGAGAGTACACCATTGTTCCAACCTGTCATTTTGAACTGCATGCATTGTGGTGCGTCGTTTTGAGCCGCATGTGGTGCCAAGTTAGATGACGCAGCTGTTTCTTTTTTCTGAGGTCTTGCACAAAGATGCATCCCTGAATTTTGGCCCTAAAATGGGCAAACTGCTGGGACTGCAGGGATCTCAATTCCCCCCATTTTTTTCCTTCCTTTTGTTCACATGGCATTTGATTTTCAAAGTATAAATTGGCAGAGGATTTTCAAAGGTACAGTCGTTGGAAGAAGAGAAGATTTTCTTTTATGTTTCTAAGCCCTGTTATTTTTTCATTTTCTAAGTGGGTTTTGTGGGGAATATGATTTTTCCTTCAGAGCTGTAATGTAAGGCTTTTGTACTCAAGTTCAAATTCATTAAACTTTTAAAATCCCCAGTGGATCCACATCTTTTTCATCACCGATGTGTGCATATGAATTAGCAGCAGTAATTGTTGAATTGTTATAGTATCAGATTGAAATTTGTCTCGGGACGGACTGCCAAAAAACAGGATATAGAGAATTTCCTCCAGTTACACCTGTCCTGTAATCCAATGTAATCCAAACCGTCAACACTATGGCTATGGAGGGGGAAAAAAGGTGGTCCCAGATTGGGAAAAGTCTTAAATTGGTGGCCAATAGAAAGAAATACAGGGATTTTGTTGGGACTTGAACTGAAGGCCTGAGTGTAATGCGGATACTCTCAGGTTGCGGATTTTATAATTAACATTGTATTTGTGCCTTTTATTGGCGGGATTTTAGCTGCATATTCCAAGTTGAGGTTTTGAAACGCTGTGTTCTGATTGCCACCCACCATTCATGGATGATGGATGGTGCGAGAATAATCATCACATGGACTCTTGGTGAACAGAACAATCTTCTCAACAGCTGCCAGGCCATGCCCAAGAGGCCAGAAACTCTTGTCTCTTTTCTTTGGGCAAGAACTTTGTTTAACGTCCATGGGTGTCAGAACTTTGTATATAGAGAAAAGCCTCAATGCACTAAAGAGCGCCAAAAAAATAAAATAAGAAGCAAAGATGTGCCAGACGGTTCATAATCTTTTAGCTCTAATTGCTGATGATTTTATTATTATTATTATTATTATTATTTAATCTCAAGGAGCTAGCTAGGCGCAGACTTTTGCCTTAGTACGCATCTCCCCCCCAATTAGAGGACTTGGGATTTTGAAGAGCTTCGAGCTTCCACAAGTGCTGCCATGCCATGCCCATATGCCGAAAAGGACAGAAATTCTTTCCTTTTATCTATTCTTTGGGCAAGAACCTTTTTTTTTTTTTTTTTTTTTTTTTTTTTTTTTTTTTTGTTTTTAATACCATCCATTGTGGCAGAAAGCCCACGCACGGGCAGTAAATGCGGAAAAGCATCTCAAGGATGAGAAGGGCTACAGCCTTTTATATCGGATTGCGTATACTTTTATCTTACTGAATAAACTCTGTTGGGCCCACTGTGAATGTATGTGGTTTATCCATAACGTTCATCCGTTTTCCCAGTTCATTTTAGGCGTTGATCCCAAAATTGAAGCATATCAAAAGCTCAAGTGGACCACACCACAGGAAACAGCGGGAATAATAATTTCCACCGTTGAAACCTTCCTAGGGCCCACAGTGATGTTTATTTGCCATCCAATCTGTTCATAAGATCACATAGACATGGATGAAGGGAAAACACAAATATCAGCTTGATCCAGAACTTGTGGCCCCCAAGAATTTTTCAATGGCAGATTTCAATTCACACTGTTTCCTGTGGTGTGGTCCACTTGAGCTTTGGATATGCTTCATTGTTGGGATCACGACCTAAAATTATCTGATAAAATGTATGGACTGGGTGGATAAAATGCATAAATCATGGTGGGCCCCACAGTTTACTCAGTACGCAGTCCACTTTGGATCTCTTGGCTCTAATAACCTATGATTTATTAATTTTTTAATATCAAGACTAGGCATAGACTTTTTGTTAGGGCCGTTGCACAACCTTAGGATCTAGCCTCCCAAAAATATCAGAATTATGGGATAATAAAGCAATGAAATAAATCAAAGCGCAGCCTTAGGATCTAGCCTCCCATAAATATCAGAATTATGGGATAATAAAGCAATGAAATAAATCAAAGCACAAACCACACGACAAAAGAGATTTTTACGTGAAAAACCCTCAAAGAGGTAAAAACCACGGGACCTCATCTAGAACAATAATTTACTATGAAGTAGAACGTTACAACCGATCACAAGCACACACCGCTTGGATCAAACCTTCTTCACTCACGCAGGAATGGATGAACAATAAGAGAATAATGGAAAAATGGAGAGATCTCACCGATTATAAGGACGTAGAAGCGTTGATACGTCGACTGCGAAGTAAATCACCTCTACGAGTAAAATCTCCCTTCCACAAGCTTCTCTTTCTCTCTTTTCTCTCTCTTCTCTCTCACACACACACACACAACCTTAAACACTTTGATAGCAACCCTTTAACAAACTCTCAGTAAAGTCTTTAAAAACTCTCTTGCATTCCCTAGAACAGCCTTAGGGACCCATATTTATAGTTTAGGAAACTCTTTTCCGCACCTCTGTGAAAATCACTTCAAATTTACGTAGTTCGCACAAAATCCGGACATAAATTTGCGTAACCTCGACCGGTCGAGCAGCACGGAAGAATTAACACAATTGATCATTAGACTTTGAGTCGAGCCAGGCCTCGACTGGTCGAGTACCACCCTCGACCGGTCGAGCCATAAGGAGGAAATCCCATCACTTTTACCTCAGCGGGCATCCCCCCCATGTAGAGAGAGAACTAGGGATTCTGAAGAGCTTGCAACTTCCTGCTTCATGGATGAGAATCATGAGATACACGTGAATGTCCCATTAATACAAATGCTACCGTCTCGGATGTTTTGTATTAATGCTACCGTCTCGGATGTTTTCTTTGGATTGTGAGATACGTTATCGCATGCAGGCAATGCCTTCGTCAGTCATTATTGCTCTTGATGAAAAGTTTTTTTTTTTTTTTCTTTCTTCCCTGGGGCCCACTTGCGCAGTTCGCCCATGAATGAAACTGTCTATTTTGTGGACTCTATGCAATGCGGACCCCACCGTGATAAACTTACATTGAAGCAGAAAAAGAAAATTTTTCAATGGCTAGCAACTCGGAAAAGTTCCAAGGTCAGGTAGCAATCATTCTTGTAGGCTCTCGTTCATCTCTCAAGCTGGATGTTTCGACGATAACATATAGTAGCAACGTGAACATGGATGGTTTAAATCATTGGACCCGCTCAGCATGTGGGCTCCAATGGGTGGTGACACGCTGGGTTATGAGTTTATAGAGTCAAAATAAACTCTTATGACTGAAGTTCCAACTATCTGATATATAAACTCCGACAGATGGAAAAGTCTTTGATGAAGTGTGTTGTGGGGCTCTTGTGGAAGGGGATGGAATACATGTTAGAGATCAGGTCATTCATCTGGTCAGGTGCACTGATAGTTGGAACATCCCATATTAAAAGATCATAGGATGCTCATTAAGTCAGCCACATGTGTGTTGAATTTGGATAGTTGGGCTTTGACCTATATGATTAGTGGATCAACATTATTTTTTATCCAAAAACATGGCATTTTTGTCCACCATTCCTGCCTTTTCTTTTCCTCACCATGAATATTATTGTCCAGGAAGATCAAGCCAATGCAATCATCACCCTATGAAAATAGCTAATAGTTTAAATCCAACGGGCCAACAATCTGGTTCCACATATACTTGTATGGTCCAACTACAGAGTGGACAGGCTTGATTTTTCCACCAGGGCATCTTCATGGTGGGATGAAGATTCACAGGATTATATCTCCTACACCCATCATCGTGGCATGTGAAAAAGAGTAAATCAGGCCATCTCCGCAAACCCAAAAAGATCAAGCAGGATTTTCCAATCCAATAGAGTTTTTGGGCTTTCTTCACGAGTCTTGTGAAGAAAATATAAGGACAATGACTTCATGATTTGTCAAACCATTTCATGCACAAAAACCTTAGAAAATAAGAATAATGAATCCACAAATTATGACCGTAAGCAAAGGGTAACACGGTCTTTGCAAACAAGTGGAATCATAAGGAGATGGATTGTCCTTACATGGGTCCATGCAGGAAATACAGTGTTCCATGCAAACAAATCAAAATCAGCAAACAACACAAGAAATGGAAATAAAAAGAATGCCCCAAATCAAATTTCATCAAACAAACAGACGTATCCTCGACAATAACCAAATTGATAAAATGGAAAAATCAGTGAATAATGGTTATACAAGTAACGCCTCTCCTTTTCTTCTCTACTAGGGCACCATATCAATCATCAATCATCAGAAGAGATTGAAAGAAGAGGCATCATCCACGCAGTGTATGAGGTACGTGAGAACCAAAGCTAAAAGCATCAGCAAATAAGCAATCCCTTGGTCGATTGAGGTACCTAAACAACCAACCAAAAAAAAAAAAAAAAAAAACAACAAACAAAACATCAGCCTCAATATCATTCGTGCAAAATAAACAACAGGGGAAAGTAAAGCAAATCTATTATCACAATGAAGCTAGAAAACCAGGAACACTGAAGCATTTGTAAACCATGAGAAAGAAATTTCCAACAGAAGATCATTTTCTAGATTCTTTCTAGAAAAAACAAAAAGATTTCATAACAAAATGAATGTAAATCAAATGAATAATAACCCTCGTTAATGTGCAAGAAGAACAGATTCTCACCACTTACACATGAAAAGAAAAGACAACTCAATAGGAAAGTTTCAGCCGAGCAATTAAAACAAATGGCAATGGAAAGAACCTGAAATAAATTACTTAGCGGGATTGGGTTAGGCCAGGAAATTACAGATTCGTTTAAAAGTGGTTTGATCGAGTACATAACAAACACTACTTAGCTGACACCACCATGACCGTAGCGCCCATCTCGATGTATTTACATATGTTTTGCCAGCTTATTTTAGGGCATGGTGGCATGGTACCAAAAATAAAGCAACTACAAAATTCAGGTGGGCCACACCACAGGAAACAATGGTTGTTGAACGCCCACCGTTCAAACCTTGCCAGGGTCCACGTGGCTAGATCAATCAAGTTTCGCCACATCAGGGCCCCACCGAACTAGGTGTTTCCCCAGCCATTCTGGTTCGCCTATTTCTTGGTCAGATCAAGGCAGTCACCCATCAAATGGCAGTTTTCAACGGGGAGACGGACATCACCGTAATGACTGTCGTTTTAATGGCAGTTATAAGTTTTTCTAGTGCCACGCAGGAGATGAGAAATCAGATCTGACGAGATCGTCGAGAAACATCAAAATCAAGATGAGTAAACGAAATCATGAGAAGAAAACGAGAGAATGTAGAAGGCAGAAACATAAATTAAGAAAAGAAAAAGAAAATAAGAAATAGGAGAGGCAGACCGTCGCTGGCAGGAGCCGGAGCAGGTGCAAGGCCCTGAGCTTGAACAGCAGGCAAGACGATGCCAAAAATAAGAGCGACGACAATCGGAAGCGCGAAAGAAACCCTAGAAATCGCCATTTCCCGACTCTCTCTGATACTCTCTTTCCTGAAAAGAAAAATGAAGATCTCTTCCGTGGCTCGACAAAGAGCCAAAGCAAGAAGATCTTGAAACGCTAGGAGAGGAGAGAGAGTCGGATGAGATTTCGTTTGAGTTTCTTTCCAGATCGGTCTCAATATGTCAGATGAAAATCCTTATTTATAGGCGATTCTCCAGAGCGGAACTCTTGTATAGGCACGCCCGCCCGCATGCCTCGGCATCGCACCCATGTGACCGTCCGTTTATTCTCTCTCTCTCTCTCTCGACAGTCTGGCCTCTCAGTTGTCGCCAACTGGCCTCACCATCATCACTACACGTGGCGTTTTGTTAGAAGAGTGAACTCCACTTTCCTGCAACCCAAAGCTCCGTGGGGCCCACCGCCATCCATGCGTGAAATCAACTCTGTCCATCAGTTTCGCAAGGTCATCATAGGATAAGACTCCAAAAACGAGGCATGTGGAAGATCCAAGTGTACCACAGAATAGGAAACATGGGGATGGAAATGCCAACCGTTGAAAACTTTCTAGGGCCCACCATATGTTTATATTCTATCCAACGCCTGAATAAGGTGACTCCCACCGGGATGAAACAGAAACACAAATATCAACCACATCCAAGACTTTCTTTCGGACCAAGTTTTAAATGGTGGGCGTATTTAATTCCTAATTTTTCTCATGGTGTGGTCCATTTGGTCTTGAATCTGCCTAATTTTAGGTATTTAATACTAAAATGAGCTTGCGATTTTACATGAACATCACAGTGGGCCCCACAGAGCTTGTATCCAAGAAACTCTTGTAGAGTAAGATGGAATGATACGCAGTCACTTCGAAATTACAAGGAATTGCATATTTGGTATTCAAGTAATTAAAATTAAACGGTACAAATTATGATTGCTATTTTAGATATATCATTGACCAAATATTACGCTTATTAAATATTCGGACTCTCGGATTGGTGAACATCTATTCAAGGGTTAAAAATGAAAAATATCAAATAGCCTTGTTTCAACAAACAAGCGTCCACAAAACAAAGGTTAGTATTGTTCAACCAATCTGATATTTATCATGTATTTACCAGCATTTATTTATACAATAAATCGTTGGTTATTTGAGTAAACATGACATGTGTGTGCTTTCTGATCAACCATCATGCACAAGTTTTTGACTTCAGACAGGTCAGGCCCATTTTCCGGTAATCCGTATAGTTGGTATGTTGAGTCCTGCCATGGATGGACAATGACCTCTAAATCTTTCAGATTGAGACATTTTAGAAACTGATATTATGACCATTGATGTGGACCGTCGTTGCAATTCTCTTCTTAACCGTCGATCCATGGCTTGGTATCGAGCAGATTTATGAGATGCAATCCACGAAGGATGCGGATTGCCTAGGGCAAGGATTACCCCTTTCGGAGGGACAGGGATAGTCTACTACTCCTATTTAACTCAGCGTGTAAAACAAACGGGTCCACCATGTTATATATGTAAAATCTACTCCGTCCATTAAGTGATAACAATTAGATTGACCGTACATTAATAAAATAAGCCTGATTAAAAACTCAAATAGGCGGCATCAACCTGGAATAATGTGAAATTGCTCCGCAAACTGCTAATTTCATACGCTGTGCTTTGCCTGATTTTTTTTGCGAGGCTGATTTTCGTATCTTCACTTCATCCTGGGAAGTTATACATGAACATGATCAGCAGGTTTGATGAAAGATACACTGCATGGTGGCCCCACGCACAAAGCTATGGTTCGTATTCCATCCCTACTGTTCCATGTGGTGTGGATCAAGTTGATTTTATTTTTTTTACCGGGGTCCTGACTGAGAGGATAAAACCTGATAGACGGAGTGCATTTTACATGTACAACATGGTCGGCCCCACATGGATTCTGTTTGTACTAGGTGAAGATTGGAATAATTCGTCAGAAACGGTACCCGAGAAAAAGGTAAGTTATTTGATACTCTGGCTGCGTATCACGCTTGATACGCATCCAGCTAGAAATACTACATTAGACATAATTAACTCAAATTAACCGGCTAGATTATGGAATCCATTGTGATAAGTGACACTTAAAAATCAGATTGATTGAAGAATTCTAACCTCTGATGCTTGGACTTGTTTTTTATAACAATAATTATTATTATTATTTTAAATAAGACCATTGGAACTTTTCACTCTAACCGTCCAATAAATGTCTAGAAGTTTAGTATTTGGATTATCAAATAAAAGTAATTTTTGTTTCACTATACATCTAAGGTGGTCAAATAATCTGGACGATTTACTTTGAACTACTTACCGTCTACATATGCAATTTCACAATAATGTCTAACTGCATGCGTATCATCCATTATACGATGACAGAGAATTTCTCTTGGCAGCGGCGGTTATTTGATACGCAAACGCAGGACACTGCCACTGTATGCGTTGCATGCATGTACACAATCCAAAGCGTCCAAATCGCGGTCCCCATTGTACATAAACCAAAAACAGATTGTTGGTCACACTAATATCAAAGCTATAGATATTTGATTTTTGAATCTTGACTGTTCACTATTTTCCATCTCAACCATCCATTTCTGAATCATCAATAGGATCACTACAACATGTCTTTAGGAGTCGTTTGGATGCTTATAAAGTCATTAAGAAAAAATCTGATTACATATAATCAGTTTACAATGAATTTGGAAAAGTATATTTACTTGAAAACAATTGCATGTTGTAATTTATTTATTTATTTTTTTACACATACTCACGCCACACGTTGAATGTGTTGAAATTCCAAAGTCTACCACCCGTAAGAGTTATTCTGTTTAGTTGTAATTTAAAACATGAGAAATAGTCTTGTAAGTGTGCTTTATAATTTTGCACGTGAGGGGTTATTTCTTGGTTTTGCTACTTTCATTGATAAAACTTAATTATTTTTAGATATGAGTAAACAGAAACAAATAAGAGCCAACAAAAATATAGGCACGAATGGAGATTTTAGAAAAGACCTGCTAGGGAGGAAAACCTTCTAGGAATATGAGACCGAAGAGATCTAAAAATGATCTTTAGTGTATAATCCTGCATAATCTCAAAAGTTATTAGTTTTGACACCTAAACCAAATGACACAATGGGAGCAAAAGTTCCTAAATTCATGGAAGTATAGAACAATGTATAAGTTATCACGCGTGCATATCCATCCATAGTGTTGAGATGCTATCAAACCCAAACGACATTACAGTGTCTCATCCGTTGAGATGCTATTAAACCCAAGCGAGTGGATTAGTAATTACCCGTGTAATAGTGTAATCGGTGTTACCCTAACTGTGTGGAGCCCACCTTGATTAACTTTTTGCATATCCACGCCTTTCATTCATTTTTTTCATATCATTTTAGGGCGTTATACCAAAAATGAACAAGATTCAAATCTCAAGTTGACCTTTAGCACTAGAAAAAGTAGTGAATGACAATTTAAAGCTTTTTATATTCCACAAAAGTTTTGGATCAAGCTAATATTTATATTTTCCCATCATCCAGGTGTGTTTGACCTTATCAATGGGATAGATGGAAAATAAACCATACAAATATGCTTGCGGTGGCCCTGAGAAGTTTTTAATAGTAGATGTTCAATCAGCACTGCATCTTATGGTGTGGTCCACCTGAGATATGAATCTTGTTAATTTTTGGAACCATATATTAAAATGGGATGGATGGTGTGGATATACAATATATAATCATGGTGGGCCACTAGATACGGGTAATAACTAATCTACTCCCCAAACCCAAATGATGGTGCAGAGTTTGAGAACCCAGAACCAGAAATATTTCATTTAATAGTTTCTCAACATAAAAGCGAATTTGAATTAGTGGACTCTTGTGGCTCAAAAATCAATCATGGGCTTTATTAAGTTGGGCTTATTCTAATTATCTATCTTACATGAAGACTGTATATATTATTTGATTATTTTAAAAGAATTTACTACAATTTTTATCATGCTTGAATACTTAATTATAGAATGTAAGCAGATTTCAATTAATACAAACATAATTAATTATTATTCTATAATTAAATTACAGCTTAAAATCAAACAAAACAAACAGATAACCTATAATTGAAGTACACTTTATACTTATAATCAAATTACCTATAATTGAATTATAACTTAATGACTTTACATGCATCCAAACAACTCATAATAATATATTTTTGGTTTATGAACTCATCAGCATGGCCAATTATTTGAGTACTTCAGATTGACATATATGTATACCACGTGTACATTGTTTGCATCCCTAGAAGCGGATTGCGAACCAGTTATTCATACATTTTGCCAGCTCATTATAGGACATGAGCCCAAAAATGAGTAAGATCTAAAGCTCGGGTGGACCACTCCCGAGGAAAAAATTAGTGATTAAATGCCCAACAGTGAAAGCTTTTGTGGCCCCAATAAGTTTTTAACCGTGGACGTTAAATCACTACTTTTCCTGTGGTGTGGTCGACTTGAGAATTGGATCTACCTAATTCTCTAAAATGAAATGCTATAATGGATGGACGGTGTAGATAAAAGGCACGCATCATGATGGGCCCACAGAGCACCTACCAGTTGCGACGTCGGTACTGGCAGGGTTCGTATGCAATCCGCAACCGGCTTGTGAGATACAAGATCCGTACCAAAAAAAAACGGTTTGGATTGGAAAAAGTCCATGCATCAATATGAATAGTCCATTTGAAAGAGTCCACTTACAATAATATTTGTCTGATGACTATAATAATCCATGCGTTGCTTGGGTAACCGACGGTTATTGTTAGGAAGATTTCCGTGATCCGATCAAAATGATTATTTCATGGTAGACAATGAAAGGAGAGGAAATCCACATGAACGGTCCAGATTGATGATTTGGCCATTCATGTGTCAGTGGCCAGGGCACACTAACACCGATTAATGTGCCGTTGGCCCAGATTAGCTTCCCTTTGTCTGTTTTATTCCTTTTGCATCAGCAGGCGTCAACATCAAAGGCTTTTTGCATGTGCGCAACGGCTTTAATTGCTGGACAGTTGGGGACCAGGAAATAGTAACGGTATTTTGAAAGCAAGGAGCGGAACCACTGCCCCAGAGGCACGGGATTTCGTGCCTCTACATTCTGTACCGTACTTTTTTCGCATATGTATGATGATCCAAACCAGGGATCCTGCCTCCTACACCTTTGATTGGTCCACCGAAAAAAATTCATTTGCTCGCACAATCTTAACCGTCCACGAAATGAAACTTCTCTCAGTGGATGGGATCCATTGCTGGATTTTGTTTTCTATTGTACATTTGTGTGCCACCAACTTGAGTGATAGGCTATCGACTCACAACTTTTTTGTGAACTACAACCCACTCACTATTGGAGATACCAAGTGCATAGTTTCGATCTAGTCCAAAGTTGGCAACTGGTCCGAGATGAATGGTCAAAATTAGAAAGGCTAGATGCCAACGTTAAACATAATGGTTATTATTAGAAGTGGGCATGTTGAACCCGTTCCGACCCAACTCGGTACCGTTCCGAACAGAACCGACGGCCTAGATCGGCCTTGATCGAGTCTGGCCATCTAGATCCGATCGTTTTTTGGGTTGGGTTCAGATAGTGGTATATCCAGATAGAACTGATCCGAAAACCCGGACTGAAAGGGTCCGAACTGACCCGATCCAACCCGGAATGCAAATATATCTCTATTTTGCAGTTTTACCCCACGCATCCTTTCATTTGGCGCCAAAAAACCCCGCCCAATGTAGTGGAATCGAAGACTCCACCCATCAACATCAAAAGCTGGTGTTGCAACACTGGAGAAAAAGGCGGGTTGAAGAAGAACAGACAATGAAATACAGGGAATATGAGATCTGGTCATTTTATATCTCTCATCTGTCCTTTTATTATGTTGATTTTTCAGGTTATAAATGTTGGATGCTCTCCTTCTAGGATTTTTTTTCATGGTTTAAAATTAATATTTTATATGAGATTTTGGTAGAAATATTCGGATATTTGATTTGGGTTTTTGATGTTTCTTCCTGCTTTTATATGTTGATGTTTAGATTAGAGGCTTGATTTGGGGAGCAGTAGCATTTCCATGATAGGGTTTTATTTGTTTGTCAACTGCATTTCATTCCAATTCTGGTTGAAAGAGTAATCTTGAAATCAAAATCTGATTCTTTTTTCGAGCCTTGATCCATCGATTCCTTTTCTTTTTGGGCATTTTGTAATCAGGGAGAAGCACATGAATTCTCTGTTGACGGGCTTCCAGAAGTTTCCCTTGTTGATATCGATTCAGAATCCGGCACCTGCCAAACAGTTACCATCCTCGGTGAAAAGATAGTGAGTAAACCTCATACATTGCTGCGATTTTCAATCTCTCTCTATATATGTCTCTCCCTTTCTGTTGAAGAAGGCAAGGGAAAAAGCTAGGGATGGTAGTTGTATTGAAAGAATTGATCTGAACTTTGCCCAATCCGATCCAACTCGATTTTCATGACCGAGTCGGACTCAGATCAGCGCGGGACAGCAGGGGTTCGGGTCGGTCCGAGTCAGATGACCCGGACTCGGTCCTGGATCAGTCCAAGTTCGAGTTGGCCCGTGTAGATTCCGGACCGAGCCGAGTTGGACTCAATCCGATCCGACTCGGTCCGATGCCCAGCTCTATTCATTAAATAGACTAGAGATTATACAACGTTGTATCTTAAATTAATCTATAACATTTTTAAAAAAAATTTCCCCTCGTGTGTCACCCAGTGGATCATATGGGCGGTGAGAAGTGTGGACCGTACCATGAGGATCACCTTGAGCAATCCACTCACATGTGGGCACAAATATACGTTGATTCAGACCATTGGCCGTGCAATGATTTCAACGGTGTAGCCTTTCTGATGAATGGAATCATTCTGGTTTTTGTCCCAGGTGATCTTTATGATGTGGGCTACCTTTTGCACGGCTTAGATGTTATGCACAAATAATGTGTCAGTGGTAAATGGGAAACAAAAAAAGCATAATATGTTAACATGCCAAGTTGTGTGTGATCATTTTTTCTAGAGCCATTTGGTCATTTTTACCTTAAAACAAAACCACCTACCCTCTATGGCCTTATCATAGGCACACGTGCCAACATTGATATCCGTTTGATTTCACCTGAAAGAAAGAAACAATAGCATTCATGATGTCATGGTTTTTATAGTAGCTGTAATAAGCGTTTGTCAAAGGAAATGGAAGATCCCATAATGCGTTTATGACTGCAAATCAAGTGAGAGACAATGGCAAACTAGAGAAAAGAAGAACAAGGATTCACAACCAATTCCGCTGCCACAATGTATCAGTAACCACCAAAACCCTGTTTTGATGTGCCCCAAAATACAGATATATCCATTACTGCTGTACATACGAGATTAAGAAGAAAATAGGATCTGCATTGCAAGGTTCCCTTTTCCATACTAACAAATCAACATTCTGATTGCTTCGCATCTGGTCAGAAACATTCCTATAATTAATTTAGGAAGAGAAGTATCCCACCAGCTCAGGACATTGGGACATCCAGTACTTAGTGGGACACAGTTAAGGCTCTTTGTCTACAATGCCCAAAACAGGTACTAACACCGACATGGAAACTGGAAAGAAAGTACTATTCTCCATTACTCAAAAAATGTGGATACAGGTATCCCATTTGCAGCATGCCATCCTAATGCAGTTATATGATTTTTTGACCTATTAACTCTACTAAAGAGTGTCATTCTCAAGAATTCGTAATGAGGAAGCAGCCCTCTGATCAAGGTTAGGTTTCTTTCAAGTTCATCTTGATAGTAACGTGACTGCAATTTGGAGCCTGTCCCTAGATTTTTTTTTATTTATAAAAATAAAATAAAATAATAATAATAAAAAAGCTAAGCAAGGTGATCATAGTTGGGTTATTTCCACTTCTTAGACTAATAATGGCATCCAATTCAATATTGGATCCAAACATACCTTGGGGAACTAGGATCCAAAATGCAATCATGTTACTTTCAAGCAGGACTTGAAAAGAATGTGACTTTAATTTGGAGTGCTAATTGCTCAATATCTAATGCTAGGAAGTAATTTCTTGTCACTTCTTCTTTGGATTAAGCTGGATGGTTGCAACTTGATTCACTTGTGCATCCAAACACAGCCTATTCTTTTACGAAGTTTTTGCATTATGACTTCTTATATGAATTTTTATGGGTGTTTGTGTGAAGAGAATACAATATGTTGGGATTCTGGAGATAAGGTGCCCAATACAACAAGATCACCTAAAACGTATCCGTGAAAATCCTAGGAGTATCACCTTTTTATTTTTATTTTTTAAAGGAATGAATTCCTTTACTGATTAGGTACTCACAAGAACTTATATACCAAGTGACACAAGCATGAAGCAGTGTGAAATATCGGCAAACACCTGCACTATATTTTGATTGGAATCGATTAGAGATAAATCAAACAGCATATACATTACAGCAATCCATCATCACAAAACAAAGATAAGTTCTGCCATTTCGGAAGAATCAACATCCATCAACAAAGCTTTCTTGGGAAAGGATGAGAACCGCTTACTTGACCATCCTTTTTTTTTTTTTTTTTTCTGATCAGCGCTTACTTGGCCATCTTTAGAGTGCTATATTTGAGTCCTCTGTTCCCAAGACACTGCCTTCTCCAGTGAGTACTTGATCTGGGTCCTGCAAAAAATGCCCACCTAAGCAAAACTGTGCTGACAAATCAAAAATAAAAATAACATGGACAGTCAGCTTCCATCGGCAACACACCTCTATCCCCCATTTGATGTAATCTGGGGACTCACATGCTCTGTATTCATCAACCAAGCTCTCTATTATCTCTCGAGACTCATCAAATTCGGAGAGATCATTGTCCTGGTGGAAGGGGAAAAAAATATCTTGTGATCAAAGATGAGTAAATGCAGTTGCTTGTAATTAGGCTGTGGCCTCGGATCAGTAAAAAAATATATTGCTTACCTTCTCAAATAAATAAACAAATAAATAAATAGGAAAATGCAGTTGGAAACAACAATGGCAGTGGCAGGCAACTTACTGCAAACATTGGGAACTTCCGATAATTGTCAAGAAAGGCCTGCTTCTTCCTCAACTTTTCATACTGGCTCAGACACTTGCTGAAGAGGTGCCTTATACTAGTGTGGCTTGCTAGCATCAGACCACTAACCTATTAAAGAGCATGTGGAAGCATAAAAAAATGAATCCTTCAAATATTTATTTTAAACATTTTGGTAACCAACCAAAAGAAATAAAACAGTTGAGTTTAAAAATCAAAATTCATGACCGGATGAAATTTCAAAAAAGTTGCTAAGTTTTAGGAAGAGTACAAGAATTCAAGAACTAAGTACAGCTGTTGGATACAAATAGAGATTGAACTAAAGAAAACCAGCAGAAGATCTTACTCTATGAGCTGTTTGAACATATGGAGATTTTCTAGACAAGGCAACCTGCAAAAGAATCATGTGAATGATGTGATACCCCCAACAAAGGAGACAGAAGGGGCTAAATTAAATCAAGTTGAACTTTAGTGGATATAAACCTGAATGCTAGCAGGGCCCCACTCAATGAAATTGACAAGCTTTCTTTCACGTATTCTCTGCAAACTTTCATGCACCTAGTTCAAAAATTATCAGAAGTTAGTGCTGTTGTAAGTACTGCATATTTGAAAGGTTAGAACAGATCAAAACACAGCGTTCAAACAGAGAATATAAATGACAGACATTCAAAAGGGAAAGAACAAAGAACTTCCGACTTCCCCATAAATCACCTTGAAAGGATTTTTTCCCCTTCTTTGGGCAAGTGAAAGTAGGATTTTATTAACATTCCACATCAGCATATAACCCTACCTCATTTTTTTTAATAAAATTCATGATGAAATTTATGGCATAAGTTTGATGCAGGCTGCCAACCTGATGAAACCCTCTATCTGGGCCAGGGATCGGCAATGACAGCACAAAATTCCCACAGGTGCAATGTAATAGACTATAATATAGTTTGATTACAATCAAGCGCTATCTAATAGTCTATTACATAGGTTGATTACAATCAATGAGTCAGAGTGGAATTGAGGGACACGATTCATGTAGCCGATCCCAATTATTTGGGATAAGGATTAGATGATGATGATATAATCCTACCACAATGGGTAGTTAAAATCAATGTATCCTGGTATGTTGATGCAGCAAATGTGATTTTGGAGACTGAGGTCTTGAATGTTCATGGTTCAATCTAGAATATACAGAATAAACTCCAAAATTCCAGTTTGTCTGAACCAGCTAAACCTTTGAAGCAGACACCAAATAAGAAGAAGAAGAGAAGATAAGAAGCAATTTCAATATTTAGTCAAGATTCTCAGTGTGTATATATGCAAAGATACCATGAGAATACGTAAAGTAATGAATGTGTTATACGTTGACAACAGGACTCGTGTTGCCAACAATAGGCAATGGATATGTGTTACCCACACATGAATAGGCATATAAACTGATTATTTGCCGTCTTCATCACAATCATCAGGATTCTTGACACGCTTGTGGTGATGTGAACTAGTTTGCTTCAGATTAGTGGCTTTGGATATACATTTGTTTCAGGATTCTTGACACGCTTGTGGCAGTGAAGGTGATACATGTTAGTTATGTTCATGGTAAACAAGTTGCCCAACACGGATCTCATCTTTTATCCATAGAGGGCACTTGCATCTGGGTTAAGAATAAAAAAGAAAAAAGAAAAGAAAAGGATTGTGCGACATTTGGTTGAGCCATGCATGGGGTGATTAGATTCAGGATTTTTAAAAAAAATAAAATGGAGGCAAGATAAGACTTGCAAATAAAAGTTCCATAAAAAGCAAGGTATGTTATCTTTTCTTTCTTTTACGTTAGATGGATTTCTTAAGATGACCCTATCACATCATCATCATCATCATGTAAGCCTTATCTCACCTAATTAGGGTCAGCTACACAAATCTTGTTCCACGATTCCACTATATCAAGGACTATATTCTTAGTTAAACCATAGGTCATCAAATCTTTTCTTACTATGTCACCCCATGTCCCTTGGGGCCATCCCCTTGCCCTTTTACAACTTTCAACTTGAAACAATTCATTCCTAACCAGTGCAGTTCTTGGTCTTTGATACACAATGAACTTATTATACGTGAAACATGTGTGTGTAAGTAAATAAATAAATTATATACACACACACACACACACACACACACACACACACATATATATATAAGAACACTTTCAGACTTACCTGAGTAGGGTCCACTTCTCCTTGTATGATGTTTAATATTGAAATGTATTTTGCTTGGCTTGCTTCTTTTGTTCGAGCATAGGACGAAACCATGATATTCTTTGTCTGTGAAACACCAAACAAAAATGTCTATTCAGAGCATGCAAGAGCAATAAAGAAACATTTCAAAATAGCGTGATCTTGCCTGTAGAAGTCTTCTCATAACATCTAGTACAGTTGTCTTGCGAATCACATTAGCCTGCCAGAACAGAAGGGACTACATCACACAGATGTAACCATCTAAAATAATCATGACAGTTTTTTTCTAGGGACTAGATAACATAACAAACATTTTAAGAAAAAAGAAAATTTCTTTGTAAAAAGTGCATGCCAGGGTAAAACCTAATTCTTCTCAATTGAAGCAAACAGTTCAAACCCTGACCAGCAACCAAAAACATCAAAGGCATGTGTGGGTGCTATCAGAAGCAGCAATATAAGGTAAACAATATGCAATCCTAGGACCCAATGTGATGAACATGATGAAAAATGAACATGCTAAACCTATGTAGTAAATAAATAAATGAATACCATATATTAAGGTATTGCATTGTGTAATTGTGAACACCATTATTGAAATTGTAAACCCTACACAACTAATGACCATGTATTCACATGAGACTCATGGTTTCTAACTGCTTCCGAGCCCATATATCTAACACCGTTCTTCACGGGAAAGATTATTAATTAAATTACTATAGAATAGACAAATTCAACAGCAATATAGGATAATATTAGGAAGTAGACCTTCTACTAAATTTGAAATCTTACCTGACGCTCCACAGTGAGTGGCGTATACCCTGTCATTAGGAAATGGCATCTCGGAGTTGGGATCAAAGAGGCAAGAAGACCAACCAGGTCATTGTTCATGTATCCTGGATACCGAAGAGTAGTAGTGCTTGCGGACATTACAGTAGAAACCAATGAATTTGTTTGTGCAAAGGTAGGATTACTTAGATGAAGGCGTTCCACAGCAATCCTGTTTAGTGCAGTGTTGTCAAGAACAACAACACAATCAGCATTTAGAGTCAGTCGTTTGAGAGTCAAAAGCGAGTTGTATGGTTGGACCACAACATCACTCGTCTCCATCTGATTGGGAAATACACTATATGTCTGAACAAGCTTTTTGCTATAACGATCATTTAGGGTCTCCAAAAGATATGAACCCATTCCTGCACTAAAGCAATAGATGGTTGTCATGCCCAAAACACACACACACACACACACACACACACACACACACAAAGAAAAAGAAAAGAAAAGTGAAAAAAGAAGAAGAGAGTGCAGAGTAGGAAGAAATACTTCAGTTGAGTTTACTTAAAAAGAAGAACAAGATGCACGATAAAATCCCTCATAAATGTGAAGAAGGCAAAAGCAATGATCTGTGAAGTGTAAAAGGCATTTGGAGACACATTGCATATTGAACAAGGTTTTGATTGTCAACACAAAGGGAATATGTTACTTTTCCACTATGGATGCTACGGATCCTGAAAGTTTTTCAGATGATACCAACACTACTAAAACAACAAATGTCTGTAGAACATCTATTGTATGCTATCAACTGATCCAAGGCATCTGCAACTTGGAAAGTTCAAATTACAGTAGCACCCCTTTTTAGCTTCCATTATGGCTTTTCAAACGTATCATGATGAGGATCCACAATAATATGGACTGTACCATGACAAATCACGAATTCCTCACTCTAGGGGCAGCAATGGGTCGCGTCAGCCCACAAGGTCAACTTGCCCGACCCGCTTCTAAGGCAGGCTCAGCCCAAGCTAGATGGGTAGCAGGTTTGGCTCGGGCTAGAAATGTGATTTGTTTAAGTAAATCGGTTGGGATTGGGACCCTACCCAACCCAACCCCCCATATAAGTTACCAATGGGTTCAGCTACATGACCCGACCTGACCCAAAACCTGAAACAAAATAAAGACAAGTGTAGGTGGATTTTATATTTACGTACATATCCACTAACTGGGGTAGTCGTGCATAGCTTTAGTGTCATATTCCATTCTTGAACTTGAGTTGGGTCGTGGCAGGTTGGGTTGGGTCAGTTGAGCCTGACCCATTTACAATTAAATGGTTTAGATTGAATCGGGCTTGATGAATTTTAAGTGGGTTGGATCAGGTTAGAGGGTAAGGTGTTGTGGGTCGGGTTTCGGCAAGAATTCTTGGCCCATTTGATAATGGGTCAGATTTGTCTGACACCAACCTGGCCCAAACCCAATCATTGCCACCCCTACCAAGGTATTCCAAAACAGTTACTTAACGTCCATTATGTAACGGTAAACGGTGGTAACCGTTACGCGTTATAGAATCGTAATGACAATGATGGCAACCATTATGTGTTACGGGGTCATAACGGCCATTATGGAAAAATGACCTGTAACGGTCCCACGACAGCCATTACAGGGCCGAAATAGGTTGTTTTAAAAAAACATAATGGTCATTACAGGGGCCCACCATTACCATTATGGAATACCTTCACCCCTAACCTTCTTCACTCAAAATGAATCTTTGAATTAGATTTAAATTCCTATTTAACAAGCACAATACCTATCATCATTCTTTCCTAACTTACCACACTGATTAGAATAACCTCAACAACATTCACCGTGGGCATGAGAGAAATAGGTCATAGGCTAGGAATGCCAAAACAGTTATGTAACGATAATGGTGGTAACTGTTACACCTTACGGAGCCCAAAAAACCATTACAGAAAAGATGGCCCTTAAAGGGGGCCAAAACAGGTTTTTTTTTTTTACAAATGAAAAACCATAATGGTGGCCATGTCATAACTAGGGGTGTACACGGGTTGGGCGATCGAACCGCCTCGATCCGTCCACCTTCACCCACCAGTCGATCCAACCTTCGTCACAGGAACATCTCAGGTCCCCCGAAAATGAATCTTTGAATTAGAAATTCATGGGAAAGGCTTTGGCAGGTAATCCGCGTCCCATTATAAGGCCCTCGATCAACGGTACCATACTTATCAGAAGACCATAGCCATCTCTTATCTTTACTCTCCTACACAACATGTTCCCGGTTTTTTCTTTTCCTACCTTATTTGGAGGCCACTATTTAGATGGCTATGAATGTATATCTAGAATCAATTTCATCATCGGATCCCACTAAACATCCCATTGAAAGATGACCCCAAAGACATGTAAAGTGCCAATATGGCTCTACCATTTTCTAGTTCTTCTCTACGTAGTGCCATCCTATTATGGAATAATAAAGAATTTGGAGAAATAATTCAAAATTCCATTGCAACCTACCTACCCACACACTTAGTTATATTTGGACTGGTGGCATCATATAAACATTACTTTTTGGTGCAATCCATCAAAAGCGGTCGGTCTTGTCCTTGCACAGCCAACATACTACCCTAAACTTAAATGGTGTATTAACCCATTCATACGGGGCCGTACGTGCCGAGTCGGGAGGGCAGGGGCGAAATCAAGTTTCGGACCGAGACGGCCGAATCCCAGGCATGAAACTCGGCCCAGGACTCATTTTCGGGCCTAGAAAATTGACCCGTCCGAACCATGTCGATCATAACAGCAAAGTGGCGAGCATTAGTCATAACGGCAACGGCAGTGGCCATTACGGCCACAGCCACCATTATGGAATACCTTGGTCAAAGGTCCCAAATTCTAAACCCAAAATTTGGGCAAATGGTAGAATGATTCTACTTACTAATACCATAATCACCAAAATTGGTCACGAGTCCTCATATTCAATGTTTAAGCATTAACCTCAGCATAATATTTTTAAAATAGAGGATTCAATTCTTCCAGTCATAGTTGCTTCATGGATCCGAGAAATTAACTAAGCATGTTAATGGTAGATACACCAAACATGAACAAATGTGAAATGACTCACCCTAAACACCCCTCAACAAACCCAATGAATGCTAGAGAGGAAGAAGGAACATAATCATGCACTATCCTATAACAAAATGCCGTCTAATAAATTTTGCGAAGAGGAGACACCTTTCCCTCATCACAAGAAAAGTATAAAATCAATTACAAAGGACTTGGAGCCTGGAGATGGAATGCAGATTACAAAGGGCAAACAGTAAAGATGAAGGCTGTGAACTGACAAGGCAGCCAAACTAAAGAAGCAAAAGAATTTCCAGCAAACCACAAAATAGAAGCAGACAAAAGATGTTGCACAAAGATAATGAATACATATCATTATGGAATTCCTACTATTTCTTATGGCTCATAAATGATCAAAAAGGCAGAAAAAGACAAATGAAAATAAGATAGCAATATACTAATGAAAATGGACCAGTAATGCTATTACTTGTAGGTTCTATAAGCTATACATGAAAAAATGGGCCCCAGATATAAAGACTTACATAGAAGTTAGCTAACATCAACAAGATACCTAAGCAATATTGACTAACTAAAGAAAATGTGGGCAAAATTGACAATTATGGACAGAAAATGCATCAATTAACCACCTCAAGCACTCTCCAAATCCTAATCCTAGGGAGCGAGCCAGTTTGTGAACTCAATGGCCACTCATCTCATGCAACAATAGCCTGCCAACATCTGGTAGGCCAAATTACCTATTTTACCTACTTGCAGTATTCGAAGAATCGGTATCGCTACAAGTTTCGTTGGCCCGGGATACAGGGACAATATCGATATCGCTAATAACCGGAAATGTGGGGAAACATGGGAAAACGGTGGAATTTTCAGCGAAACTTCAGGGGATGTTAAAATATACATATTTGCATATTTAGAATTTTTTATTTTTTAAGAAGCAACGGAAAATATATTAAAGAAAGAAAGGGAAATACAGAAAAGAAAAGAATCTGCTGAGGGAGCAGATTCAGCTAGCCACCTAAAAAGCGAAGGTCAAAGTCCTTCAAAAAAGAAACATTAATCGCCCATTCAATAAGGAGACCCTTAGCCCTGGAAGAAACAGATTCCACGGAGTTGGACATATTGTTAAAGCATCTACCGTTTCTTTCTTCCCATACAGACCACCAGATAGCTAGGATGGCTATTCTCCAAAGGCGCGATCTTTTTTTCCTACCCTGATCCCATGCTAGGCTGACAGCAGATTGTGAACCGAACCATTTAATGGGGCCTTAAAAGCATGTGTTGTTGTAAGAAATCAGACCAACCATCCCATCCCGCCTATTTAACCATCCAACCTTCCATCCAAACATCCATCAATATTGCAAAATATTAACAACACATGATGTTTCACCAAGAAATCATCAATAATTGGAAAGGAAACGAAAGATTGTGGTCTCAATATCGCGCATATTGTGATATCGATAATATCAAGATATTATCTATATTATCAATGATAAATTGAACACTACATACAACCATGTGCCTATGAAAAAAAAATTCTAATAAACAAAAATTTGATGATATCAATATGTTGGCGATATTATTGAAATATCGTCGATACACTTATGATACAAGCATTACCTAGAATTTACATAGTCGAAAATATTGGTGATACGTTGGTGATATTGATGCATTGGCAATACAACTGACACCTAGAATTTACATAGTTGAAAAAATTGTCGATTACAATAGCAATATTGATACGTTGGTGATACTTAGCGATACATTGCTAATACCTGGAATTTCTGATACTACCAACGTTATCAGTATCACTGAGCTGGAGATAAAGAAAACATCGGAGATATTTCGATAATATCGGAGATAATTCGAACACTGCCTACTTACCCATATACATGTGTAAATGAGCATGCAGATGTTAATTTAATAATTTAAAAAAAAAAAAAAAAAAAAAAAAAAAAAAAAACAGAGAGAAAATTTTGACACAAGGAGACATGATTCTACATAGCTTCTGAAGAAAGAAAGAAAAAACATCCTCTTACAATTTCAACAAAAATTTCCTAGAACCCAACTAACACCCCTAGAAACAGTTCCCAACCAAAAAAATGAAAAAATAAAAATAAATAAATAAAAAATTGAAGAGCGCATATTACACACCCATGAAAGATAGTGAAGTATTGGAGTCTCCAAAAGAGTTACATACGTACTAGCATATGACATGTAAATGGCATAGGGACAATCATGTCCAATTGAAGTTATCCATGTAACAGTGAATGGTCCATGGGTCCTTACTCTTGCTTGGGTGGTAGACTCTCAGGAGATTCAACTCCCGGTGAAGGGTTCAAGTACCCATAGGTGGTGAAATTCCACTAGCGTGAGTGTGTAGGGTGTGTGTGCGTGTGTTTAAAAAATAAATAAATAAATAACAGTGAATGGTCCATCTAGCAATTGCAAGCCATTTCAATGTAATTTCTAGAAGAAACAAAACAATGTGAGATGGCATCCAGATTAGGTAAATACATAAATGGAATCGCCATGCTTGATAAACCAAATCTACCATCCCATGCATGTATGAAGGCAAGTGCATGCACTACTAAGGCTGGAGGGAGGATATGTTCATGAGGTTTACAGCTCTATAAAAACATCTGAATCCAATAGACCCAAGGTGAATGCATCATAAAGCTGACTGTTTTGCCTGATATCCATAAAATGATGTGCATCTCAAGTGTCTATTGATAACAGAAGATTCTAGGGGTACAGAAGCAGAAGGATTATTCAACTTCCAGCTCAGGGCATCAGAAACTCCGTATACCCTACACACGCAACATGTTAGGGCTCATTCGGAGCTTTTGGGGAAAATATAATGTGATAATGCAGTCATGTCAACAAAGGAGTTGTTTTTTATTGGGATAAAAAGTGGAAAAACATTTAGCTCCTCTACAGTTTATCCCAAAAGGTCAGCTACTGATCTTGAACTGGCCATAACAATAGCATAATCTTTAGAAGGGGTCTTACCATGGAATGTTTTCACTGCAAGCTCCAAATTGGCCCTTAATTCCACTTTTGGATAGCACATAGGCTCTCTTAGGTGTAGAAAAGTGTGTAGAGAATCTAGAGACTACAGTACAACACATTATGTCATGTGGCAGATCAGGTGAGCAAAAGACATGATAGCAAGAATTTACCCAAATCTGCTGCAGAAAGGATAGACTATAGAGATGCAATATGGCATATGCAGATACCATGGTAAGAGCTTATGGTTTGTGCAGAAAAGCTTATCAACCAATTCTCAGATGTGTAAGAATCAGGACAGAAGACTTGATGATGTGAGGGGAAAGGAGGAGATTAAAGAAACATTTATAAAAGCAAAGGGCAAACCTGAGCCTGTCCCACCAGCTATTGAATGACATAGAACGAAACCCTCAAGGCTATCACTTCCATCAGCTTCTCTATCAACCATGTCCATTATATCCTCTTCAACCTGCTCTCCCTGATTACATGTAATCATAAATTAGGCAAATCTACAAGACAAATAACTTATGATGTTCTTGAAATAATGTGCAGTAAAGAACATAATATGAATTATACATCTCACAGGTTTGAGTTCACAACTGCCTTTTGTTGCTGAAGGGTTTCTAAACTTAATGGAATGGATACATTGAGGCATTATTCAAGAACAAGTAGGATCCAAATAACAAACCTGGTGATACCCACTAGCCCAATTATTTCCTGCACCACCTCCGTGATCTGAGACAAATATGTTCTCGTGATTGTAGAGATTCCGGTATTCACTGTTTTGAATGCCATTAATAACTCTGGGTTCTAAATCTATAAGAAGAGCTCGAGGTATGTAGTGTTGATCGTCAGCTTGATAGAAAAATACGTCTTTCCTGTCACCTCCCTGCAGCATCTCATATAAGATATCAACCAGATCTAAAGTTTTGTGTTTATGGTTATAACATAAAACTGCTCTTTAAGCCTACAAAGCAATCTGTTTAAATAATATTATAGGGGAAATGCATATTAACAGCTTAAAGTCAGCATTCGACAATTAGAAACTGCGCAAGGAAAAAAGAAGTTCAAATACTTGTTTCAATAACTAATCTGCTAGAAATCTTGAGCAAAAAATGTAGAAATCAACCCTCTCAATTCAAAATCAAAATGTAGAAACTGCCCCATCAATGAAGAAGGTAGAAACAGAAATGACCAATTCGCTCAGTAACACTGCCTCTGGCTCAGGAAAAGACAAGAAAAATAATTCACAATTTTAAGGATTTCTACTCACAAATAATTTCCAAAAATCATGAAAAGAAACTTGTATTTATACTAAAGAGCTCCTTTCCAATTTTTATCATTATCATCATAGCCTTGTCATAGCCATTTGGGATTGGCATTACAATCCCTGTTTTGCCAATCTTTATTTCCAATTCAACACAAAATAGCAAATTCTACTAAGGGACTGTTTGGATTCATGGCAAGGAGGGGAAAGGAAACATTGTTTCTTATGAAACTCACTTTCCATTGTTTGTTAAGCCTTTCTTTCTGGGAATTAGTTGAAAACCCCATTTCCCACTTTCTATCTTTGTCAAATTTATTTACCCATCTCCACCACTAAGAAAGGCATTTTCCCAAGGTGAAATGAAAATGGGTTTCTCAAGGCTTAAGCCCAAATGTGCCACCATCCATTTTTCAACCGCCTCACATACACCACATGTGCCAATGTGCCAAATGAGACATTGCCCATCTTTGGTTAGGCCCCACATGTGCCACTATGCCACATGTGCTACCATCCATCTTCTCTTGCGTCCCACGTGTAAAGAGCCCTATAATCATATTATTCCTTTCACTTTCCTTAACTTCCAACACCAAGATTTCCATGTATTGTCGACCTTCTATGGTGTTTTAGAAAGCAGTTCAAGAAAAGAAGAAGAAGAAAGAAAAAGAAAACTGAGTTTCAAAATTTCCCCTCACATCTTTCCCTCAAAACGTTTTGACCAAGTTCCTTTTACTTTACATTGCTTCTCTTTTAGTCCCACATTAGAAATCTACAAGATTTCTAAGTAATTTATAAGTACGAGTTGAATTAGGAGGCTCGGGCCTTCAAGGGACATGAGAATTTTGGGTGTGCGCCATCTCTTTGAAATGTGCACGTGCCGGGCAGTGGCTGTGGCACATTGTGTATGTGTCCCTTCTTTCAATTTTATTTTTTTTCATTATGGTCATATTTGTTGAAGCCCCAATGGTAATGTCTCCTCAGGCCCAATGGCCCTGGGCATGGCACATGGTGTGTGTGTCCCTTCGTTGTTGTTGTTGTTGTTTTTTTTTTTTTTTTTTTTTTTGGTTATACCCATATCTGTTGAAGGCCCAACGGTAATGTCTCTTTAGGCTCAAGGGTCGTGCCCTTTCCCAAAGGGTGCGATTACACATCTATTCTAAATCTATTTAAAGACTTCAGTTCTCCAGATTTAAAATCTATGTTTCTTCTCTCTTGAATCTCTGCAACTCTTTACTGTTTTTAATTCTCTTCTATTCGGGTCAAAACCTGCAAGGCAGTTCGGGGCCATTGCAATGTGTGCACATTGCGATCGGGCAGTAGTCATTGCATCCTAGAGCTTGACTATCCAAGATTCTGGTTGCGCTAAGGGACTTCATCCAAGGAGGCAGATTCAACTTCAAGCTGAGTGATTGCAAATTGTGCCTCGACTACTACAAAATCCAATATGTTCTCATTCTCCTTTTTTGTCTGTTTAACAGCATATAGTCTAGATTGTTTTCCAAAACCCAAACCTAACACCTTCCACTAGCAAGATTCGAACCACGAAGAGAATGTAAGCAACTGATCACCTAGAGAAAGCCAAGAAGAATTAATAGCCTTAGATGGCAAAAAACCCAGGGTTCTTGCTCAGGAGTCACCTAGGTTAGCAGAATCCCTGGTTTGCTTGGTTTGTATTAGGCCTGGATTTACAATTCTGGATTGAAACTTTTGAATGAACCCAGTTAATTATGGGTCGGCTTCCATTATTCGTTCTTCAACTTTCTTTTGTTGAAAGGAATTAGGCCCATTGGGCCCGGTCCATGTACTAAGACCAATAGGGCCCTACACATTTTCTAATATTATAAATAGGTGAGAGGGGTAGGTTTCACAACCTAAGCATCTCATTCACGTTCTCTTCCTCCTTTCTCCTCCTCTCTCTACCCTTGCTTCTCTATTGTTCCATCTCATCATTGGCCTACAAGAACAACAAGACGTAGCCACCAACATATTTGTTTGTGAGATTCATTTGCTCTAGAAAATGCCCAAAACGGCGATTGGTTAGACATCATCTTTATGAAGGATAAGGAATTAAGGATATTTTGGACATATTCAAACAATAATGGGAAATGTAGGATTTCTTTTCTGAGATCTTTTATATAGGAGAAACTATGACACTGAAACCATGTATAAGCCTCACAACTTTTCCTTCTTTGACACTTGATTACGCTTTTCTTTTTGTCTGAATAAAGCACTTTTTTTATGGATTAGGACAAATTGAAATGTGAATATCATAATAGAATCAGGCAGATTATGTAACTTCATGCTAGAATCGAACAAATTAGGTAACCATGTGAGTCACACCTCTACGGGTTTTGATAGGATCATACCATAACTACCGTACAAGGGTGGGTTTTCACTGCCAGATTGAATCTTGGATGATAATATGAACTAATGTTGGGTAGTTAGGAACAACACGTTCATAGGATGTGAAGCTGAAATGAGGATGTTGAGATGGACAAGTAGCAAGACAAGGATAGAATTGGAAATGAATGTATTCCGGAATTTAGGAGTAGCATCAATAGGTAATAAGATGAGGGAAAGTAAACTTAGATGATATGGTAATGTGCAATGGAGACCAAGAACTGCGCTGTTTAGAAGGAGTGAGTTCATACAAATTGAAGGCTCTAAAAAGGGCAATGGGAAGGCCCAAAAGGACATAGGTGGAGGTAGTAAGAAAAGACTTGATGACCTATGGTATAACTGAAGTTATGGCCCTCAATAGAGTGGAACGGCCGAAAAGGATTCATGTAGCTAACCCCAATTAGTTGGGATAAGACGTAAATGATGATAAGGGTGATGATTCATGTTCTAGAGTCTATGCTATAGGGGTCATCCTAAGAAACACTTCTTGAACTTGGAACATTGAAAAGTTTGAATGGCTCATCTTCAAGTCCAAGAGTCAAAGGTTAGGATCATTAATGACACATGATTATTAGGTCATAGCTTCTGTAAGGCAGAAATAATAATCATCGCAGATGAAATCCAGGCTGAAAAAAACCCACCCCCGTACAGGACTCTGGTTGGGAGCACTGTATTGAAACCCCACCTGTACATGTTCTCTTGTATGAGTTGAATGAGGTGTCACTTCTGCAATATCATTTGTGTAATGAGGAAATGCTAATATGCAAGTGGCTGCATAGAAGCCCTATGCAGTTCCCATCCTCTGAAGTACACACGGCAAACATGCTGTCTAAGCACATGAATAGTCTGTATGCAGAAAAAAAGGGTCAAGGAGATCAGACTGTGATTTCCAGCCAATCAGGGGCCCACTAGAAAAACTTACAATAACTGAATGCTCAGAGTGGTCCGATCCCTGCGATTTTCATCCCATAACCCATCTACACAGTGGCCCACCATATCAACAGTCCCGATCGCCATGGATCCTTACTCTTGCTCCAGTGGTAAATTCTCAGGAGTTTCAACACCCGGTCATGGGTTCGAGTATCCATAGGTGGTGAAATACCACTACAGCGTGAGTGTGTGGGGGTGTGTGTGCGTGTGTAAAAGAAAAGATAAGAAAAAAAAAAAGTCCTGATCGCCAGAACTCTAATGCAGAGAGCTGCATATTAGCATTTCCAATCCGACAATTGGCACCGGTGCAAGCCACGTTCGTGCTGTCGGATCGCGAGTGGGGATTATAAGGTGATGCATCAGTGAAGAATCAAGAAATCTCCACAAAACTAAACTCGATTTAAAAGCATTTGGCAGATAAAAGAAGTTAACCTAGAAATGAGAGAGAAGTGAAAGGATCGAAGAATAGAAGTAATCAAGAAATGTGGAAAAGGAAATATGCCTGTGTGGCAAAATCTTCGAGGATTCCTTCTTTGCTGATGCCATGTTCGAGGCAGAGCTGCTTCCAGAACTCCATCCCTATCTGATTCCCACATTGCCCTACCTGCAGTGTTATGATCTCCCTCGGCATTTCTCCTCACCACGAAAAAAAAAAAAACCTAGGGTATTGAGAGAGAGAGAGAGAGAGAGAGAGAGAGAGAGAGAAGGAAAGGAGGAGGAGGTTTTCTCTCTTTTGCCCTTTTGCTTTTCTCCTCTCTCTCTCTTTCTCTCTCTCTCGGATTTGAAAAGAAGAGGGAAAAAAGCAACTCCAATGAACGAGTTGTCAGGATGGCGCCCTTTCATACTTGCCTCTGTCGCGACTGAGAATAAACTGTATGTGGCCACCCACTAGGGCCCACATGATAAGATTTTATATTTCTTTGAACTGTCCATTTTACAGTTATTACTATATTAATAGATTTTTCCATAATTATGATTCATTGAAAAATCCTATATTTTGATTTTTAAAGTTAAATTCAAGCCATTAAAACTTTCTTTTTATTGTTTTGCATTTGTCTAAATATAGTGATGGTCACAATCATCCTTTCAACACAAATTTTATGAAGTGGTCATTATAGTATAGATTCCATAACGTGAACGGTTACGATCATGGGAATACTGAGAAAGTGGGTCCAAATGTGCGACGACACACGCTAGATCCTGAATGGCGACGGAGAACAAAACGAGGACTGAATGCACTCGCAAAGAGTATACTTTGAAATTGCAATCGCCTCACACGTGTAAATGAAACACGCGTGTGTAATATCGGAGCAGCTTTCCATGTCATCCTCAGCATGTAGATTTCATGCATCTAAAATCAGCTAAATATAGTCATCTGTTGGGCCCACCGATGTACAGAGAATTTGAACCATTGGTCAATTTCTCGATGTATTTTATTCAGTTGTGGTCCACCTATGATCTTATCAGTTGGTTTTTTTAGACGAGGTCATTACATGTCTGGGATCACTAACGAACGGCCTAGATTACACACGGATGTTCCACGCGTAGCGAGTGCAAGTAGCAGTCCTCTTTTACATATGGTGTGGCGTTTTGTAAAAGCATCTTTCGACCGGCAATTTATGGAGATCCGGTGACCGGTTTTACTTTGATGATGGCCAACCAAACTAAAATGTGTTTTTCTGGTGATCCGGGCCGTTCATTCGTAGGGCCTCACCAAAATCTTCCCCCCGTTTGAGCACTGGATCATTTCTCTTCTTTAAATTGCCCAACCGGTTCAAGTCAGCTGGGCTTAATTACGCGCCTTGAGGTACAGGCCCAAATCCGGCCCAACAGGTTCAATTCTCTAATACTCCAGGCTATAGAAGATCTGTGAATGTGTTACCTTGGAAATAATATCAGTCTAGGAGTGGCAATGGGTCGGGTGGACCCAGCATCAACTGGCCTAACCCGGTTTTGAGGTGGGTTCAGGCAAAGTTAAATAGTAGCAGGTCGCATGCTATAAAATGACGCCAGTTAAAATAAATGCATTGGACCTGGGTTGAACCCTAGCCAACCTGACCCGCCCATATAGGTTTCCGGTGGGCTAGGCGAGATGACCATACCCGACCTGGCCCAAAACCCAAAACAAAATAACCCTCGACACGCATATGTGATGTATGTATTAAATGTATGCATTCATTAATTGAGCCGGGCTGGGCATGAGCTGGGTTGTACGAGACCTATTCAATTACTATTAAAGGGTCGAGTCGGGTCGGGCTTGGGCTGACACTGACCTGACCCATTGCCATCTCCAAAGTATCAGTACTAGGGGTGTAAACGGGCTGGACAAGTCGAAGCAGCCAAGTTGCTACTGGACTTAGGGCCCAGTCTCTTAACCATGATCTTTGGAAGGCACAACATGCTAAATGGTCTGGATTACACAACTTGAGCCCACTTTTCGGAAGAGAGAGTACGTGCATGCTGTGGAAAGATGTGGGCCACACATCATGATATTGCTTACTGAATTTGGACTGATGACCTTATTGTCCAATTTAGTTTATTTTTGGGCTATGTTCCATCAATAATAGACCTTCAATTTGGATGGAGCCCATCTCAAAAATAAGGCTTGTCCACATTCAACTAAAGATCTAGCCTACTTAGTGAACAACTTCCAACCGTTCATGTTTGTGTGTGTGGGGCATCTAGTCCGTCCATTAGGTTTGCCTCACCATGAGGATCACTTTTGTAAAAATAGGCCACAAAAAACTGATAGAGTAAGCCACATTTATATTTCGGAATGTGGTAGATCTAAGGCTTAAGTGAACTGAACCATAGGAAGTCATGGTGATAATAATGCTAACCGTTCAAACCTTCTTAGAGCCTACTCTGATGTTTATCTGCCATCCAAATTGTTCATAAGGTCACATGGACCTGGATGAAGGGAAAACACAAATGTCAGTTTGATCAAAAACTTATGTGGCCCCTAAGAAGTTTTAATCGTGGGCGTTTCATCTCCATTGTGTGGCCCGGTTGAGCCTTGGATCTATCTCATTTTTTGGCTCATTCCCTAAAACGATGTGGAAAAATGGATGAACAGTATGGATAAAATACATATATCACAGTGGGCCCCACAAAGCCCCTGGACTAATTCTGTTCCGGCGGGGTAAGACACAATCTGCTTCCTTACCTAATATCATCTTGTTCTTTTTTTTGTTTAAAACTCTTCTTATGGGCTTTAATAATGCATAATTTTAGCAATAAAAGAAACTAATTCCATGTTGATTTTTGCAGTTAGCTACTCTTGTCACTAATAATAGAGATGAGTTGTGGTATACTTAATGCGGCATGAGCAATGTTATATGGGTGGGGAGAAAGTGATTTGCAGATTGTGAGAACAGTTGTGAAAGGTGGGATCCAATTGAGACAGTGCACCACCATTTTATGGCAATACATCACCCAAATACTTCTATCTAGAAATCAGATTGTCCAAGTTGTGTGAAATATGGTGGATGGAGATCATATCTCTAGTATCACATTGATAAGAAAATCTAGACCATTTAATTAGTGGCTATCAAATGGATGATAAAAAGTAAAATAGTATATGGTCCAAATTTCAAGAACAAAACAGATGGTTGGAGTCATCTTCTCAGTAGTCTTCCAGCAAATGGCTTCAAAATTACCAGAGTGACTTGATACTTACTACACTTGATATTATCTAAATTTGCATTTTTTCTAAAACAAGGGAGGCTTAAAATTCCATGGCAGTGATAGAGGTCACCAACAAATTCAAATTTACTGAAATTTCCCCTCTTTCATTTCATTGTATCCTTATCACATTATTTTCATCATTATGGAATTCTAGGTTGGTGTTGGTTGGTTGGTTGAGAGAGAGAGATGTGGTGGTAGGGCCTCATATATAGAGAATTTAATGTGAAGGTGAAAGAGACGTAAGCAACAGAAACAATGCATTTGATTATTGTGGTGCTTCTCCTTTTCATCCTCCATGAAATCAAAAACTTAGATTCTTACACGTAAACTAGTGAAAATATGCTCAAATAGAATGGAGGTTTGCTTAAATACATTGTATTACTATAAGATACGTGTCAGGACTCTTGAAGCTTGATTTGGGTCCTTTTCAAAGATAAACTGTTTGTTTGATGGGGCTTTCTTTTGATTATAAAACACAAACACTCTTAAATTGAATATTTCTATCCATGGTTATAGAGAAGTTACAGTCACCATTTATATTCAAATCAAAATAGGCAAATTATCAAAGGATAGAAATAATCTAAGTTATTTGTTGTCTTTCCATCATATAAAGTGAAACTTGTTGCATAAATGGTTTGGATCATTGAAAGATGACCCAGATTAAAAGGAAAAAAGTCCTGATTTATCATATTATAGTATGTTGGGTTGTATTCAAGCAAGCCTCAATTGCATGGTAGAATCTTTTAAGCTTTCAAACATTACATGCATGAGAATTGCTATTAACCATTGAGGTTAAAACCGCACACATGCATACTTTTCTAGATTTCTTCCATCAAGTTGTTTATAATTTTCTAGGTTTCATCCATCTCAGCAATCAATGCACCCTCAATCACAGGGAACCAATATCTCCCACATATTCAACGGTTATCTCAAAAATCTAACTTTTGTGTTTGCATATTAGGAAAGAATTGTTAGCTAGTTTTTTAAAATATAGTTGTTGATGAGAATCATTTTTCAGATTTAAATGGGCAAATACTGAAAATTGAATTCCCATAGATGTTCATTTCCCACCTTTATCTACGACCCAATGACAAATTCAACACCTCATTAATGAAATCCCTAGATTGCTCCGGACACCATGCCATTGGTAGGAAGTTCTTGTGGTTAGAAACTAGGTGGGCCACCTATATGTTTTTGAGAAATCCATGTCATCCATCCATTTTGCCTGATCATGTTAGGAGATGAGCTCAAAAATGAAACAAATCTAAAATTCAAATAGGCCACGCAACTGGAAAAAGTGGGTTAAAAACCTAATTGAGTCAACGGTGATGTTTATATGCCATTCCACAAGGCCATTTCTATTAAGATAAACTTAAAATTAACACATAAAATGTTAGCCTTATACAAAACTTTTGTGGATGGTGTTGAATCTTTATTGTTTCTTGACGTGAGGCCACTTGAGTTTTGGATCTACCACATATTAATTTAGGTTTGAATCTTTATTGTTTCTTGTCGTGAAGCCCACGTAAGTTCTGGATCTGCCGCCATATATAAGCTCATGTCTTGACATGATCTAGTAAAACCTATAACCAAGTAAATTTCTTACAAACATTATGGTGGGAGTAAAAAAGCACCCATAAACGAATGGTTTGGATCAACTCCACTTGCAGCACATTGAAAATCATTCTTATCTACTTATTATGTGAGCCATAGATGAAAGTTGAGCATGACCACTGTTTCTCGATTCTAACCATACGATCATAATCTATAAAAGATTGTCTAGATCATTTATAATAATTAAAAAAAAAAAAGACCGAAGCAACAATTTGAGCCATCTGTTTGTTGGGCCCGTCACGGATCACTAATCATTCTAAATATTCACTTATCTCAGGCAATCCAAACCATCCCATCCATGACTATGAAAAAGAACACCCACTTGTGGCTGGATCGGACCATCCCATCGGTGGGATTTTTTTGCATGGGTGCCTTTTCAAAAGTGCGATGGATCTAATGAACAGTTCGGTTCAATGAATTGGACGGTCCGAATGCAACAAGTAGCACTAATAGGTTCTCAGACAGCATTGGATTCTCAAAGTCAAAATCGATCGAACAGTGGATGGTTTCTCAAAATCTTGTGGCAACTTGCACATCAAAACTTGGGTTGGAAAGCAAACCTTCTTACGAGTGAAGAACATGGTCATCTATTCAGACCGTCCAGTACTCAAAAGGGCCCCCTCCTGATATATATATATATATATATATATATATATATATATATATATATATATATATATATATATATAAAGCCCAAACATCAACTGGCCAGGATATTCCTGTAAGATTTCTCTAAAGTGGGCCTACTTGATCAATGGTTTAATTTGCTGTAGCAAACCAATAGAACCCACTAAGATCATGTCAAAAGGTATATAATACACTACACAATATCTAGTGTAGAGTGTCAGGAGTTTTAATGGTTTAAAAACTCTTCATTCCACATCCATAAAAATAAATTAACGTACGGGAAGAAGCTAACCTATTTATAATTATTTGTTAGGCTTGCATGATAAAACCTTATTAGAGTTTGCTATTGTTTAGAAATTACATATGAAATTACGAGTCCCAGTTTAGATGTATCATGACCAAATATTACTCTTATTCGATTATTTGACCGTTGGATTGCCGGATGATTATTAAACGGTTATAAAAAATAAAAATAAAAAAAAGCCATCCAATGATCCTATTTCAACAAACAAGTGTCCACACCCCAGAAGTTAGGATCGTTCAATCAATCTAATTTTGGAATTATGCGCGATATTGGGTTCCACAATTTGGCGAGTTTAGTTGGAATTAATTCCTGATACAAATAGAATTCATGAGTTCATGTGTATCATGTCTCACACCGTGCCAGAGTATGAATTAATTACTTTCCAAACCAAAAGGTAATTATAGATTATAAAGAAACAGGAACTAAGAAATTAAGTCTTCAATAAGTTACATATGGATCGACCACGTCACAGATACATGACATAACACTTGCTTACTGATATAGAGAAACTGCACCAGAAAATAACGTATGTACATAGCCACATGGTTATTGTATCTACCTAGATCTCACACAATCAGTAGTACCTTATGCTATAGTACAACTAGCTGCGTTTGGGCATGTGGGCACTCAAGTTATCATTGATCTGGACCGTCCATCCAAGGTGTTTACCACCAATGGATGGTTTGGATCGATTTTTTGCATGGGGTGAACCATAGTGAATGAACAATCCAGACCTAGAATCGGAGAGACCACGTGTCCAGACGCATAACTACTGTGATGACTGATGGCCCACTTCACTTGTTCTGAGAAGGCCAAAGGAATGCACCCATGGCGAAGTTCCGCTTCTCTGCCACGTCACCTATCACGGGCAAGCCGTACTCGGTCAGCAAGCAGTCGACCTTCCACTCGGGCATGGTCTCGTAGTCGGCCTTGTTGTACCTTGGGTAGTGCAGTGGCATCTGAAAGTGCGTGCACCTCTTCTTCCCTGAGTTCCCGGGCTGCCCGTCTGACCTTCTGCCCACGTCGGGCAGCTGTCGGAGAACCGAATCCATGCTGCTTATGCTGCCCATGCTGCCCATCTCTCTCTCTCTCTCTCTCGTGGCCAAATCTCAGTAAGAGTAGGATGCCTTTTATAGAGGTTTTAAATTTCTTAATTTTTTTTTAAAAAAAAAAAACATTTATTTTAATTGGTTAGCACGTTAGTACACATACTCTGGCAGAATGCGGTGATGATACGCAGTTACGTAGCAATTGCACACGTGGCATACTAGTAACATTGAACCGTCCAAGTTATGATACAAGTATAGATGTATCATGAATTAAAAATTAAGCTTATTTGATTATATAATTATCGGCTTGATTGGCCAGATATTGGATGGTTAAAATTGAAGTTTTTTGGACGGTCCTATTTTCACAAACAAGTATCCACGAATCAGAAGTTAGGATTGTTCGAATAATCTGATCGTGGGATTCGGTGATTTGGAGTCAGTAGGTTGCACAACTTAGTCGGTTTAATGGAGTTAATATATTCCACGTGTATAATTTTTAAGTGCTTGCGTATCAAGAGTCATACCCGGCCTGAGTACTATAACTCCCCTTTAAATTCGAACTTGTAGAGTGCACTAGATTGCACCGGAATCATCTGCAACACCTGCTTTTACGCGGTGCATAAAGACCCAAGATTTTCCACCATCCTTTAAATGTAAATCCAATCCGTCCATCAGGTGAGGACCGCTCTTTTAACTCTATATGTGACATATCAGGCCCATACTTGTGTCGCATGGACTACACCAATGGGAATAATGTAGAATTTCTCCTAAAACCTCCACACAATGTGACCAGCTTGAGATTTTCCGTATCTTCACTTCATCTTAGTTTCTTACACCTGGTTAACGGGTTTGATGACAGAAACACACCTCGGTGGCCCCACACAAAAACCTATGGTTGGCATCCCATTCTAATTGTTCCCTGTGGTGTGGCCCACATAAGTTATGTATGATCTTCCTAGTTTATTAACTCATCAGCTAAAATCAAGGATTGAACCTGATGAACGGAGTGGATTTTACATATAAGACACGATGGGATCTACAGAGCTTGGGTATTTTGCGCACTGTGTAAAGCCGTGTGTCTCGAATCATGCATACAGTATATGCTTGGGTGTTTTAAAAATTAAAGACTCTGGTTGCTTCCGTTTTGGCTTTTTGGGATTTATTCTACTCGCAAAATAGTGACCTAACATGCCCTCGTTTCTTTTTAGTCCTTCTAGAAATCTCTGCTATGAATTATCAATCGGATCCGTTCATCTATGGGCCCTTCAAAAGAATGGCTTATGTTTAAAAAATCAAGCCTATCAGTCACTCTTACCCATCAAAATTTTTAGAACCGTTAATTATCTTTGCTTTATACCACTGCTTTGATAGCCACCATGCATATACATAAAAATATTTTAATAGGTGTATTTTTTTATGCATGTGCTATCCATATCAGGGCCCAATAAACGAATGGACCGGATTGGTTAACAGAAATGATAATTGGACCCAAAAAATGATGTCTCTAAAAGGAGCCTGCAAACGTAGGAAGGCCATTATGGAAGGACTTTTTGATTATTTATGAGTATAGTGCATTGGTCCACTTCATCAGACCGTTGGCACATCTTAATATGTCCAGTGCTTTCAGATGCGTGGGTGGTCATATCATCAACCTCTACAGTCTAACATGTGCATCCACTCTACTATTTTCATGGGCTGCATTATATAAAAAATTCACGCCCAATCTTGTCCATCTGATCATGAATAAAATATATATATATGGAGGGCTTGGATAAAAGGTCTACTAAATAATATGAACAGTCCACATTGGATAGATCCGCTCAATGCAATATATGTCATAATGACTTGGCGATCCAACGGTTGTAAAGAAAAAGAGACCAATTGTTGGCACTCGGTTTTCTTATGGGTGCTTATGTCCTATAATTGATATATTGGTTGGATCCAAATCAATCAACTTCAGCCCCAGGCACCTAAATAAGTAGGTATATCCAACATGAATGTAAATGATGGGATTTTAAAAGAATCCACTGCTTACTCAACCACTTATAGAATTTTGTAAGCGATGGTTAAAGAGTGAGGTTGTTCTTTCGAAAATAGATTATTTAATTTGTGACTTTAACAAGCAATGACCTTTCATAATATCAATGCAATCAAACAAAAATAAAAACTCACAATTAGTTGTTAGGAGTCATTGGAATAATTTATATTTTAAAAGAACTGTATAATATTAGATAAAGAATAAATCTAATTTATGAGCATAAATTTGAATTACAACTAAAGATTGTAGTTAAGAATTACTGTTACTAAATTATCGTAGTTCCTAAAATAAGTTGAGATAAAGTAAATTAATAATTTTGTTTAATTTAATATATGTGAGACTTCTTGATATGTTAGATGCATCTGTTATATATAGAGTTCTATTGTAGCTTATTCTTATAAATTCTTATTTTATTACTCTAGTAATTATAGTAGTTAAAGAGCCTCTCTTTATATTCTTCTCTTGCTGTGTTTTCTTTGCATGGTTGTTCCTCTTAATTTTATATTATTTTCTTGTTATGTTTTCTTTATGTGATTGTTCCTCTTAATATAAACACATTTTAAGTTTCTTGATTGTCTTTTGTATTTTGAATTGCCTAACCGTATTTTTACTTGTTAAACTTTTAAATAACTCAATCACACAACTTTATTGGCCATATAATAACATTTATACCATTTATAATATCTCAAAAAGAACTTATTATCTTGAAGATCTTTTCATCCACCTCTTATTTTTTATGCGATGCCACATGTCGTCCTCCTATTAGATTTTTTCAAAATGACCAAAAATAAGATACGACACCAATATTTGAAATGTTGCATACTCAAATCAGCCTAAATAACAGCCTAGATTAACGATTTAGCCATCCACATGTCATGCACGCAACAGCTTTAAAATACCCCAGTGGTACAAGAGCTTTTCCCTCGCAAATTATTTGTATTTTGGATTATACATATTCAATCATCCACTGTACATTTATTTACATTCACATCAATCTGAGCCATGATATCACTTCGATGATGATAATCTGGTACTGAGAAAAAAAAAATTGAAATAATGAATTACGAATACTGAAAAATAAATTAAAATTTCCTATCACCCTAAGCTTGAGGCTCACCCTAACATCCCCGTGAAATTCATTCAATTCATCAATGTCGTTGGCTGGACTTGAACCCAAAACGAGGCGGTCCAAAACTTAATTGGGCCACACCACTGGAAATGGTGGGGACAAAACACCAACCTATAAAACCTTTCTGGGTCCATCCATCCAACCCATTGATGAGGTAATGTCACAAATATCAGCCTCATCTAAAACTTCCGTGACTCCAAGAAGCTTTTTCAAAGGTAGGCATTTCATCCCTGCTATTTCTTGTGGCGTGAACCATTAAAATTTTCAATCTTCTTAATTTTTGAGTCCATATTTTAATGCAAGCTAGTGAAACTGATGGACGGAGTTGATATAACACAGACATCTCAGTGGACTCACAGAGCTTAGGGTCATAGAAAATAACTAACTCAAATGGGCAGTGGGTCGGGCTCCAGTTCTGTGTCCCTCTGGTCGAACAAACAAAGTGGGTCCACCAAAAAGAATCCCTGCAAGCTCCAAATATCGGAAACGGATTGGCTACTCCCCCTGCCACCAGCCCGGTGGCTGGTGGTCGGTGCGCTGTGGGCCCACCATGATGTATGTGTTTTATCCATTCCGTTCATACATTTTTACAGATCATTTTAGGGCTATTTCCCAAAAATAAAAGGGACATAGATTTCATGTGGACCACACCACAAGAAAACAATAGTGATTGGATATCCACCATTAAAATCCTCCTAAGGCCCACTGTACTGTTTATTTGACATCCATTCTGTTGATTAGGTCATACAGGCCCAGATGAAGTGAAAAAACAAAAATCAGCTTGATCCAAAACTTTTGTGGCCCCCAAAAGGTTTTTAATGGTCGACGCTCATTCAACACTGTTTCCTGTAATGTGGTCCACTTGAGATTGGGATATAGTCATTTTTCGTCTCATACTGTAAAATGATCTGAAAAAAATAGATGGACAGAATGGATGAAGTACATAGATCATGGTAGGTCTCACAGAGCACGGGGAGTAGCCAATCCGTTTCCCAAATATCAGTCTTCCATCGTAGCTTTCTGGAGTGCTCTACCGAACGCGGTTGAGATGGACGACTCTTAGTCATTTATTAGGAACATTTAATGAGAGGGACAGATACGTATGGCTTTGGATTACATAGAAAATGGTAAGTCGATGAGCCGTCCAAATCTCATGACACCATGGACAGACAACTTACATTCATAGAAATTTAAATAAATAACAAAAACGACAACACAGCTAGTCGCTGGTTAGATAATGGCCCACTCTCATCCATTGCGTGGTGAGTTGTTGTTGTCTGGGTAATCAGTGATGGGCCCTACCTGAATGCTTGGACGGATGCACTTAACCAGTTCATCAAGTGTACCAATATCATATACGTTTGAAAAAAGGTCATCGGTCCATGTTAAATAGGAAAATCAGAAGGCTAGGATTTCCCCATTCATGTGATTTTTCTGGAGTTATATATCGAGGGCATGGCCTGAAAGATGAACGGTTTGGATTGACTTACTATCTAGTCATTTGGGTAGGCGTCACCAGTATTTAATTGAGAGCTTTGTGGCCGGAAACGGATTGGCTACTCCCCCAGCCATCAGCCCCGTGATGGTGGTCGGTGCTCTGTGGGGCCTGCCATGATGTATGTGTTTCATCCATGCCATTCATCTATTTTTACAGATTATTTTATGACTTTATCCCAAAATTTAAAGGGATATAAATCTCAGGTGAACCACACCACAGGAAAACAATAGTGATTTGATATCCACCATTAATATCCTACTAAGGCCCACTGTACTGTTTATTTGACATCCAATCTGTTGACTAGGTTATACAGACCTAGATGAAGTTAAAAAACAAAGATCATCTTGATCCAAAACTTTTATGGCCCCCAAAAGGTTTTCAATGGTCGACGCTCATTCAACACTGTTTCTTATAACGTGGCCCCCTTGAGATTGATATATACCTCATTTTTGGTCTTATAATATAAAATGATGTGACAAAATAAATGGACAACATGGATGAAACATATACATCATGGTGGGGCCATGGAGCACCGACCATCAGCCATTGGCTAGTGTAGGGGATGCGGATTGCGTCCTACCCCCGCCCGGACGGTAATCCGTCCGTGCAGGGCTCTCTGGGCCCACTGTGATGTAAGTTTTTTATCCATGCTGTTGAGATTTTCTCCCAAATCATTTTAAGGTATGAGATAGAAAATGAAGTAGGTTCACTGCTCCAATGGACCACACCAAAGGAAGCTGCAGTGACATGACACTCACCATTGAAACATTTCTAAGGGCCACCATGATGCTTTTTTACTATAAGCGAAAACATAAATATCAGCTTGATCCGAAGCTTCTCCAGTTCCTAAGAAATTTTTAATGGTGAACGGCTTAATCCCCAATTTGTGGTCCATTTAAGCCTTTCGTGTGGCTACTTTTTTATATCATAGCTTAAAATGATTTGAGAGAAAATCTCAACGGAGTGGATAAAAAACTTACATCATGGTGGGTCCTAAAGACCCCTTCCCGGTCGGATTACCGTCCGGGCGGGGTAGGACGCAATCCACGTCCGTGTCAAGGGGAGTAGCCAATCCGTTTCCGTGTCGCCAATAAAGGTACAAGCCATCCCCAGGCCTGGCATGGGAAATAGGATTGCGTACTGAGTTACCCGGTACGCTCTTATCGTACTGAGTAAACTCAGCTGGGCCACCTTGAATGTACGTGGTCAATCCATGCCGTCCATACGTTTTTCCATCTAATTTAAGTGGTTGAACTCAAAATTTAAGCATATATAAAGATCAATTGGATCATACCGCAGAAACAATGGGGATAATGATTTCCATCGTTGAAACCTTTCTAGGCCCTACAGTGATGTTTATTCGTCATTCAACCTATTAATAAGATCATACAGACATGGATGAAGGGAAAACACAAATATAAGCTTAATCCAAAACTTATGTCGCCCCAAAGAAATTTTCAATTGTAGAGATTCAATTCATACTCTTTCCTATGGTGTGGTACATTTGAACATTTAATATGATTCAATTTTCGGATAAAGCCATAAAATTATCTTGTAAAATAAATGGATGGAACAGATACAATACATAAATTACGGTGGACCTCACAGAGTTTACGCAGTACCGTAAGCATAGTGACTTACTCAGTACGCAATCCGCTTCCGAGGCATGGACTGTTCTACCATTTTCTATACCCTGCATCTATCTCAATCATTAATGCAACGATATTGAGGGCAACTGATGGGCCCAACACATCAATGATATTATGCAAATGAATGAGACTAGACTCATCCGCATGGAAGTTTTTCTCTCATCCACATCCAATATCTCAACGGTCCTCTTAACTCCCAGATATTCATGTTCACGGCATTTGCTAAATTGCTAAAATGCCCCATAATTTGCAAATTCATTTTAAAAAACGAACAAGTGGCAACTGTTGAGCTATTTTCATGGTATATGTGTTTTATCTACGCCGTCTATCCATTTTTGCCTGCTCGTTTTAGGACATAAGCTGAAATGTTAAGCGGACCACACCGTTGAAGACAGAGGCGATTGAACACCTACCGTTGAAAATTTCCTAGGAGCTATAGAAGTTTTGGATCAAGCTAATATCTGTGTTTTCCCTTCATCCATCTCTGAGTGATCTAACCAACAGGTTGAGCCCTAAGAAGGTTTCAACAGTGAGAGTTCAATCACTATTTCTAATGGTATGCAATACCTGAGATTTTGATCTTCCTCGTTTTCAGGCTCATGCCCTAAAATAATGACCCAAAATGGATGAACGGAGCAGATGAAATACATACATCATAGCGTGTCCACATAGCACTGTTCGTGAGTCATGGCGGCAGATTACATCTGCCTCACGATTGCAACCGCGTCAGAATTGCAGTCACATATCCTTTGGCATGCAATTAAAATTTGCGGTGGCCCACTCCATCAGACACACCACTTAAGCACCCATGTTAGGCCTAGGGACTAAAATTCGTACCAATCTGGCATTCTAGTGGCGCACACAATCACAATGATTATAGGACAACACCTCAAAATGGTTTTTATTCTTTAGCTCATCTGAATTATGGTTGAACATGAAGTTAAAAACTGTTGCAAGTTTAGGTTTATCAAAACACTATTTATATTCTTTAGACTGGGTTTTAGATAGTAATCATCATTTAAAAAAAAAAAAAAAAAAAAAAACTTGCACTTTGTTTTATTATTATTATTTTACACACACACACTTATTCATAAGTTATGATCAATGTGAGATTTGGATCTGCTTCATTTTTTGTTAGGGTTGTATACGAACCAAGTTAGCTCCGTTAGCTTGACTCGACTCGACTCGAAAAAGCTCGATTCAAATCGGTTAGAAACTAAATTCGAGCCAAGTCGAGCTGTTTTTTGAGCTTGCCTGAGCTCGACTCAACTCAAATCGAACTCCAACTCGAATCGAACTCGGATCGAATCAGTTCGGTGACCCTGTTACTTTGATATTGATGTTGCTCACCAAGTATTTGATGAAGTGACTCAATGAAGTGTCAGTTGGTGGCAAGGAAGGTATGTATACGAAACAAATACCCTTTTTTATTAATTTTAATGTTGCCTACAAGGTATTTGATGAAATACCTATAAAACCATTATTATTGTTTTATATACAATGAGAATTTGAAGGTGCAGTTCATGTGTTTATGAAAATGCTGCACAAGTAAACTTGACTCGATCTTGGCTTAAACTCGGTTTGAACTAGCCTGAGCGGCTGACTGAACCGAGCTTAGACGACTAATCAGGCTCGAGGACTGAGCCGAGTCGAGCTGTGCCAAGCTCAACTCGGTTCGACTCGTGTACACTTCTATTTTTTGTCACATATCCTAAGCGACAAAGACAAATGGATTGCATGGATGTACAATACACACATTTAAGTGGGTCCCACTGATGGACATTGCGATTGTTGTTTGGATGTCTTCAATCTGTGAAGAAAAAGTGGTCTTGATCGATTGTATAGGTTGATCGATCAATTAAGTTAACCTTGAATTAAATAGATTATTCTCTAGACAGTTACGAATATGTTTGATCGATCAAACTTGAAAGGTTGATCGGTCGACATAATTTGAAATAACTTGAAAGGCTGATCGATCGACATAATTTGAAATTTTTATGTCAACTCTTTGAACACTTTCAAGCATATGTTTGATTGATCAAAGCTCATATCGACATCACACGCAATTTTATGTAATTGTATAGTTTATTTCCTATTTCATATGTAACACTATGTATATTGATATAATGAGGAATTAGGATAGAATGAGAAAAACCAATTTATTTTTAGAAATAGAGAAAACTTAGATTTTTCTATCTTTGTCTAATTTTTGGTATTTTATTTTCATAATGTATCATTGTTGCTTTATGATGTGATTTTTTGCTGTATTAGTTTTTCCACATAAAATTATCTGTTCTTATGCCGGCTTTGTTTTTATTTACATTTTGTTAGAAGAATAGAGATGCGGGTAGAGGTAAATGATATGGTACAGAGGGAGAAATGGAAATAGTAAAGCCATTTTCTCTGCAGTACACGTGGTGGGGTGGGAATGACGACTGGTAGTGTAATGGGTCCCACGACGGTCGGCCCCACACATCAATGTAATAATGCAAATGAACGATGCTAGATTCATCCACATGGAGGCTTTTCTCCCGTACACATCCAATATTTCAACCGCCTTTACTCTTGTTCGGGTGGTAAGCTCTTAGGAGTTTCAACTCCCGGGGGACGGAAGGGTTCGAGTACCCATAGGTGGTGAAATTCCACCAGTGTTTTAAAAAAATTTATAATAAAAAAAAAAAAAAAAAAAAAAAATCCTAGACATTCACGGTTTATTTTGGGTATGTCTAAAAGTGAGTAATTTGCATTTTATTGGTTATTTTGGGTATGTCTAAAAGTGAGGTGGATACAACATTCAGTGAGAACCGTTGAAGCATTCTTATGGCTATAAAAGTTTTGTATCAAACTATCGTTTTGGTATTTTCACTTCACCCCACTGGGAATAACCTTATAAACGGTTTGGAAGGCATATAAACATCAAGGTGGAGCTCAGGAAGATTTCAACGGTGGGAATTTCTTTCCCCAATTTTCCCGTTCATGTGACTCACTTGAGTTTTATATCCACCTCAATTTTGGACACACATTCTAAAATGATCTCTCAAAACGGACGGACGGGGTGGATTTCTCACAAACATGTCGGTGGGCCCCATCCAGCATCCTTGCACAGGAACTTCCTGCGAAAGACTTTAGCAGGAAATCCGCGTCCCGGGCCATCCATGTGTCTAAGATCACGGAACTGGCGTAATTTTGCATGATGGCCAGTGAAGAGTGGACCACATCAAATTGGACGGCCAGATCAATGACCTCATTTCCATTATATACCAAAGTCCTAATCAAGGTATATTAAAATGGTTGGAACGTTGGGGTGATTCGTGGCAGACGGTCCTCGTGCCACTTAAAAAAGGTAGGGGCCACTGTAAAGGTTACACTACTCATCAGCCGGGCCAATATGCAATTTGAATTTTTGAACATTTTCTGTGTATGTGCACTCTTTAACTTTTATTTGAGACCTCAATGTTGGAACGCCCGGACCAATTCGCTGGGCCTGAGGGAGTGGCTCTGTCCTGATGAATGGCTCAGATATCACACATGTGCACCAACCTGTCACGTGTTCCAAAGATATCTTCTTCAGTCTCTCCTCGCTCGAATCATCCGACCAGTTCATGTGGATGTAGCGTCATTAATCAAATAGGTAGAGAGTTAGTGGGTTGGGCCTTGGCTAGCTTATGGGCCGCTCATGGACGGGTTAGTTAGATGGGTACAATCACCCATGATTAACAGTTATATAGTAAAGAATGGTGAATTTAAAGATGTTTTTTCAGCCGTTCCTTTTCAACATACATGTATATTTTGGACGGTTTAATTTAAATTACTTGTGTGCCTCATATGCAATTTCTATATAATTTCTAAGTGCCCGCATACCATCTTAATCAAAAGTTTTTCGCTTGAATATAAATGAAAGGTCCACCTGATTGGCGGACCTGCTTGATGGGCATGCATGTTCATTGTAGCCCCCATCTGATGAGCGGACCAGATCGTGCACCGTGTGACACGTTGGCATTTGTGGCCTCTTCAATATATTATCATCTTCTTCTTGATCCAACCAATGTGAAAAGAAAATTGCCGAGATGATCATCACGTGGAGAGATTGAATAGGAAAAGGCACACGTGTGTGAGATTTGAGCCGTTCATTACGTGGTCTTGTGTAGGTCGAAAATAGACTATTTGGCCAACTTTTTTTTTTTTTACACATCTGGCCCACTTGATGAGTAGACCACCCTTTTTAAAACTAGGGCCCATTCACAAAAGAGCCCACCTGATGAACAGCTTCCAGACCCATGTGTGTTCACATTGGACTACATGCTGCGAATCACCTCTCCCATCTTTGCTTGCATCAATGTGCATTTCATTTTTTATATTAAGGAAAAAAGAATGGTTGTTTCTTTTAACTTCAATGCACGGCGTTTTCGTTCCTCTGTGTCAATTCTCAGGTATTTGAATACGTGGGCCAGATCAAAACCGTTCATCTGGTATTTCCTATGATGGATTAGCTATTATAGAAGTCAGAAAAGATTTGGATCATCTCAGCCGTTTAATTGGTGGATTAAAAAAGATAAAATCAGCAACGGCTCCCATTCAATGAGAAAAAGAGGGGGTATATTAAAATGGTTGAGATGGCCCTGTCAAAGCAAATTTGGGTGAGCTGCCAATCAGTGGTGGACAAAGTGGCATGTAGGACGTGGAAGACATGGGTGGAGAAGCAGCTGTAAATGGGAGTAATTTGATACTCTGGATACTCAGCCACTTTGAAACTGTACATGCGGCATAGATTAGTTCAATCAAGCCGCCCAGGTATCATGACCCAAATTACATATTGATTTAAAGTTCATAATCTTTGATTAATAATCATTTCTTTGTTTAATTTGGACCATTTGCTGTAAAATCCATTCGCTCCATCCACTGCGCAAGATCATTTTAGGGCTTGTGCACAAAAATCGAACAGGTACAAAACTCAAGTAAACCACACCATAGAAAGAAATGAGATGTGATGTCTATCATTGAAATCCTTTTAAGGACCACTGGAGTTTTTGTCAAGATGCTATGCCGGTCAAGGTATATCTTGAGAAAGTATCAATGCCTACTGTTGTGGGGAAATCCAAATCGACAAGTCTGCTACTTACCTTGGAACTCGGAGGGGAGACCTCGAAAGTTTATGACGAACAAGCGGGGTTGAGTCTTCTCTCGGCACGTCTCAGCTTCTAGCCGCTATCTTCATCTAATAACTCGATGAAAAGGTCAATCTGCGCACTAGTTATGGCCTGAGGCTTAGAGTCAAGAACACCTTAGTTGGAGATCTAAAGCCGAGGCAAAGGGAATTCTACCAGTCTCGAATACTAGTGCTCAGCCCTGGGCCGGGAGAAGCCGAGGTTGAGGCTGATGCGGATATTCCGAGTGCCGAACCAGGAAATTGCCTTACGCGGATACGACCAAATATCTCGCCCGCGGATACGCTCCTCTAAGGCACGATGCACTACACAATCCTTGGATTATGGACGAAATCTCCACGATCATAGTATCCCACTAATTGAGTGAATCGTGCCGAGACTAATAGACGCAGATCATCCAACACACGAGTATAAATACAAGGGGACCCCCATTGCTACAGGTACGCAATATCTCGCACTCTCTCTCTCTCCATTCAACTTAGACCCGGATTCCCTAGCCTGACTTAAGCATCGGAGGATCCCTCGGCTTAGCCAGAGTCTCCTTTGGGCCAGGATTCGTCGAAGGTTCACCATATCGAGCAGATGGTGGTCCAAATTTTGACATCAACACTTACCATTAAAATCCTTTTAAGGCCCAGTACCGGAGTTTTTATCAAGATGCTATCTATGCCCATCAAGGTGTGTCCTGAGAAGGTATCAATGCCTACCATTAAAATCCTTTTAGGGCCCACTGGAGTTTTTATCAAGATGCTATGCCCTTTTGGAATATAAATATCAAAGTGGGTCCTAAGAATGTATCAATTGCGAAGATACCTTGAGCCAGAAAAGGTCCTAAAAAGGTTCCAATGGTGAAGATCTTGTTCAAAGTGTATTATTTGTAATGGCTCACTTGACTTTTGCGTCTGCCTATTTTTAGGTCCTGTCCTAATACAATGTAGTGCAGTGATGGACGGAGTGGATGTGACATGGACGTTAGGTGGGCCTACAGAGCTTTCTTGCTCCACCGTCTCCTTATTAAACATTTATACAATGAGAGGCCTTTTAAATAAATAAATAAATACAAGATAAAGACCCTCTAATAGTTTCATATGATGTTGTTATCGAAAGCTGTAATAGAAACACCTGGTCTAATAGTAGTGAGAATCGTCCAAATTAATTCAGCATTTTTAGGTAAGACAAACCAATGAAGGAGTGATTGAATTAGTGGTTTAAAGAGTCAGCAACTCTTATGTAGAACAAGGATATTTGTATAGGCGGCCAGGATGGAGAGAGAAACAATTTAAGATTTATGGCAGTTGGATCTGAATTAATAATAATAATTTTTTAAAAAATATTTATAATAATTATAAAACTTGATTTTGAATTTTAAATTAATTTTATTATTGCTGGTAAGTTACAATTTTATTATTTTAAAGAGATTTTAGAATTTCAAAATCACTGATCTAATAACTTAAATTTCTTGTTTGAGACATGTGAAAGAATTTCTAATGGGATGAGTGGTTGTTATAAAGTCCACATGAATGAGTCCGAACGGGACTCGGACTCATCCAACCCGCCATGACGATACCCTGCCCTAGAAAAGCTCCCCTCATCAAGTGGGCCCCCGATCTCTATCTGCTTGTACATAGAATTTTGACTATCATTCATCATTTTCCAAGCAACCTTTTTATATCATCAGCTAACGGCCCTTGATAACGAGCCAGGGCTTGCTCCTGGTGTTCCTTGCATGATGAATGGCCCAGATCTTGCACACGTATGGTAAACGAGTACCTCCGTGTGACTGGGAAAGAGCTTTGAACCACGGTAGGCACATGGTTCCGAGATTCTATCCATCCATCACGTTGGTACGACCTTTTACATGTTTGCCCAAAAATAAATCTCATCCAATCAGCACATGGGCCCAAATATTGAGAACAGGTGGATGGTTAACAAAAAATTCACCAAAGCTTTCCAGGGCCGTACATTTGGTTTGCTAACTGTGGCCCACCTGACTAGTGGATCAAACTGATTCTTTGGCTAGGACATCAATGTAGTGGTGCAGTTCCGATGGGTGGATTTGATCCTAGGCCCATCATGTCATGCTGCATATACATTAGTTTTATTGCACATGCTGATGAAAGGACGCGACTTATAGTACCTGCTAAACCAGCTCAAGAGGACATAATTAGGAAACGGATTGGCTACTCCCCCTGACACCAGCCCGGGAGCTGATGGTCGGTGCTCTGTGAGCCCCACCATGATGTATGTGTTTCATCCATTTTTAAATATCATATTAGATACTTATCCCAGAAATGAGAGGGATATAAATCTCAGCTGGATCACACCACATGAAAACAATAGGAATTGGATATCCATCATTTAAATCCTCCTAAAGCTGTCTGTACTGTTTATTTGAAATCCAATCTGTTGATTAGGTCGTAAAGACCCAGATGAAGGGAAAAAACAAATATCAACTTGATCCAATACTTTTATGGCCCCTTAAAAGTTTTTAACGGTCAAAGTTCATTCGACACTGCTTCCTGTAATGTAGTCCACTTGAGACTGGGATATACCTCATTTTTTATATATTACCATAAATGGATCTATAAAAATAGATGGACGGAATGGATGAAATACATACGATATGGTGGGTCCCACAGAGCACCGACCATCAGCTCCCGGGCTGGTGTCAGGGGGAGTAGCCAATCCGTTTCCCTTTATTGGAGATTGCTTCTCATCCCCTCAACAGCCTGATTTTAAAAGTTGTGGGGATGGCCAATTAATACGACCGTTGGTTTGTCACATTTCTCAACTCATAAAAGCAGTTCACCATCGTACGGTCCGGATTGATGTACGTATTTGGGCCGTGGCCATGGTAACACCAACCAAAGGCTACAGTATTTTTTGAACACCTAAGTTTCAGTAAATGGACAGAATATTTTCCAATGGGAGAAATACTTTGATACCCACTTAGAAATTGTCAAATTACACAGCAATATATATATATATATATAATTTAAATTAAACTGTCCAATTTTATGTTGCTAATTTAGATGCATCGCTAACTTAAAACTGCACTCACTCTACTGAAGTTTCCGTAGAGGCTACGTATGAAATTCGCCAGTCTTGATGAGTACAATAGCACCGTGGGCCCCACCATAATATACGTGTTTTGTATCTATGCCATCCATCTATTTTTAGAGATCATTCTAGGGAATGAGCTCAAAAAGGAAGTAGATCCAAATCTGAAGTGGACCACACCACTATTAAAACACAGTGATGTAACACCCACCATTCAAAACTTCCTAGGGTCGAATGTAATGTTTATTTTCCATCTGTTAATTAGGTCAAACAGACGTATGTGAAGGGAAAACATAAATATTAGCTTCATCCAAAACTGTTATAGCTTCAAAAGGTTTTTAACAGTGGCATTCAATCACCATTGTTTCTGTGGTGCGGTCCACATGAGATTTGGACTACAGATCACCGTCCAATTCATGCATGCCGCTAGCAAATCTCTAGCATGTCTCACCCCTTTTCGTGTGATGGCACTTAGCTTACAAGAGCATAGCACACGCAGAGAGAGAAAAAGAGAAGTTGTGAAGACGCTGTAGCCCCCACATGAGTGGTTTGGACTACATGCATGAAAAACGTTTCACCACTCTTCAAAATCTGCATACGGAATTTTTGAATTTCCTAAAATATCCTGACCTTTATCATAGTTCCTTAATAATGACATCTCAAATCCAAAAGCTCACGACTCTCCCGAGCCATACGACAAGATGGATGGGTTTGTATCCAAAATACATTGATTTAAAGTTCCTAATCCTTGAATAATAATCATTTATTTGTTTAATTTGGACCATTTGTTGTAAAATCTACTCGGTCCATCCATTGTGCAAGATCATTTTAGGGCTTGTGTACAAAACTCAAATAAGCCAGCCACACCACAAAAAGAAGTGGGATGGGATGTCCACCATTGAAATCCTTTTAAAGTCCACTAGAGTTTTTATCAAGATGCTATGCCCATCAAGGTGTGTCCTGAGGAGGTATCAATGCCGAGGTTTTATCAAGATGCTATGCTCTTGTGGAATATAAATATCAAAATGGGTCCTGAAACGGTATTAATTGCGAACATCCCTTAAGCCAGGAAGGTCCTAAAAAGGTTCCAATGGTGAAGATCTTGTTCCAGGTGTATTCTTTGTAACGGCTCATTAGAGTTTTGAATCTGCCTATTTTCAATGTAGCGTCGTGATGGACGAGTGAATGTGACATGGACGTTAGGTGGGCCCTACACGGCTTTCCTTGCTCGGACGCGGACTAGATACTAACTGTTTCAGTAGCCAATCTCCGTTCTGAATTGACGTCACCAGGTTTTGTAGGCCCATCACGATGTATGTGTTGTATCAATACTGTCCATCCATTTAGAGAGATCATTTTAGAGCATGAGCTAAAAATTGAAGCAGATCCAAATCTCAAGTGAACCCCACCATAGAAAACAGTAAGATAGTGATGCCCACCATTGATTCACACCTAGGCCCATCATGATGTTTATTTCATGTTAAACCTGTTTATGAGTAAACACAAACGTGGATGAAAGGAAAACACAAATATCAAGCTTTTGTGGCCCTAAAAAGTTCTTAATGGTAGGTGTTAAATCTCCACTCTTTTCTGTGATGCGGTCCACTTGAGCTTTGGATCTACCTTAATCTTTGGCTTATGCTCTAAAATGGTCTCTCAAAATGGATAGACGGTGTGGATACATCTCATGCATCATGATGGGACCGAGATTCTCAACTAGTCAATAGCTAATCCGCATCCTTCTTGCTCCGCTGTCTCCTTGACGCCGATTAGCTAGGTAATGGCAGGTTGAGAAGCGAGACTTGACGTCACCGAATTACGTGGCCCTACCATGATGTATACTTTGTATCCACCGTCCATACATTTGGAGAGACCATTTTAGGGTAATATCCAAAGAGTGAGTTAATTCCAAAGCTCCAGTGGACCCAGTACAGAAAACAGTGGGGGAGAATAACGCCCATCATTAAAAACTTCTAAAAGCCACAAAAATTTTAGATCAAGTTGATATTTGTGTTTTCATTTCTTTCATATCTTTTATAACTTTTGAACAGGTTGGATTTCAAATAAAATTCATGGTGGCCTTAGGATAATTTCAACGGTTGGAATCACTCTTCCCATTGTTTTATGTGGTGGGGTCCACTAAAGATTTTTAGCTAACTCATTCTTTGGTTCATGCCATAAAATGATATCTCAAAATGGATGGACAACGTGGATACAAATTATACATATGATGGAGCCCACAAAACTTGGTTACCTCATTTCAGCAACGAGTCTGCTGCTCAACCAGTCAGCAGCTAATCTGCGTCCCTGTCTCACTATTAAACGTTGAGAGACGTTTTAAATAAATAAAAACCCTCTAATAGGGTTGCGTCTAGTTTCATATGATGTGGTTCTCAGAAGCTGTCATGGCACACCTTGTAAAATGGGAGTGAGAATTAGAGGTGGGTTAAATGGACCAGATCCGCCCCGATTCGAATAGAATCGACGGCTTGGATCAGTTAGGTTTGGGTAGGAGCGGTCAGATCCGAACGACAATCGGATCGAATTCGGGTACGTAGTAAATCCGACCAAACTGGACCGAAATCCAATCCGTTTGGATCCGATCCGATTCGTTCCAGACCGTACCGGGTGTAGTAACTAGTAAATTACAAGTTTACCCCTCCCTATATCTCATATTAGTAGGTGGATCATACAAATTTTTAACGGTGAAAATCATTACCTCCGCTTCTATTTATGGTGTGGTACAGATGATCTTTGGATATAATTCATTTTTTGGATAATGCTCTAAAATGATCTCTGAGAATAAATGAACAGTATAGATATAATGAATACATCACTGTAAGGCTCATGTAACTTTGATCTCCTTTGAACCGTTTGTACAACTCAGAGCTCGAGGAGCATCAGTGCTTGTCTTTGAGCGACACGCGTACCTAGAGCAGCTGCCTGTATAGTTGGTATTAGCTAGCTAGTAGCTACAGAGGTCAGAGAGTAGGAAGTGGATTGCGACTGAGTAACTCAGTATGCTAAGCGTCCTAAGTAAACTCTGTGGGATCCATCGTGATTTATCTATTTGATCCATACCGTCCATCCATTTTAAAAGTTAATTTCATTTCCACATGCCAAAAATAAAGTATATCCAAAGATCAAATAGACCACACCACAAGAAATAGTGTGAAATGAGTGTCTACCATTGAAAATTTCTAGGGGCCACCGAAGTTTTGGATCAAGCTGATATTTTATCTTTCCCTTCATCCAAGTATTTTTGATCTTATGAACACGTCGGATGACAAATAAATATCATTGTGGGCATTAGAAAGATTTCAACGGTCGAAATCATTATTCCTACTGTTTCCATTGGTTTGGTTCACTTGAGCTTTGTATAATTTTAGGCTCAACGTATAAAATTAGCTGAAACAATATATGGACAGATTGGATAAACCGCATACATTCAAAGTGGGCCCAAATGAGTTTACTTAGTACGATACGCAATCCTATTTCCAGAGAGTGCTCGTCTACGAGCACGTGACTTGAAGCTTCTTCAGGAAGTCATATAGCAGGTATAAGCTTCTTCATGAAGCTAGGTAGCTGGCGTGAGCTTTACGATTTTATCTTACTGAGTAAACTATGTGGGGCCTGTCTTAAATTTTTTGGTTTATCCACATCGTCCACCAGTTTTTCCATCTTAATTTAGGCGTTGATACTAAATTTTAAGTATATCCAATAATCAAATAGATCACACCGTAGGAAATAAAGAGAATAATAATTTCCATACCGTTGGAAAAAATAAACGATCCGAACTTTGTCCAATCCGATCTGACTCGATTTTCCCGACCAAGTCGGACTCGGATCGGTTCAGGGAAGCAGAAGATCGGTTCGAATCAAGTAAGATGGCCCGGCCTCGATACCGGATCGGATCAAGTTCGGGTTTAACCGAGCAAATTTCAAACCAAATCGGGTTGGGCGCCAATCCGTTCCGACTCGGTCCAATGCCCAGCTCTAAGAATCTTCCAAATTAATTCAGCATTTTTAGGTAAGAAAAACCATTGAAGGAAGGAGCGATTGAATCAATGGTTTAAATAGTGTAGAACAAGTAAATTTGAATAGGCAGACAAGATTGAGAGAAAAACAATTTAAGATTTATGGCAATTGGATCTGAACTAATAATAATATTTTTTTCAAAAATAATAATAATTTTAAAACTTGATTTTGAATTTTAAATTAATTTTATTATTGCTGGTAAGTTATAATTTTATTATTTTAAATATATTCTAGAATTTTGGAGAGCACTCAAATTTATTTATTTGAGTCATGTGAAAGAATTTAAAACCCAGTCCAAGTATGGGATGAGGATGAATGGTGCAGGTGGTGTTGACTAAGAGCGGATCTTATAAAGTCCGCCGGAATGAGTCCGAACGGGACTCGACTCATCCAACCCGCCATGACGATCCCCTGGCCTAGAAAAGCTTCAATCATCAAGTGGATCCCCAATCTTTATCTATTGACCGTCGCTCATCATTTCCAAGCATCCCTTTTTATAGCTTAACGGCCCTAGATACTGAGCCAGGGCTTGCTTCTGGTGTTGCCTGCATGATGAATGGCCCAGATCTTGCACACGTATGGAAAACGAGCACCTCCGTTTGACGAAGTATGAATAAATAACAAAACCATACATGCCATTGCTTGGGAAAGAGCTTTGAACCACAGTAGGCATATGGTTCCGAGATCCTATCCATTTTATCACGTTGGTACGACCTTTACATGTTTACCCAAAAATAAATCTCATCCAATTGAGAACAGGTGGATGGGTTAGAAAAACTCACCAAAGCTTTCCAACGCCGTACATTTGATTTGCTAACTGTGGCCCACCTGACGAGTGGATCAAACTGATTCTTGGGCTAGGGCGTCAATGTAGTGGCGCAGTTCCAATGGGTGGATTTGATCCTGGCCCATCATGTCATGCCATGTACATTAGTTTTATTGCACATGCGAGTGGGCCCCTCAAAGCTGATGAAAAGACGCCACTTAGTACCTGCTAAACCACCTCAAGAGGACATAACATGCCCTTCAATTCCGACCATACAATCAAGGGCCCATTTTTACAAGGGTAATACTAAAAGTCACCTTTATTGGCGATTGCTTCTCATCCACTCAACCGCCTGATTTGGGGATGATGGCCAATTAATACGACCGTTGGTTAGTCACATTTCTCAGCCCATAAAAGCAGTTCACCATCGTACGGTCCGGATTGATGTGCATGTTTGGGCACTGGACATGATTATACCAACCAAAGGCTACAGTATTTTTTGAACACCCGAACAAGTTTCAGTAAATGGGCAGAATATTTCCCTATGGGTGAAATACTTTGATACCCACTTAGAAATTGTCAAATCGCACGGCAACGTATATGTGATTTAAATTATACGGTCCAATTTTATGTTCCTAATTTAGATCTGTTTTATATCCATGCCGTCCATCAATCTGTTGTGATCATTTTAGATCATGAGCCCCAGAAGAAAGCAGATACAAATCAACGCACCATTTGAAAACCGCAGTGATTGAACACACACCGTTAAAAACTTCCAAAGGTCCAATGTAATGTTTGTTTTTCATCCGACCTGTTGATTAGGTCACGCCGACCTAGATGAAGGTAAAACATAAATATCGGCTTCATACAAAACTGTTGTGGTCTCCCTATAAAGTTTTAAATGGTGGCATTCAATCACCACCGTTTCTGTGGTGTAGCCGGTAAAACATCATGGTGGGGTTAACAGAGCACCGTCCAGTAGCTAGACATGCATACCGCTTGCCAATCTCTAGCATCTCTCACCCCTTTGCATGAGATAGCACACGCAGAGAGAGTAGCCCACACGTGAGAGTGGGTTTGGACTACACGCATGAAAAAGGTTTCATCACTCTTCAAAATCTGCATACGGAATCTCCCAAGGGTAAGGGATATTAAGATTAAGCGTCCACAAATTTTCAGAACGGTTATTTAGAGCAAATAAAGAATAAAAAAGATTAAAAGACAAAACACGGAAAAGTAATCAGCATCAAAAGCTACCATCGACCTTTTATATCAGCAACTCAATCACCCAAATTACAAATACCCAAACAAGAAAAAGAAGAAGAAAAGGAATAGACAAACCCAAATCATCCAAATAGCTATATCTGATAATGTTTACCATCTACATCATTAGCTATAACAATTAACTGCGACGTCTTTCTCTCTATCAGTGGTGGATTTCAAAGAGGATTCCAGAGAAAAGAGCCTATGGCGAATTTTCTCTTCTCAGAGACATCTCCTGAGACGGGCAGCCCGTACTCGGTCAGCAAGCAATCGAGCTTCCACTCTGGCATGTTGTCGTAGTCGGATTTGGTGTACCTCGGGTAGTGCAGCGGCATTTGGAAATACCCGCACCTCTCCTTCGGCAGCTGCCCGTCTACCCTTCTCCCCACCTCGGGCAGATGCCCAGCAACCGACTCCATGCCTCCTCCACTCATTCTCTCTCTCTCTCTCTCTCTCTCTCTCTCTCTCTCTCTCTCTCTCTCTCTCTCCCCTATAAAATTCTCTTCTCAGAAGAACTTTTTCTCTATGGATTCTTCTCTCTCCCTAACGCCCATTTTATAGAGGAAGTCTCCGAAAGAGAGAGGGAATGGAAAATCTTTCGTACCACGCGAAGGGCCACTTTTTCTAAAGCGGTTGAAAGGACCTAACGTGCATGAAATCCACTCCGTTCATCAGGTTACGCACCCCATTTTTATGCTATATGCTTAAAATTCTGCTTATTTAACAATCAAGTGGGCCATCCTATAAAATTATTCCTAAAAAACTCTAAATTTACGTGGTATGGCCCACCTGAATTTTTAAAACACTTTCATTTTCGGATAATTCTTTCATATAACTGAGACACATCAGATGAATGGATTTGATGGGATGTAAACACCATAGTAGACCCTGTATAAATTAACGGATTTCATTCCATTCCCACAGTTTCCTGGTGCGTGGCCTACTTCAGTACTATATAGTCCTGATTTTTGGATTCCAAGGTTTAAATGAGGCATTGTACCCGATGGACGGGGTGGATTTCATGAAAATTCAACCAATGTAGCTCTCAGTGCGTGAGGAGCCTAGCACGAGGTACCTCTCGCAAGTTACGGTAAATCGGCTGTACAGGGAATGTACTAGAAGTCTAGAAGGAACATTGTGAGGGGATTTTGCGTCGAATAGACCCAACGTACTACCCACTATTTTTCATTGGACCGAAGAAAATAGTAAGCACCGAAGTAGACCTCTATTCAAGACCCTGTTTTTTCAGCTAGGTGAAATAACGTAAAAAGGGCATTGTACGGACTTATCTACGGTGCTAATTTCTTCATTGTCGAGGAAGGAGTTAATTAATTCGTATGATCAAACCGCGATGCGCACTCTGCCCCGCTTCTTAAATTGTGGTGATTCACCGACAGTACATGTGCTACTGCGTATGGCGAGCATACAACTAACCGCGTAACACGTGGGGAGAAAGTGCATCAAATCCACCCCATCTATCAGGTTCGCTGCCACATTTTCACCGAGGATCCTAAAAATCAGTCCAATCCAAGGGCTCTAATTCACATGGTGTGGCTCACACAAGCCTTTTAGTGTTTCGATTTTTGAGGAATATATTAAACCTTGTGTGGCGCACCAAATAAGTGGATTGGATGGTACATATACACGTGGTGGACCCCACACACCAATCACGCAAGCGTTTTGGAGAACATGCAGTACACATGCAAGCCAATCAAGACCGTACAAACCGCGAGGCGCCACTGTGGATGGAGCGTGCTCGAGATATCATCTTGACCATCTGATACCATCTATGAACACTTTATGCATGCAATCCCATTTAGTTCCCCGATTGGACGGCATGGATTGAATTACGTATGGTCCTTGTTTATGCAAAGGAATGGTGAAAAACGCACAGGTTAGCCTGGCGGATTCAGCAACGGTAGAGATCCAATAATGCTTTGGTTTTCACGAAAAAAAGATCAAACATGCCGATGTATTTGGAAACTTAAAAAGTGACAAAACTACCCTTACACGTAGGTTGTAGGCACCAGGAAACTCCGACGTCAGGGATCCAACCCTGACTCGCACATGCTACACTGCCAATTCCAGCTCAACTAACACGCCCGAGTTCAGCCCGTCGTCATGAAGGGAGCCGATTAGGTGAGACCCTAGATCCACCTATGTGGGTGGGACCCCTAATATATGTGCCTTAAATCCATACCGTCCAACCGTTTTGGAAGCTCATTTTAGGGCCTCATTTCAAAAATGAAGCAGATCCAAATCTTATGTGTACCATAACACAGGATATAGAAGTGATTAAATCCCCACCATTAAAAACTGCACAGGGCCACCCGAATGCTATTTTCCATACAACCTGTTGATAAGGTCACATAGATATGGACGAAGAGACCACATAAATATCAGCTTGATACGAAACTTTTGTGGACCATGAGAAGTTTTTAATTGACAATTACCACTATTTCCTGCATTATGGTCCACCTGAGATTTGGATCTTCTTCATTAATTGGATCATAATCTAAAATGAGCTTTCAACATGGATGGACAACATGGATATAGTCACATATATTATAATGAGCCCCATAGTCAGAGGTCCCACCCACTTCGGTGGATCCGGTCTCACCTAATCCCCTCCCGGCCGGTCATGACCACATCGGCACCAGGAGGGTTTTGATAGGGTACGTTCCCCATTGTATCCAAAATACATATTGATTTAAAGTTCCTAATCTTTGATTAATAATCATTTCTTTGTTTAATTTGGACCATTTGTTGTAAAATCCACTCGGTCTATCCATTGTGCAAGATGGTTTTAAGACTTGTGCACAAAAATCAAACAGTGAAGATTTAGTGATCACCATTGAAATATTCACACGGCCACAAAAGCTTCATGTTAGGCTAGATGTTTTGTGATTTCACTCCATCTCGGTGGGAATGACTTTGTAAACGGTCTGGGCAAAAGTTTCAATGATAGGAATAACCTTGTAACTTTTGGCAAGAAACTTTAGCAGAAAACCTGCATCCCAAGGACTTGATCCAAACCTGACTAGACTGACCCTTAACTAAGTCCAAAACGTGGGGCCAGGACTTGACTAAACCGATTCTAATCCTGTTCAAAAGGTGAGACCCAAATCTGACTTGATTTGTTAGTGGAGTGAATAAATGGGACCCAAGCCTAAACCCAGCTCGATTTTTTAACGGCTCCAACAAATTGACCCAGAACCATTAAAATCAGATTGGGTTCGTCAGGCATCGGGCTGGTACAATGCCCGTCGACAGCCCTGACTACTAATCACTTGAACACCAAATACTTTGATTCGTTCCTTTGTTTTATATAATCTCGAATTCACACGCATTGGACCATAGATGGGTTTCTGAAAATCACCATGTAATGACACTCGCTAACATCAAACCTGCCGGCTTGAAGTTGCGGTCGTCCACATAGCGTTTCATGTTAGAGCTGGACCCATATGTCAGTTTTTCACAACTTCGTAAATGGTGGGGACTTTTCAACCTTGCACATGCCATGGTTTTACAGATGCTCCAAATTGCCAACTGAACTTTGGATGGAGTACGTTGAGGTCAAAATCTGGACCACCCTCCATTCAATGCTGAGGACTAGGAACGAACCCTGGACCTGCACAGAAATGTCAGCAAAAGAGACCCTCCGATGCCTAAGTCAGGTTTGAGAATCTGGGTCTATGTTTGTAATGTAGAGAGGGGATGTGAGACACCTGTTGTGATGAGTTCCTCTAGTATTTATACCCGTGAGGCGATGGGATTATGTTCGTCAATCTCGGCACGATTTAATCAATCAAGTGGATGTCACACGTGCGAAGATGTTGGCCGCTATTTTTATATCGTACACCGGCTCACTCTCTTGTATGTCTTAATGGGGCATATCTACGGGCATGATCTTCGGCCACATTCATACTGGGGTTGGTTCCGAAACTCGATCTCCCGAGCTGTTGGTCGGACCTTATGGTCGGAGTACGTCGTCTCCAACCTCTGAGATGTGAGTAGGGCTCGGATCGGCCAGAGCCGTAGTTCTTTGGATGAGGGTTTCAGACAAGAGCTTGGCTTGGCCGATCCAGGGTCGTATTTCTTCGGATGAGGACTCCAGAAAAGAGCTCGGCTCGGCCTATCCAGTGCCGTAGTTCTTCGGATGAGGAGCCTCAGATGAGGGCTCAGCTTGGATTGCCCCGTTTGTCTCTCCCCAGTAACCATAGTTTTGGAATCATAGTTCGGAAGCAAGGCTGAACTTGTCGCGATGTTCTCCTTCCGAATTCATACTGATTGATTCAGTTTGCTTGAGTCTGTCCTTATCAGGTTTGCTTACATTTTCCCATTACAGAGCATATCCTAAAAATGGTACTGAGAAGATAATATTAATCGCCTGACTTATTCCTTTGGATTTAACCATCCATTTAATAGCCAGTAATTGAATGGTTAGGATTGCATGATTAGTGTTATTTTAGAGATATGCTGCATCCACAACCGACGCACAATTTGGATGGTCTAGATAGCTGCACGTCAGCGTCACATGTGAAGAGAATGAGTCGTTACCATGCTCTAAGTTGTGCCAGACAAACGTACGAGTCCTTCCTTTACGACCGACTTTTGTCGTGGAATTCATCTGTCGATGCATTTTTTGTATCGATTGACTGCATCCATCCATTGCGCCACCCCCAATCAGGATTTGATCTCAAAATATCCTGCAGATTAACTTAAGCGAGCCACATCATAAGAAACAACGGGGATTCAAAGGCCACTATTGAAACTCTTTGCCCTTGGTTTTCCCTCTGGTGTGGTCCACTTGAATTTTGGACCCACCTCAATTATGATGGTATATCTTAAAATGGATTTCTCACAAACGTTATAGTGGGCCTCAGCTAACATCTCAGGGCAGGAAAGCTTAATCCCACTGATATGGATTGGATGGGCATTTCTGGCCTTAATGAGGCCCACTCAATCAGTTTTCGTTCTGCGCTCTAAAACACAAACATCATGGTGGTCCCACCATCTTTTCCCCTGTTTTAATGTTTTTTTTTTTCTAGGCAGTCGAGCCGATAATCGATTGACAGGTCTGAATCTTAAAACCATGGGCTGAATTTACTTTTCCCCTGTTTTAATACTTTTTCAAGGCAGGTGAACTAATACCTGACCAACACGCATCACGCATCTTTCTTTTTCAAGACAATGTGACCATTTATTTTCTTGATCTTGGTGCAGCTAGAAATAATCAGCATCATTTGGGCTCAAAATTTTCTTAGGAGATTTTTAAAATATTAATATTTTCTCAAGATATTATTGGAATTATAAATTATTAAATAAATTTAAATTTTGATTTTATTATATTACTTATTGTTCTAAAGAAACAATTTGGTTTGATGATTTTAAACTATCTGATTTATGGCTAGTAAACATTGGTCCTCTGTAAAATAAAAACAAAAAATTGGCCCCATTTAAAGGGCTAAGATCATCCGATCGGCATGATTTTGAACCAATGCTTACTTTTAGTTGTATGCATGGATGAAAGGTTGAGATCAACTATAGGCCCCCATGTCGTTTAAAAGGTTTGAGGATCTTGGGAACTAATCAAAACCCATATTTATATAAAGAATTCTCTATTTTTTTAAATATCGAAGTAAAAATCAACTAAAGAAATTCTTGCGACATTAAAGCTTATGTTACCGGGAGCGGGGCATGATAATTTCACATGGCCCACAGCGATGCGTGAATCAACTTCCACCATAGGTAGCCCATGAGAACTTGTCGCGGATGCCCTAGAAAGCGGCCCAGCATTACAGCTAGCTACCACGTGAGGCTTATGTGGAACAGGGCACACGTGTAATCAATACGAGCCATACACTGTGAGCATGACATATACCAGCATCATGTTGGTAAGCTTAACAAGCGATCCACATTTAACGTGTAGGTTAAATTTGGACCGCTGAGAATTTTCTGTAATGACAGTTTATTTTCTCAAAAAAGTGTGATCTACCTAGTCAGCTGACCAATATTAATTTTTGGTCCAGTGCGTACATATCTGATGAATGGTCCAGATCTCTTACGTGATTGCAGGAAGGCCCACACATGGTAGCTATCATTCAGCTCCACACATTTCTACATGCCGGCTCTGACTGTTCCGATTTTAACCGATGGGGTTTTAAGCACTCTTTGGCGACCATATCTTTTTTACTTTTCCCTTTCAAAAAATTAAAAATAAAAATTGGTCTTTGTAAGTGTTGATGTCAAAAGGGCTGTAATCCTTTTACACGCTCTGAGCAGGGTCGAGAAAACCTGGCTCTCCCTCAGGTTAGTCTCTCTCTCGGATGTTGCGTGCACTTTTCTTTGATGTAGTATTTATAAGTTTCACGTAGATCTCGTCAGGGGATTCTGGATCAAGATATTGCCCAGGTTCAAGATCAGCCCTAAATGTGCCTAATTTTAACCCAACTGCGTGTGGGACCTCTATTCTCGGAGATGCCTCGGCTCGGCCGGAAAGGTGGGCTTACTTGGTTATGTCAACTCCTGTCAACCATAATCCGTTCGCTCAGATGCTTTTCTCGAGTCCCATATAACTAATATCTTCTCTCGCTTCTCGGAAAGAGTGATTAGGAATGGGTTGGAAACCCACCTTCCTATTATTATGCCAGGCTCGTCTCCGCTCGGAGTCACCATCGATCGCTCCACTGTAGTCGTCTCGGATCTTCCCATAACTTACTAGATAGAGTTTGTAATTTGGGTTCGGCTCTCTCTCTCTCTCTCTCCTTTTCTTTGTCTTTATAAGTTTACTAGGTAGGGCTGCAATTTGGGTTCGGGTCAGCCCAAACCTGTTTAACCCAACTGGAGTTGGGGTAAGGTGGGATTGGGTTGTCAAAGTCCTCAGGTCAAGTCCATAAAGGTAAATTCGGGAGGGTTAGAATGGGTTGGAAAAAACCACGTGTATTTGGGTCAAGTGGGTCTGGATCCTTACTCTTGCTCAGGTGGTAGACTCCCAGGAGTTTCAAAACCCGATCAAGGGTTCAAGTATCCATAGGTGGTGAAATTCCACTAGCGTGAGTGTGTGTGCGTGTGTAAAATAATTTTTTTTTAAAAGTATAGAGGAATTTAGGTTAGGCATCCAGAGTTGAAATTACTATCCCTTTTCTTTTTTAATTTTTAGCAATATTGTGGCCTACCTGAGTTCTAAATTACTTGGTTTTCAAGTTAATATCTTAGCATGAAGTGGTGCAATGAATGTATGAAGTGAATTTCTTATAATTATTATGATGGTCTCATACAACCTTTGTTACACTAGTTTTTAATAATACCATTAAAATAAGTTACATGATATATAGGAGGTCCACCAGCAAGCTGTAATAGATTAGAGAGTCTTCTTTCTTCCATGAGTTCAAATGCTGCTCTCGAGTGAGATAGTGCTGGCTTTGGCATGGGAGCCATTGAAATTTTCTGTAATAATGAAGGCAGATTTAGCTGCATGCTTATTCAATGAAGATGAAATTGGCCAAAAAAAAAAAAAAAAGTTACGTGCAAAGAAGCGAAAAAAAAAAAAGGCTCTTCTTGTAAAAAAATTATTTGATTGTTTTTTCATAAAATTTAAATAATTTAAAAGCTCATTGTGAGTAAAATTTAAAATGTATATCAATAACAACTACATTTTTCCTTTCTCAACATATCTCTAAGCACTTAAAATACTTTCTCATGCCCTTTCATTGTTCAAAGTTTTCCATGCTAGGCAATTGATCATAGAGGCAAAGGTGTCTAAAAAATGCTTTCTTCATATATAATATAAATTTATAGCAAGTTATCATAAGTGGTTGTAGGCACACATTCTGTGAGGAAATCATGAAAGTGTGCTGTAAACAGTAGAGTCAGTATGATTAGAGGATAGAACTTTCTTTCCTCAGTAAATATGGCAGGAATGCAAATCCATCAATCATTAATCTTGTGGGCCCTATCATAGACCATGGTAAACATATCACGTGCATTAGACAATTCCAACCTCTACTTTCTTACTACTCCCCATCAGACCCATAACTGCCAAGAAGGCTACTATTGAGATGGATGGGATCACCTAATCAATGCATTTATTGAAGCATTTCCTATAGACAATGTTACTGTGATAGTGACCCGCATTCATTGGACCGTTCATGACTCGGCAAGGTGATGCATCAGTTGGGTCCACCCACATACCACCAAAGATGGATGGCTTACGTTTTATAATAAAACTCATCAGATAATCCTAACCTTTCACTTTTCTACATTTACTTTATAAATAAAAGAGTATTTCTTTTGTAATAAACGCTTTACCACATAATAATTCTTTGCTAAATCTATGATTTGTAGTTTAATTCCCAATCGACATGCTTCAAAATATGCCAAATTCAAATCTAAAGCAAATCTATAATTTGATAAGTTTATGGATTTATCAAATTCCTTATTTCCTAATCCCAAACAGGGTCTGAAGTCACTCATTAAAAAGTAGAAATTAGAGTGGATTAGTATGCCAGATCTGGGCCACTCATCTTGGCTGGTTAGGAGAATGGCAATGTCAATCAATCAATTGATGCCTAGAAAATGGTATCATTAATGCAGTTGCAAAAAATATCACCAGAAATTATTTTTTCGATATAAATGCAGAACATTACAGGCCACACATACGGGGTGAGTAGCTGCCTCCTAGCAATTATGTGAACCTTGACGTGAGGATATGCAGTGTCATTTAACTACCATTTAATAATCCGGGCTCAATCTTTTAAATAAAATCTACGTTAGGTATAGGTGGGGTCCAAGTTAACGCGAGCCAACTTGTTTATTTACCGGGTCGGGACGGCATATACGACGGTCCACATCTGACCTAAAGAGATTCATGGGTCAGGTCTGGTTCGGTCTGAGCCACTTCGATGTCGATCGTTATGTGATGAATGGTGTCAAATTCCATACATGTATATGTCGGTCACATGTGTACATCGCGGGTCTGGACCATTTTACGAGCGCATTTAAAACTAGACCTGGGTGGGTCATGTTGGGTTAATTTTGGGAGGTCACAAACCCAGCCTACTTAATCAAACTTTAGGACTTGACCTACCGTGGGTCGAAATTTCAGACCTATATGTTTTAATATGTGGATGAGTCAATGACCTGTCCAGGCAATTCTAAGCCTTCGAGGCGGTCCATCAACGAAATACAGCTAAACGCACCTCCGTTGATCAAGAAAGAAAGCAGAGAGTGGATGGGTATGAGTTTCTAATATGGAGAGAAATAATGTTTGGGCCCATTAGATCAATGGTCTGGATCACTGTGACATGGCCCCATATATGCAAACTCCACCTGACCCATAATCCAAAATAAAAGTATCCTAACATGCCTTTGTAATTGCTTTTCTGCAAACTTTTGCATAAGATACAATATACACATGCATTAAAAAACCCAGTCCCATAAATATAGGATAGTGAGCTCTATCAACAATATCCAAAACCTTGAGGTTGGCTGCATGAATTTTAATTTTTTTCAACTATTCTACTCTATCAAGAGTCGTAATCTTAATTAGACTATACGTCATCAAATCTTTTCTTACTACCTCTACCAACAGCCTAGTACAAAGGTTGGGTTGGACAGGTCGGTTGAACCCGACCGTGCTGCACTATAAGGGGCCACGTAGGAACGGTTCAAGCTCTAAACTATCCAATTAGAGAGTTTGAATAGTGTGTATCCCCCATCCACGTTGTGGCCCATCCAATAATCACAGATCGAACGGCTACAGTCCGGACGTGTCATATAACAATCCATCCTGATGTTTTCTAGCAAACTTCGAGTGACGAGATAATCTTAGCAGGCGAGAAATTATACTTTCATCTCCAATCAGAATATCGGCAATTTCTCACGTACTTGGGGACAGGACAATGGCTACTATGTATACAATATCAATATTCGAGTTGCCCCCCACCCACCCAAACACCCTCATCACATCATGTCATGACCTTACACTTTAAGGTCCACCACCAATTGCATACATCGTGTGGCAGATCTGCAATGTCTACATTCATACTTCCAATGTGGTCCACTTGTTCGTGACCTATTCTAGAGTGGAAAAAAAAAAAAACTGCATCGGCCACAACTGCCACTGGCTGTTACGGCCGTAACATTCGTACTGGATTTGAATACTGGTCCAAGCTCTGTTAGCACTTGTTGGAGTTAGTGTCTTAGAAAATCATTCGTGCACTTATCCAATGACCACGTAACTGTGATTGGACAGATCTCAATTGTTGATCATGGTAACTATGGATTTCAAATTGGACATGTAAGATTCACGATCTTGACTGATTAGTTTTGACTCTTCCTACCAGCTTCATCTAGGCCCTAATAAAGTGGACGTAGCTAGGTACATCCATCAAGAGCCATTGATTCTTACATGAGCTAATAAAGGATCCACTAGTTTATGTAGAAACATTTTTATGGCTTTGACCTGAATATATCAGGGACTTATCAAACGATTTTTCTAATAAGCCCAACACTCTGAATATTTTAATCAGATTTCAAAAGGATTTTAACTGTTGAATTTTTATTTTAATCACTAAAATTGTTTTGATTACACTTCATGATAACCTAATGGACCAAATCTAATTGGCATGAGATATAGGCATTAGTGGATATGTTATGGCAATGGAAGGGTTAAATCATGAGTATATGCATAGATGAGGCGGATTAACGGAATTCCTTCATAATAGGTTACGTTGAAGTTCAAAGGGTGGTGAAGCACCATACTAGATGTACGATTGAAACACTAACCCCCTCCTTATTTATATAATCATATCCCAAATGAGAGGTAGAGCTAGCCCTAGATGTTCCCACCACATAGGATGTGTGAGTGTGAGAAAAAAGAGAAAGTCTATGAGAGAGTGGAAAAAATTACTCCGTCATCTTCTATTATCCCCATGTGCGGTCTACCTATATGAATGGTATACGTCTTCCTCAACACCTACCAGAGAATTAGATGTTAGGCTATCTTGATTCTCGAGTACTGGAATAGATTAGGAAAAGACTCATTGATTTAAGATATCAATATCAAAAGATCGGCATCACATACATCTTTTTTGTGTAAATTGCGTCCAAGTAGAACTTCCACTGTTTATATAAATTGTTGTATTATAAAAATTTGATGTTATTACAGATATAAACTCTTTAACATACGATTATATTCCATTGGGTTTGTACATTAGTGAGTTAATAATCCCATCATTATGAATATGATCTATCCATGCTGTCCATTCATTTTTACATGTAATTTTAGGTCATGAGCCCAAAAATAAGGTAAATCAAAAGATTAAGTAGACCCACTAAAAGAAACAATGTGAATTGAATGCCCGCCATTGAAAACCTTTTATGGGCCAAAGAAGTTTTAGATCAAGCTGATTTTGTGTCTTCCCTTCATCCACGTTTCGATGACGTTATGAACAGGTTGGACGGAAAATAAACATCATAATGGACCATGGTAAGATTTCAATGGTAGGTGTTCAATTCCTACTGCTTCCTCTGGTGTGATCTACTTGAGCTTTGGATCTATCTCATTTTTTATATCATGGCCTAATATGAGCTCGCAAAATGAATGAATTGTATGGATAAAACATATACATCATCGTGGCGCCCATAGAGCATTACTAGTCCTGACCAGTACCAAGCTCGTACTGAGGGGTCACTACCGCATAACATTAACAAAAAAAAAAAAAAGATATCAAACAGAAAAAGAAATTCTCCGAATTGTTTTGTTTAAGATAAAAATCTCACCTTTGGCATCCATCTTGTTAGTCAAGCTGGTCAGGTGCAAGCCCCTACCATAGGGGAGACCGTAAAATAAAATAAATAAATAAAAACCATCACTGTTGCTTAATGAGCATATATTGGCCATGCTCTTTAACTTGTAAGGGGATCCCGTGTAATCGAGATTAAGAGTTAACCCGATTTCAGCGGGTCATAATCCCGATTTCAGCGGGTCACATGCCCTCTGTGTAGGCGCACAAAATCGGCCTTTCTTCACAGTATAAATGTAATTAGGATGGCCTTTTTTTAATTTCTAGAACTTAATTACGTTTATGAGGAAAGAGCCACTTTAATGTGGTGAATCCTACGTGGAGGGCATTGGGCCCACCAAAATTGGGATTAGATTTAATCCCTGTTATTGTGCAAAGAGTACATCAAAAGAATGAAGCGTTGAAGGGTGTATAGTGACAATGTGCAACATCAAGTTCCTTTATGATAAAACTTTCGGTGGTTGAATTACAATTCCACCATACTATTTTCAGACAAGTTGAAAACATGGTAGCCACGATGTCAAGGCTACAACGGCTAGTTTGCCTTCAACAATCTCCCTTCCAACGACTGAAGGTTAGGCACTGTTTTCTGTGTTTATTTCAACCAAATAGCAACAAATTTCACTACTATCTGGAATATAGTTTGATGCACAATGGCCTTTTGGCAGATTCAAAATATAAAGTGAACAAAACAAGCTTTACCTTCAAATTTCAATACAATACTCCTCTAGTATATTCTATGAATTTTGAATCTGTTGAGGGTTACAGTGTTGTGATTCAGTCTTCTTAACATGGATGTGCAGTTAGAAAACATCTTCCACCAACAGGAAGACATGTTTGTTACAATTCCAACCAATTGCAAAAATCCCGAGAACTGCGCATTTCCATGCATCTTCATATATCAATTCCTCGAGACAGTCATGCACAGGCTCCTTTCATGCATAGAATGACATAGCCTAACGAGTTCTCCATTTCTGACTACCTGCTCTATCTTCCAAACCTTTGTATTGACCAACTTGCTTGATGTGAGTTCTGACTCTCCCGGGGACTTTCTGAACTTTTGAAAAGCATCCGCTGGTTTCTAGCCTTCTCTTTATGTTCTTGAGATGGCAGATAAGTACGGAATTTTTCAACAATCTGCATGGAAGGTGAACACCAGGCCATCCAGCAAGTAGCAAGCATAAATGATTTCAAGCTGGACCTCTGGAAACATGTTCAGCCCCTGGTTTTGAAGATTCCACATTACTTCCCATGCTGCTTCTTGCACATGATCCCTAAAGATCCCATATCCCAGGGATGAAATAAGACAACAATGTTGCATTAATTTTTAGTGCTCAGCATCACAACGAGTGGATTTTCCACTCTTCTTTGTCTCAGCTCTTGCTTGGCACTCTTATGGACCAAACACAGGAAGCCATACCAAATGACACAGCATAAGCAACAGCAATCTTCTGAGGCCTGCAAGCCACAGAATCCGGTTCTTCTCTCACACCATTTGCAACAGTTTGATAGTGCCATTTGAGTTTGCGGCAACTACCATGTTTGACTTCCCTCTCCAACAGACACTGGATACAAACTGTCCATTATCATCGACCGTCTCTTGCCCAGAAATAGGATCGATGGAGCCGAACTTGTGGGAAGTTACTGGCATAGGGAGGGATCTATAATATGCATAAACCTGAGAAGAAATAAAAAAAGGCCCCAAAAGCATTACAAACCCAGAAGCCAGTACTGCAAACTAGAGATTCTAAGTGTTAAGGCAGTCTGGGAACGTAAAAAAGAAGGATTGTAGACTGTTTACTTTGAGATATTGTACTGAAACTGACTGACTTTGCTAGTGACCCACACAAGTTAATTTGACTCATGCAGTCAACCAGATCCACCAGAGCTAATAGGTAAGTACAGCTGAAGTGAAATTTATGCCAAGCAGAATTGCAGGGTGGCCGGACAGCTCAGGGTGGTCTAATGGAAATTATGGCCCTTGTCTAGCTGACCTCAGTTGGTTGGGATAAGACTTAAATGATGATGGTGGACAGCTCAGACACCTCTCATTCAAGGTGTGCACACGACATCAGTATCCATACTGAGAGACAACCAGTGCACATCTTCTTCTTTTTCCTTTTTGTGTGTTTGTGTGTTGTAGTGGTGGTGTCTCTGAAAGAAAAATTGTATATTTCACCAACAATTGAGACATGCCTCTCGCCAGGGCCATCCATGGGTCAATGACCCGGTGACCTGATATGACATGGACCCAGATTTGGACTTTCAGGTCAGATCCAACTCCAAGGATCTATTAGGCAGGTCAGACCAGGATCGAGCAATCCGATCCTGAAGCAACCAGTTTTCAACCCTACTTCTCACTCTCAACATGCATAACTAGACGTGTCATACCCATACAAGCAGGTTGGACCAGGATCGAGCAATCCGACCCTGATGTAACCTGTTTACAGCCCTACTTCTCACTCTCAACAATAAGTATAACCAGTAGTGCCATACGCATACAAATTCTCACTACATACCAGATACAATGTACATAATAGAGCATGATAATTCACCATGCAGCATAAATATGACTAGACAGCAGAGAATCAAACTCAATTTGAAAAATGAAACCATAAACGTACCTCATTAGTCTCTGAACCGCATGCGATATAACCGTCAGAAACAGATAAACCCACAAAATTCTGAGGAAACAAAAGACAGTAGTTAATAGAGAGACCAGCATTTTTGGATAAATCCTCCAGATCTAGAAGCGCATTTAGAAATAAAGAAACCAGCTTGACAGCTAGCATACTACAAACCTTCTCATTCATATGACCGCTCAAGGTTAAGCTGCAAGCACTGGTGGATAACTCACTAGAAACGCTGTTATTAAGATCCCAAAGCTTAAGGGTGTTGTCAGTGGAAGCAGAAACAACCGTGTATGGATCTAAGAATTTCACATAACTAACAGCTTTCCCATGACCTGCCAATGTACACCAAGGGATTCTTGTATGCCGGAGATCATAACAGTAGACCTTGTAATCAGCGGATCCAAAAGCTAATAAATGACTGGAGTGAGGGGAGAACTGAACACAGCAGGCATTGGCAACATTTCTGATCATGCTGATACTGTTTTTCTGCCAATATACCAAAGAATCACATCAATATGCTTTTCATTATAATTTTTCCAAAGAAATTTTGCATGAAAAGAAAGTACAAAATTTACAGCCCTACTTTGTCACAAACAGGGAACTCGACCTCAATCATATTGAGGTTGAGAGATTTTGAAGATTTCTCAATCATATTGTTTGGTGAGTTCTCGACAAAACTATCCTGAGATTTTCAAAATATCAGCAATATATGTCACATGGCTTTCAAGCCATAACCTTAATTTATCAATCGATGATATTGTTCCAAAGACTGAAACACATCCAGTCCATGTAACTTGGACACAAACATGTATTAGTGTTGGATGCAGACATGAGGTGGCACGTTGGTTTTTTCAAACTCAGATTCGCCAAAACCTCCATACAAATATTTTAAATATCATTTGCTAAAAGTATGTAAAATCCCAAAAAATAAAATAATGACAACAAATCTAAGAATCCATTAATCATATAGAAAGAAAAAGTAACGAAAACATAGAAGATAATGATAATTCAACACAAATTTGATTTCTATATGACCGTGACCAGGGGTGTCTGGCAATCTTATTAAAATAAAATTAAAAATTTTAAAAATAAAACAGGGGCATAAGGCGCATGTATCTGTGTCGACAATCCAGAATTTCTATAAAGAGTGGTCTCCTTGTTACATAGCTTCATTCAAGCCGCATCTATACTGCTAGCCTTCATGAAAACTCTAATGCCACAGGCTACTTACTGACTTATTTTATTTTTTTTGTATCTCCACCTTCCTTTCATTAAAGATGCCGTGAGAATATGGCATTTAGACCATGGTTCGGAAACCTGACTCAGAAGTCCTTTTGGGCAAGTTGACTCGCTGAGTCGTCCAAAAAATCAAAAAATTTAAAAATTTTGATAATTTGATAATTATTTTAAAATATAAAAATGCATAAAACCATAAAAAGATTAAATCCCGGGAAAACCCAACTCGACACAGTTGTGTTTCTTACTCAACTAGAAAAGGAACTCTATGAAAACGAGCTTCTCATCAAGTCCACTTGAAATCCAATCAAACAAACAACTTTGAAATTCAATAACTTGCGCCTCCGAACCAAACAACATACATATTTGAGATCTCATAGAAGATATTTAAAAACTAAAAACTTTACAAATGCTATGAAGATTTTTGCAGGTGGTGTGGTCTTTCTTTAAAACTTCAATGTCACACAGGCCATTTTTGGAAAATGGCGTATATTTCGCGTTTTATAAATAATCAGATACAGGTTTGCTAGCCTTCATAGGAGCACAACTTAGGGTTGGGCTAAACATGAACTTGACTGGCCCTTCAGGTTGCGTTGGGTGGATGTCAGGTTAGGCTTGGGCTGGAAATCCTCAACCCAATGCCAGGTCATGTTGGGCTGAGGTTGAGGCTGCGAGCAACCTGACCCAACCAGAATCCAACCCTATATGTACAATATACTACATGTACATGGGACCACTAGAGCGTGTAAAGGATCTCAGGGTGGGTTGAGCCTCGGGCTAACATCTCCTGAGGTCATGTTTGTCCTTGAGTTGACCCGAAACCGGAGTTGCACCACTAGCCTCCAACACACCCCTCCACATACATCTACAGACAGCCAAGCGCGCCAAAGTCACATGTGTGATGGACATTTGAGCAGCGTATCAAGTGGGACCCATATCGATGAACAGGCTAAAAATTCATGTAAAGTTCAATGATACGGAAGGCAACAGATCTACAAAAGCAATGGACAGCATAAAAAGCAAAACTCATGAGTTTTTTGGTCGTCCATTGTCTTTTGTATATTTGCAGCCTACCTTCTTGAACAGTCTGATTTTTTTTACCAAATGACCCACATGGTTGGTCTCAACTGATGCACAGCTCAGACATCTGTCTAAGGTGTGGGTGGAGAGGTGTGGGGGAACCAAGCGAACCTCATCAGAAGAACATTGTTTATTTCCCCATGCGGTACAAATTCTCTTGCATTTAAAATATAAATGTCTGATATAAAAAGGCATGCCTCGTTAATGCTCCAAAGTTTCACAGAACAGTCATCGCTTCCGCTGGCTAACTTCGTTGGGTCCACTTGCGAGAAATCAACAGACCAAGCTCTCTTTTGATGCTCTGTGTATTGTGAAAACCCTTGACCGGTGCTAGCATCCCATAACTGTATACAATCAAAACAAATAAAATTACATGACCATGAAAGGAAAATCAGTCAGCAGGACAGCTGATGTAAAGGATGATGCTCCTCTAAGCACATATGATAATTAAAGAATAGTATTTCAAGGTTGGAACGAACGTATAACAAGAATTCTTGGAATTCCTTGGGGATTCTTGATTGGCGCTGAGCTAACCATAGCGCAAAGTCGTATCTCTTTGGTTAATAAGATCCAAAAGGTTTATCGATCCCAGGGGGTGCAGATCCATAATAGGCATATAGAGATTATTGTAGGGTCCCTACTGGTGGCTCAGTGGTAAACACAGCGTGCTTCAACTCTAAGGTCATGGGTTCGAGAACCCATGTGATGTGTGTAGGTGTAAGAGTTTGTGTAAAAAAGTAAGCATATATATAGTGAAATGGTCTCACGAGAACTCATGAGAACTTTTTGAGAACTCATCTCACATCATATGAGCACAAAATCTGAACTGCGGCACCCCATGAAACCTCCAAGGCCCAACTTTCACCCTTATCCAAAACTCTGGTGGGCCGTGGAAAAAGGAAATAGTTTCCTCCCTTGATTTCTCCTCTCTCTTTGCTATGGCCCACCAGAGTTTTGGATTAGGGTAAAAGTTGGGCCATGGGAGTTTCATGGGGTGCCGCATCACATGGACCATTCAGATTTTGTGCCAAGGACACGTGTCCAAAGGTGCGCATGTAAAAAGGTGTGCAAGTGAGCATGAATATACATACATACATACATATATATATATATATAGAGAGAGAGAGATTATTGTACATCAAATAACATCCAAATTGTTGGTTTCAAAAGATGGAATGTCTAATGTTTTTTCACCCAGAGAAGTATGAAACAGAAAACTGGAAGTCAATATGCGGATAGCGGAAAAAAATCACCCATTTTTGCAGTAATCCAAGTCACACTCATGCATGTCCACATGCACACACAATATGCTGCGCGTGTGCACACATGCACATGCACACACAATATGTTGCACGCATGGACACACACATGTAGGAGGTCTGAAGTCCAACTGGTTGGACTACAACTTACAGACTGCCCAGTGGATAACTTCCAGCCCTTCACATGTGTACAACATCATCCTCCCCCTCTCTTAAGATTGCCTTATGAAAAATCAGCCATATCCACTCATCAAGTAGACATGCTTGTATTTTGACATTTATCAACGGCTAGACAGCATTTTCTATGGTGTGTCCCACCTGATGCGTGGATAGGGCAGATTTTTGCACTAGGTGATCCTCATGGTAGGGACAACCTACATGCATGCATATACATACATATATCCTAATCTGCCACTCATAAAAATGTTTATATATCATCATCATCTAAGCCTTATCCCAATTAATTGGGGTCAACTACATGAACTTTGTTTTACCATTCCACTCTATCAAAGGTCATACCTTCGATTAGACCATAGGTCATCAAGTCTTTTTTTACTACCTCCACCCATGTCCTTTTAGAGCATCCTCAACTTATACAAGCTCACTCCTACCTAACCAACACAGTTCTTGGTCTCTATAGCACATGGCCAAACCATCTACTTTCCCTCATATTATTACCCATTGGTGGGTACTCATATGTTCCCTCAAATGCATTCATTTCTAATTTTATCCTTCCTCGTCTTGCCACTCGCCCATCTCAACATTGGGAAAAAGTACTATGAGGCCAACCTCAGGAGCTTTGCATGAGGTCGAGCTCTATGGGCCCCACCGTGATGTGTGTCAGACATCCACCCCATCAATCAGATGAACCCTTCCATGGTGGGCAATGGGCCTAGAAATCAGACCAATCCATGACTTAGGTGGGCCACACCACTGCCAACAGTTGAGAGTGGATGCCCAATCACTGAAGCCTTCTTGATTGTTCATAGGACCCACTGAAATGAATTTCAGACATCCAGCCCATTCATTGTATCCCACTTGGATTGGGGGTCACCCCAAATTTCAGGCCATTCCAAAACTCAGGTGGGCCCCACCAAGTGCTTTTAGATGTTCAAGTCTTGGGTTCACATTATTTTAGATGGTATGGCCTACCTGAGTTCCAGATATAGCTGATTTTTGGGACAACCCGTAACCTAGAGGAGACCCACCAAATGCATGGTGTGGATGTCTGGTTCACATTGTGGAGCCCACAGAGATTGACCTCATGGGTAGCTCCCATTAGGTCAACCTCATAGAACCTTTTTTTCCCATATATTCTAATCTGCTGTATTATATTATGTACATTTGTATTCATATTTATATATCCTAATCTGCCACTCATTAAAAAAAATTGCCTAGTGCACAGTTGTCAGACACAAAAGTAGTTGTGTAACTGAACTGCAGCATTGAGACAAACAGACTCCCAAAGTGACATCCATAACGAGCATAACATGCGTTGGACTTTGAGACATCTATCTAGATAGAAGAAATCCATAAGAATTTTGTATAATTTTAATCTCAATCCATCTCTGGAGGTTTTCACTCCCACTGTGGGATGGACTTCAAGAACACATTCTAACTTTCCAGAGACTACACTAATGAGAAAATCAGAACAAAGAAAGCTTTTTCCACTGAGAAATTGAATAGTATGTTAATTTTATTACCCATACCATAAGCTAGAAATAGAAAAGCAAGAAATATACTGGAAAATCTTCAGAAAAAGCTCTACTATGCACAAGAAATAGAAACCTGAACAACCCCATCATAATCAGTTGAAGCGAGATAATTCTTGATGTAGCTGTTCCAGCAAACACAGCTGAGCTTTGATCTGCTTGACATCTCAACTACTGGGTAATGAATATCAACTGTGTCATTGAAGAGAGAACTGTACTCAAAGATCTTTATTTTCTTTGATACCCCAGCAGCAGCAAAGAAGTCCTCGTCCCGGTCAAAACTCAACGAGCAAATAACATTAGCAGAATTGAGAAGATCTACATTCCTCAGAGCACCTCGTACTTCGAATTTACTGTAGCGAGCATACTTGCATATACCTTCGAAAAATGCTCCCAACCGGTCTGTAGGTTTCTTGTTCATGCACCAGTCTTCGTTGTCATTTTGAATTGAAGACCATCTGTGTTGATTCTTTAGGACATCTTTATCCGAGCGTGCAGCAGTGTCGGTCTCAGGGAGACCAATTATGGTTCTCATAGAAAAGTATGCACTTTCCAGCTGACTGATATTCCTCATCAACCTTGCTTCATCCATCCTTGACGAGGAGGTAGTGAGGACCTCCAAGGATAAAGGCCCATTATGAAGGCATTTATCAGAGAAACTTGCCAATACATCTTTCTTATATGACCCAGAAAGAATCTCAGTTCTCAATGAATGCCTTTTTTCAGCCTCCTCAATGTCTGCTTTTAAGCACTCAAGGTCTTCAGCTAACTTAGATGCCATATTCTGCTTTTGTTCTTTCAAGGATGTAAGGAAATGCAATAACAACTCTGATTCAGCATTCTCTTCATCGATGGGTAATGAAGATTGATCTCCAAAAGACAAGTCTCGGTTTTCACATATTACTTCAGATTGCAGGATTTCCCTGTCATGCACACAATACAATAGAATTTCAGCAGGTTTCTTTACAAAGTATAATATGTTAAATCAGGCACTTAAAAATGCATTAACAGGATTCAGACCCATGAGGAAAGTTTGAAGGTTTCTCATTGAAGGCTTGAATTATTTCCACTACATCAACCTCTACTCATTAAGTTTCTATATCAGTGAACAAAGGTGTTTTTATGATTGTCAGTAAGTTCAGAGTCATTTTGAAAAGATCTTACGCGGATGAATCACCTGCAGAAGGAATGAACAGGAGGTTTGATGGAGATCAGCCCCTTAAATTTTACAGCAGGAGAGAAAATTAATGAGAATGATGTGGGCCCCATGGTCGAAGACAGGGCCTCAAAACTTATTGCTGCTCATGGCTCTCCAAAAGACCCATAGATTGCACCCATAATTCAAACTGTTTTCTATAAGGTTCATATCTTTATTGGAAGTTGTTTCCATTGAAAAATTCTCTAGGAAGTCAAAAGAATCTTTGTTCGAGAAAGATGCTCTTAGTAAATTGTTGTCAGTTATTGGTCCTCTTTGGAATTAAAGCTTTAGTTTTCCTAAGTTATTAATTCTCCTTGAAATTAGAGCATCTTTTAGATTCCCTAAGTCCTTGAGTTAATATAAGAAAGTTCTATTGAGTCTATAAAAGGGGGAAGCCATGATATTGAACACTATTTAAGATTTGAGATTGAATGAATGGTTTTGTTAATGGTGAGACTCCATTAAAATCTTCCAAGTAACACTCTTAGAAAACCTTAGTGAGGCTCTAAGGTATATACCCCACTCCTCTTACTCTTTTTCTTCTATACCTATTGTTTTCCTGCTCAGTTCTACCTCTCACAGGTTAGTAATCAGACACTCAAACCTTAACTTTCAAGCTTAAACCCTTCTTCATAAACCTGTAGTGCAACCCAGTGATTGAGTCAATGAGACACCCAGATCGAAAAGAAGTGGACAATAATACACCCACAGGAATATTTAAGTGGATAGGGAGAGAATTGTATTGATATCAAATTTCTTATCTTACAATACTTACAAAAACTCACACTTTGAAAATATTGGAATACTTACCTCCTACACCACCTCCCCTTTTATAGACCCTAAATGAATTTTCAATTAGAATCCGAAATTGATTTTAAAATTTTCAATTAGAATCCCCCAACTAAGAAATTGATTTAAAAATTTTCCATTAGAATCCCCCAACTAAGAAATTGATTTAAAATCAATCATAATTAATTTAGATCAATCTAATTTACGAAAGATGGTAAAAGGCTAAAAGCCTTATAATAGTAAAAGCAAATCTAGGAAATAATCCTCCAAATCTTTTAATCAAATCTTCAAATTAGCCCATGTATCTTCAATTACATCTCCCCATATCTTTTAATCACAGATTTCAGATATTCCTGGCGCGTTGGAAATGCCGGTACCTTTCTTTAGGCGGCCGCCTCACCTTAATCAAAGCTACTCTCTCTAATCTCCCAATTTACTTCATGTCCCTCCTCAAGTTTCCAGCTTCGGTGTTGGCTACTATCGATAAATTGAGACGAGATTTCCTATGGCACAGTAAAGAGGAAAGGAAGAAGTTTCATCTTCTTAAATGGGCGGAGGTTTGTTTACATACGGAAGACAGGGGAGTTGGGGTTAAAGACCTAAGAGCTAGAACAAAGCGTTACTCAGCAAGTGGATTTTGGAGACTTGGGGTGGAGGAAGGGAGTCTTTGGAACTCCATCATCAAAAGCAAATACAGGAGATCTCCTGGTGGATGGTGGTCTAAGGAATCCTCGCCATATAGGGTGTCTCCTATTTGGAGAGATATTATAAAGATGAAGGAGGTCCTCCCCGGTATTGGTTTCGTCCTTGGCAATGGAGTAAAAATTCGCTTTAGGGATGACAATTGGATTGGGGACCAGCCGCTTAGAATAAGATTCCCGACAATGTATCATATCGCCTCTTCTAAAGTCTCCTTCGTGGGAGATCACTTCGTGATTGAAAACGGTAAAGTTATCTGGAACGTGACATGCAGAAGGGATCTCCAAGACTAGGAGATATCAGATTATGCGGACCTAATGAAATGCATCTATGCGGCAATTCCTTCTCCATCTTCAGACGATAGCATTTTCTGGAAACTAGAAAAATCTTCGTCATTCTCAGTTCGTTCTCTCTACAACCGTTTGCACCGCCAGCAGCCCAAGCCCCCCGCTCATTGCTCTTTCATTTGGAAATATGCCGCTCCCCCGAAAATTCTGGCTTTTGGCTGGTTGGTAGGCAAAAAGAGAATTTTAACACTAGATAACCTAAGGAGGAAAGGGATGGTCATTCCTAATATATGCTTATGTTGCATGCGGGCAAAGGAGACAATCGACCATCTGCTTCTGCATTGTCCTTTCATCCAGTCCATTTGGGTTGATTTTCTGATACGATTCAACATGTGTTGGTGCGTCCCGAGCGAGGTTCAACTGTTTATTCAGGCGTGGCATGGGGTTAATCTAGGAAAGGCGAAAACAGTGATTTGGAGGATGGTTATCCTCGCAGTTTGGTGGTCGGTCTGGGGACAAAGAAACAATCGAGTTTTCAAGAATTCCTCTACTATTGCAGGGGAGGTTGCGTCTAAGGCTAAGCGTTTGTTGATTGAGTGGTGTTCCAATGTCAAGGGCCTTAATGCTTGTGATTTTTTCTTCTTAGGCGTGTAATCATTGTCTGCCTTCTCAGCAGACTTCTTTTGCCTTTCTTTTCTTTTTAATAATAATTTCGTCATCTTTTCAAAAAAAAAAAAAACATCTCCCCATATCTTCAATCACATCTTTAAATTAACCCCCATATTTTTTACAAATAGTAATGATGAGGACATCCGAGCACCATAACAGAGTAGGGCTGAACCGGTCTCTTTGTGGCTAGACGACCATTACATGGGGCCCACTTAGCCCAATTCACATTCCGAGCCACATTGAAGACCCTAAGTTCATATGTGTGTGCATCTTTGAAGATCCCACACTGAGAAGATGCATGTGGGCTGCATATAAGAGCTTAATGGACACATCGGACCGTTGGATCGAGTGGACACGATGATCGGACCGTTGGATCATCATCATCGAACATCTTCATCGTGGACCCCCATGGGCTACGAAATAATTTAGTTGTTTAGTTTGCTTACATGTTTCGTTATTTTTTATATAACTCATATTTGTGTTCAGAATAGGGAGTTAGGAACAACTTTTAATTCATTAAGCGTCTTTATGTTGAGAATCTTATCTGAGAGCGCATTTTTGTAAAAGGTCTTTTCTGAGACTATTAGAGGTTGGACATCCCCACCCTATCCAATACGCATGTTATGAATGAAATAGATTTCTCTCATTTTGCTTTGAAATTGAGCAAAATTTCATTCTGTGATTGGATTGGTGGTGTGAAACCATGGGGAGCGGTTCCCTAATTATCTTTTTTACTTTTCTCTCTTCTCAACAAGGTATCTTCACTCATCTTCTTCTTTTCTTCCTTCTTCATCTCTTCTTTTCTTTTTCTTTTTAATCTTCTTTCTTCTTTTAAACCTCCATTCTTCTTCTTTCTACAACCCCTAATCCATCCAAACCTAGTTCTCAAAACCCTAAATCCCAAAAACTCTAACCCTAAATCTCTAAAACCCTTATCTCCACAAAATCTTAATCCTAAAATTTTCAAATTCCAAAATCCCTTGTCTAAATCATAAATCTCTAATTCCCACAACCTGAAACCCATATTCCCAATTCTAAAAACCCTAAATTCTAAATCCCTTAAATCAAAAATCTGAAATCATAACCCGAAACCTCCTAAAACCTCAACTCTAATGTTCCAAACCCTAATTCCTTTGAGCCTAGATACCCCAAACTCATTTCCCACATACCCTAGCCTTTAAACAGCCCTAACACGTCAAAACTCTTACAAAACGCATGATTTTCATTGAATTCATATTTACCCTATGTTGGGATGGGGGTTCTATCTCCCATAGGTCCCAGTTAATCAGTAATTTTTGACATTCGCATTGCGGGACTGTCATAGGCTTGAATTTGTACATGTCATGAATCTGAAATTTCTGAATTTATGGTTAATTAGCTTTATTTTGTCATTCCATTACTGTAGTTAATTTGTCTTTTAATTTCATGGCATCACATTAGGTTAGATCATTCTGTCCTGCATTAAGTAAATTACAAATCTTGATATTTAGGCCCCAAATCTATAAATAAACACCCCAAGACAGGACATGTTGGACCCTTTGGTGGGTCGTGGGCCTCTGCATCAACCTGCCCCTATTAGCCCTTAAAGCCCTTCATTCCACTCTTCCTTTACCACCTCTAGCAACCCTTCTTTAACCCTTTTCAGTTATAACAGTCTTCTTTGGGTGCACATCAATGAAAGGCGTTCTGTCCTCGTATCAAGAGGTTTGTCCTACATCAAGGTTATTGCATCTGTATTGAATTTAATATTCATGTGTACTACATGTCCAGGACAAAACTTCAGCATGTAGAACCCTTAACATGCTGAGTCAAAATGACTTTCCAACCTTGCTATTTTACATAAATATTGACTCGGACGGCATTTTTTCTATTTAATTGCAAACATCTTACACTCATATGGTTGTGACCTGTAATGCAATTTTCAGAAATTAGTTTGAAGTTGAACTTGACTAAGCGGACTGCACTAAGGTACGAGCCTCAAAAAACAAGTGCTAAGGTGCCATTTGATAAAACTTATTTTCAGCACTTGTCACTTATTTTCAGCGCTTATATGATTCATATCATTTGGCAAATCTAGATTATTTAGTGCTAAAATTTTCACTGAAAATATGAGTCATTTTTTTCAGCTTCCCTCCCTTCACTCAATGCTAAAGGCTGGATGCTGAAAGTGGTGGTGCAGTAAAATTTATTTTCACTTTTGACTAAAATATCTCTAAAAGTATTTCAAAATTACATTTCAGCACTTTTTAAGTTTTCAGCACTTAATTTTCAGAGCTTATTTTCAGTTTATCAAACACAGCAAAATCTTCTAAACAAACAAAAGGAATGAACAAGAGCCAGTTTGTTTAAGGAATTAGTTGATTAGTGAATATTTTTATGCCTTTTACAGCTCATACAGTAAAAGAAAAACAAGAGATGACTTGCAGCAGGAATGAAAAGGCAAATGAAGGAACAACTATGATTCTCAATAAACCTTATCTTTGAGGAAGTATGCTGCAATACCTTGTCTTTGGCCGAGAAGAAGGCTTTGGGTGAAGCAGCCAGAGACAGAAGCCAGCCTCCTTGGGATTTTCTGATAGAAAATTCGGGGGAAGAATCCGATGTTGTAGGTTAGACATTGCAGCAGCATGCATTTCCCATGATTCAAAACAGCAAAACAGCTGACGGAGAAGAGCCAAAGTCAGTCAAGTGAATATGCTTTCAACTGGGTGGGGAGATGATTGGGAACCGATGATCTGCATTCATTTCAAAGCAGCCATACCATGCAAAAAGGATGCTACATTTCCAAAAAAACAGGGAAAAAGGTCTGTGTTGGACTTGTCAACAGAACATTAAGACAGAAAATTAGTTTATTTTTTTCTTTTGGTTTCTGATGTTCTAAATACCAATTATATTCTATTTCTTAGTCGCTTTCAATCCTTCTTTTCTTTTTTATCTGAGAGAGAGAGAAGGCTTTCAATCTTTCATATCAACAAACGAATATTTATATGGTATCAGATGTTTCCACTACAATAATAGACTGAACAAACATGTCAACATGATGGATTTTTTTGTTTGATCTCCAGTGTAGTCAAAGGCGACCCAGGCGCACACCAAGGAATTTTGGACCTGTTGCACCTTGCCTGGACCCTGGGCAAGGTGTTTACTTCAGGAGTGCACCTTGCGCCTAGCTGTGCCTTGGCACGCCTATGGTACGTGGCTTTTTACATGAGGTGCCTTTATGGGCATAGGGTACCTCAGATGAGTGGTTTATTTGGTGTTTTACCTCCCAATAAGGGTGCAAATAGGTAAGAAAGGGGTTCTAAGCCCTATTTCAACAACTTTTATCATTCCTTTTGGGATTAAAGATTGAGATATTCATGCCACAAGTTTCAACAATTTTTCTCATTTCTTTTTCTGCTTGATGTCCTTCTTCTTAAAAGTGTTTTAAGTTCATCATATTTGACTTCTTTAAATCAATTTGAGCTTTCATTCGTAATCACACAAGATTTAAGGTGAATTGGGGATTTTGGGAGGATTGGAAATTTTAGGTTAGAGGATTTGGGATCTTGAAATTTTGGATTGTAGGATTTGGAAATTTTTACGGATTTTGGGGAAAATTTTTTGTTTTGAATTGGTGAATTTGAGGAATTTGGGAAAATTGGAAAATTTAGGGTTAGGATTTGGGGAAATTGGAAGTTGGATCTAGAATTGGGGAATTTGGGGATATGGGGTTTTGAACTAAGAGGAATTGAATGGTATTGACAAAACACCAACTTCCTCATCATCATCATCATCAAGGGCCATTTTTAAAAGTGTCCGGCCACTAAACCCATGACAGAACACCAACTTCCTTATCACAACTCACTGGGGCAGGGCTACACGATCATTTTCCATCATACTCTATCAAGGGCCATAACTTCAATTACACCTTAAACAATCAACTTATATCTATAAATAATTAAATATTAATATTTATTATATCAAATTAAAAAATTGCGCCTAAAATCTCCAAGCATTCGCCTAGGTGTTTCGGGGGCTACAGGGGCAGGTGCGCCTAGAGCATTTATGTACATTGTACACTGCTTTAAGCATCACTTGTTTCTGACAGCTCGTGGTTGACACCCTCAACTAGGTTACGTACAAATATTTAGGTTCAGATCCAACCTATGGTCCTCTGTCCTGTTCTGTATAATGACAAGGTACTCATGCATGAACAGCATTTTCTGGTGTCAGAAATAAAAACCCAACAACTAACACAACATGATATTATTTATAAAAGATGTGTTGTTCTATAGAGGTTTGCTAAGCCCGCACGCATGTATAAACTAGTTGGTCCATGCCAGTAGTCAACACTAGACCTGCTAGTCCTTGAGAAGAGATGTGTAACTGGTTGTATTGTTTTCAATTTGAAACTAGAGAATACTTGTATGAGCCAGTTGGTCCATGCTAGCAGTCAACACCAGACCTGTCAGTCCTTGAGAAGAGGTAACCAAATGAGCAACCAGTTGCTATGTTTCCCAATTGAAAAGTGGAGAAAAAATGCTTGACATCTTGCAATCCTTATGAAGAAAGGAATGCTAAGTGAACTTCCTCACATTATATGGACATGGAATTTCGTTGCACATATGCCAATATGGAACACATGTATGAGATCTTAGGCATTCATCAGGTAGATGTCAGCAGTGATATAAATATCAATAGGATCAACCATGCTATTGATTTTGTGTGTGGCCGATATATATAGTAACTCTCAAGTCCGACTGGTTGGACCACAAGTTATGCTCCACCCATCAGATAACTTCCAACCAGTTAAGAGCATGTAACATCCAACCCCTCTAATGGGTTGGCCCATCCATGAGGATTGCCTAGTTCAAACATCTGTCCCATCTACTTATTGGGCGGACCACAACATAGGAAACAATTTCTAGCCATTGATAAATAGAAAATTACAAGTGTGATCCATTTGAAAAGTGGATGTAGTTGAATTTTTCTAAAGGTGATCCTCATGATAGAGCCAACCTATTAGATGGGTTGGATGTTGGACATATATATATATATATATATATATATAATGGTACTATGAGGTCGAGCTATGTGGGCCCTGTCGTGATGTGTATCGAACATCAACACCATGCATTTAATGGGTCCCCTTTATGTTATCGGATATCCCAAAATTCAGCCATATACGGAACTCAGATGAGCCATACCATCTAAAACCATGTGAAGACATGCCTAAAACATATAAAAGAACTCGGTTGGGCCCGCCCAAGTCATGGATTGACTTGATTTTTAAGCCCGTGGCCCACCATGGAGTGGTGCATTTGACTAATGGGGTAGATGTTCAACACACGTCATGGTGGGGCCCACACAGCTCGACCTCATGGGAAGTTCCCATGAGGTCAACCTCATAGTACCATTTACTATGAGGTTGACCTCATGGGAAGCTTTTCATGAGGTTGAGCTCTATGTGCCCCACCGTGATGTGTGACGGACATCAATCCCATTAATCAGATGCACCCTTCCACTAAGCCATGGGCCTGACAATCAGGCCAATCCATGACTTAGGCGGGCCATGCCACGGACAACAGCTGAGTGGATGCCCATCCATTGAAACCTTCTTAATTGTATATATGTGCCCCACCACGATGTGTGACGGACATCAATCCCATTAATCAGATGCACCCTTCCACTAAGCCATGGGCCTAACAATTAGGCCAATCCCTGAATTAGGCGGGCCATGCCACGGAGAACAGCTGAGTGGATGCCCATCCATTGAAACCTTCTTGATTGTATATAAGGCCCAATGAGATGTCATTTAGACATCCAGCCCATCCATTGTGTGTGTCCCACTTGGATGAGGGGTCACACCAAATTTTAGGCCATTCCAAAACTAAGGTGGGCCCCACCAAGTGCTTTTAGATGTTTTAGGCATGATTTCATATGCCCACCTGAGTCCCGAATACAGCTGATTTTTGGCATATTTCATAATCTAGAGGGGACCTACCAAATGCACAGCGTGGATGCCCATCACACATCAAGGTGGTGTGCGTGCGTGTGTGTGTGTGTGTGGAAGTTATTAAATCTCCCCCCCTCATCTCACAAAAAGTCGCCAATATATTGTGAAAACCAATACATTGCGATATTTTGTCAAAACCCCCATCATAAAATCCCCCCATATCATCAATATACGTGAAATTGTGATAGATTGTGATATGCATCAGCAATACATTACAATAAGTTCCCCATTGGAAATTTTCATAATACCCCTCAAAAATCCATTTTTTCCCAAAATTGTTTTGGAGGATTCTATTTTCATACTTGCATTGTATGATTTATGATTTATATGAACTCACTTTAAATATAATTGCATTACTTCTATCAAAAAGCACATAGTTTAGGACCCTATACAAAGAAAACCTGTTGCGCATACTTGTTTATTGTGATCTTTTGAGTTCTAAATGTGTAATCATGTCCCTTTCAACATATCCCAAAGTTTATTGAAAACTTTCATCATTTCCCAATGGTTCCCTCAAACAGTGATGCATTTCCTGATACAAGCGATATTTCCCTTGCGATACCAATATGTTTCTGTATCTGAAGGGTGCAATACGTGCATCAATACCGATATTTAAATCACCGGGTCTCACAGTGGCCATCCTCTAACCTAAACCTCAGAATAGTCCACTTGTCAGGGAGGCCATGCTTGTGCATGAAAAATGAACGATTATCAAAATGACCAATGGTCCAAGTTTGATGAATGCATGGCCCACCTGGTTAGTGAACTAGACAGATTTCTATTTCATGCATTCTCACAGTTACTCTTCCAGATTCTTAGCCCAGTTCTCGCAAAGTTTGCCATGTTGGAGTGTGAGCCCCCCATCCACCTCACACAAGGGAATACACTCAGGGCTTGTTTGGCTGCATAGTAAAGAAAGTCGACACTCCTTGGACCCACCCTAACTGATAAATAGACACAATTTTTCTAGTTTTGATAACACAATAGTAAGCAGTTGTAGTATTGTCTTACCCTATGTAGAAAAGGAAGGGTGTATTTATCTATCACACTGGGTGTCAGAATCACTTCCCTATATAGATAGAGCATAAATAGAACTTTCATCACACCTCAAACAGAAGAACCCCAAGACTGTAGATATTTGATGACAATGTATAGGTCCCATCATTGAGCTCCTCTGGACTGCTATACCATCTCTCCTCTGACCTCCGGCTTTCAGACATCAACTGCTGGTGCATTGGGTTTGATACATTTGGACTGCAAGGCATGTTTCTGGTCCAATGTCCTTTACCCAAGTTTTGTGCTTCCCCGAAATTGCAACCAGAATTTTGTGCTGTAAAACTTTTAGTATCATCCTCCACGAACTTCTCATGTTTCATGCCATATCCAGCAGAAAATCTGGGATGCTGACCAGGATATTTTACATGCTCACTGAGATCCTGCCGCTTTGCCGATAAAATAATGCTTGAGTGCATACCCTGTTCTGAGTCCATTTTCCTTTTTGAATGATGCTTTGAGTAATGAGAATCTCCATTGAAAACACTCTCTGACAATTCTGTCTCAATTCGCGGGCTGCAAGAACCAACATATTTAACTTTGTCCGATGGCAATATCATGAAACAAGAGGGCCGTATGTCTTTTAAGGCAATTCCTTGAGAGTGTGCAAGATCCACCAGCTCCAATATCTGCTTAAATATACGTAGGCTCTCACCTTTATTTGTCTTGCAATTCCCAGGTTTAAGCCATTCTCTTAAGCTGATTCCATGATGAACCAAATCCACAGCAGCCCCAGCACTGCTGCATGTGGACAAGTCCTTAGCTTTTGCACTAGAAGGTGATGTATTGGTAGCTACCCCAGCCTCATAAATTGCCCTTTCACTATTCTGACCCCTTTTAGGAATACCAGATCCTTCTCGGGTTCCGAAATGTCTATATACAACCCCCTTTCCTTTCAAAGTATTATTGACAAAAAACTGAGAAAAGCCAGACACTGGAAGAACCTTTGTAGGGATCCCTCCTCGAAATCTGACAAGTGCATTGTTCAAGACATTGCAGTTGTCGCTGTTAATCAAATGCTCGGAAACATGGGCATGATCGTCATCTGGATGCTTATTGGGCAGAGGCCTTTGAACACAAAACCTGGGCAGAAACATATTTCCAACATCCTCTGCACCACCCGAAGGCATTGGTTCCTTGGATACCACATCCCCATGCAAATTCCTCTTCCATGCAGCACCAGCCAACTGATACAGATTCTGCCATTGGCCTTTCCCTAATTGCATTTCTTCTCGGTTATTTGAACAATCAAGATTTGATAAGTCTGATCCCTTGTAATTTTTCAGCGTCAACTCCTCAACCATAACACCAGAATCATTGAATGTGCAAGCAGTCGGGTGTTCTGACCCAGCATCAGAACCCACGCATCTGGTTAGAATCTTACCCTCCAAAGTCTCAGTAAATACTTCTGGCAAATTCAATGAGGAAACAGGTTCCGCCCAATCGTTCTCCTGAGAGACAAACATGGTGGGCGATTCCACTGCATTGCAGCTATCTAGTTGGAGGGATGGATTGATCTCTTTTCCTTTGAGTTGTGCCACAGTTTCTATGACCGTATTTACATCTCCAGTCCCTTCCATGGAGTCCAAATGGACTTTTTGTCAAATCACATGGACCAGCATGCACCATGAGTCAACTAGGTCACAATCGGAGTGGTGAAGAAGATTCATTTCTTTATGGATCACAAAAGGGAAAACATAAAACCAAGTGACTAGTGAGAAAGATCAAAAAAATTAAAATAAAATAAAAACAATCAGAAAAGGTAACATATGATCACAACTGCCACATTTTATGGTATGCTCTAGTCAAACCATTAAAGGATTCATCTTTGGAGGAACTATATGATCCTCAGCCCGAAGATTGGCATAGCATCCATGGGTCCTGAGTGCCTACAAGTTAGTGTCCCTGATTCAGTGATCCAGACTGTTGATCTGATGGGTGCCACGGTGCATAGACCATAACCCAAAAATGAGGCTCAATCCAATACAAAGCTTTGTAATGTAAAAGTGTGTCTAAGTGCAGTTAAGTGTATTTAAGTGCATTTAAATGTCCAAGTACGTCTGAATACTAAGTGTTCATGTAACTGCAATGTACTTAGATGAACTTAGACGTGTTTATATGCACTTAAGATGCACTTAGAAGTTAGAACAGACTTATACGTACATTGCACACGTACAAAGCTCTAGCTCCCCAAAAATATCCCTGATTGTTAGATCCTAGCCTTAGAACCTTTGGCCATTTTTCTATTCAAGGTTTAGGGGTCATTTGGATGCTTGTAAGTTTTTAAGTTGTGACATTCACATGAAAGTCACTATTTATGTGAAAGTCACTTGCGTGCTACATGTTTAAGCTGCAAGTCACGCAGAGAGAGAGAGAGAGAGGGGGGGGGGGGGGGGGGTGTAATGCAACTCCGCTGTTTATGGAGCTGGTGAGTCTCCTCCCTACTGTAAGTGACTTACAGGCAAGCGAAAACACAAGTCTTTCACTTACTGTTAAGTGAAAACATAGGCCTTTACCATATTGTCAAATGTTAACTTTCCATCTGTAAGTCAGTTGCAGGTGAAATTTCCCACCAAAACACTACTTGAAAGTCACAAGTTACAAGTTACAACTAATCCAACTTACAGGCATCCAAACAACCCCTGGCTGTTCCTGCGTTGTTTCTCATAACCATCTATCTGTAGGACACTGACAGAATGGTTATGGTCTTTCAAAAATATATGCCTTCAAGCCGTGGCCCATCCATGGTGAGAGACATCAGATCAGCAGTCTGGAACAACGGAACATGGGCCCCACTTGTACAAATTAGGGATGACAGACACTGCATGCATCCTTGGGCAAAGGATTGCACGAGTTGTCCTGAAATTGGAGGCGAGTTATTTCATTCTTTAGAAATCCCAGGATTATTTTCCATGCTTTTCTTTGTTTTGGGGATTTCCACAGAATCTAAATAATCAGGAATCGTATAAACCTCGAGCCAGGGATGTGTGCAATACCTCCATCCTCGCATTTCTAGCCAGGTCATCCAGACCATTGATATGATAGGCCCCAACCCAAAGATCTCCCAGATAGAACAATCGTAACCATCTATCGGCGGTGCGGAGATAGATGGCTTACAAGAAATGGTGCCAATGAGCAGAAGACCAGATCAAATATTTACAGCTACGACCAACCAATCTAGGAGTTTCTTATGAAAACTCCCCCATCCATGTAAGTTTCCATCAGATCAACGGTCTGGATAGCCGAACCGTGCACCCCACTCCTACAACTCAACCCCTCGAAGTTCATATCATTCAACAATAACTCCTGTATAATTCTCAGAAATGATTCAATCACCCAGCAAAATTCTGTAAAAAGAAAAGAAAATCTAGCGAATTCTCAGTTCTAGGGCTTTCTTCGATACTCCAAAGAAATCGCTGGAAGAAGAAATATCCAGATAAGAAGAAGAAGAGCCGAAAAGCCCTAAATTTTCTAAAAATAGCAAAATGGGGAGCTACCAAACGTACCTGAATTGGAAAATCTCTCAATCTGTCACGTTCTCGTTTCAATTCCTCTCTCTCCCTCTCCCTCTCCCTCTCCCTCTCCTTGCCTTTCTTATCTGTCCGAAGTTCTTGCATTTTAATACATGGGTGGAAATCTCTGTTTTTTAAGTTTTCTTTTAAATTTTTTCGAACGGTGGATATTGTAGTAGTCTGCTTGCCACTATGCAGTCTATGCACCTCGCAGTACGCGGACTGCCTGCAATCGAGGGTTGCAGTGAATTGCTGCAACCCCAAGCTCTGTGGGTCCCACAGTGATGTTCGTATTATATCCAATCTGTCCATCCGTTTTTCCATATCATTTTATCTCACAATCTGGAATATGATGGATTTCCAAAACTTAAGAGGGCCACACAACAAGAAACAACTGGGATGGAAACGCCTGTTGTTGAAACCTTCTCATGGCCCACCGTGATGTTTATTTTCAATCCAACCAGTTCATAATGCGAATCCTACCTGGATGAAGAGAAAAGACAAATTTCAGCCTGATCCAAAAAAAGCTTCTGTAATCCTTCCTGAGGTTCAATGGTAGGCCTTCAACCCCCCACATTTTCTTTCAATGTGACCTACTTTGAATCTTGGATCTCCCTATTTTTAGGTATTATATTATAAAATGATCAGGAAAAACTGGTGGACGGAGTGGATTTAAAAAGAAATCACGGTGAGCCCCACAGTTCTTTGGGTTGCATGGAGGTTACATGCAAGTCGCACCGCACCGGCTGCCGCTTGAGAAAGGCAACAGCAGAGCAGTATTGAGTAAGAATTGGAGCATTGGATGGGACGGGCCCACCTTCGTTTAGACAGCTTTCACTCCGACCTATGATGGCAGCATCTCTTCAAGGGCCTGCAAGATGTTTCTCGCCGTCCATTTTGTAAGACCTTAATCGGGCGGATCTGATTATCTGATCTGGAGTGAATATGTGATGGTGTGCAATCCAGCTGGGCCCCTCCCATTCGATGTACTGCCATCATCGCAGGTGGACCCAGCATCTATATGCATGAGATACACTTAAGGGGGAATGTATCATTTTTTCATATATATAATACCCTTATTTATTTATTTTCGCCGAAAAACAGGTACGATGGTTTCCGCGATGCTTTTGGCAGGAGGAACTAAAAGATACGCTACCGCACGCTTTCCATAACATACGCGGGTTTTCATTTCTAGTCAGTGGGGTCTATGATTAGGAAATCCATACCATCTATCTGTTGTGTCTCAATCTGAATGGACCACGAAAAAAATATAGGAGTTTAAATTATCATAAATGCCTAATATTCGGGCTTTTCTCAGTTGAACTTGGACCCTTGTATATTTCTCTCCTCAACCGTCCATTTCAAATTCCCAGATAGAAAGATTGTAACTGTCCTTTCAATGATATCTTTTCAATATGGCCCATACCTAGTGGGAAGCACGTAGAAAACAGAGCAGTGGTCTCGATTGCCTGAATCATGGCCCCACATGTCAGAGATGAAACCCACGTGTAGCTAAGAGACTGGTCGCGTCCTACAAATTATCGTGGAAGCGTCGAATCGGCGAATGGAATCGGAAGATACTTATTTGGGAAAAAATTAGCACTGGCAGTGAATTAATACCTACGCACACGCATAGAGCTAATGTACACATGGCATGTATATAACTAAATCAAAACCGTTAAAATCATCGATCCATTTTATATAGTGCATGGTTCAAAATTAATATTGAAAGAATAATCTAACGTTCTTGATTGACGACCTTTAAATGGATGGTTAAAATGAAACGAAATCTACCCTTCATTAAGGTCAATCTGATTCTTGCGATGGATCCCACCTAAAGTGGGACACACAATTCATAAGGACATTTTAAAATGCTCACTGACCTTTAATTGGTGAGCTATGAATTACGATGTGTGTACTTACTGTCGGTGCTCCAGCTGCCATTTAAAGATAGCCGGCGGGAATCAAGATAGCAATTCAAATCAACACTTGAAATTTAATAGGCCTTAAAATGGATGGTTGATCAAGACCCTGTTGCGGACGGCTCGCAGTTAAAAACACCACACTTCCCACCCTTTCTCTCTCAACGCGCAGTCTTTAGATGGTTACCATTTCCCCATCAGTGTATTTTCCATTTGTTATCCTTCACTGTAAGAGCATATATGGATGGTCCGTATTCGGCAGTCCTCACGTCCACGTGTGTAGATGAAGGTAGGCTGCACAGAAGCTCAATGGAGACGATTCCACCGAGGGATTTCTTTACTAAGCTGGAGAATAATAGTAGTTAGTTGGTAAAGGCTGTGCGGGAATCGTTGGCCGGTGCGGTTGGTTTGCGCGGCAGCCGACGCGCCACGTCACCCTGCATGGGATATGCGCGTGCGACCGGATGTGAAGGGAGTCACATCACGTGGCCGTTCGTGGGACCACATACTCTAGACATGATGGCCTGGGATTGTTTCCGCCACGTTGCACCACAAAATGCTGATTGGGCAAACTCAGCGGAAGCGGATTGGCTGGTGTACCACACACCGCCAACTCAGATAGGTCCCGAAAGAGCATCCACGTGGATCATATGAGGGTGGGAGTAGCCCTGGGGTAACCGGTGGGGAGTGGGAATCTGATGGAACAGAATTATATGACAAGTGGGCCCCATATTTGCACGGTGCACTCGCATTTAGAATTTTGACAAGTGGGGCCCATGGTTTGGCAATCCGGACCATTTTGGACGGTTTAGATCATCGGATCCTCTAAGGATGAGGGTCTCGGACCCTATAAAGACACGGCATGGGAAAAACATAGAAGTCGTATACACTGATGTGCATCATGGATCGCACATGTCCACGCACGTTCTGTTGCGAGTCGACTCAGACTCGGTCAAATCCGATCCTTTTTAGCAGCACGAGTCACCCCTCTACTGTCCCAACTCAGCCCAACTTGAAATGGACGAGTCGCTCTGAGTCACCCAGTCCCAATTATAAAATTAAAAAAAAAATTAAAAATAAACCGTAGTGGCGAGTGCTCCGGCAGTGCACAACTTCATATGCAGCATACAAGAAAACTACATCAGTGGCGGTGCACAAGCTGGGCCCCACACACAACTTCATCTGAAAGCTGTTATTGATCTTTAACAAGCAGTGCTAGACGATCGACGACTCAAAGTGAACGTTTCGATCACTAAAAGCCATCTTTTATAGAATGTGATTTTTTTTTTAAATGCAGAAGCCATCTTTTTATATCTTTTTGGAGATCTTTAATCTGGGCCCATCTATCTGTATGGCCCAATAAGCCATACATGGAGGACCTGATGTCCTGGTCATCTTCCCATCCTATGATACAAACCGTCCAATCGGACCAATCTTCTTTCCATTAGATGTAGGTCGACGGTTGTGATTGTCCACCAGCAAGCCACTCGTCGAACGGCTAGGATGGTATGATTCAAAGATATTGAGCTATGTTCCATCCCCGACAGGAGCCTACCAAGTAAGCATCTTTCGTCACCAGACGGAGAACCCGCCCGAATGATTCAAAATATTGGTGTGTTGGGCCTACCAACCTGGAGAGCTTTCTCCTACCAAACCTCCGATGGATGCTTGGCCTGAGTGAATGGTTAATCAGGCCCAAGTGTTGTATAATGGAGCGCGCTCGAGTCATACAGGTACCACGGTAAGCTTAAGGTGGTACCAAACAGAAGTGCAGCCCATGAGATGTTTGAAGGCTATCCAACCCATCCATCAGATGTGTCACCTCGTATTACCTCCAGATGCCAAAAATCAGATTAATCCAACACTCGAGTGGGCCATAACATGGAACAATGAGAGGGGACAATTCTCTACGCCCATGCCAATGATTCAAAAAAGAAACTCTCAATTCTCTACACCCATGCCAATGATTCAAAAAAGAAAGACATCTATGCAACTTATGTATTATGCACATCTAAGCAGCTGAGAGAGATGTAAACGTTAAAACATATGCACACAGGAAAACATGGACACACTAGCAGACCTCGAGAGATGGTTGAAAACAGCAAAGTTGTCATTCTCCAAATATTCTTTCCAGCATCATCCCAACTTCCAGCTGCTTTAATTCGACCTCAGACGGCATTTGTATCCTCAAGGGAAGAAGCAATCCTCTTTGTTCTGATAAATCTCAAATAGTTGCCTTGAGTAGCGGGATGCCAGGTGAGAGCAATACTCGACCGCCCCTGGCTCATGCTTCTCTAATTCTTCCACTGACTTGATTAGGGGCCCATGAAGATCCCCATCCATGAGATACTCCGCCAAATCAGAGCCCCTGAAACAAGACCCAATTCTCTGATTTAGCATCTATCGAGGCAAGTGGCAGCAAAGAAAAGCCCAATGTGCTAATAGAAACATGAATGCCGGGATCTTTAAAACAAAAAATAACGAATGCAAAACTGATACAAGTTGATTCACTGAAGAGCAAAGATCCTACATAGAGCATGTGTTAAGATCAGAAAGTGTTAAAAACATGAGGCATTATACAATGCTAGACCCAAGTGAATACTTTGCCTGATTCTAGCATATTTTCGATCTTGCCAAACATCCTGTACAGGTGGGTCACATCTTTAAGGGACCCAACTCATTCAACTGGTTAGCCCCACAAATGACCAAAAACCTCCTCCTTTAATGGCCCATTTGGGTGCACCCTCCAAGGGGCATTTGAGGCATAAATCCCGTTTTGGGCCAATCCAGGTTTTTGGATGTGTATTTGGATGCAATATGCAAACCCTCGTTTCACCATCCACTCGACAAAATAGGCTCTAAAATGCTGACTCAATGAAAACCAATCAATTGGTTTGCATCGAATTGACCAAAAAAGTGATCTTGAAACCCTACAATGCTGAAACACCCTTTTCGCAAGTGCATCCAAACAGGGCCCTAAACAATCCCAGAAAACCAGGTGGCGACCGTTTGTCATAGCATATGTACCAGTACTTTAACCATCAATTTGCTGGCCAAATGATCAGACGGATAGCCAATTCAGGAGTTTTCACAGCATCACGCATCTAGTGCAGCATCACTTGGATGAATGGTCAAGGAGAGCCCTATCCACACCAAGTCGTGACTCATGAGCCAAAAAAAACAGGCCATTTGGGGTGAACTTTTTATATTTCCTCTGAAAACATTGATGTGGGAGTCCTATGATACTGTATTAAAAAGAGAGATGAAGTTAGGCAATACAGTTTTTTCAAGGATAAATTCACGCGATACAATTTATAAAGACGGATTTTGAAAAGGCATGTGTGACAAGGCACTCCAATAATTAAAAAAATTACTGTGAAGGGCATGGGTTGGGCATGTCCATGTGGATAGCATGAGAAAATCTTTATTTGTCATTTTATTTCTTTTTCAGATATTAGTTGTTCGTAATATTCACATAGACTATCTAATCAGAATCCAAAATACATTTTCTACATTCCATGATTTATAAAGTAATATTCATTGAAGAAGAATGCACGAAAGTGTTGTTGCCACATGCTTCTCTCTTATCGCACTTTCCTTTGATATTCAAAGAGCTGCCCATCTTTGCTTTTCCTCCTGGGAGGGTTGCAACCTTCTTCCTTGCAGTCGATAGTTTGGATTACATGGAGAATCAACATCTTCCTATTGCTCACTGCTACAAGATGCTCCTTTCTCTATTTTTTTATGAACCCTTTATGTTTCTTATGCCTCATAGACAAACGAAAGTCTGGTCTTACTTCCATTTGTATGATTTCTCACCATTTCTTGATCATTTTTGTGAAACCATGCTCTTAAGCCACAATGACTTAAATTGGAAAAGAATTGGACCCCAGCATTCTTCGTTTGTATTGAGAACCACTGGACAATGATCCACAATGTCGGGCAGGGAAGGGCTATTTAAGTAGCTCCTGGGTAATCTTCTTCCCATTCTGCTACGATGAAAAATTGGTCTAATCCAAACATTGTTAGACTATCTTGATTAGTCCAAGTGAACCTGTCTTCGAAACCTTCCCTTCTTTGAAGGGCTAACTACCGTGGTGCGAGGCCACACCCATCTCAAATCGCCTCCATCTTCTACTCTCTATATTCATCATCTTCCACAGCCATCCCATCTCCAGATTCATCTCTTCTTGCAGCCAATCCTCCTTCTACAGCAGATTTGCAGAATCAGGCCCTACAGGAGGGTTGAAACTTTGGCAGAGCACCGTGCACAAACCAAACATCTAATCGGCGTGAAACTTGGCGTGAAAGTGGATCTCCCTTGGCCGACCAGCACCTAGCTGGCTGATTTCATATTTGTGGGCCCCACACACGTGCGGGCAGGATCCCACGAACGTGCGTCAGGCCCGGGCCACTGTCCACGTGTGGATCATCTTGGGTTTGTTTCTCTCTTCTATTTCACTCATCTCTCACCTTATTTCCCTAACTTTAACCCTAGATAATCCTAAATCTCAAGTTCTGTTCCACTTTTGCAAAACCTCAGGCTTTCTCGATTTGAAACATGTGAATCCCTCGGATTGGGAAATAATCTTTTACATGTGTGGATAAATCTACTCTCCTTTGAGCATTGTTTGGTCTATAATTTTAATTGATTCAGCCCTAACATGTGTAGGCTTGGATCCTCATAGATTCCCCTTATTGAATGCTTAACTTTATGTGGGATGTGGAATTTTTGTGATTGTTTTAAAATTAGTATGATCTAAAGCCTGAAATCTTGCATAACATATTTAATTTTCATGTCCTGCGTCAAATTGGTATCAGAGCAGGAGGTCTCGTGTTCGAGACTCCCCACCAGGGGTGATTAATGCAGGGGCATTTTCACGCCAAGCTCAAGTGGGGTCGCCTGTGGGATGCAAGGGCACACTCAGGGTGGGCGGGGCCCATGGGGGAGGTCTCGTGTTCGGGACTCCTCACCAGGAGTAATTGATGCGCATTTCACACCGGGCTCGAGTGGGATAGCCTGTGGAATGCAGGGACACACTCGAGGTGGGCAACCCGTGTGAGACGGTACCCATGTGATTTGGGGCCCACGAGAGGGGTTCGGCCGAGGTCCTAACTCATGAGATGTGGGGCCTGGGCTATGAGATAAAGGGATTAATTCGCCATAATCTAACAGTTCGAGCTTTTAGAGTAAGTGGTCAATTGCCCTGCATTAGATCAATTAGCTCATGTCTGTCTACCCATTCAGAGAAGTTCCTCACAGCTTTTGAAATTCTGCACTATCCCAATTTTCGAAAGAAAATCAAATAACATTGAAATCCCCCCAAACGCACCATGGCACACTCCACTTAATCTTGATTTTGTGTTCTTCCCACAATTTAGCTCATAAGTTCTGAAAGTATGATCCATATAACAAAATTAGAACCTATTTGAAACCCAACCCCCCGGAAAAATTGCCAATTTCCACCTTTGTTTTCCCATCCCCATTCCATCTTTCAAAAAATAATAATAATAATAATCCACTCCCATTCCACCTGTAGCCCCATAAGAGTTGACTGCCCAGTCTGCACTGCTGTAACCCCATATTGAGTACAAAAGAGATAAATTCTTCTTTTTCCTTTTTTCACCAAGCATAGATAAATTCATAGTCAGAAAATTTGTTTCTTCTAATGTTACAATTTGGGCTTTTTGTCTGCTGCATTTCTCCTTGATTATAGCCTTTTTCTTCAAGCACGCCAAACCCCTCTCATTCGAACACATGTTCTTCATCGGGTCCTGTATTCTCCTCCTTGCCCTTGTGATCAAATGACTATCACATTGTTCCTTGACCTCTGTTTTCTTCAGCATCTTCGCCCTTTTCTCATAATTGACAGACTCTTTCAATCTATTTAATTATCACTTGTCTTTATCCTTCCTATTATAGAATCTCTAGCTAAACAAACTTACAGTGTGTTCTTCCCTAGCTTTCATAAGATCGTGTATTGTCTGATGTTCTTCCTCATATTCCCTCATGGAGACACCTAGTGTTTTTCTCACATCCATAAATTCCTCCAGTGATTGCTAATTTAGGGAATTTTGCATTGCTAGCTGTTGTTGCCCCTATGAAACCCTTCTCGATAGCAGTATATCTTACATCTGATTCTCACTTGTTCCATTTGATCTGGTTCCTGCTGCATAACAACACACCACTGCTAACTCCTTTTTTTCCTCCATCCCTGTAAAACCATCCCGAATAGGTGGATCTTATCTGACCTGCCTCAACTTCCTTTCCATTATCCATCTGGCTAGGGGAATAGTGATAAGGGACCAGTCACCAGCAGCACCTCAGTTCCTGAAGCTATCCTGTTTGGCTTAATCTTTCCATGCTCTGGTGCAGGATCTGGCTCTGTTCCACCATTGGGCCTGCTACAGCCCTTGACTCTGCATGTTCCTTCTCAGTCTCTGATTCTAAGATGCTCATATCTCCACCATTTTTCATGTCCAAATTACATGTCCATACATCTATCTCACACCCACTGTTGATGACTGGCCATCATTTTCACTACAACCATGGCCTAAACCACAAAAAAGTTGTAACTACACCAAATGCAATGGAGAGAAAGGGAAAAAAAAAAAAAAAACTTGCAAGTGTAACAACTGTTAACAAGTAATATGAATGTTTGGGTTTGAATTCAAATTTACTGTGGATTTTAATCTGCACACTGTCCAGTAGAACTTGTCAGTCCAATGGAGACATGAAGCCTAATCATTCCCATTGACATGATCTTTTCTCATCACTTACAAAGAATTTGTGAGAGGGCAGTTTTATCAAGAACTAGCCCATCAAAATTGCTTAGGAATCTCTATGATATTCTGTTCTACACGTGTTCTTTGCAAGGTGAAGATTCCATGCAAGGGGATTATACTTTGATCCAGCCAAGAGCCAATTTACAATGAAAAATCTTCACAATGTGGATCATAGCCATTGGACTTTCTTCACAGAAATGTTCTCTTTTTTCTAATAATTGTTGGTTTGGAATCTTGTTAAACAAAAAAATAAAGTAAAGAAAAGCAAAAAGGAAGATGAAGTTGTTTATCTCCAGCAAGGTTGATAGTGACTTGTAAAACTATACAATTGGCATATTTTCTTTTTTTCATGTCAACAACTGGAAAAATATATATAACAATGGCAGTTATAGTAGCATGACATATATTTTTCTTCAGGCATGAAAGTTACTCTGTTTGCCCTTTTTTTTTTCTGTTTTTTCACACATTGGCAGCAAAGCCAATGCAAACTTCTTCTTCTTCTTCTTCTTCTTCTTTTTTTTTTTTTTTTTTTTTTTGGGGGGGGGGGGGGGGGAAGGAATATTGGCATAAACAATTAAAAACAAAGCCAATGCAAAGTTATTTCTAGCAATGACAATATATAAAAGAGGAGTGTTCTATGCTTACTTTAGTGCATCAAACTTGTTGAACCCACGGTTTTTGACATATGATGACCCTTGTACTGATTTCTCCTCAGATGTTTGCCGACGATAGATGGCACAGACAGCCCTCATACAGAGCACGGGATCCTTAGAAAATGAAGAAAGCATGTCTGCCTCGTATTCCCATTTTGAGGATTCTTTGCTCCTGCACATCCTTACAATAAATCCACCTAAACCTTCATCTTCACTATCTGACTCAGCATCTTCCACCTCATCTTCTTTGACATTTTTAGAGGCCATTTTTTCTGGCATCCTATATGAAGTCTCGGTTGTCCCCAAAATCAAATTCCCAGTCCTTGGAGATAGTTTTTGCCCTGCCAAGTAATCTACAGAAGTTCTTTTTGTCCCACAATTTGTTTCTTCACATTGTCTTAATGGAACCAAATGCCTCCTTGGAGTGGTTATGGATTCTTCAACACAGTCACTGTCGGAAGAGAAGCTTAGAGCTGCGCAAGACTGATTCATGGGAGATTTTGATGGTTTTTCAGTACTATCACACAACTCTGTAAGTTTCTTCCATTTAAGTTTGCAAATTGGAATATTATCATCCTCCCCACTCTCATCATCACTGGTTATTACTTTTGAAGAGTGTTTTCTTTTAGTTGTAAAGGATGGTGTAAAACTCTCCTCGCAACTACTATCATTTTTTAAATCTGCACTCTCACTTCTCTGGTAAGAATACTTCCTCTTTGAACTCTTTTGGGTAGTTCTTTCCATCTGATTATCCAGAGCTTTTCCTGAAAGGCATTTAGATGGAACTTGAGTTTTTTCAATACACTCAACATTAAAGTTTGATGCAGGTATGGCTTCCATTTCATCATCACTGTCAACAATCAACACAACCTCCCTTCCTGACACCAATTCTGTACCCCTCACCACTGTTGGGGCCACCCTTCCATCAGTGCTCCCATCTTTGGGTGACACCTGCTTTCTAACTCGACTGCCATTCCCTTCTTTGGTTACTACACAGTCAGCGATACTATCAACTTGAACATGTATGAAAGGCTCAGATGGCAGGCTGATAAAAGGTGGGTCTGCTGTATGAGAAAATTAATCAGAAAATTCATTTGAGACAACAAGGGCAATGTTCTTGTTCAGTCATATAATATCCAACATCCATAAACAAGTGCTCACATTTATGCATGCGAACAACTTTAATACTCTCCAGAGTATATGGCCACCCATGTGCAGGTATGTAGGCACTGTACACCTGGCATACTCAGCCAAATCCAAACTGTTCAAATAGAGGCACACACTGTAGATGTTTCATAACAAAAAACAATAACAATAAAGGGTCAGTGCAACTGTTCAATTGGTGGAAAAACATGGATGCTTAAAATGAAAAATAGCAGGCAGCCCAAGTTCAACAGCAAATATCCACCCACAAGATGTTAGGATCATCCCACATTAGGGACAATGCCCCATCTATAGTAGGCCTAATCTTTGGATGGTTTAGATTGTGGTACAAGCATCCCACGCGTACAGTGCAATGTGTATGGGCATGAATGGTCATCTTCTGCCAGCTTATCACATAACTCCTCTGTATACATGTTGTAGAAACATACATTGACAGATATAACACACTCGCAACATCAGGACTGTGACTTATGGGTCCCACAAGAATGAGCCATTACCAAGGAAAACACAAAGGAGTGACCCTATTCTTCTGATCAAAATGCTTTTGGCTTGGATGTAAGCAGTTGGCCGTTCTCTTTTCAACTGTTATTTGTAGGCTGTCATTGGACAGTTAGGATCATGTGACTCGTGCAATTTTAGCAGCCATCCAAGTGGGACCAACAAATTGGAAAGTCAATTTGAGATTCGTAAGTCAATCTTAACAAAGGAGATGTGCACAAGTATCATCCATGATGCTCCACCCAAGTATGATACAGTTGCTATTATGAAAATGCAAATTTGTATAGGAAGAGTTTCTCTATCAAATATAACACTACAATATTTCTTAAAAAATTGCAGTTGAAGTGTTATACCTGCAACATGAATAACACCTTTCTCTCTAACTGGAGAATGGCGAGCACAGCCAACATCAGCAGATGCATGAATTATTTCACCAGAATTCAACATTTTCCCTTCAAATTTCATATGGGCCAAAAGCATGGAATCTGAACTTCCCTTTCCATCATTCACCCCATTTTGACTCCTAACGGTTTTACATGGTTCCTTCTTCCCCTTCTCTTCAGAACAAACTACATCTAAACACTCTACCGATTCCACTGTCATCTTTTCTTGCACACTGCCACGCAAAACCAAGTTCTCTCCTTCTAACTGCAAAACCCATGCTTCCAATTCCCTACACCGCCTCTTGTACTCCTCCATCTCATTCTCTACTCTCTGTTTTCCACTCTCCAAATCCCTGTTCTCTACTTTGAGTTGAATGAACTTCTCCTGAACCTCCTTTTCCTTCTTAATGGTCTCCTTCAAACTAGCAATCATTTCTTCATGCCTCCGTTCCTTGTCACGCATGAGCTTGTGATCTTCTTCCAGACGTGTAATCAGCTCTTTGAGCTTTTGGCACGTTCTCCTGTACTTCTCAAGCTCCTCTTCAATGGCAAGCTTCACAGATTCCATCTTCCCTAACTTCTTATCGAGCAAAACATACCGCTCTTCTGCCTCTCTTGTACTTTTCTCAAGATCCACTTCTGCTTTCCGATTCCTCTCTTCCAGCTCCACGCAGCGGCTCCTATACGATTCCAACTCCTCCAAACTCTCACGTTTCTCTCGAAACTCGATCTCCAGTTCCTTCAAATTTCTCTCCATCTCCTCCTTTTCAGTCACCAGCTTCCCTTCTCGCAATCTCAGCATACTTTCGACCTTCACGAAAACATCCGCCCGGAAAGAGGATTTCAGGAAAGAAATCACATCTGAGATGCTGCAATCGTTTATCTCCTCAAAATCAATCTCCGGAAACACGTCCAAAACTTCGGATTTCCCAGGCCCTTTCATCTTCTCTTCCTCCAGAGAAACCCTAGAATTCAGAAACGAAAATCCCTAGTGCGTACATTTTCTGCAAACCCTAACAAAGAAATGCCTTGAGAGGAGATTAAAACCTAGTGCCGTACTACAGCATGTGAGGTGAGAGGAGTAATAACAAAGAAGTTCAAGGGCATTTACGAAACAGGGAGAAATACAGAGAGTGAAGGAGGAGATATTGCAGAGCGAAAAAGCAAAGAGAAAAAAGAAAAAACCTAAGTCGGAATCTCTGTATCTCTCTATATTCGGGCGCTGCGAAGCTGAGATGGACAGCTGCATGCGGCGAGAGAACGTCTCCGAAAGGAGATGAACGACGCTTTTGGAGGGAGAGAAGGAGAAAACTTTTGATACTCTGGCAGACTATGATAGCTGATACGCAGTCACTTGAAATTTGCATACGACGCTTGGATTAAACCGTGAAAATTATGTTAGGTAATGTAGTTATATCAAGAACCAAATTTTAAGCTTATTTGATTAATTGAATAACGGATTAAAAAGAAAAATATCCAACGGTCCTGTTTGCATGGACAAGCCCATGAATCAAAGGCTAGGATTTCAAACAATCCAAACTTGGTGTTATGGTCTGCAGACAGTCGGATTCACAGTCTATTCCATTTCATTTGAGTTAATACGTGCGAAGAGCACAATTTCTGAGTGCCTGCGTATCAACCGTCGTACACACGCTGAGTATCATACAAATCATTAGAGAGATTGTATGAATATCAACCCGTACCTGGCCCTTATAACAACCATACTCGGGTTATCATGAATGTCAAGTGGGCCCACTTTCAGGGATTGTTTGGCAGCGTGGATCTGAGTGCATGTGGGTGCATTCCAAATGCAAAAGCAATTTGGAAACATGGATGAGGAGGTATTTAAAATACATAATATTGTGTTCTAAAATCTCTCTCGGTTACTTTAATTTCCAGCCATTATCTTTTTTCCTCTCTTTTTTTGGGTCCGTTTGGGTACCACCAAATGAATTACTCCTATTTACAACAGTAGCTAAGTAATTTATTTGAGATAAGTAAGTTTAGTTCAAGATTAATTATAAGTAACTTTTTTACTTAAAAGTACTTAATCATTTCAACTTAATAAACTAGAAACCAAAATAAGTTACTTGAGACATAAGTGGCTTATTTTAAGTAATCTGCGATCGAAAGTCCAAACACCCTGGGAGAGTGGCTTGTACACATGGCACATTGTGAATTCCGAAATCAATTAAATTATTAGTTACATCACTAAAATTGCATTAATAAAATGATCTAAATGATCCAAACATTAACCATGTAGATTAATAATTAAATAGCATTTGTGGGCCGCTCATTTGTGATCCTCAGCTTATGGCCCACAAGGCTTGAAATTTAATCAATTTTCTTCAAAGTACATATTTCAATAAGTGTGTTATAATCATCTAGTCAAATATAGCATGCGTATACTAATTATAAATATTAAAGTTAATTTAATAATCAGATTCAAACGGCAATAAATATAATACAAAATTTCAATGTATAGATTTTAATGCATTTTGATTACCAACTGACAAACACAGTGGAGGATTGGAAATCACTATGATGTTTTTCTCTTTTTTTTTTTAAATCTAATGCATTCCAAATAGAAGCTCCCAAACATGCCCTCTAAAAGAATTGTCGATTTTGTTTTCCATTAATGCTTCCTTAACTAGTGTTTTTTACATGTATTAATCTATACATGGAGTTTAATTGATTTGTGCCATTTGATTGTTGCTACTTGCCTTTAGATGGTGTAACATACTTTAAATTTTTATAAATATATAAGCTAGATGGATAACAAAATTGTGAAGAATAGAGAACGTAAATCGACTTCACACGGCATAAATACCTACTATGGTTCCATTAAAAAAAAAATAATAAAAATTTGTTGAAAATAAGTTCCTAATTAATAAGGTTCTATATTTAGAGAAGTCTTAACAACCATCATTGATCACCCAACGGCTTATTTTGTAAGCGGACTTGAATTGAAAAGCATCTCAAATAGGCTTATTCTTTCAACATTCTAATTTAAGGCCTTTAAATAGGCTTGTTGTGGGTGTTGTAATATATGTTTTAAATCAAGTCTGTTATTAGATTTGTCAATGCCATCGACAGCCTATTCAATGTCACATTCAATGACATCGAACAGTCATCAATCCCATCGATATTTTTCGAATTTTACTCAGTTGGTCGCTAGACTAACTGGGCGCCTTTTTGTTGTCATCGATGAGTGTTCGATGTTATCGACAAATTCTAAAAAATCATGTTTTGTCTCTCGGCAGTGGAGGTATTATTTTGATGCCATCAACAATTTCCACGCAATTTTGCACAAAGTTGTGATTTTGCAGGATTTGTTTCTAATTTTGCTTGGGATACTTATATATGCTATATATATGGGCGTAAGTGGGATTGGGAGGTAATGATAAGGTTTCTAATTTGTATTAGGGATTCAAACAGTGTAGCAAGGGTGAGATTCGAGGTTGTTCAAATCGGGTAATCCCTTTCTATTTATAATTCTTACTTTCATATTGATCATTTGTTACTTTGTGCCGTGATTTTTTTTCTAAAAAAGTTTTTTCACCTAAAAACTTTTATGTTCTCTTTGTGTTTGCTTGGTACTATTGGATAACCATATTAAATTTATCTTTGTGTACTTCCACGACTCCACAACAGTGGATTAAACTAAACTAGTCTACCGTATAGTAAATATAATCAACATAAGAAAAGAGCGTACAATTTAGAAGGTAGAGCAAGTGATAAGTCCAACCAAGAGATAAGTCTCGAAGCCGACTTCACTGAGTTACCTAATGGTAGAGCTTGATAGTAGGAAAGTTGCTTCACTAAGCTATTCTACAAATATGGATGCATAACCCATAAGGCAATGAACTCAGACCATTAGTCCCCAAAGTCTCAAGCTCACTAGATCAACCACAGTGGAAATTTCAAAAGGAAATTTGGAGAGAACACGACCTCATACTAAAAATGAAAAGATTTAGAATGATTTACTCGAAGATCACACTAACTAAGGTGGGCTTGACAATATTTTCAGGAGTGAATCCACATTCAAATAAAGACCCTCCAGCGTATCCAATGAATATACAGATGAATTACAACCGCCCATTACCCTTATATGTAAGGTGACTGCGAGTTAAGGAGGGTAAGAGAAAAGCCCGAACTTTTCTCTGAGCCTAACAAACCTAATCCGCTACTTTAAAAAATACTTTTTTTTTTTTAATTATACCATAATATTAAAATTTTGTTGGGATTTCGAAACTCACGCGCTACTTTAAAAAATACTTTTTTTTTTTTAATTATACCATAATATTAAAATTTTGTTGGGATTTCGAAACTCACGTATGGTAGATTTGAAAAATCTCCAACTCCACTTACCTCCAAAACCAAAGTTGCCCGACCCAAAAAAGCAACAATTTGGATATTAAATACACTCATTTACCACCAAGTCCAAGGTGTCAAATGGGGGTGTAATGATTCCAGCTTAAAGCCAAACAAGCATGTTGTAAATCATTCATTGCTAGTAAATGATTTACCGATAAATTATTTATAACTTAAACCATCTACCACCATCCAAACGGTCACTTACGCCTGAAATTGAAGGACGAGTAATAAATATATCAAGCCTGGGCTGGACCCTAACATGCCTTATGCGTGGCCCATTGCCACCATTACAAACGGAAACTGTATTTTCACCGTCTTGCCATTAGAGTTGATTTCAAGTGAACCGTGTGCGTAGGGCCCACCAATCAAGAAATTGTGGTCATTTCAAGTGAAAACTAGTTGATCAGGTCCACTTACCTTGGAATTTTCGGTGGAAGTGATTACACCTACCGAAAATAGAATGTCACAGGAAAAATAAGTAAAAAGGAGTTATGATGAAATCAAGGGATTTTGACTCGGACCTGGACAGACTCATTCTGTCTCGAATGGAGTCGAGACTCGGTGAAGTTGCCTTTTCTTCTCTCTCTTTTTTCTCTCACTAGGTTGGACTTCATCGAGTCTGAGTCAACCCGGCCGAGTCTCCAGTCCTTGACTCTGCCACCCCTGCGAAGACCCAACCATCGACTCCATGTCAAAATAACAAGATCTGAAAACAACTACACTGTCAGCGGACTGGATTTTGAACTGTTTGGGTATAGTTCATCGACTCCATGTCAAAATAACAAGATCTGAAAACAACTACACTGTCAGCGGACTGGATTTTGAACTGTTTGGGTATAGCTCAGTGAAAATTTTGCATTTGCTCGGCCTAAGGGCGGCCCATTCAAAAACTTTCGCCCAAACCTGGTACATGGACAGCCTATGATGTTTTTTTTTTTTCATTTGAATCACCCCAAGTCCTGCGAGGCCGTGCTGGTAGGGCTCACTTTAACGTAGGTTTTGTATATCCACACCGTCTATTAGTTTTGGCGGCTCATTCTAGGGCATGGACTCAAATTTTAGGTTGGCCACACTATAAAAGACAATGATAATTGGGTTCCCACCGTTCAAAACTTTCCAGAGCCTACCACAATGTTTACTTGCCATGGAACTTTTTGATGAGGTCACATGGATCAGAATGAAGAGAAAACACGAATATTAGCTTAATCTAAAACCCACCTTCAGAAAGTTTTTGTTTGTGCATGTTCAATCACCACCATTTCTTATGGTTGGTCACATGGGATTTGGATATCCTTAACTTTCTAAAATGAGTTTGTAAAAATTAATGGGTGGTGTGGATATACAAAACATACATTAAGGTGGGCCCAAGGTCATGCCTTCCCTGAATCCTAAGTGACTAGTAGACCACAGTCTCATTCATTTTCAGTTGAACGTGGATCATTGCTCCCTTTTTATTTTTTCTTTCTTTACCACTGTTGTTTCAAACCTCACCCTTGTTGCTTGTAGTGTCTGCCCTTGCCTAATCAAAGGACCATTTAGATGCTTGTACAATATTAAGTTATAATTGGATTATAGGTGTAAAATGTTTATAACCTATACTATTTGACTTTAAACTGTAATTTGATTACACGTGAATAATTATTTGTGCTTGGATAAATTGTGATATGTTCACAATATGTAATAAACTATTCATGTATTACGGAATTTAGAATAATTAATCCATTAAAAACCATTGATTAACATATAAAGTTTTCATTTAAAATAGATTACTAGGATAAGTCCAACTAAATAAAGCTTCGTTACATTAAACCAATCATTTGATGGGCTGCAGAAGTAGGCCCACTAATTTATTTTTATTTTTATTTATTTATTTATTTATTTATTTTTTTTAAGATAAGAAACTTTTGAATATAAATAATTAATCATAGGTGAGGGTTTCGATTCCCTTACTTGGCTTTATCCGATACACATGGTTGTAGGTGATTACGTGTATCCGCAAGGATTAGTCTCACTTCAAAAAAGAGGTGGGGACACACTGTGTCTTCAAATATATATATATATAGGAAAAGGTACTATGGGCTGGAGCTCACAATAAGCTCCCATGAGGTCGAGTTGTGTGGGCCCCACCGTGATGCGTGTTGACCATCAACATCGTGCATTTGATGGGTGCCCTTTAAATTATGAGATATCCCAAAAATTAGCCGTATATGGAACTTAGGTGGGCAATACCATCTAAAATCATGTGAAGACATGCCAAAAACATATAAAAGCACTTGGTGGGGCCAACTAAGTTTTGAATGCTGTTGAAACTTGGTCTGAACCCTCATCCAAGTGGGACACACATAATGGATGGGCTGGATTTGCAAACCACATCTCGGTGGGCCCAAAAAATGATTATTAATGTTTTAATGGTGCACGGCCCCTCTCAACTTCTGTATGTAGCGTGGCCCACACAAGTCACGGATTGACTTGATTTTTGAGACCTAGGCCACGATGGAATGGTGCATTTGACTGATGGGGTAGATGTTTGAAACACATTACGGTGGGGCCCACACAGCTCTACCTCATGGAACCCATCAGGTCGAGCGCATAGTACCTTTTCCCTAAATATATAATTAACTATAAACTAATATTAAATTAACCATTAATCTTCAATCATTGAAATAGACATAAGTTACCTGTACATCAATATAAATAATTAGTCTTTTAATTTACATGCATAAAAAAGTCTGATTAAAAAAAAAAAACACTGATTAAAACCATATTTGCTGGATAGCCATAGCCCACATATAATCAATTTACAGTATCATTTGTTTACATGTCATGGACCATCCAATCGATGGCTGAAATTATTGTATTGATGCCATCAAAAGGAGCCCTGTGGGGCCACATTGATATATGTGTTATATCTAAGCCGTCCATCCACTTTGAAAAATAAGTTTAGGGCATGAAATAAAAAAGGAGGCAGATCCAAAGATAGATTGGACCACACAGAGGTGACAATGAACTCCACCGTTGAAACTTTTCTTAGGGCCCACCAATTTTTTTTTTGCCATCCAACTTGTTCATAAGGCCACATATATCTAGATGAAGGGCAAAACGAAATATCAGCTTGATCCAAAACTTCTGTGACCCCCAAAGGGTTTCCAGCGACGGGTGTTCAAACCTCACTGCTTCGTATGCTGTGGTCAACTTGAGCATTCGATATGCCTTATTTTTGGTTTCGTGACCTAAAATGATCTCTCGAAATTGATGGACGGAATGGATGAAACCCATACATCATGATGGGCCCCACAGAGTCCCTGATAGGACCGTCCATCTCGAACTAGTTCCGGTTGGGTAGTACCCAATCCCCGCCCCGCTGCTGCTTTGAAGGGTTTCGTAAATTCTAGGGTTTCAGAGAGACGGTGACAGACGGGGAGGACGCATTGAGGTCCAGACACTCGCCGGAGGAAAGGTAAGTTCTTCTCCTTCTTCTTCTTCTTCTTCATTTTTATTATTACTATTATTTTTTTTTTTTACGTTTTGGGTCCTTGCATAGCCGTTGGAAGATCCACAACTCTCCCCATATTGATTTTTTTCAAAAATTAGAGCCGATGTCTGAAATCCCTTTAGCTGTAATCTGAAACATGACCTTTTGTCACGTTGCAGATTACAGCTAAAAGCTGCAATCGGATTACAGCCTGCTATCTGTTTACAAGCAAATACACCCACCCAAACGCCCCATGTAATTGGATTACCTGTAATCGGATTACCACTTAATTATTTTACAGGCATCCAAACGACCCCTAATTGAAGAGGGAGAGAGAGAGTTGCTTCCCACTAATCCAACCCACAGGCGTCCAAACGACCCATTGGAGAGAGAGAGAGAGATGGCGTCGTCGAAAGACGCCGACCCCTCGCTAGGGTTCCTGACCAGGAAGGACACGGAGGTGAAGCTCCCGCGCCCAACGCGCGTCAAGAACAAGACCCCAGCGCCTATCCAGATCACCGCGGAACAAATTCTGCGCGAGGCCCGTGAGCGCCAGGAGTCGGAGATCCGCCCCCCCAAGCAGAAGATCACTGATCACACAGAGCTTGATGACTACCGCCTCCGCAAGCGCAAGGAGTTTGAGGACCTCATCCGCCGTGTCCGTTGGAATACCTCTGTCTGGATCAAGTACGCCCAATGGGAGGAGTCTCAGAAGGACTTTGCCCGCGCCCGCTCCATCTGGGAGCGTGCCCTCGAAGTTGACTATCGCAATCACACCCTCTGGCTCAAGTACGCCGAGGTCGAGATGAAGAACCGCTTCATCAACCATGCCCGCAATGTCTGGGACCGCGCCGTCACTCTCCTCCCCCGCGTTGACCAGCTCTGGTACAAGTACATACACATGGAGGAGATGCTCAGCAATGTTGCTGGCGCCCGGCAAGTCTTCGAGCGCTGGATGGCGTGGATGCCCGACCAGCAGGGGTGGCTCTCCTACATAAAGTTCGAGCTCCGGTACAATGAGGTTGAGCGTGCCCGCTCTGTGTTCGAGCGGTTTGTCCAGTGCCACCCTAAGGTTGTTGCCTGGGTCCGGTATGCCAAGTTTGAAATGAAGAATGGGGAGGTTGGCCGGGCAAGGGCCGTTTATGAGCGTGCTGTTGAGCAGCTGGCAGACGACGAGGAGGCTGAGCAGCTCTTTGTTGCGTTCGCCGAGTTCGAGGAGCGGTGCAAGGAGACAGAGCGTGCCCGCTGCATCTACAAGTATGCACTCGATCACATACCAAAAGGGCGGGCAGAGGATCTGTATAGGAAGTTCGTTGCATTCGAAAAGCAGTACGGGGACCGGGAAGGGATTGAGGATGCAATCGTGGGGAAGAGAAGGTTCCAATATGAAGAAGAGGTGAGGAAGAATCCTCTCAATTATGATTCATGGTTTGATTATATACGCTTGGAAGAGAGTGTTGGGAACAAAGACAGGATTAGAGAAGTTTATGAGAGGGCCATTGCGAATGTCCCGCCTGCTGAGGAGAAGCGGTACTGGCAGCGATACATCTATTTGTGGTGAGTTTTTCAATGGATTTTCACTTCGAACTTGCGAGAAATTTCGTTATGTGCTGCTGCCAGTGGTTAGTAGATTAATTCAGCTTGTGTCTTTCTTGGTTTGTTTAGGATTAATTATGCCTTGCATGAAGAGCTTGATGCTGATGACATGGAGCGGACAAGAGAAGTTTACAGGTACTTTATTTTCACCTATTCATAGAGATCTATCATTAATTGCGGATTGAGATTGCTGTTATCACAATTCTCTTGTTGTCTTCTTTTTCGCCAAGTGAATGAAATCATGACTTTGTGGAAATTAGAAGGCTTCATGCCAAGTTTGAATTTGGGTTTTTAAACACACGCATTGATTGAATGTGCATTGATCTAATTGAAGAGATTCTAAGGAATTTTAGATAGGCAATACTAGGAGAAGTGGGTAATAACCTACTAGAGTGTTACTTCTATTTTTTTTTCGTGCTTTGTTGAATATGGCTAGCTACACAGTGACTAAACTACAAAGTTTTGGACATGGAAGGAAATAATGGCTGTTCTTTTGTTTCTTTGATAGATTTACAGAGTCATTTAGAACCTTCAGATGGGCCAGTCAACCTGAACCTTTTCTGGGTTGGAGACTTATCTGTTTTTTCAGTGAGTTTTTTTTCTTCTTCTAATTTTTTACTGGATTTTTAATTTGCTTTTTTAAGGGGGGTGGTAACTTTGGCCAATGGTATCATGCAGATGGCAATAGGTTGCTGTTTGTATGAGATTTTTACTGCTAATTCCTTTGTTGTATTTTGGCCATTTACTGGACACACTGTTCATAGGATTCAGGTTCGTGATTTTGGCAAACAGGTTTATAGGTTGGGTTTTAGGGGCTGGTCATGACTCATGAATGGAGTAGTGAGCAATAGGTTTTGGACAGCCTAGGGTTGGGAGTGTTAGGATCTAGGGCTTTATGGAGCTTGGGTTTTGTTAGTGTATCATGTATATTTTGTGGTTGTTCCGCTGCTGTCTCTCTTCCTCGTGGTAGCGATCTACCCATCATTGGTTTGTTGGGGTTGAACGACCAGGCCGTCGCCAAAATTATGTAAGATCGTTCCTCTCTCTTCAAGTTTGTGCATGTGGCCATCCAATTTTTGCTAGTTAATCTTTTGTTACCGTGTTTACTTTATCGTTTGTAATGGAGGATCAAAAAGTTAGATTTTACTAACGTCAACGTTTTTGTATTACTACCATGAAATTGGATGGCCACAACTATCTCACGTGGTCGTCGGAATCTTCCATATCGTGTATCTTGGTTGCAAACGTAAGTTGGGCCTTACACGGACGATCGGAGTTTATTACCAATGCATTTTCTCTAATTGCCAAGCTCAATTTGGTGCGCGTCCTACTTTCCATTGCCACCAATCTTCATTGACCTATTTATTAGCTTGATGTGAAAAATGTTTTCCTGAATGGGGATTTTCAATAAGAAATTCACATGCATCCCCCGCCTGGGTTCTTGCATTTGGAGTCGTCTGGTAAAGTGTGTCGTTTTAAGAAAATATTATACGCGCTTATGTAGGCCCCTTGTGCTTGGTTTGAGTGCTTCGGTACCACTGTTTTTCATATTGGCTTTCAGTGGTGCACCTTTGATCATTCTGTCATCTCAAACAATGTGGTGGCTATAGTATTTGTTTTGACTGTATATGCTAGGTCATGGACAGTGCTTTGATTGTTCATGAGTGTATTGATGCTTGTCATCGGGTTAACAGGAAGGGTTTGATCTATAAATTGGATATGGAAAAAGCCAACGATAACATAGACTGGAAATTTCTGGACTATATGATGTGCCGCATGGGTTGTGGTGTTAGATGGAGGAATTGGATCCAGGCCTGCGTCAGGTCGGCCTCCTTTTTTTTGGTTCTTATCAATGGCTCCCTGTTTAGGTTCTTTAAGGTGTTTCACGGGTTGCGGCAAGGGGACCCTCACACTCCCATCTTGTTCGTGGATGTGTCAGAAGCCCTTCACGGGTTGCGGCAAGGGGACCCTCACACTCCCGTCTTGTTCGTGGATGTGTCAGAAGCCCTTAGCAGGATGCTGAGTAAGGGCCAATCTGTGGGGTTGTTTGGTGGTTTCAAGGTCCAGAACATTGACCCTCCCATTTCCAATATGCAGTTTGCTGCTTGTAGACCCTTACCTTCTATGGTGTTGTCAAGTATGAGGTGGACAATTTAGGAAAATTGTGAGGTGCTTCAAGGTGGTCTTGGGGCTGAAGGTTAATAATGCAAGGGCATTTTCACACCGGGCTCGAGTGGGGTGGCATGTGGGATGCGGGGGCACACTCGGGGTGAGTGACCTATGTGAGGCGGAACTCATGGATTTGGGGCCAACGAGGAGGGTTTGGCCGAGGACCTAACCCGTGGATGTGGGGCTTGGGCTATGAGATAAATGGATTAATTCGCCATGCTCTATCAGTTCGAGATTTTAGAGCAAGTGGTTAATTGTCCTGCATCAGTTAATCTTCCTAAGAGTGTGATTCTTGGGTTCCACCTGTCAGATGTCAAAGTTGTGGGCTTCGCTGAGGTTTTCAGTTGTAGGGCTGGGGCTTTACCCTCATACTATCTGCCCTCTCTCCCTCTTGTGTTGGCAGGCTGGCCAAACACTTGTGGGGCAATTTTCAAGCAGATGTAGATCTGAATTTTCCACCCTACAGGTTTCAGAATGTGTTGGAGGAATATAGGGACTGAAAATAGAGGTTGAGACTATTGGATTTGGGCCTATGCAGATCTGATTTTGAAACTTGAGTGGCATAGGGACTGTGCAAGGGTTAATGATTAGGTTTTGGGACTGTTTGAACATACATGGCACTTTATTGTTTATGGATTGGGGTCTGGAATCTGGCTGAGGACTGGAAATTCTGACTTAAAAGCTGCAGGGTGCTGCGCTGAGATTGGGGTTTTATGAATTGTTAGGGTTATAGGCTGATCGGGGTTTTAGTTGGTTTCAGGGTTGACATTTTGACAGAGTGTTGGGTAAGGAGGGTGTAAAGTGGCTGTGGTTTGAGTTTTAAAGAGAACATGGGACTGTCAGCTGATTTTTTAGGTTTATGGGGATGGAAACTTGGGCGGAAAATTTGGCACAGATCTGTGTTGTGTGTGGTTTTAGTTCAGGTTAAAGGACTGGTTACAGCAAATTGGAAACAGGTTGTGGACTGTATATTGGATAGGCTTTAGCTGTAGGCTGTATAAGATTCTGTTCTGGGACAAATCGAGCTGCCTAATTATTGGGATGAGGTTGTTACGTAGTCTAAGATTGCTGGGGATAGAAATCGACAAAATGAGAAATTTAGGTGGACAGGCCGCCAGTTCAAAGTAGAGTAGTCATCATCATCTAAGCTTGATACAATTAATTGAGGTGGGCTACATGAATCTCCCCTCCCACGCAGTTCCACTCTATCAAATATTGTTTGGATTCACGATGGATGTTATAGCGTAAGTTTGACACCAGCTGCCAGCCTGATGCAACCCTCCTTTGTGCAGGCTCGGGACTGGCAATGAGGGCACAAAACTCCCGCAAAAATGTATTAGACCATTACATACGTTGATTGATCAAGCACCATCTTATAGTCTATTACATAGGTTGATTACAGTCAATGGCATAAAGTATGCAAGAGATCAAGAAAGTTCTGCAAACCAATTTGAACTTGTAACCGCACTCATGTTCTGCCAATGAAAAAATTCAGCAAATGGCAAATTCTCTGGCAATTCTACTATCCATGAACAAGCCTTGAACAGTCAGTGAAAATTGTAAGATGAAACTAACAAAAATTGCTGAAAGAATTGAAACCCGCCAAGCAAATCCCTGATGAAAGGTCAATCTTTCCTGCTCATCTTTCCATTTTAATGATAGAAAATCATGGATGATTTCGGATATTGGATGAGAAAAAAGAACTGAGAAAGCAAGTCTACACAGGCTTCTCTCTCTATATAACCTTGATTTAGGCTATTGAAGTTTGAGTATATGTATTAAAAATGGTTTGAGGATGATGTATTGAAATGGTTTGATAAAGTATGCAAGAGATCAAGAATGTTCTACAAACCAATTGAACTTGTAACCGCACTCATTTTCTGCCAATGAAAAAATTCAGCAAATGGCAAATTCTCTGGCAATTCTACTATCCATGAACAAGCCTTGAACAGTCAGTGAAAATTGTAAGATGAAACTAACAAAAATTGCTTAAAGAATTGAAACCCGCCAGGCAAATCCCTGATGAAAGGTCAATCTTTCCCGCTCATCTTTCCATTTTAATGATAGAAGATCATGGATGATTTTGGATATTGGATGAGAAAAAAGAACTGAGAAAGCAAGTCTACACAGGCTTCTCTCTCTATGTAACCTTGATTTAGGCTATTGAAGTTTGAGTATATGTATTAAAAATGGTTTGAGGATGATGTATTGAAATGTACGAACGTCATTTTTTTTTTTTTTTTTTGAGAGTTAACTGCGAAATTCATTAAAGAAAGAAAGAAAACAAAGAGGAGGGGCGTGCTGAAATAGGGGGCCTTACTCCCTAAAAAAAGAGAAAAATTACAGGAAGATAAATTGATTACATTTGAGGCCCATTTGAGAATAAAATGGTGCACCCTTCTAACTATGTTCCCCGCCGAATTAGAAACGTCCTTGAAACATCTGCTCTTTATTTCTTCCCAAACTGCCCACCAAAGGGCTAAAATAGCCATTCTCCAAACCACATATATGTCTTTTCCCAAGTAAACACCGTGCCAAGCTGCGAGAAGGCGATCCGTGGACTGCGGAAAGGACCAAGAGACCGCAAATGAAGCCAACACAACGGACCAAACCTGCTGGAAGAAAAGGCAGTGAATGAAAAGGTGATCTGTTGTTTCTTCATTTACCATGCAGCACAGACAGATATTAGGAATAATCATTCCCCTTTTCCTAAGATTATCCACTGTAAGAACTTTCCTTCTCCCCACTAATCAACCGAAAACTGTAATCTTAGGAGGCAATTTGTATTTCCACACTTTTGCAGTCATAACCTCATCAGGAAGAACTAATTTTTCCCCAATGCAAAGGTAAAGAGATTTCACTGAGAATAAACCCTTTTTATCCGGGTTCCAATGAAGCCTATCGTTCTGTTGGATGTTCGGATGGCAGTTACCAATGTGCACGAGAAGAGCCGTATATTCTTCAATTTGTCCCGAAGATTCCTTCTACAAGGGGGATGCCACACCACTTCGTTGCCATGTAAAGAGAAACAATCGGCGACCGCGATGGAATGGTTGGGAGCCAAATGGTATGTAGAAGGAAAGTCGTCCTTAAGAGGCGAGGATCCTGCCCAAATATCCTCCCAAAATCTGGTCTTGTCTCCTTTGCCAACAACATGACCAATTCTCTTACGCACTTCCTTACTAGAACTTAGCACCCCTCTCCATAGCGAAGAAGCTCTATAGGAGGAGTCCTTAGACCACCAGCCATCCGACGTGCGCCCATATTTGCCTTTGATTATTTTGTTCCAAAGAGCCCCTTTTTCATTCCCAAGTCTCCACCATCACTTACCTAGAAGGGCTCGATTCATAGCTTTTAGATTCCTAATGCCTGCCCCCCCTTCCTGATATTGCCGACACACCTTGTTCCAATCGAGGAGGTGAAATTTCTTCTTATCTTCCATTTCGTGCCATAAAAAGTCCATTCATAATCGTTCCAGAATCGCAAGAATCTTAGTCGGGCACTTGAAGAGAGACATGAAATATAAGGGAATGTTAGATAGAGCCGCTTTGATCAACGTAAGATGCCCACCTAGTGATAAGTATCTGCATTTCCACCTGGCTAAATAAGATTCAAACCTCTCGATCACTTTATCCCATAGAGCCAACGGAGGTTTGCCAACGCATAATGGTAGGCCAACAAAGGTCGTCGGTAAGGAGCTCGTAGCACAACCAAAAAACTCAGCAAACACTTTAGCTTCAGCCACTTCCATGTTAACACCAATCATTCTAGACTTACTCATATTCACTTTAAGACCCGACACCGCTTCAAAGCAATGAATAGAAGTACGGAGGTTGAATACTTTGTTAAGAACTGCCTCACAGAATAAGAGCATGTCGTTTGCGAATTGAATATGAGAAATGAGGGATTCCAAACCTTGCATCTTGAAACCCCCAATAATACCTTCCGTCTGGCCTTTGCTTAACATGCTAGAGAAAGCCTCACCCACAATAAGGAATAAGAAAGGAGAAAGGGGATCTCCTTGCCGTAGGCCCCTCGAACTCTGAAAAAAGCCTTTGGGGGACCCGTTTAAAATGATCGAGAAGAAAGCAGACCCAATGCATTCCTTTATCCAAGATATCCACTTCGACCTGAACCCCATCCTATTGAGCATATACAGAAGGAATTGCCAGTCAACGTGATCATATGCCTTTTCTAAGTCCAAATTGCATAGAAGACCCTTCTCACCAGATTTATGACTTGAATCTAGGCATTCGGCTACAATCAGGGCGCTGTCGATGATTTGTCTTCCAGGGATGAACGCACTCTGATTGTGTGTGAGAAATAATCTTGCCTAACACGCCCTTCAAACGAGTCGCCAAAACCTTGGCCAGAATTTTATAAGGCCCACCGAGGAGACTGATCGGCCTATAGTCCTGCAGGGATTTCGCACCTCGAATCTTAGGAACAAGCACGATAAAAGAAGCCCCCATAGATCTGGACACCCTTCCGTCGTTGAAGAAGCCTTTGAAAAAGGCCATAAGATCATCTTTTAAAACATGCAAGAAATGTTGAAAGAAGAGAATGGGGAATCCATCAGGGTCGGGAGCCTTATCGCCTCCCAACGCCTGAACTGCCCCCTTAACCTCCTCTATTGAAAACTCTGATTCAAGAAAGGAGGCTTCCAGCTGAGAAATACGCTGAAAGGAGAGGAGGTCGAGGGTCGGTCTGTGCCAATCTTCTGCCTGAAGAAGGTTACTGTAAAAAGAAATGACCTCCTCAGTGATACAATTTTTCTCTTCAATCCGCTCTCCATTCACCAAAATACTGTTAATCTTGTTGTTTCTGGCACGCGCGCTGGCCAGAGAGTGAAAAAAATTGGTATTTTTATCTCTTTCCTTTGTCTACCTACTCTTGGATATTTGTCTCCAAGAGATTTCATCTTCAGACACCCTGGCTGAGAAATCCTGCACTAACTTAGCTCTTTTGGCCCAGGTTGCACTGTCAGGCACGCTCACTTTTATCGCCGCATCAATGGACTGAATCTCGAGCAGAATTGCCTCGGTTTCTTCCTGCCTTCTTTGAAGATCTACCTTCTTCCAGCCTTTAAGCTTTTCCTTTAACATATTCAGCTTCTTACTGAATCTATACCCTGCACAGCCGTCGATCTTGAACCCTTTCCACCAATCTTCTATCGGCTGCGAGAAACCCTCTATTTTCAGCCAGGAAACATCAAACTTGAACGGCTTTGGGCCCCAGTTGTCCTCCTCCATAGAATAATAGGGCTGTGATCTGAAGTCGGCTGAGGCAGCGCAAATTGCGACAGAAGAGGGAACATTTCCAACCATTCCCCAGACAGAAGGAATCTATCAAGGCGCTCCAGAGTCAGATCCGACTCTGATTGGACCATGTGAATCTGGAGCCGATCAGGGGGGAGGGGATCCACCAAAGCGTGAGACTCTATCCAACGAGAAAACGAGCGTATGGTTGGAGAAACTCTACCTTCCTTTGATTTCTCTTCAGCATAACGCGTGACATTGAAATCTCCACCAATACAGCAAGGGTCATCAAAGCTTTGCCTCACCACATTAAATTCTTCCCAGAAGGCTGTTCTACGATCTTCTTGGTTAGGGCCATACATGGAGCAGATAAGGCAAGAGACGTCGGAGTTGACCTGCTTCAGAATAGCCGAAACTGAGAAAGTACCAGTCCAGCTTCTCTCCAGAGTCCACAAATACGACTTCCAGGCTAAAAGAACACCACCCGAGCTTCCTATCGCGTTTAAGGTCACCCATTTCACGTCAGATACCTTCCAAAGAGAACCCATAAGATTAGAGTTGAAGGCCTGAACTTTAGTTTCCTGCAAACATATGATTTCGACTTTGCTTCTGCTAATGATGTCTTTGATCAGACTGCGCTTCTTCTTTGGGCCCACCCCTCTAACGTTCCACGAGAGGATTCTCATCTAAGAAACTGATCTTCCCCGTCGTCCTCCTCCAGACCTACCTATCGTGATTTCCTTGCAACTAAAAGAGGTAGGTAGCAAACTCCGTAGCTCTCTGTTACCGCCTAATTTGGGAGATTGGGGTTTTGGAGATTTCACACAGAGAATGGGACGCCCGCGAATCTCGATGCCATTGAAGAGCGCCAAATAGTCTTCAGGATTGTCTCCAAAGGAGAGACCCAAAGATCTTCCAACGTGGCCCAGGGCTTCCCTAATCCATTGTTTGTCCCCAATAGAGTCAGCTAACTCGATCCTCTGAGTTGCGAGCAGAGCTTCCGCCTTCTCTGCTTCCCCGGAGGCTTGAACCTGAGACCCCATCCTCATCTGAAGGGGCTCAGCTTCGATAATATCCTCCCCATCGTGAACCTGGAAAAGAGCGGAAAGGGCTGAATCAGTCAAAATCTCTGATTGGGTGGCCGATCAAGGTGAAGAGCAGCTCCGCATCTCAGCTTGCTCTAATAGAGGAGACTGCGGACTATCAGCAGAATAGGAACCCCCTTCTAGTGTTAGAAGATGAGATGGATCGAGGATGGAATGGCATAGAGTATTTGGTAGGAAGTCTTCTTTTGTGAGGCGTTTTGAGAACAGCTGCAGCGGGAGCTTGGACCTCGCTATTGGAGAGATGGAGAGCAAACACGTAGGATCGGGATCGAATTGTTGCTCGACTAATAGATCAGACCTTAGGGAAAGGTTGAGATTAAAGGAGAGCTGGTTCGGGGCTGCCCTATCAACGGACACGTCACTACCTTCAAACCCGAGTCTAGAAGAGGGCGTCCGGACCTCCTGTTGGATGCCATCTGGCCGATGAAAGTCTGCGATAACACCGCGTGGCTGTGGCAAATGAGAAACATGTGCCACAGCCTCGAAACCCACTAAACACTTGTGCGGGGGAGGGGATACAGTCTCCTCTGCTTGATACGTGTCACACGGAAGATGTATAATGTCGACATCTGTACAGAAAATGTCGACATCCTGCTTTATCAGAATAGAGCGATCGTCGCCCTCCACGTGGCGATCAACTTCACTACGATAAGATTCTGGCTCCTCTTTATGACACGTGTCGCAGGGAAGATGGATAATGTCGACATCTGTATAGAAAATGTTGACATCCTGCTCTATCCGAACAGAGCTATCGTCGCCCTCCACCTGGCGATCTACTTCACTACGATGAGGGTAGGTATCCTAATATATTACCGATAGGCCTGCGGAGCACGCTACCTCTCTGACGCGCCGAACTGGTGGGATTGAGGAGTACCGAGGGCGTACTCCTTCATCTGCTACTCCGATGGTGCCCGACGGGAATTGCGGCTGCATGTTTTCTTTCGATCTCCAAATGTCACCCCATCTAGGAATGGGGACATGTTTCGGTTCCTATTGGATCGAAAGATCAACCGATCTTTGATTGATCATCACTTGTAAGGAGAGTGGAAGTGGCTTCCACTTCCTCCTGCGAATCCTAGCTCTGATGACTCCCACCTCCTCACCCTGCAACGTTTTGGAATCCAGCTCGATGACTTGGCCTAGGGCCAACATAGCTGACTGGAAGAATTCTTCATACCATAGTTCCAAAGGGAGTGACCATATCAAAATCCAGACCTCTTCGTACCCGAACATCGAAAATTCCTCCCATCTTTGGACAGAAACGATAGGGCCTTCTTTGTGGAGAACTCCAGCCATAATAAGAAGGTTTGGGTTGTACTCTGGACTCATCCTGATCCATAGCTCGTTGAATCCGATGGGGTTGATGGAGTAGTAGGATGCTGGAGCTCTAACACATTTGTCAAGCCATTGACAAACATGGGATAAGGATGCGCCGTCCTTGGTTATGGCTACCACCGAGTTCTGGATAGCTGCTTTGGATCTAAGAAAGGCTGATAGATTGACGGGGATTCGAGTGGAGACGCTGAAACCCGAATCGTCATTATCCCTTACCTCAAACTTACCACCATCATCTGCTATAGTTGGGAGGGTCTCGCGGGAGACAGGGTCAGCACTGTTGTTGATCAGAATCTCTTTGAAGGACGGGGCACCCTGCTGGAAGAGGTTACTCTTCCTATTCAGAACATGAGGCGAGATAGGCCTCTGTTGCCTTCTACCTTGTTTAAACCTGAGTTCTGGCCAAATCTCGCCCACTGAACTCGCATTTTGTTCCCCCCAAAGCTCACACCATCTAAGGTTTGGGTCGCCTTCCGTAGTTCCGTCTCTGAGCTCATTCTAACCAGCGCGAAGCCCCTAAAATCTCCATTCGCCTTGTTCCTAGGCATAACCACGTCCATGACAATGCCTACCCTACCGAAAACCCTCTCGAAATTGATGTGGAGCCATCCAGGTGGGTAACCTTTAACAAACAGCGTAGGGTAACTTGCAACATCTCTGGTCTTCCTAGGGGTAGATTCTTTCTTGGTTTTCTTTCGAACCACCACCCATTTTTCCGCAGAGGCTTGCCCATTCGAGGGCTCCATAGCTCCCTTCCCTTTGTCACATATACTGCGCATCTCATCAAGTGGCAGCGTCGCCATGCCCATCCCTGCCACCTCTCCCACCTCGTCTGCAGGCATCCCAACTTCTCCTGTTAGTCCCATCGATGCCCATCGATCGCCGGTCTTCGGTCGTCGGTCGTCGTCGTCGTTGCTCATCGCACATTGTCGGTCTACTGCGTTTGTTGGATTTCATGTGCGGAAATTTGAGGAAAAGATATAGAGAACTATTTGAGTTGCTGTTGTGGTTTTGATCTTGAAGCCTGAGTATTTGCGCTGAGATAAATGAGATTCATGTGTGGGAGTCCGCAACAAAATTAGATAATTCTACTAACATATATTAAATTCAACTAGCATCCATCTGATATGTATAAAACTGCGCTCGAGTTGGTAATTGCAGTTTTAATATAGTCATTTGCATTACTGATATTGGTAACTGTGGTATTGAAGTAAATAAGAATCATGTCTTGGAAATTCTGTTAATCTAAAGAGTCACTCTCATCTTCTTCTTTATTTGCATTGTGTTTCAATGCATGCTGTCTCTAAACTTGTGTTTGTAAATCTTTGAATTTCATTTGCTTAGGAAAACCTAAGAGTGCTGCTCTACCCTAGATTTTTATGCTTAAGCCCACACACCACACATGCCAAGTGCCAGCCTGGGATGTGGTTGGTTCAAATGGTCTAGGCCTGGGCTGGGAAAAATCACCAGGCATGGCTCGATCAATTTGAAATCTGCGTTGAAACAAACCCAGGACCGGCCCATTTGTCTAGTTATCCAAGCCATATGGTGGACCTATGTAGTAAGCATCTTGCCTTGAAAATAGCACTGTCTGGTCACTAAATGGGCGACATGTGTATGTTGAAACTTGAATGTGCTACTTGGAGCTTATTTTAAATGTGCCTGGTTCTTGGGATAGTTTGTATATATGGGTGGAGCTTGCTTGATGCGTTGCACAGGAAGAGGGGCATGCGGCTTAGCAAAGCTTCCTAAGAACGTTTCTTATCTATACAAAATTTCCTATGGTTCTGTGGACATCAGATTTTGCAATTGAATCCTGAATCTGGTGGGCACTTCACACACCACATCAGATTTGCATTACATTTTGGGGAAAAAAAGCACCGCAAGATTGTCGCATTCAGAATCTCCTTTTTGTGAAGGGGAAATATAAGGAATTTTAATCTCATTTGCTGGAGTCCGCATTTATTGGAGCTGCCTATACAGCAATCTTAAGTATTTAGATGCCAGATGGGGGTGCCTAGGCATATGCGATCATCAGATGTGCCACACCTGTAGAAAATAAATGAATGGCTAAAAGAAGATTGACCAATGGTTCAACTTCTGTATACACGTGCCCCGCCTAACATTATCATACTTACCCCAGATTAGATGCATGGAATCTGCAGTACAGTGAGGATCGCTTGATGAATGGTTTGAACTTATCCACATGAGTGCAATTAGCATTTCTCAGTGACGTTACGGAGACATTACAATAGGATGAATTATATGGTACCCAACTGGTCTCTTGCACAGGAAATGAGGTTTTCAGTTCTGACAAGTGGGGCCTATGGTTTGTTTCATCTTGATCACCCACCTATTACGACTCGATTTGGATGTACTATGCCCAAAAAATCTCCTCGATTGGACAATGGTGAACTTTCAATTTGTAACCTACAAGTATTAGGAAGAGAAATACAGTGTCCACATTCAACTGAAAGTCCCAATACCAATGGTTAGGATCTTCCTGTCTGGGAGATTTTAGGGGCATGGTCCATTCACAGTGGACACTATGTGGGCGATACCCCCAAATTGATAGGGCTTGCATTTTGATGTGGTTTTCTTGTTCTTTCCTTTCGGTTGTAGTGCATTCAGGTTGTTGATCCTTTTCAAACTGAAAAAATAAATATGGGTGTTGATAGAATTTTTATTGGACCCTTAATCTCTGCTTACTTTTGGTTGCAAATCGAAACATTTGTTACAGTGTCTTTGACCAATGTTTTGTTGACTTTTCTTTTTCGTTTTCTTTCTATATATTTATGTCCATCTTTTCTTCTTGCAATGAAGATCATCTTTTTGTGACTCTTTGTTTTGCAGTAAACCTAATTTAGGAGGGATTTTCAGTGGAATTGCTGAATGGCATTTTGTTTTAACTATCTTGCATGCATGAATATTATTAGTTCAGATCAGTGCTTTTCTCATTCAATTTTTTCATTAATATAGGGAATGTCTTAAGTTGATTCCACACAAGAAGTTTTCATTTGCAAAGATTTGGCTTTTGGCTGCACAATTTGAAATACGGCAAAAGAACCTTAAGGGTGCACGGATGATCTTGGGCAACGCAATTGGGATGGCTCCAAAAGATAAGGTACCAGCTAGAATCTTGCATGTATAAATCATTGATGTATAGTTGTGATACTAAGTGAAATTATATTTGTTGTCATCATTTCAAGCAGATATTCAAGAAATACATTGAGATAGAGTTACAGCTTGGGAACATCGACCGTTGCAGAACTCTATATGAAAAGTATCTAGCGTGGGCTCCAGCAAACTGCTATGCTTGGAGCAAATTTGCTGAACTGGAGAGATCATTGAGCGAGACCGAGCGCGCCAGAGCAATATTTGAGCTTGCTATAGCCCAACCTGCATTGGATATGCCAGAGGTGCTATGGAAGGTATGTATGTTAAGAGTTCTTCAGTTGATCATTTAGTGTCAATGATCCTTTTGATCTTACATTTTATCTGTTTTGCTTTTCTTTCTTTCTTTTTTTTTTTCTTTTTTTTTTTTTAAAAATATTTATTGCCCCCTTTTGAGAAGATAACCATATCATCAAGCTTTACCAAAGAGATACAAACAAAGAGTGAAACAAGATGCACAGGTGACCTTCTTTGTCAAAATGCATTGCTCTCCACTACAAAAGGAAACAAAGAAACAAAGAAACAAATGGAACAAAACATAAAACCCTAAAAAGAAATAGGCTGTACTAGCCAAGACTGGCTAACTAAAAACAATTGAAACACGGTATCTCAACTGTTAGCCGCCAATATCCCCATGAACTTTGGCCACACCAAAACTCACTCAAGGACCAGCAAAGCCATGCTCGACTTGAGGGAGGAAAGAGGAGCAGCTTTAGCGTCTCAAATGTTCTAGAATTCCTCTCCCTCCACACACCCCAAAGGATAGTGAAAGGGAGCATCATCTAAATTGCTTTTCCCCACGAAGAGAAAGGGTCAACAGACCACCCAACGGCAATGATAGCATTAAAAACTGATCGCCCAATCACCCACTGAACAATGAACAAATCAAAGAAGTGATCCCAAATCTCTCACGCAACCTTGTCATGAAGGCAATCTGCACATGAGTGGGGCGAAATCCCTTGATTCATCATCACTTAAATTTCTTCAAAGGGTCACATTCCAAACCATCGATCCTCCCAAGATGTCCTAGCTTTCTGCCACCTTAACCTCGTTCTTGATGGCTATAGAGATAAAGAAGGGAAGGACCTTGCAAACTCGTATCGCCGAGCCAAACAACTTTCTGGACATGAATCCTGTCACTGCACCCAGCCACAAAAGGAGTCTCCTCAAACAGCCCTCCCGCTTCACTGGAGATAGATTGCCCCATCGTTTTGGGATCTCTACCAATCATGCCAACATTTTTCTGCACTTACAACCCCACCACGCTATGCGAAGATCTGGGGAACCATCCCCCTCCCGACTCTCCATATTTGCCAGCAATGATGTCTCTCCACGAAGTGCCCGAATCTTCTCCAAACCTTTACTCTCTTTTTTAAAGGATACCATCAATTTAATTCTTTTTTTTATAAAAAAGGCCAACAAGGCATCATCCAGGAACAAAAGAAAACAGCCCGAGCCCCTGACATCATTACCAAAATATTTCCAGAAATATTGGCCCTACAGGCCTGTACAAACTCAAGATGCTTACACTAAGGAAGATCGCCTCTGAGTTACTAATATTATCATGGAAGGCACAATTTATTTGTTCAAACCAAACCACCAAAAGCACAACACATAAAGACATAAACCAAATTGTTTTCCTCTTCTTGCAACCCTTCCTGCCTCCATGCCAATCGCTTGGGAGGGTTGATATCAACCAGCATCACCCATAGCTCTCCGAGAATGGGAAGGAATTTCCTCCAATTGTTTGCACAACTGAACAATGGATAATAAGTGGTTTCACTGATTCCACCTCCTTAATAGACATGTGGCAAGCCTTCCTGATGCAAATGGTCCAAATTACAGCCATCAATGCCAGTTTCCACTTGGCTTCCCTAGTTTCACCCCATGCGAAGCCATAGGCAATTTCGTCATTGATTTCGCCATCACCCATGAGGCACTTAAAGAGTCGAGGAGGTTAGACCAAACAAAGTGCGTGAAGGGATAGTGAATAGACAAATCGTACGGTGATTCAACATCTCCAATACACATCATGCAAATATTGGGAATAACCATTGCTCTATTATGGAGATTGTCAATGGTCAAGACCCAGTTTCTCCCAACCAAGCATGAGAAAACCGACCTTCGGGGGGGGGCCATAATGCCACACCAAGGAAGTCAGAGCCTGACTTCTTCTTCTTCTTTTGTTTTTTTGAGAATTAACGAAATTGCATTAAAAAGGAAAAACATATACAGCAGAGCCTGACCTGTCTACCAATTGCGGAGAATAGATCATCTTATAGAATGACCAAAAAGAGAATCGGTTAGACCAATCCTTTTGCCAAACCATACTATCCGTTTCCCCCGTTGATAGAGTATAAAGGTGGATCTTGTCTTGTCTATGAGCATCAACAGATCTTCAATATCTTCATTAGTTAAATCCCTTTGGCATGGGGCTGGCCACACCTCTATATTTCCACATACTGACAAACACCCAGAGATGAGAATATCATTGTCCACTGTTAGACGCACCAATCGTGGAAAGTCATTATGGAGTGGGGTCTCACCCACCCATGTATCATTCCAATATCAAACACTCTTCCGTTTCCAATAGAGAAACTAATCTTCTCCTTGAACTTCACGTTCACGCTCGATGCACCTTTCTATAAATCCGACGGTCTATATAATGGAGAGCCCCTAGTCTACCTACCCGTTTCCTCACAATCATATTTAGTTGCTATCATCTTTCTCCACAAGTCTTCCTCTGTCCCAAACCTCTACCGCCACTTTACCAACAATGCCAAACCATTCTCTCCCAGTACCTTATATGGCTGGCAGGCCCCATCCCACTCCAATAGGTGAAATTTTTTCTTTTCTTCCGATCCTTGCCATGAGAAGTCCCTTCTAAGAATCAGTGCCGACTTCAGGCACTTAAACAAGGACATATTATAGAAAAAAAAAAGGCATGTTTGATAGAGCTATTTTAATAAGCGACATTTATAGAGCTAGAATGGCTAGGCTTTCCTTGCTGGAAACTCGCCGATTGGAATCTGCCATATTTATCCAACAACCACCCATTGATAAATATCGGTCTTTCAGCTTGATAGTTTCCTTCGAACCTTTTTACTATGTTCCACAAATGCTTTGCGGGCTTCCTGACATAGAGGGAGGCTTAGATGGGAGAAGTGGAAAGACCCCATTCTGCATCCAAACACCCTAGCCCACTGCTCCTCCTCGTCAACTGGTATTTAGACCCTTGGCATTTCACTCTTTGCTATGTTCACCTTACCACTTCAAAGCATCTTATCATCATTCTTTGCTTGTCCAACATATTTGGATGTACATCTCAAAAGATAATAGTTTGGTAGGTGAACTGGAGATGAGATAGGAGGGCTGCTTCTGTCAACCTTGAACCCACAAATTAGGCCAGCCTCCTGCCCCTTTTCCAACATTTTGCCCAGAGCTTCTGCCATTACTAAAAAAAGAAATGGGGATAGAGGGTCCCCTCTGCTGAATGCCTCTCGAGCTTCTGAAGAAACCTTTGAGTGACCCATTGACTAGAAAAGAATATCTAGCTGATCGGATGCCTCCCTCATCCACGATCTCCACTTCTCACAGCATCCAAGCTGACCTAGCATATACTCCAAAAGTCCCCAGTCGACGTGGCCGTATGCCTTTTTGATGTCCAACTTGCACACTAGGAGACTAGTAAATGCATTCGTGAGTAAGGAGGACACTGTCCATAATTTGTTTCCCTGCAACAAATGCACTGGTTTTGGAGATTACACTTTCCAAAACCACCCCAATCTGATGCCTAAAGTTTTTGTGAGGATCTTGTAAGGTCTACCTATCAAGCTTATAGGTCTATAGTCCTTTTTTATTTTTCAGCACCTGTCACCTTAGGAATTATTGCTCTAAAGGAAGTTTCTATATTCGCCAACAAATGGCCCCTATTAAAGAACTCTGCCATGAAGCTTATGATGTCGCCTTTCACTGCATCCCAAATACCTGTAAAAAAGCTATCTGAAAGCCATCTGGGCCTGATACCTTGTCTCTTACTAGCAAATGAAAAGCTGCTTTGACTTCCTCCTCGGAAAATGGTTTCTCAAGTGACTCAACTTGCACACTTGATAACCTATGAAAATCCAAGTTATCCAACTTCGGTCGTTGCCAACATTCCCCGGTTAGCATTCTTTCATAGAAGTGGACACTGCCTCGAACAATTAGGCTTTCAATTCTATTCTCTTCCCACTCACTATGATGCCACTATCTTTGTTGCTTCTGGCCTTAGCGCTCGCAATGCTATGGAAAAGCTCATATTTTAGCACCCTTCTTTCAGTCAGACTGCTTTAGACTGCTGGTGCCACTAGATTTCTTCCTCCTTAAACCGGTTCCTATAATTTTGGGTTAATTTCACCCTCAACACTTTATTGCCCTTCGTTAGATTCAATCATTCTTCCTTTATGTCCATCTCTTGAATGCTCTTAAGAACATTTCCAACTTCTGCCTCCTGACCCTTCTGCAACGCGTTCTTCCAATCATGTATTTTACTTTTCAGGAGCCTCAGCCTTTGGCATAGCTTGAATCCAACAAAATCTTCTACTTCAAAAGACCTCCACCACTCCTTTACTAACCCTAAAATGCATACAACCTCCAACCACAATTACTCGAATCTGAATGGTCTCAGCCCCCAATTCTTTCCCTCCAGTCCACTTATAGCGAAATGGGATAGCGATCGGACATTGGTTTTGGCATTCCCCTTTGTTAGACCAGCGGGAATTTTTAACATCCACCTCGGAGATTCCAGAAACCTGTGATTGGACATAATCGGTCTCTCATGCCCGTTTGACTGCATATATTTAACTGCCCCCATCGTAAGATCAATCAACTCGTGGGACATCACCCACACTGAAAAGTCCTTCATACTTGAGAGTAATTCTGCCTCCGTTAGATTTCTCAAAAGTGAAATTTGTAACATTGAAGTCACCCCCCACAAACCATGGTACATCAATACGTCATATCTTTTCCTCACGTCAGACAGTTGAGCCCACAGGGTTATTTAAGATCAATAACTCCGCGAACTTCCTAGTAGAAATCGTGACTCTGCTTCCCCCCAGTTTCTTATAACCCTAGAGAGAATGGTGTTAAAATCTAGAGGTGGGCAACTTGGGCCCGATCCGGTGGATCCGACCCGATCAGACCCGACTCGGTACCGTTCCGAACAGAACCGACGGTCTGATTGGGTCTGATCGATTCTGATCGGCCAGATCCGATTTAATTTCGAATCTGGTTCGGATAGCACCATACCCGGACAGATCCGATCCGAATACCCGGACCGAATGGGTCCGCACCGACCCGAACAGACCCGACCCGGAGGGGTATACATATAAATATCATTTTTTCTACAAAACTTTCCCGCCTATACAGAGAGAGATATTTTTTTCCCTAAAACTGTCCCGCCCGAGAGGGAGAGATTTTTTCCCCCAAACTCTCCCGCCCGAGAGAGAGAGAGAGAGAGAGAGAGAGAGAGAGAGAGAGAGAGAGAGAGAGAGAGAGAGAGAGAGAGATGGGTAATGCTTTGAAGGTTTTGGTGGAGGACAGAGGTCGTGTGCATGAAAGATGATGGTGTTGTCCTCCACCTTGCTACTACGTAGAAGCAAATACAAGTATGGTTTTTACTTTTTCTAGCCATAGAACGATTGATCGGAGGGTTATGATCATCTGATTGACTTAGATGAAGGGAAACAATAAATATCAGCTTGATCAAAAACTTTTATGGCCTCCAAAATGTTTTTAATGGTTAACGTTCATTTAACATTGTTTTCGATAATGTGGTCCACTTGAGATTTCGATATACCTCATTTTTTTTCCTCTTAAATAAAAGGATCTATAAAAATAAATAGAGGGCATGGATGAAACACATATATCATGGTGGGGCCCACAGAGCACCGACCCACCAGCCAGTGGCCGATGGCAAGGGGAGTAGCCAGTCCGCACCTCGTGCTCCGGGCGCTCCTCGAGCTCCGAGTTGTACGAACGGTTCAAAGGAGATCAAAGTGATATGGCCCCACGGTGATGTATTTATTATATCTACACCGTTCATATGTTTTTAGAGGAAGTTATAGAGTATTATCCAAAAAAAAATAAAAAAATCCAAAGATCATATGGACCACACCTCAAATAACAGCAGAAAATGATTTTCACCATTAAACAATTCATGTGGTCCACTTTATAGTTAGATCTCTCTTATTTTTCATCTCAAGCCTTAAAAAGTGCTCGCCAAATGAATGGACGGTTTGGATATAACATACAGCCTATCATCAGACCCACATAACTCATAAACATCAATAAAAAAAATGGTTTATGTGACTCGTGCTTGCGTGAAAGGCAAGCTACTGCCATTTCAGGCAGTGCACTTGGCACGTCAAAAATATAATTCCGGTAAAGCGCATGTATACCGTAGATTGAAATATTCCAAGGCTATGTGAGGCCCACCTTGATGTGTATGTTTTATCTAAGCCGTTCACAAATTTTTACATATTATTTTATCCATTGAGTACAAAAAGTAGGTATATTAAAGGTTAAAATACACCACACCACATGAAATAATTTAATTAAATTTATATATCCGAATTCTATCCAACCGGATCCAACTCAGTTTTATTTTCGGGGCGGACACTGTTCGGGTCACAGAAACCATGCATTGGATCTGTCCGAATTATGTGGCCCAGATCCGTGCCCGGATCTGATTGGATACGGGTAAAGCCCGTGAAATTTCGGTTCTGGTCGAGTTGAACCTAATCCGATCAGAACAGGACCGATGCCCAGCTCTATTAAAATCTCCACGCACACACAAAGGGAAATTACATTCCCGCATTTGTCTTCTGAAGCTTTTCCCGGAAATTGCTCATGCATGGATCATTTGGGAGAAGGCTAAGTTGCTGATGATGAAACAGAGTACAAGGGAGGGGGTGGTTGAGTTCATTTAAAGATGCCATTACTCATCACATAGTTTTATGCAACACAATTGTTCCCTTCTTGCATTTCAGGGAGAACCAACAGATTTTTGGCTTCTTGGATGACAGGCATACATAGATTTTGAGATATCAGAGGGTGAATTTGAAAGAACCAGGCAACTTTACGAGAGACTGCTAGACCGCACCAAGCACTTGAAGGTTTGGATCAGTTATGCGAAGTTTGAGGCTTCTGCAGAAGAGGAAGGCAGGGATCCTGAGGTGCAAGAAGATGTCGATCAGGATTCTCTTCACGAACAGAAAATTCAGCAGCTCCAACATTCTCGAGGTAGGTGAAACTTAAATTTCCTTCAGCCTTTGCAATTTTGGTCCAGAGCCAGATGTCTTACTTTCTCTCTCCCCAGGTGTTTTTGAGAGGGCTTTTGACTACTTCAGAACAGCTGCGCCAGAACTAAAAGAAGAAAGAGCTATGCTTTTGGAGGAGTGGCTAAATATGGAGAGTAGTTTTGGCAGCATCGGAGATGTCAGTGTAGTTCAAAAGAAATTACCGAGGAAAGTTAAACGGAAGAGGGCTATTGCATCTGAGGATGGCGCCCCTTCTGGGTATGGCCATTCACTTCCTTTTCTCTGCTATTTTAATATATATTGGCCTTAGTTTGATTCTTAACATCTTTAAAAAATAAAAAATAAAATTTCTTCCCTTAATGAGGTGAAACTTCTAACTGATGCGAAATGAACTTCTGTAGGTACGAGGAATATTACGACTACATATTTCCTGATGAAGCAGCAGGGGCTCCGACTCTTAAAATTTTGGAAGCGGCTTACAAGTGGAAGAAGCATAAAGCTGGTTCAGATGAGGATTGATTGAAAAATTCCCATTGTTTCTGCCAATGCACATGGTACTTCATTCCTCCTGTAAGATTTTGTTTTTCAGCTTGATTTTGAAGCATTTCACATGTTCAGTTAGGGCTTATTTGGATGCTTCGAATCCAAAACTTCCCATCTGAGGAAATCTGTAAAAAGAATCCATTTTAAACCCTTTTGTTTTAGCAGAAGTCATTTCTGGATTCACCAGCAACTCCACTGCTTGGTTTGCAACAGATTGACAATGGAAATCAGACTTAAATGTCCTGTAGTCCACATGTGCAAACTTATTTTGCACAGTTAGTGAGAGTGTAATGATAGGTCTAAATAAGCTTGTAGACTAGCGTTACATCTGCCCATCAATGTGTTAGGTCCATTTATCTGAGGCCCAACTATAGTAAGGAGTAAGGACTGTTAAGTCCATTGGTCATTCGAGAAAACCTGACCAACGGGCTGCATGGTCCCATTTATCAATCAACAGAATGGGCCCCATCTCACCTACTGGCCCATTTATCATTCAACAAAACAAGCAGTTGGGCATTTTCATTCAACAAATCAGGTCACCTCGCTTTTGGGGCATTTATCATTCAACAAAATGGGTGCGGCTTTCTGCATGCCCCATTTATCATCCAGCAAAACCGGCCCAGCTTGCAGCATGGGCCATATACCATTCAACAAGACCTGTGCACACAAACATAATAAGCCTGTATAGCTGACCATATTATGAAGCAACATACAAAATTCCAAACAAACTTGAAGCATAGTGCATTACCAAATCAAGATAATAGAACAAGTCCTAAAAAATCCATCTTCAATAGACCTTGAGACATACTTCCAACTGATAAGATTGGTGAAATCAACACTTATGCACTGATTAATATTAACCAACCGTTGTCCAAAAATAGATAGCTACAACCCATATATCAATGTAAGCGACCTGCTGTCATGTCGAAAGTAGCCCAAAAAAGTAACTTCCTACCAACTGTGGTCCCATATACAGCAGTTCATAAACCAAAAAAACATAATAAGACTAACAACCCTCAAAAGTATATCTGAAAAACTCCCAAAGCTTATCCCTCCTGAGATGTTCCAGATGGGGCAAATGGGGTTTTATAGCTATGGAAACAGATGCATGTGTTCGAATATGCTGACCCCGCCTGACCCAAGATCCAACCCGAGGTGCCCAACCCGAACCTAATACGAATTCCCCCTATAGTCAACCCTAAACCAACCCAAATACTTGTGATTATTTCCAACCCAACCTAACCTGATCCAAATCTACTCAACCCAACTCGATTTCAAATAGGGTTGGAGTTTTCAGATCCTAACCTGACCTGAGGACCCTGACTACCCGACCCAAACTCGGGTCTGGTCAATTGGGTTCGGTAAACCCAAACCCAAGTTGCATCCCTAGTTAATTATTTCTTTTCCGTGTCCTATGCATAGAGTAACTATCCACCTGTCTATTGAACGGTCTGACTAGCAAGCAATGTATTATATGTGGGTGCGACTGATACTAACTTGATAAGAAGCAGCCCAAGTGCATACACTCTATATCAGTTCTACATCTGCAGCATCAAACTCGTTCTGCATCATCTCTGGAATGATCCCATGAGATCCAACTTCCTCACATTTTCTTCAGGTCTAGATAGGTTGTGCAATTATACAAGTACTCCATCTGAGAAACCGATGTGGTCTAGACACTGTTGAATAGAACTTCATACTCAGGTGTGCTATTTCCACAGTAGTCAACTTGGATATTCTTTTGATTGGTAATGAAGATATTATTAAAAGCAGAAGGAACCAGTGCATGCTCATGCACACGAGCCACAATACCAAACAGCCATGAACAACTCACACCAAGCAATCTAGTAAACAGCCGCACAGGTGAGAAGCCGAAATATAAAATAGACATGCCAAAGGGCATCCAAACAAGTATTTTCTATCAACAACCAAAAGATGAGTCCTCCTGAATAAAGCAGCTCGATAAGAACCTATCCCTGGAGTTGACATAGTATAACCCAATTGAGACATTGTAGAAAGGCTAAACTTCTCTTAATGTCTATTTGAGCAAGAGCTAATGTATCTCCTAATAGTACCATTGAATATGGAACTTATGAATTTACACAAGAAAAACCAAACTGTTGTTCTAAACACAAAAGCCTGCAAAGCAGAAACCCAAATTAAACTGAAATACTTCCAAATTAAAACCCAACTGAACATATAAAAAGAAAAAACAACCTAATCCATTTCAATTCATGAAACTCATCCTTCAAGCTGAAAACCCCATCCATTCGCTGGAATCCTTGCGATTCCATGACTGCATGGAGGAGGTCAGTCTGAAAATGATCAGCTCCGCCATTGAGTTTCTCAAAGCGACAATTACAAGCTTCAGTAGATGGGTTTCAGCTTTGATTGAAGATGGAACTGATGCTGGTACACCAGGGGGAAAAATGACCATATGTATGAAAGAGGGAAACAAACCCCCAAAAGCAGAACTCCAAATCAAGCTGAAATCCTTCTCAGATCTTAAAACCGTAATCCATTCTATGTGATTCCATGGCTACATGAGTATCTTGAGTCTGAAAATGACCCATTGCTAGGGATGGACGTCGCAGACCTTTCTTCCCTCTGTTGTGACAAGGTCTCACAGGCATGGGGAGGAAGGAGGTGGAGTAGCTTCCTGCAGATGCCACTGGTGTATTTAGGAGTATTGAATCTTTCCAACGGTCAGTTGGTGTCGTTGTTAATATGGAAGTGATGGTGTAATATGTTTTAAAGGGGAAATGGATATCACTGTTTTTCAGGGCCTGTTTGGATTGCGAATTAGATCAGTAATGTATTTGAAAGTTTAATGATTACAAATTACAATACTTGTCTCCTGAAACACTGGTAATTTGATCGACAACTCCTGTGTTTGAAAAGGGGTGGTAAATTTGTAATGTTGATACTTTTACATTGCTGAAATATCAAATCAACAGAATACACACACACACACAGATGTGCCTGTTGGATATGAGATTTCCACTTCAATACAATGTGAAATTGTAATGATTACAAATATCTTTACTAGTCTCCTATTACATCTGCATTTGACCGCTGAATTACGTCTCCAAAAACGTTATAAAATCGTAATGATGGCACCTTTATATTACAATACTGATGTAATTTGCAATCCAACAATGGAAAGGGAAATTGATTTCCACAGCTAAATATGTTTCGCAAACAGGTTCAAATATCACGTAGGAGGATATCTTTAATTTCCATGGTTGAAAACAGGATTCCACAACCTTCCTTGTAAGGTTTGATGACTTCCATTGCTATATTTCACAAAAAGAAAAAGACTGGTCAGTACTACATTCCCTTTTTTTTGAATTTGTATACCATCGACTTAAAATTGGACACTTGTATCCTGGTCCTTCAATGTATTTAAAGAAGAAAACCCCATCTTTTAAGGCTTGCTGGTTTAGCATTTTAGATAAAAGCTTCCCATCTTTGGATATTTGATAACAGCCAGTTCTATTGTAAAGTGATTTGATATTTTTCTTATATAGGAACCCAGATGGATAGATGCAGAAGTAATATGTGGATCTATGGATTTTGCACCTACCCTCTTTATGAGTTTGAAAGAGAACCTGGGCAAACAAAGATGGCAACCTATGTTTAAGATGAGCTGAAAACAGAGAACGTTTGGATGAATTCTGGCTGTCATGAACAATGAAAACATCATAGATCAGGACTGGAATCTAAGAAAATGATACGAGAACAGCAGCAGAACAACTTGGATGGAAGAGGAGGGAAAGAGACAGCGCTAGACACCAGGATCTCAATGCTCCCAGCCTGGCACAGCAGAAGTTTCTCTTTAGCTGAAGACATGCGGAACAGCATTCAAAAGCAGAGATCCACAACAAGAAAGGGACATCCCTTTTCTTTCTCATCATCCAATACTTGTACATTATGTTTTAACTAGATATGGAACTTTCATATCTGAGTTTTCCTTGTGATGGCCTTGGTTTTGTTTATACGTTCTTACTGGGAATTGCTTAGAAATTGAACACGTGGAATATGAGCAAATCCAAATTAAACTGTCCAAATTATGGTTCACTGTTTAAATGTATCATGGATTAAAACATTAAGACGATTTAATGATCTGAAAATTGGAATGGTGGTAATTTAGTGGATGGTTAAAAGTGAAAACATCCAACAGTCCTGTTTCAACAAACAAGTGTCCACCCAACTGAGATTAGAATTGTTCAACCAACTTAATTTTTGGGATTGTGATTCAGCGGCAGTGGTTACACAATTTAGAAGGTTTGATTTAAGTTAATGTATGCGGCGGTTACACAATTTAGAAGGTTTGATTTCAGTTAATGTATGCTGCTGTTACAAATCATGAATGCTTGTGGATCAAGCATCAATCGATCATCAGGCTGCCAGACTATCAAATTACTCCCCATTGGTAAATTGGGTGTGGCCTTTGGGCTTTTGTATGCAGTTTCCCGTTCTTCCTGTTAGGCAATCTCCCCCTTTTTTCACCAAGAATGATGAAATTTCAATGCAAGTCATGGGTTCGAGTACCCATTGTGGTGAAATCCCACTGGCGTGAGTGTGTTAGCGAAATCCCACTGGTGCGAGGGTGTGGGTTAAAAAGAAAAAGAAAAAAGAAAGGAGGAATGATGAAATTTCATGATTGATTGCCTGATTTGCTGCAAAATATCATGAAATTTCGTGATAATCACGTGACCAATCAAACGTAAATTTATTGTGGGTCAAGATTATTGTCCTCCTAATTCCATTGGCTAAAGGCAGTCTGCTGAAAAAGGGTGATGGGCTGGTATGTTTATGTGGGCCCCACTTTTGTGTCCAATAGGGGCCCAGTGAGTGCCACCATTGATGAGAACTCATAAGACTTTTGTTGGTCTGGAGAACTCATTGGCACCTTGAGGTACCTTTGGATGTGCTGAAATCGAGGCTGGGAATCAGAACCGCATAAAACTGAGAGATCTCTAGCTTCAAGCTCCTCTTCGAGTACTGTTTGGAACAAGCACACGCCTGCCCACTGTCTAAGAAACAAGGAGTCGGTCCCCCCATCTTTTTCGGCAATCCGCTTTTGCAAAAGAACTGTGGGATAGGTTCCTTCTTTCCTTTGGGGTAGCCTGGGTTATGCCTAAATCAACGGTGGAGTTCTTTAGCCAATGGCGCAGAGAAGGCAGTGGGGCAGTAGGTCAAGTCTAGCGGTTTGGAGGCTCTCCCATTTCCGGCGAAAAGAACAATAGACACTTTAGAGAGGCCTCAGGGTATGATAAGGGATTGAAGCTGTGAATGCCAAGCTTGGCGGTCGTGGTCTATCGTCCAAGATTGTTCTGCGCTCTAGTTTTTTTTTTTTTTTTGCTCTTTTCTTTATATTCTTCAAGGGTTTTTTTGCCCATTAATAAATTGTCATCCTTCAAAAAAAAAAGAAAAAAAGAAAAAAAGAGAAGAGTATGAGATCAGTCTGTACCAGCGGGTATCATGGTTAAGTGATCCAAACCATGGACATGACATATCATTGTTGATGGTCATTGCCCCAAAAAATCCTTAGATTGGAAAATCCTATTTTGCAATCTGAGGATTGGAACAGAATGCCTTCTTCAGCAATGGGCCACCTATTAAAGGGTGAGGATGCTTGCAGTCAAGATGATTTTGGTTCATGAGCCGTCCACACAGGTTGCAAATATCAGCTGTTTGGATTAGTAATACATTGATGGACTTGCTGCAAATCCAAAAGACTTGAAATTTGGTTAGAGGATCCTTGTCTGCTTTGTTTGTAATCACTATCACATTCAGGTATCAAAACATTGAATGCTATTTTCTCTTTTCTTTTCTCTTTTTTCCATACAAAATTCCCATTTAGGCTGCAAGCCACAACAAAATTTTCAGTTCTCACCACAAAATATCACTAGAAACCACCAAAATGGCTACAGATGGCTTCCCATGATTCCTGCTAAATACGCTCAGTTATTTTTCTTGATGTTGGATTCCTCTTCCGGGCGGTTTGTTTCAGCCAGTGAAAACCTCTTCACTTTCTGCAGGGTAAACGTAGGAAACCGATTACAATAAGAAGAGATAGCAGAAAGAAAAGGAATGACACAGCTAATAATCGGCTTATGCGTATTGTATCATTCACCCACCAATACGGGATCGTACCGCCCCACATCATCCTGTATTTTTTTATAGGGTAACGAAAATTTTATTAAGAGGGTGGCAAGCCGCAAAAGAATACACAGAATACAGAAAATCAAAGAGACGACCAATCCAAACTAGAAAGGGAACAATCTCTAAGTTTTTCGGACAAGGCTGCCCATCCCAAAATAAGAGACTGCACCATACGGAATAGCAACTTCGCATCTCTGGAAGAATCTTTAAAACATCTGTTGTTCCTTTCTAACCAAATGCACCAAAGACCTGCTAGCAGAGCTAACCTCCAGATTAGACGACCCTTCTTCCCAATGCCACCTCTATAATACTGGACTAGGAGATCATCAACTGAAGAAGGAAGAACCCATTGGACCCCAACCAAAGCCAAAAAGCTGCACCAGACTTTGCTAGCAAACGGGCATTGCAACAGAAGGTGGTTCACTGATTCTTCGTTTCTTAAGCACAGGGGACACCCATTGACAATCACTAGGCCCCTTTTCCTCAGATTATCACAGGTCAGAATTCTTCCCTTACTAACCAAGTAAACGCTGCAATCTCAGAAGGGGCCCCGTAGGACCAAAAAGCCGTCCAATGCTGCAACCTTAGAAGGGGCCCCGTAGGACCACATCACCCTGTATTGGGTTGTTTCAGGCCGATACAGCCTTTCTCATTTATGGACAGTACCGGTGAGCATCAGGTGACATGTAGTTGTTTCAGATGATACTTTTAAGCCCTGTTCTAGAGCTAATGGCATCACAAGTGTTCAAGATCTCACTAATCCACTCAAAATCAACCAAGTTGAATTGATTTTCTCATGCACATTAAGAGCTCAAACCCAAATTTTGAAGGACAACAGCCAAGTTGATTTTTGAGAAAACCAATTTATTAGATATCCATGATTTTGAGTTGTCTGACCAGAATGGGCTAGAGGCCTAGGCTGAGCAACAGGCAGAAGTATGCTAACTTGTCATGCGACTAATCGATATTTGGGTATGCTATCGTTTAGCACTGAAATGGGATCGCATCACCCCCATATCGGTCTGTATTAGGCTGTTTCAGGTCAATATGGACCGATCACAGCCTTTCTTGTCCATGGATGATACCGGCAAGTGTCAGGCGATATTTAGTGGTTTCAGATGATATTTTAAGCCTTGTTCTCGGGAGCTAGTGGCATTACAAGAGTGTTTCAAAATCTCATTAATCTACTCAAAATCAACCAAGTCAAATTAACTTTCCCATGCACCAAATACTGAGAGCTCTCATATTTTAAAAGACAACAGCTAAGTCAATTATTGAGAAAACCAATTTATTAGAAATCCAGAAGTTTGAGTTGACTGACCAGAACTTCAGGTTAGGGTTGTCAATGAGCTAGGCCTAAGCTGAGGAACAGGTGGAAGTATACTAACTTGTCCTGCATGCCTAATCTTTCCCGTCAACATGCTACTTGTTTAGGACATCCATAACATGCAAATGGTAGGCCCTACCATGAACATCAGCTGGCAAAATAATTAGGCTGATCTGCTCTTCAGATGCACCACACTTTTGGAAGCAATGGACTTGGATGGTCTGACTCGAAATACAGGTGCGGCCCACCTAATGAATGGGTCAGTCCAATTTTTGAGACGATAGATCTTCATGGTGGATCCTACCATTTGCATGGTATGGATGTCCTACCCAAGTGGCACGTTAGTGGGAAAGATGAGCCTCCATGACAGGCTAGCACACCTCCGCCTGTGGGCAATCAATTTTCACACCAAAATTGATGCAGGACAATTAACCACTTGCTCTAAAAGCTCGAACTGTTAGAGTATGGCGAATTAATCCCTTAATCTCATAGCCCAGGCTCCACATCTCATGGGTTAGGACCTCGGCTGAACCCCCTTCGTGGGCCCCAAATCACATAGGCCGCTCACCCCAAGTGTGTACCCGCATCCCACAGGCTACCCTACTTGAGCCCAGTGTGAAAATGCCCTTGCATTAAAAATCCAATGCATTTTTATCTCAACAGATCCACAAGTAGATAACACACGAAATGTTCAGCGGTAAATCTCAGGTGCTTGCAGAACTCAAGACCGTAATGCTTTTTTATTTCGAAAGGTGAAAAAATTTATCAAACCAGAAGCCAAAGAAACAAACAGAAACAAAGCAAAGGAGAACAAAAGCAAAGAAGAAACCACAAAAAAAAAAAAGAAAAAAAAAAAGAAAAAAAAAGAAAGGGAAACAGGAAAAGGAAAAGGCAGGAAAGAAAATACAACAAACCCAAACCCACACTTGGGGAAACCCAAGAACCCAATATACCCAGAATACTGAGGGCTTGTTTGGAACGTGGGATTATGCGGGATGGAATTGCATTTGGTCCAATGTAAATTCCATCTGGCGTTTGGAAAAGATGGGAAGGATTAGATTAATACAGGTATTATATCATGCAGTCCCAGCAAGAGATATGGCGGGATTTCGAAATCCACTACATCTGTGGGCCCCACGTTGATGCATGTATTTTATCCACATTGTCCATCCATATGTGCCCTTTATACATGACAATTGTAAATGCATACGGGTGACCGGCATCGGTTGTGAAATCTAGTCATTTATTACAATTCTATGGTCTACCAAATACAGGTTTCACTTAATACAGTATTTTTTTTCTCAAAGGAAGAATTTGATCTCAAATGTGGGATGGACCGTCAAAGTACCATGGTATTTCCAGACATAATCATTGTGCAATAATGGTGTTAATTCCACCCAATGCAATTCAATATCATTTAATCCTGCATTCCACTAGATCCCGAAGAGGCTGTCAATGGACTACAGCATTACTCAAGACTGTAATGCTTTAAATGGGCTCCTCCAATGCATCGTCACATAATCTGCCGCCAAATCATCGCATCGAGTCTTGCCTATAGTTATCCTTTTCTTTACCAATTTGCTCACCTTTGGTCTACACATTAATTTCTTTTCTTGACAGTCAAGAGCACAGTTCAAAATATCATCCAACATGAGTACATGACCAAAACAGGGACTGAAATTAATGAAATATAACGAGTCTGGATGGGCCGTACTGTTCTGGCCTGCAGGTAAGTCGCGCTCTGAAACCGCCATTTAAGACCGTGGTCAAGAGCCCTTTCTAAACCCTCCTCTTGATTTCATAAATCTTATTGGAGTAGCTGCTGGCACCAATATACATTTTCCCAACGGCAAAGTCTTGAATGGTAATGGATGTGAAGTTGCCAGCATCTGGATGATCCAATTAAGGATTCTAATTTCCTATACTCAATTGGACTCATCATCATCTAAGACTTTTTCCTATTAATTAGGGTTGGCTATCATCACTTGGACTCGCTTGGACAATCCTCTGTAAATATTGCTTTCTGCCCTCATCTTGTGTGGTTGTTCTAGTCTATATTGTCTGTCTACAAAAGTACACTAGCACCTCTATGCTTTATGCCATACGATATAAATGCACATTTTAACTTCCCTTGCTCAATCAGGATCCTTTGTCTCCATACGGCAACAGCTAGTTCTAATCGCTTGTTGACTGGCTCAAGATTTAACATGCCTTCAACTCAGAGACACATGGCTGCATCAAAGTAGCACAAACCAATGACATGCACCACCTGTTCCAGACATAATGCAACTCTACCTTTAAACTCTAACCCTCTGTTTACCTTATTACTTGGCAATGAAACTCCACATGCAGATGCCCACCAAGAACAACTAAGATCTTGGCTCTGATTGGTCTAATGCAACAAAGATTAAGGCGATTCTTCATAAGAAAATGCCAAGTGCACCTATCAACATCCTCTCTTCCTGATAACATACTACAATATCATTTACCAACTGTCATAAATAATAGGCAAATTGTCTCCCTGAGTTGGGTCCACAAATTGAACGCTGGCACTTTCTCTGCATTGACTCAACAGTAGTTTTTTCTTTTCAATTTCTTTTCTTTCAAAGGGGCACTTCTCATTTAAAACATATCTGCTCTAACCATTAAATAAATAAATAAATAAAGAAAAGAGCCAAAAGAAAGGAAACAAAAAAAAAAAAAACAACAACAGTTAATGGAGCCCCAAATCCTAAGAGAAGAATTACAAAAAGCGGCAATCTTAATTTTCGAAATGCATTTAAAACAACACTACAAAGGAAAATGTATTCGAGAAAGAATATGAGCCCCGCTGATGAAATACTTGAAAATAAGTTGTGTGCACAAGGCCAAGTTGCTTTATGGTGTTACATGAAGAAAGTGACAATCTGAATATTAAGAAACTTATAGACAACTTAAGAGAAACAAAAGACCCATTTGAGTGAGAAACATAAAGTTCAGTCACAGCATTACAAAAACCAGACCAAAAGGATATGTAGTAACAAGATTGAAGACTCTCGCGCAATGTTTAAAGTATCAACCGAAACTGGTACGTATCACCTGATACGTACCAGTATAGCCCATGAATAATACAGGTGTATCAGTGAGAAACAGCCCAGTGGTGGATGATATGTTCACCACTGATACTGTTACATAACACACCCATAAAAAACCTTGCTCTCATGGGCAACCGGAAAGAAAGAAAGGCGGTTTGAGAAGCAATTTATTTTGCTGTGAATTGTAGACATGAAACACCCAAAGCATGCTTATCAGCTCATTACACATCAGTGTTTTAAATAGCGGTAGCGTGTTGCGTAGCGTTCAACCCTCCATAGCGTCTAGCGAAATAGCGTAGCGTAAGCTACACAATACTTCTATTTTTTATTTTTTTTTAAAAATATATGATAAATAGTAAGAAAAAAGAAAAACATATAAATGTCACATTCTTTTTTTTTTTTTGAAAAGATAACTTTTATAAGCAGAAGAGAAGCAAAAACTACAAGAAGGGGCTGCTGAGACGGCAGACCCTTAAGAAAGAAGAAAAGAAAGGTCTACATTAGTCCCCTCCCTAGCGGATACCCATTCAGCGATAAAGCATTTGACAAAAACGGAGACAACGTGGGCAGGCTTCGCTTCATTCTTAAAACATCTTTTGTTCCTTTCTAACCAAATTGCCCACCAAACCGCCAGGATGCCTATTCGCCAAATTCTGGATTTGAATTTGCCTATCCTGACCCCATGCCAAGCTTTAAGAACCTTGTCCGCCTCCTTAGGGAAACACCAACTAAATTTAAAGCAGGAAAGGAAGGCAGACCAGATAGCACTGGCGAAGGGGCAGTGGATTAACAAGTGGTCCACCGATTCTTCCACCGCCATGCATCCTAAACATACATTCGGCATGATCATACCTTTTCTCCTGAGGTTGTCCAGGGTGAGAATTCTGTTGTGCCCTACCAGCCACCCAAAAACCTGAAGCTTGGCGGGGGGGGCTCCGTACTTCCAAATGAAATGCGGATACTGAGGGGAGCCATTGTTTGCTGAAAGGAATTTGTAGAAAGACCTGACCATAAAGACTGAGGATTTGTCCTGATTCCACTTAATATTGTCGTTGCGAAATTGATTAAGAGGAACGGTTTGGATGAGCTGCATCAAATTGACATAATGGTCTATTTCCCAGTCGTACAGATTCCTTCTACATTCGATATTCCAGATGACACTGTCAGCATCCCAAGAATAATTTTCAGCTATGACATTGTTCTTCTTGCTTGCCACCCGGAAGATTGAAGGAAATTTGTCTTTGAGAGGCATGTCCCCTACCCACCTGTCGTGCCAAAATCGTATTCTATCCCTTCTGCCCACATCGAAGCTAATCAACCGAAAAACGATCTCTTTCAAACGGCTGATTCCTCTCCATATCGGCGAAGCCCTGTGAAGGGAAGAGTCGGCCGTCCACCAGCCATCTTTCGAATTCCCATGTTTACCTTTAATGATAGTGTTCCATAGACCGTCCCTTTCATAACCGAATCTCCAAATCCATTTACCAAGCAGGGCCCGGTTCATCAGCTTGAGATCCTTTATCCCCGCTCCCCCTTCTTCAACGTGTTTGCAGACGTCTCCCCAGTTCATCAGATTGTATCGCTTTCTTTCTTCTGAACCACTCCAAAGGAAGTTGCGTCTGATCTTGTCGATAGATTTAAGGACCGCCGCTGGACACCGAAACAGAGACATGAAATAGGTTGGGAGATTAGACAGGGTGGCTTTAATTAAAGTAAGTCTCCCACCAATGGATAGAAATCGACACTTCCATCCGGCTAAGCAAAGTCGAAATCTCTGAAGAACACTCTCCCATTGCTGATTGATGGGAGTCCCTATGCTTAAAGGCAGGCCGACAAAAACAGCTGGGAGGGATTTGAGAGTACAACCCATTAGCTTGGCTAGATCTGCGAGCTCATGGTCTTAAACATTAACCCCATAGATTTTCCACTTGGATAAGTTGACCTTCATTCCAGCAACAGCTTCGAAACATCTTATCACCCTACGCAAATTGGCAACTGACGAAGGAGAGGCTTCCGAGAAAATTAAAGTGTCATCAGCAAATTGAACATGGGAAATCGGGTCAGATTCACCATGCATTTGGATACCTTTGAATAATCCTTCTGATTGAGCTTTGAAGATCATAGCAGATAGCGCTTCTCCGATGATGAGAAAGAGGAAGGGAGATAGGGGGTCTCCTTGTCAAAGGCCTCGAGAGCTTTTGAAAAAACCTTTCGGAGAACCGTTTAAAATGACCGAGAAGAACGCACAGCTGATACATTCCTCTATCCATTTACACCACAGATCACCGAAGCCCATCCTTTTTAACATATAGAGGAGGAAGGCCCAATCAACATGGTAGTACGCCTTCTCCAAATCCAGGTTGCAGAAGATATACTTCTTCTTGGACTGGGAGCAAGTATGAAGGCATTCATTCGCGATCAAAGCTGCATCTATTATCTGTCTTCCTGGAATGAAAGCGCATTGATTTGGGCTGATAATAGAGCCCATGACTGTCTTCAACCTGTTGGCGAGCACCTTAGCTAGAATTTTATACAAGCTGCCTATGAGACTGATGGGTCTGAAGTCCTTAAACTCTGCAGCTCCCGGACGCTTCGGAATTAAAGCGATAAAGGTGGCCCCTATATTTTTAGATAGTCTGCCTCTCTCAAAGAATTCATTAAAGAAGGCCATAATTTCCTCCTGTAGAAGGATCCAAAATTGCTGATAAAAGATGATGGAGAAACCATCAGGGCCAGGGGTTTTGTCACCAGCAAGCTCCTTCACCGCAATGAAGACTTCCTCCTTGGAGAACCGTGACTCCAACAGTCTACCCTCTTCTTCTGAGATGCATTTGAAATGCAAATTGTCCAATCGGGGTCTGGCCCAAGCCTCTTTCTGAAGAAGATTTTGAAAATAAGAGACCGCCGAAGCAGAAATCATTTCTCTGTCGTCTGTCCAATTCCCATCGATCGTCATGCAGCTGATGCGGTTTACCTTTGCTTGGAAAGATGCGAGTTGGTGGAAAAATCTTGTATTCGAGTCCCCTTCCCTGATCCCTTTCGCCCGAGTCTTCTGCTTCAATGAGACTTCCTCTTGGTATAACTTTGAAGACAAAACCTGAATAGACTGAATTCTGGATGCCAGATTATCAGTAGACATAGGGCAGCTTTCTGCGCGAGAGTCAATGTTCTGAATATCATCAAGGATCGATTCCATCTCCTGATCGAAGCGACGTTTATCCTCTACAGACCATTACTTGAGTTTATCTTTCAGGAATTTTAACTTGCAACAGAAAGTATGTCCCGCAAAGCCCTGAAACTGAGCTTCATTCCACCAGTCGGCGATCCTGGATTTGAATCCTGTCACACTAAGCCAAGCGATGTTAAAACGAAATGGCTTTGGACCCCAATCTACCTCCTCAACCGATAAGAGCAAGGGCCAATGATCAGACGTTATCCTGGGGAGAATCGATTAAGAAGAGGAAGGTTGGAGGCACAGGCATTCGGAAGAGATAATAAATCTGTCCAATCTGCATAAAATAGGATTCAATCTTCCATTCGTCCAAGTAAATTTGGAACCTGCCAGAGGGAGATCAATCAGACCGTTTCCGTCGATCCAATCGGAAAACGCTGCCGTCTGGGAGAAGGATGAAGACCCAGAAGATTTCTCAGACGAGAATCTGATGGAGTTGAAGTCCCCAGCGAAACAAATGGGGCCTTTGAAAGACCGCCGGATAGCGGAGAGTTCTTCCCAAAACCGGCATCTAAGGCCATTATTGGTCGGCCCATAGACAGAAGAAATAAGGAACTCAGACCCCGAGGAGTTGTTCCTGAGGATAACTGAGAGGGAAAAAGAGCCTTTAGAAGCGCTAATCAGGGTCCAAAACGCTGTTCTCCAAGCTACAATGATGCCTCCAGATGTGCCTGAAGCTGCTTTTAGCGTCCATTTTGCGTCCTGAGCATTCCAGATGGACCTCAAAAGCTTCTCATCCATAGCTTTCACTTTGGATTCCTGCAAGCAAAAAATCTAAGAATTGCTTCTGCTGCTGATAGACCTGATGAGGCGCCTTTTTTGTTTGGATCCCAACCCCCGAACGTTCCAAGATAATTTTCATGGGATAACGTCACTTCCCCGTTGGCCCTGGATTCCTGTTATCTCCGAGATGTGAGAAAAGGAATCTGATCGGGAGGACTCCTGCTGAGGAGCTCTCTTTCGTCTGCCCCGCTGATGTTTTTTGTGATAGGACCTATTGGGGTCCAGCGGACGACCCCTATTCTCAACACATTGAAAGAGTGTTAAGTAGTCTTCTGGACGATCCCCGAACGAGAGTCCCAACAGACGCCCGATATGACCCATCGCGTCCCTAATCCATCGCTTTCTCTGCATCTCCTTACTCAAGGTGGCCCACTGATCTTCCTCTTTCAGCCCGGCAACAGTAATGGCTGTTTTCATTTGAAGCGAATGACTTCTGTTGCTGACTGGTCGTGGAAGAGAGATAGAAGGTTGAAATCGCCTCTCCCAGGAGAAAGCGAGGGATCCTCTGAACAAAGAGACACAAGGGAAGATTGGGATAGCGAACAAGTGGATGAATCTTCTTCGATGGATAAATAATCAGCCCGAGGGTCGAACGGGATGAGTTGCATCCGGGAGCCTATTTCTGCTGACGACTCAACCCCCGAGTTTTGAAGCTACTGCCATCCTCCTCCGAGAGGGAACCCGAGGGATTGGCCAGCGGGAGGGATTGGTTAACGCTGCGGGCCATTCTTCAAAATAAAAATCCCATAGTTAAGAGCATCACGCATGCGGGCCATGCCATACACACACAACAGTGGACCTGATGCATGTGGGCCATGCCATGCACACACCACAATGGACCCCACGCATGTGGGCCATGCCATACACACACCATAGTGGACCCCACGCAAGTGGGCCATGGCATAAAACACCAAAGAGGACCTCACACATGTGGGTTGTGGGAACACCATAGTGGACCCCACGCATGTGTCCCACATGATGGTTGGATGGGTCAAATCCATGCCATACACACCACAACCACCATACATGAGAACCGACCTCCTAAAAAGAAAAATAAAATAAAATAAATAACCACAACTTTTCAGCAAAAATAAAAAGAAAACTTATTAGCAATTATTAAAGGGCCAAAGCATACCTTAAATAGAGATTTAATCAACTGAAAATGGATTTTTGAGAGCTACGTGTCCGCGCGGCTGCGAGAAGAGGGATACGTGATTTATCCCTTGTTTGGGCTTCAATGCTCTTGAAAATCCAGCAAGATGATGCTCTTGTAGGTCCGATTGAACGCCAAAAATCAGATCTGAGAAAGGATTGTTCGAAAGCTTGGAATCAAAGCTTCAAAAATGGGAGCACTTGCAGCTGTTGCAACACTGAGATAGGGTTGTTCGAAAGCCCTATTTCGATTGTTTTAAGTTAAAAAACAAAACTCTTATAATATGAGTCTCCCACCATCTACTCAAAGGAAAAAATGCCCAGCTACCACCATTTGAAAACAACTTTTTAACTAAAAGGACTTTTATTTTAAAAATCCTACGATGGTCTTGAAGCGTACGCTATGTACGCTACACGCTACATATGTGTAGCGTACGCTACAGCCCTTGTAGCGTACGCTACTACGTATTTACATTATTTCATACGCTACGTAGCGGTTTTCGTATACTACGCTACGTAGCGTATGCTACGATACAACGCTATTTGATACACTGTTACACATCTATGAAACATTGAGATAAATTGCAGATGGAAGTATGGCACACACTACCCAGAGTTCAAATAGTTCATGTCTATATCAAGGTTCAAATAGTTCATGCGTATATCAAGGTACAAATCAGTGTATCAAATAGCGCTGTAGCGTAGCGTACAAAAAACGCTATGTAGCATATGAAATAGCGTAAATACGCAGTAGCGTACACTACAAGGGTTGTAGCGTAGGCTACACATACGTAGCATGTAGCGTACATAGCATACGCCTTAAGACTATCGTAGGATTTTTAAAATAAAAGTCCTTTTATTTAAAAAGTTGTTTTTAAATGGTGGTGGCTGGGCATTTTTCTCTTTGAGTAGATGGTGGGAGACTCATATTATAAGAGTTTTGTTTTTTAACTTAAAACAATCGAAATAGGGCTTTTGAACAACCCTATCGCAGTGCCGCAGCAGCCGCAGGTGCTCCCATTTTTTAAGTTTTGATTCCAAACTTTCGAACAACGCTTTCTCAGATTCAATTTTTGGCATTCAATTGGACCTACAAGAGCATCATCTTGCTGGATTTTCAGGAGCATTGAAGCCCAAACAAGGGATAAATCACGTATCTCTCTTTTCCCAGCCGCGCGGACACGTAGCTCCCGAAAATCCATTGTCAATTGATTAAATCTCTATTTAAGGTATGTTTTGGCCCTTTAATCATTGCTAATGAGTTTTCTTTTTATTTGTGCTGAAAAGTTGTGGTTAGTTTTTCATTTTTTCAAAAAAAAATTCTTTTTAGGAGGTCGGTTCTCATGTGTGGGGGCTGTGGTGTGTATGGCATGGATTTGACCCATCCAACCATCACGTGGGACACATGTGTGGGGTCCACTATGGTGTTCTATGCCACGACCCACATGTGTGGGGTCCTCTGTGGTGTTTTATGCCATGGCCCACATGTGTGGAGTCCACTGTGATGTGTGTATGGCATGGCCCACATGTGTGGTCCATTGTGGTGTGTGTATGGCATGACCCACATGCGTGAGGTCCATTGTGGTGTGTGCAATGCATGGCATGGCCCACATGCGTTGGGTCCACTATTGTGTGTGTGGCATGGCCTACATACTTGATGCTCTTAACTGTGGGATTTTTATTTTGAAGAATGTGACATTTATATATTTTTCTTTTTTCTTACTATTTATCATATTTTTCTTTTTTCTTTTTTAATTAAAAAATAGAAGTATTGTGTAGCTTACGCCATACGCTACGGAGGATTGAACGCTACGCAACACGCTACCGCTATTTAAAACACTGGTTCAAATCAATTAGCACCAAGAGCACAGTGTCCTTTGCTATCTTAGATAACATTGAGAAGAATTGAAGGGCAAAAAAATCTAAGTTTAAATTATCTCCAATAAACTAATCCACATAACGTTACAAATAAAATTCACAAACAAAACGCCTATTTCAATTCCAGTTTAGATGGATTTCGCATTAACCATTGGACCTCATCCAAGGGTTTCTAATCACTCACTTACCTAGGTAGTATTAGTTAGTTAATCACACATTTAGACTTTCCCATACTTGTATTAATCAACTACTCTTTCCTAGGTTTTGGATCGGGTATGGGCCCAGGTTGGGTCCATTATAGGGCGGCTGAAATTGGACCCATTTAAAAACCAGGTCCAGATCAGGTCAGATCAGGTCAATTTTGAGAGGTCCCAATTCCAACACATTTACTAATTCAGGTCGAACTTTTGGACCCATCCCTGCTCCATGAGTCCAATTTTTAGCCCTAGACCCACTCATTGCCAGGTCAGGTCCAATGACCCATCAGTTCAACTCGACAGATTTGCACCCCTAGGTGGAGTAGCCTCTATTAAAACAGCATTCAAAGATCTGTTTGTACCACAGAAGGTAACATACAATTCTTGTATGAACAAAACAATGTTTTTCATTCAGCCAGCAACCGTAAAGGGTGCCATCTTCCTGTGAACTAGTCCATTCATGTGGTGGGAGCCACCATCAGCGGGTCCTGCCCTAAAAGAAGCCCCCAACCAAAAATTGCTATACACATGATTGGTGGGTTTGTTCTTATTGAATGTGAACTGTTTGTTAAATAGCCCCATTTGGAGGGCCACCAATCAGACTGTTAAGATTGCCCAATGAAGAGATATTGAGGGATCCACAAGACAAACCCTTAGCGCATCAGAACAAAATATTGGAATCTAAATTAGATATTCCCAAAGATCAGAATAGATGACGAACGACATTGATCTTCGAATCTAATTAATCGTGCATTTGGAGTAACTAATCAGAAATTAAATGGAAATAGACACACAAACAGACAGAAAGGCTGACCTTTTCGAGGACGCAATTCCGCAAGGAATTTAAGAGCGAGAGGCATTTCTCCTGGTCGAAGGAGGGACCCGTCACGCAGTTCAACAGGTCCAGAGCCTCTTTCGCACAGACGATTTGCGGCTGAGATTCATCCATGCCTCGCACGAACGAAGAAGATGATGAGATCCGAGATTTTCAGACCCAAGAGAGGATTTTCAGGCGGAAGAAAGAAAATAAAAAAAACCCAAGTCGCTGCTGCGAAAGGGTTTTTTATCTGAAGAAGATTTCGTTCGTTGCTGCTGGTTGGGGTTTGGGGTTTTACACTCTCCTCCCCTCAAACCGCTGGTGGTAACTGCATAATCGTTAGTCGATAATTCAACGGTAGGGACCAATTCTGACGTGGCAGGATGATGTGTCGATCTGGTCCGTCCGTCTAGTGGGCACTATCATGGATGGCTCATGTTTTAAAATGTTACGCTTATTAGTTAATCCGACTTTCGGTACTGAGTGTTTGACGGCTAACCATTTTTGTATCTACCGTTGATTTGAGGTCACCGGTCAGATGGCTAGAATCAACCGATACATGTGTATTTTTAACCGTTAACATCCAAGTAGGGGTAAATAAATGGACGAGATGATGTGGTAGATCCACCTCTCCGAAGTAAACGAGTGATGCATTGGTTAGAATCGTCCATCTAGTGAAACTATTCATGGATGGAAGAACGGAAATCATATACATCACAATTCTTCACTTCCTCTCGCTGAGTGTTGACTGCTATGTTTACAGTCATTGCTTTGAAGGCCACCGATTACACGGGCAGGATCATCTAATGGATGTCCGTTTTATGACAATTTTCCATTTACAGTACAGAAACAAGATGGACGGTCCTGATTGATACTTGGCCCTGCTAAACAGACCTTATGATCTCCGCTTCTAACTGAGTCCGTTGAGCCTGTGTAGCGACTAAGAATCCAGCACGTGTAGCTGCCTACTGCGACCCACATGTTGAGTGATCTGATAATCGGACCGTCCATTGCAGGGACTATATGGTATACGGTATACCACATGAAATTTACGGTGAACGGATAGCTTTTACCGTTACTATTTTATAGATGAACTTAGAACAATGAAAAGAATGTTTTGAATGGATTGCATTTAGCTCTGAAAATCAAAGGCTAGGATTGTCACTGAAACACAATTATATGGTAATAGCTTACTAATTGTAGTAAAGAACATGCGGTGTTCAAATGATAGGACCATCTAAGCATGTGGGCCCGAATGTATCTAAAAATGTAGATACTCTGCCAGAGTATGATGCTTCATAAGCATCCATTCAAAACTTTTATATGCGGAAAAAAATAAAGTCAAGATAAACCGTCTAAATTGTGGACCAACTGCAGATAGGTCGATTAAGTAAATCTGAGGCTGAAATAGTGCTTTAACTGCCCAATTTTTTGGCATTTAATTGACCGTCGCGATGAAAACAGCCAACGGTCTGAGATCAATAAACCTGAAAATTGATACTCTGCTCACAATTTTCTCAGTGCTCACCGTGCGCACCGAGTCGTGCCCCTCTATTTTCAGTGATCGCAGTCTGGCAAACAAAACAGACAGCTCCTAAATATAGAGAGGAAAGTCTAACTGTATTTATCTTGACCTTTTCAAACTCTTCATGTCTTCCGAGTGAAATTCAACTTAAAACAAAACCCACATCTTTACTTTTTATTATGTTGTGGTGTATCATCCACCGTCCACGTGGCGTACATACATATCCTTCCAAACTGATCTGTGGGAACCATTGTTGTTGATGCCATGAAAACCACTCTGATTAAATGATCCTAACCATCCAACACGGCCATTCAATGGATGATTAAAAAAAAATGTTCCACCGTCTAAATTCGTTGAGCTACATAAGCTCTCTTGATCGGTATGAATTCCGGCTATGCTGCATCCTTAGTGGATCACACCAGTTGGACTGTCCAGATTGACTTAAATATCCCACGTGAACGGTAGATGAAACACCACAACTTAAAAATTGAAAATGAAATTGTGATGGTGGTGATGTTATTAATAGTAATTACAATGGTAAATTCCAATAATAGGAGAAAACACATTCATATATTCTCTTGTTTTGAAAGACCACTTCCTTTAACTTCAATTCAAGGCCCACCAATCGTTTCAATCTTAAAGACAAAAAAGAAGAAAAAAAAAATGGCATCATCGTTTCTCTCTCTCTTCTTATTATCAGCCGTTGGTAGTGTCCTGATCGGATCAGCAATCGCAACCGAGCATCACGTCGGGGACAAAGCTGGGTGGACCCTCCCCCCAAATCCATCCTTTTATGGGGAGTGGGCTAAAACGAAGAAATTCGTCGTGGGCGATGTATTGGGTAAGTTGAGGTTTATTTATTTTTTTGTCCTGCGGCCTGGATTGCAGGAAATCTCTCGGTAACAGATTAATCAGTTTTGTTGCTGTTGTTGTGATGGGCCATGTAAGGGTATCTCCAATTTGGATGATCATAGCCGTATGATGAAATTTACAACCAACGGTCCAAATTGAATAGTAAAAAAGACCGTTTAGAATTGCTTCATGGGGGAGAATTTTATGGACAGAAATGTGGGCCCCAGATATACAAGTTATTTGGCAGAGAAAATGATCTATCCATTGAATAGTAATTTTAAAAAAAAGTACTCAATAATCTCAGTTGGATCACAACACAGGAAACAGTGGTCATTTAACACTCACCGTTAAAATTTTCCTAGGGTCCACCGTAATGTTTATTTACCATCCAACCTGCCGATGAGGTCACACAGACCTGATGAAGATAAAAATACTAGCGGCTTGATCCAAAACTTCCGTGCTCCCAATAATCTTTTAATGGTGGGAATTCAGTCCCTACTGTGTAGTCGATGTGAGACTTGCATCTGCTTCATTTCCTGAGACCTGCCCTGAAATAAGTTGGAAGAACGGATGGACGGTGTGGATCTATAACCTATGTATTGAGGTGGGCCCCACGGTCAGTTGCACCTACCTGGTTGGATCCGGAGTCGCAGCTAATCCGCGCCCCCGGAGAGCGGGCACAGGTGTTTTTACTTGTGGGGCGCGTGATTCATTTCTACGTACCGGAAACGGATTGGCTACTGAGTACTGACTCTGCCACTAGCCAATGGCTAGTGATCGGTGCTCTGTGAGCCCTAACATGATGTGTGTGTTCCATCCATGCCGTCCACCCATTCTTCCAGATTATTTTATGGTATGAGCCCAAAAATGAGGTTGATCCAAATCTCTAGTGAACTGCACAATGTTGATTGAACGCCTACCATTGAAAACTTCTTGGGGGCGACAAAACTTTTGGATCAAGTATTTTTTCCCTTCATCCAAGCCTGAATGACCTAATCAACAGGTTAGATGTCAAATAACCATTACAGTGGGCCTTAGGAGATTTTTAATGGTGGATATTCAATCACTACTGTTTTCCAATGGTGTGGTCCACCTGAGATTTAGATTTATGTCGTTTTTTAGATCAAGCCCTGAAATTATCTTTCAAAATTGATGGACAGTGTGGATAAAACACATACATCATGGTGGGGTCCACATATCACCGACCACTAGCCACCTTGCTGGTGTCAGCGTCACTAACCAAACCGCGTCCAGACTGACCGTTCAATTCATGCTGTCCCCTGAAATGCACCAAAAAACTCCCGTATCAGAAGATCCAAATCCTTCTACCTGTGGACCCCACTGTGTATGGAATGCATGCTCCCCCAAAACAACACACCAAAAAAATAAGGACGGACGACAGAATTTTTTGGTGATCCAACCACTTATCTGGAGCCTCACAGTGGGTGGGTCACACAACCCAAAGATCAAACCAGTTGTGCCGTATGATGGAATTCGGATTGCGTACTGAGTTACTCAATACTCTCTTATGGTACCGAGTAAACTGAGTTGGGCCCACCTTTGACTGTATGTAGTCTATCAACGCCATCGATCTTTTTTTTAACTAATTTAAGGGGAAATTGAAGCATATCCAAAGATCAAGTGGATCATACCACAGAAACAGTGGGGTATATGATTTCCACCGTTGAAACCTTTCTAGGCCCTTCAGTGATATTTAATTATCATCCTACTTGTTCATCAGATCACAGCGTACATTGATAAACTATAAACACAAATAAAAGCCTGATCCAAAACTTCTGTGAACCACAAGAATTTTTCAACAATAGAAGTTCAATTCAATTTTTTATTGTGAGTGGTCCATTTGAAAATTGCATGTTTCATTTCATTTTCAGGCTTGAGCCTTAAAATTATGTGAGAAAATGGATGAATGGAGTGTATAAAATACATAAATAGTGGTGGACTTCACAGAGTTTACTCAGTACACTAAGAGACTGTTCGAGATATTGCATTAGAGTGTTTGAGATATTGCATTAGAGTGTTTTACACGGGATGAAATTAGATTTAAGGTAATGAGAAGACTATCACGGGTTGTTTAGGTCTTCTAGTGGATTGGAAGAGCCTTGGATGATTTGAGTTTTCTGATTGAATGGGTGATGGGATTCGGCCATCTTCCGGCTGTACACCCGTGGGAGTGTTTGGAAATGCAAAGTATATTACAATACATTATACATTTTGCAACCGTGGATGTCCTTAGCACCGCTGCTTCCTACGGTGTGATACACTGCAGCCTTAGATCTACCTTTATTTTGGCCCAGTTCTCTATACTGATTGGACCTTACATGCGGACGGGATGGATCGAAGTTATACATCACAGTGGGCTGCATGTGGTCTCATCCCGTATCCCAAAGTGTATTAAGGGATGGGCAAAGTTTGGAAGGATTTCAAGAATCCCTTGGGCCCCTAATGCAATTTACAAGGTATACAGCGCTGGAGTAACATCCAGCCATCCAAATAGATGGTTGGATGGAAATTGTGATAATATCCCACTTAATACCAACCAGTTTCGTCCAGTAAGTCGGGCGAAACACGCCCTAAGCGTAATGAGTTACTCACTACGCAATCCGCTTCCCATCCCATGTGATTTTGGTGGGCCAGAAAATTCTAGCTTGATCAAGTATAAGTTAATCTTGTCCTCTCATATTATGTTAACGTAGCCATGATCTGATTCTTGAAAAAAAAAAATCAAAAATCAAAAATCAAAAATCAAAATTACAGTGTTCGAATACAAGACAAGCGTGCACAACGTGCTAGAGGTGACGAAGGATGATTTCGATTCATGCACGCAGTTTAAGCCAATTGCAATGTACTACAAGTCGCCCACAAAAATTACACTGAAGGAGCCCGGCCAACATTTCTTCTACTGTGGTGTCGGTATCCACTGCGAGGGTGCCCAGAAGCTCGTCATCAACGTTGAGTAACAGTGATTTTTTATTTTTATTTTTATTTTTTGGGTGCATTTTTTTTTTTTTTGGGTGCATTTGGTTGTAACAAATATCATGAAATTTCTTGCTATCTTGCATCAAATTAGATTAATTGATGATTGTAACAATAACAAGTCCATGTTTTGGATTGTAATATGCCATTGAGATTTGATATAATGTTAATGGTGACAATGTATAACATTTGATGAGCGGTTGACATTTTTTGTCTCGCATTTCCACTCTAAAATGTGTTTATTTCATGTCTCCAAATCATGGCCCAGCATATCAATGGTTTGGATCACTAAATATTGGGGATTGTTTGTAAGGATTGAAAGCTAGATGTGCATGGGTTCAGGTCCTTACCTCAGTGGTAGACTTTGAGGAGTTTCAACACGAGGTATCTTGGGTTTGATACCCATAGGTGGTGAAATCCCACTACGCTTGCGTGGGTTTGCAAACCCCCTCACCCTAACTCAATCCGTTGGATTGAGTTGGGTACGATTCGGATAGGGTCTTTTCTGGTTTTTTTTTTTTTTTTGAAAATTTCAAATATATATATATATATAAAGAATAAGAAATTAAGGATAATAATAAATAAATATCTGAAATTTTGAGCTTGAAAATGGGCTAGGCAGCGGGACTAGTGTTGCTGTGTGGACGAGTGAAGAAGAGAGAGAGGAGGAGGAGCTCAAAGCTAGATTGGTGCTGTTATGTGGACGAGTGGAGGAGAGAGAGAGAGAGAGAGAGAGAGAGAGAGAGAGAGAGAGAGATGTCGAAATCGGGTTGGCTGTGGCAGTCGGCTGCTAGGGTTAGGGTAGAGAGGAGAATGATTTTATTGGTTAGGGTAGAGAGGAGAATGATTTTATTTTTTTTAAAATTATTTATAGTACCCGATTCCGGTTCAAGTCGGGTTTTAAATTGGATCGGATCCGACCAGATCGGATTTTGGATTGGGTCAGGTCAGATCGAATCACTACGTGACATGGATTCGACTCGGTCGGGATTCGGATTAGGGTGAGTCTACTCGATCCGAACCCAACCCTGGCATTCAGTTTGAGTCGAGTCAGATCTGACCAAGTCGGACGAGTCAGGTCCTGCCCAACTCTAAGTTTGTGTCGGGTGCGTGTGTAAATTTATTTTATTTTTATTTTTTTTTAGCCTGGATGCATATGCATGCATTTCAGTTGATCATAAACTAGAGTATCAACCCGTCCTAGCCATAGGATTTTAGTACTGCTGACAAGCAGAGGATCCTAATTCCAGAAGCAGGAAAATTCCACTTTTGGTTAGTCCAATTAGTCTGAACTAATAGCCCGACGTCCATCTAAGATGGACCCTCCTGTTGAGTCTCGGCCAGCATCATCACCTATATGTGGCAGTACAAATTTCAAAATCTCTCTGATTTTAGCCTCTTCATGATGATTCATGGTGAAAATGGGATAGCCTACTAGATATATGGATTAAGGTGGACGGCTAGAAAATCTCAAGATCCTGCAGGATTGATTAACGTCCCACAAAATAACAGTTCAAGAGACTGCATATTCAAAGGAAGAAAAATAATTTATCCATGTTCAAAGAAGGCAAAAAATTTAAATAAAAAAAGGCCCGCCATCATGTCAACGGTTTGGATCACCACTCATAAAGAACGTGTTTGATACCGTGGCTAAGCGTGACAGTTGATGCACATGCATGGAGAAATTGCACACTTGACATATAAGTAAAACAAATCAAGTTTTCATCTTTAATTTGATAGACCGTAAACTGTACACTGATTTGATTATCTAAATAGCATAGTGTTAGACTTTTAGATAGTGTTCAATGAGAATATCCTGTGGTCTGAATTACCAGGCATCCACCAACTAATAAGAGGCTATGATTGCTCGGGATAGTATGATTTTTAAGTTATGATGTATTCGTTGAGGTTCTCCAAATTTGAAAGGTAACTTAACTAGGATACACGTGTTATAAAAATTATCTGTATTATATATAGTATCATATTGGACAAAACATAAGAAAAAAAAATCTCTTTAAACAAAACGTGTTAAGTATCTTAATATTTACTTGGTGAGATAGAAGAGTAACGAAACTTGCAATTAATGGAACACATGCACGAGTAGGCTCAATTATGGACTCAATGCGAGGGCGTAGACATATGAGGCAGTGTACATGGTTGTAGATGCGCTAATGAGACACTCCACATGTGTACATCGTATTGCATATGGGTCGCTTCTTCGTGACCTTATGCGAATCGACATGAGTCAGGTGTGAGTCGCAGTACAACAGTGTCTAAGAGAGATGGGTTTGATAGTTGGGTTTAAAGTCTCATGGGTAAGAGGTCTCTCTGCCATTTATATGACTTAATCGTTTAAGAGCCTTAGTGTAACTATTCATACAGTAATTTACCGGGCCATGCATGCAAAAACTATTGCATGTGGCTAGCCCAACGGTCAAGAATAGCTAGCCACCATGTCTAAACAGCTAGCATGCAGCTAGTCTCATACATGCAAAATTGTCATAAAATGCCAACTAATAGTTAGTTTCTCATCTACGGTCAGAAATGATCCATCGCAATAATGACTATTGACCAAAACGTCCAGTCACCCTTGCCTATATAAATCGAGCTTAGTTGGTTCATTTCAACATTACAAACCATTCAACTTATTCTCTCATATGTATCAATAAGCAAATGTTTTATAATCAAGCTAACATGTTTAATTAATACAAATCTAAGTATGCAATTCTACAAGATTCAGACTAGTGTAGTAGTCTAATCCAACAAATTCACAAGATAGTTGTCTAAATCAGTAAATCAAATCTTTTACTCTCTCTCTTTTTAGTTAATAATTTTTTATTTGTTTTCATCTATCATAAAACCATGTTTGTAAAGTTCTATCAGTAGTTCCTTCATGTTTGCTGAACATATAACCACACATAAGCTTGTCGTATCTTGGAAGCTATTAGAGTGCAATATATCAAGGGTCTCAATTATTTTAAGAATGTGCGAATAATGCTTTTAAAAGCAATGTGATCACATTCACACATGCTTCCACCTATATTTAATATTATATTTTTTAGTTTTCTATTTCCTTTTATTAAATAGTAATTATAAATTTATAATTTTAGATTACCAAATTCTCGACAAAACATGTACAAGTTCTGGATGCACGAGTATCAAGTGTCATCACTGCCAGATAACCCCCTTATCCACTCCCTCTCTCCCACCTCTCGCATGCAAACCATTTCCTCTTCCCACTTGTGCTTCACAAACCATCTCCACCCGGCTATATATACAGGCTTGTGGCTAGTGCTGTCATCAGACCAGTCCGGGGTTGGCTTCGCCCAGATTTTGAACTGTTCGAGCCAGGGTGGTTCAAAATTTTTATTTTGGCGGCCTGAGCCGGGCCTATTGACGGCCCTACCTCTAGCTGTTGGATCCGGGTCATGTTTCAATGATTATACATGATAGCCAGGGCTAAATGAAGAAAGGCCCAAGGTTTATCTTTCAGCCAGCTAGATTTTGAAGTGTAGCCCATCCAAGGTGGGGCCTAGCATGCTAATGGTTTGGATCATTGAACAATGGGCTACACTCTAACCCACTGAAAAATACTTACATGAAGCTTGTCAGCCGCGAATTACCCACCTCCTTCAATCCTGTCTTTACATGCATCATCGTGCCAGCCTGACAAGTATGGTGCCTACGAATAGTGCACGAGATGGAAGTTTGCAAAAATAAAGATCGCCCACTCATCAGGTGGGCCATGCGATCGATGGCAAGTTTTTCTAGATCATCCGATCTTATCATAGAGGGTGACCCAGCTGATGCATGAATGAATCGATGATCCATACCAGTGATACGATTGCCCTCTCCCATGGATGCCATATTTCTCTGACATTTCCGGTCCATCTGATCAATGACTGACTGACTGTTATTTTAGACCGTTGTTCTATTATTCCTAAGCCGTTTATTTGTAGGCCAGCCATCCGGGGTTAGGACAATTAATATGGACAATGTTTAAGGAATTAATCACCCATCGCGGATTCCTACATATCAATGGTCGTGATCTCTGAACCATGGGCCCACTTAAGTCTTAGATCATGATGATATTTTTGTTTTCCCTTCATCCTCACCTTGTGAACGTACGGGTTGGATTGCATACAAACATCACGGTTAGCTCAAGAAGGTTTCAATGGTGGGCGTCCCATGCCAATCATTCCCTGTGTTTACGGCCCACTTGAGTTTCGCACAAGACTGAGTTTTGGTGCCACGTCCTAACACAAGCTGTTTAAATGGACGGACGGAGTGGATGTTACACACGCACACATCATGGTGGTCCCACGGAGATTTTTGTTACAAAGACTCCATCCAACTCCTACGGCAGGAAAATGGCATTAACAAAATATTCCTGGTTGAGAATCCCCTGTCACATTCCTAAATGAGATTTTCAGAAATCCATTTTGAAACGCCTATTGGGATTCCCCACCATTACGGTGGGAATTGATGTACCGGAAGTCAGGTTTAAATTTTCAGAGGTAATTTTCAACTGTTCCAACCGTCTGTCCGGCTATTTCTGACCGTTGAATTTAACTGCATTTGCCATTTGCTTAGCTGACTATTTCAAATCCAACAATTCCAAATGGGGCAGCAATGACTCACTCAAAATACTCATCTTATTACAATACGAATTCTTTTGCTAGCCCACCTATGATCATGATGGCCATGGGATAGGAGAGGGTCGGCTGTGGATTGCACATGGCCAAATGTCACCCTGATTAGATCATCAGGGCCATTCAATCAAGAGACTCTAAACTCGTCAAAAATAGGTTACCCCATATTTTCTCAGTCTACTGTTAGAACGGTTGTGATCATTCGATCTGAATGATTTTGGAGCTATGTGAAATTCATTATGGTAACGGTGGGCCATTTGGGAGCCGCATGAGAATTTGAATCTTAATTAAGGTAAGAAGAGTTCGTGCTGGATACGTGGCATTATCCTTCAATTGCATCCGAGGCACACAAGCGCACCAATCGAGACCATTATTATTATTTTTTTTAAAATAAGCATAATATATTACCTACAATGGTCTAAATCTTGACAGTCCTCTAAATCTTAATGACCATAAGATAGTCATGGAAATACCAAATGCTCGTGAGATAGTCATAGTACGAGGTCAACAAAATATAATAAAAAATATATCAAGTAAAAACTTAATAATACAATGATTGAGTGTGTTTGTGTTGGCATGTGGCCACGGTAGCATTCCGTACTGTGAGAGATTTCGTGCAATTTTCCTTGATCGTTTGTACAAGTATAACTTATCATGCATGTTCAATTGTATATAAAAAATAGATTACATATGACTGTTACCGTTCAAGTCAAGCAATATGTATAGAAAACTTTGTTAGAGCCATCACAACATTAAACTCTTGCATAGAAAATTTTCTTTTAAGGCTTATTAAAGAGTTGTTTTGACAAAATTTTAACATTTATACTATGTATAATTATATATATAATTGTTACGTGACACGCCTTTCAGACCATTTGATTATGATTATCTAAGATGGTCCGAATGAGAGTACATTCATGCACTCAGGAATTATATGATACTTAAGCTATGCATGACACTTGATGCACACGTGCTAAGGAAATGAACACAGCACATATTAACTCGATGAAACTGATTAGATCGTGACGTGAACACTTGCTTCTAAAAGTAGGACTGTTGGGTAATTTTCATTATTTTTTTACTTTTCAATAAATGTCCACCATTCTTATGGTAAGATAATTGAACAAGCTTAATATTTGGTTCACATGCATCTATCCTTTATCTGACTATTTGTATACTACATGTTTAATTTCTAGGTACCTGCATATCATCCATCGCACTAAGCAAGAGTATAACACAGCACCGGTACCGTGTACTACCGGAAAAGCTCTGTGAGGCCCACCATCATGCATTATCGTATCCACGCCCTCTATCCATTTTCCAGCTCATTTTAAGGGATGAGCTCACATCCAAATCTCAGGTGGACCACACCACAGGTAATAGGGGTGATTGAACACCCCCAGGAAGTTTTTAATGGTGGGCGTTCAATCACCACTGTTTCCTGTGGTATGGTCCACCTGAGATTTGGATGTGCCTCAATTTAGAGAATGAGAGCTTACAAAATAGAAGGACGACGTAGATAAAATACAAATATCATGGTGGGGCCACAGAGCTTTTCTAATCCGGTCCCTCCACGTCTCTCTCAATCTTTGCTCTTTCCATCTCCTCCTCCATCCGCGGGAGTCGCACATACACCCTATCAATAGGAATTGGAATGATTAACAGGAGAAAACCGAAATCTGTGTCTTTTCTCTTTCCCTTTGGAAGGGCCTTGTCCACCATCTTCATTCGACACAAGGCCCATTACGCTGATAATACCCCAAAAAAAAAAAAGAAAAAAGAAAAGACAGAGAGAGAGAGAGAAAGAAAAGAGATGGCACCCATATTTCTTACCTTTCTCTTCATCTTATCAGCAATGGGCTGTGTTCTGGTGGCACCGACGGTCGCGATGGATCATATCGTGGGTGGGAGCACCGGGTGGACCGTCGTCTCCAATGCCACCTTCTACCAGGCATGGGCCGAAAAACGGACGTTTTTGGTCGGTGACAGACTGGGTACGTTTACAGGCCTTTTCGAACCGTTTGATCTTTTAAAATCGTTGATCTGGTACGTTTTTTAGAACGAAATCAGACACAAATTACGGAAATGAGAAATGTTGAGAGAGAGAGAGAGAGACCGTTTGATCTTTTAAAATCGTTGATCTGGTACGTTTTTTAGAACGAAATCAGACACAAATTACAGAAATGAGAAATGTTGAGAGAGAGAGAGAGAGAGAGAGAGAGAGAGAGAGAGAGAGAGAGAGAGAGAGAGAGAGAGAGAGAGATGGAAGACGTGTGCTGGGCGTGGGCCATGAACGGGTGGGGACCACCGTGGAAGTTCCTTGGCCGAGGAAACGACGTGGTACATTCGTCAGTTGGCCACATGTGCATTGAAAATAGGTCATCGGTCTTCTTTCCGTCCATCTCAAGTGCATCCATATGGTTTTCGGGACGGGGTATATTTCCCGTGGCCCCCATGTAACGAATGGCCTGGATCATTTTCACGTGTGCCGTCTTCGCACGGGAATCCATCACGTGTGCATGATTTTGGAGCATTCATGTACATGACAGTCACATATTTCCTTTTCTTCGAATTCCCGTTTTGAGGATCGTGAACGGTGTGAGGATAGAGATCATGGTGGGTCCACATAGTCCACGTATATGTATGGAGATTGTGGATGATCTGGGCCATTTGGGGCCCACCGTGGACATGATCTGGCCGAGAGGGATGCTCCGTTCATCAGGTGAGCCGCACGTATATCTCGATGTGGGCTATCCATCATTTTATTTTCACCTCCATCTATATCATGTGTGGCCCAACCTAAATTTTTAATGGGATTGTGTTTGGGATGTCCGGTAAAAATGAGAAGCCGAACCTGATGGATGGAGCGATTTTACACACAGAACACGGTTTACCCCGTGGAGGATTCCGGTACATCAGTTGTATTACCCGCTACAGTAAGTGTTGTGGAGGATTCCGGTACCATGAAAGGTTGGTAGTTCAAGAACAATCAATTGGGTTAATAAAAAATAAAAAACCACGGTTTACATTCAATAAGCAAAATTCAGACCCATGGAATGCCTATGATGGTCCAAGCGCCATGATTTTAGTGGTGTGGGCCATCCATATTTTCACTCACAAGACCATGGTTCCGACCACCCTAGAACATAGTCAATGGTGCCGATCAATGGTGACCATTAAAGTGACGGTGGAAAACGACAATATATAGCCAATGGCCAAATATGCAGTGGGATACTTAAAGAGTACAAAAAGTAAAAGATTGAATTTTTTCATGGGTGGACCCGATCGACAAATCACTTTGTCATGTGTACCGTACAAAGATGGCACGAGCTCCACGGTGCCACCTCGCTGTACCGGGATCCTCTAAAACACTAGCCTATGAAACATCCAAGTTATTTATCCCATGTGCTGTATATGTGAAATCCACTCCGTTCATCATGTGTGCTCCTCAATGAAATTCTCTTGTGATAAAATTCAACAAGATCGACAACTTAGGTGGGACACGCCACAGGATACAATGTGGATGTGATGTTAACCATAGGTTTATGCGTAAGGCCAATACGGTGTTTATATTTCATCAAAGCCGTTCATCAGGTGTGAATCCGTCAGATGAAGAGAATATAACAAAATCAACCTGATCCACAGCCCATGTGGGTTTTTATTAGCCGGCCCTCTTGTATGTACGGTGAAAACAAGGGCTATCACCTGATGAACGTAGTGAATTTCACGTATGCAACATGGTAGCCCCAGCCCCCAGAGAACTTGGTTTATACTACTCGGGTCCGGGAACGGATCCATCGGGTACCCTTTTGAGAGCCTTACATGTTAAAAAATAAGATACAATGCATAGCAGAGCAGGTTAGAGATGCAGTCTGATTGTATGTCCGAAATTTCAGTGTTTCTGTACACAACGGGCGTCCACAGCGTGATAGAAGTATCGGAGGAGAGCGATTTCGAAGGGTGTAAGAAAGGATCGATGGTGGATGAGAATTTCAGTGGGCCCTCGAGGATGATCCTGACCACACAAGGGAACCACTACTTCTATTGTGGAATGGGGGAGCATTGCAAGGCTGGGCAGAAGCTCAAGATCACTGTAACTGGGCCAGAACCCACCGATAGTGTGTACGGTGCATCATCTTCAGCCAATATGATTCGTCAACGTGGCACACTTTCTTTGCTATTATTCTTAATATTGTATTTTTTGATCATGTAACGGATGAAGTCCGTCGCGATGTCCCGCATCGAATCATTGTTGTGGCCCCATGTGTAAAATTCCACAAGAAATTGTGATCGTTTCGATTAGAATTTTGTGAAGAAGATATCTCGTCGAGGCAACTTTTTTTTCCCCCTTATTTTCAAGAGTTTTGTGTGGGTTTGGACTTACAATTTCAAAAACTTGCAAATGGTTTTAACTGATATTTGGAATTTCCTAATGCAGGTGGTTTGCATCGTATTTGCATATCAAACAGTTTTTTTTTTTTTTTCCTTCTTAGGATTGAAAAAAATAGAAGTAATAGTCTATGTATAATTCTGGATACCAATTTGGGAAACACATGTTCCTATAGAGAAACTCTAAAGTCTGATTTAAAAATAATGTGGAATTTTAAAATTGAAATTAAATATATAAAATAACATCCATCGAGCATTGATTAATCTAAGAACTAAAATATCATTTTATATTGGTTTATAATTTATTTAAGATGGGCTCACTATTTGGACCGTTTAATTTGAACTACATATTTCTCATGTGCTTGCTTTACGATCCAACTAAAATGGGCCCTGATTAACTTTTTAAGTGGAGCTTGGGCTCTAAATCATTTAAGGCTAATATACCAACTTGGCTCACAACCTACCAAGCCGGTTCGAATCTCCCACTCAGGGTTTTGAGCTTGTAAAAATAGTACCCATGGTTGTGTAATCCATATTCCAAGCCCATGATAAGTTGGTCCCCAATGAGGATGGATTACGCCTGAAAAATATTCCAAACACTTAAAGCCATATGATCTTTAGTCATTCTCTAGTTCAATTTAGAGGGTCGTTGCTTTACTTTCTGAACCATCTATTATCAGGCCCGCAATTTTGAATGGTTATGGTTGTGCCGGTGAAGTTATCTTCCATTGTGGCCTATTTTTTGAGTGAATCTTAATAGACAAATGATCTGAACCATGGGCTAAGCTTGGACAGATTAACAACCGAGTGAGATGTCTATATCAGGTTCACACACACACACGCATGTTTGTGTGTGTATTTAAGCAATGGACTCGAATGATATTTCATAGATGAGGTCTGGCTACTGGATGCACAAAGAGGTGTGAATTGGTTGGGCTGAGGCCTGCTTATACCCAGCCAATGAGATAAGCACCTGGGTCCGAGCCTATCTTGGCATGCTAGATGAGCATTTAATTAGGTCCTATGAGTTAGACGGTAGTCAAGCTGGGCTTGATTTTTTTAATTTTTTTTTAAGAGTTGGAGCTGTGCTGGGCTGTCCACTGAGCCATTTTATTAGAAAAGTGCACTGCTGGCATGTTTGGGCACGGGAAAACCATCAGATATATCCAGGGAAATTGAAAAAGAAACTTTTATTGATATGGTCATTTGTGTTGCTTGGATAGAAAAATATAATAATAATAGAGGGTCTATAAAACAATCATTCATTCAATTTTCTTTTATTTATTGTCTCTGGAGAATAGGTGTTGATAGATCACATCCATTTGATCTGAAACTTTTAATCATGAGTTGGACACTTATCATTTATTTTATTTGTAGGCATACATAAGTGCTAAATTAATTAAATCACTTAATACCTTTCTTCTTCTTCACGTGTGGGAGGATAGGGCACTTAATACCTTTCTTCTTCTTCACCGAAGTTCCTTGTGAAGAATCACATGTTACTGGTCTCGAGTCATTATAAAATAAGGGGATCATCAAATCCTCTGATTTCTAAATGTTTTCCAGGTACTAGTCTACTATAGAATTATGAGTTAACTGACTAATGACGATTCGAAGTCAAATATTTTATACCTTAAGTTAAACAAAAAAAAAGCTCGGTGAGCACAATCCTAGCTTTCAACGTTGATAAATTTTGTACCACACGGATACAGGGGTGGCCCTCAGCACAACTTTTTATAGATAAAGTTTAAATTTATTTATTTTTCCTATAAGGGCTTGCAGATGAGTTGAACTTCACCATACAATCTATTGTTAGCATTTCATTTTATTAAGGGATTTTGCATGGTCGCGGTTAGGTTTAATTCTAATTTTGGTGGGCTGGTGCCCTCCACGTTGGATCTTCCATGCCAGATTGGTGGTTTCTGTCACATAATTGCAATAAGTGGTGTTTTTTTTATAAAAAGATTACTCTAAAGCTTTTTATAATTGCATTTATGCATGAGAAAGCCACCATTTAGATGCACATCCTCAAAGAGGTGTTTTCTAATTTAAAAAAGAGGCAACAATCCTTGTTTTAACAATTTTTGATATAGTTTGAGATGAAATGAGAGTTTAGTAAATTTTCATGCACAACATAAAATGCCATTTGGATGTCCTTTGGAGTTGTAACGATCATTTCAAGGGTATTGTACAAAGTGGGTCTAATAACCCCAGATTCGTAAAAATCCTCTTTAGAATCCCTTAAGTAACCATTCTAGACATTTTGAAAAAAAGTGGGTGGATGCCTCTCTATAGACCCGATGTGCATTGAAAGCCCATTTTTTCCTAATGGCGCCCGAAATCAACAGGTAAATGTTGATGAGCGGATAAGATCTGTTACACGTGTTCGATTCTCCCGTTACCATGTGTGTCCGCGGGTTCCTTCCAAAAGTTAGCGCGCGCATCCCATTTTCAATCCTGAAAAGAAAAGGAGATTTGCCGCGTATATATCCAAACTTTACTAATTACTATCGTACGCAAAGGGGTAAAAGGTGTTAGCCTGCGCACTCGACATCCCGAAACGGAAGGAATCTCTCACTCGCCGGCTCAAACCCCTCCATACGTTACCGTCCTTTTCTCTTTATCCGTTCCTTCTTCTCTGTCTTCTCTGTCTTCTCTGTCTTCTCTTTTCCCTTTTTCTTTCCTCTATCTGAAAACCACCAAACCCTAGAAAAGGAGGAGGAGAAGAAGAAACCCTAACCCTAACTTTTTCACTATACTGTGATGATTTCATGGGAGATGGAGATGGAGGAGATCGAGGCGGTGCTGGAGAAGATCTGGGACCTGCACGATAAGCTCAGTGATGCTATCCACGCCATCTCCAGATCTCATTTCCTCAGTTCCATCAAATCCCTCCAGAAATCTGACCGTTCGTCCGCTGGCTTCGTCTACGCGAAGGATTTTCGTGTGTCGGATGATGACGCTGCGATCGCCGAGGCGAGGAGCCTCAACGCTATTCGGACGGCCCTCGAGAACCTCGAGGATCAGCTCGAGTTCTTCCATGTAAGTCACTCTCTATCACATGATAAAAAAGATAATAACATTTTTTTTTTTTTTTTTTTAAATGCCCTACAGGCATCCGAACGATCCCTTTAATGTTTCTGCATTTATTTTTCCTGAAATTCTATGTATTTATCGTGAAAGAAATGATGGATGCACAGATACCAGTAAAATGTTAAACAACGACACTCGTTATCCAGCGTAGAAATATGCCATTTCTGGTTTCAAATTTGTAAAGCATGCGGTGCCCAAACAGCTTCTTTTTTCTCTTTATGAATTTAGCGGGTGTTTGTTTGGGCGGAAATCCTACACCCCCCTAGATACACTAAGGTTCTCCTCATGTATGTTCGGAGGAATTGCTTGATAGGAGTGTTACTAACCATCGACATGCATACAGTTGTTGTACATATCTCGTTTGCATGCCTCAGTCCAATCATGATGTAGATGGGTCAAAGATCATGCTGAACAGGATCAATGTATAATCTTAACTTCCTTTTAAAAAAAAATAAAAATAATAATAATAAAAAAATTTAGACACTCACACATACCCCCACACACTCATGCCGTAGTGGAATTTCACCACCTATGGGTACTCGAACCCTTCACCAGGCGTTGAAACGCCTAAGAATCTACCACCGGAGCAAGAGTAAGGACCCAATAAACAGTTGGTTAACATGAAACACTTTGTCAATGGTTCAAATTCAATGCAAAAAATGTAATTAATTAGAGGATCATTCGTTCAATCTTATCTTAAGCCCATCTACAGTGGGCCCATATTTGGACAGGATTGAGATATACACATGCCAAGTGGTTGTATGCATGTGCATGGATTCCTCTGCCATCATAACAGACTAACAATTAATGCTGCTCTTAATAATATTTTGGTAGTTCAATCTATAATCCAGTGTTTTGAATGTCCCTCTCAATTTGTGCATGCGACGAGTGGAATGTAATGGTAGTTTAACCATTATACACAACAAGGAATTATATGATCCTAAGATTCAGGAAATGTGTGGTATCCTCAACCTTAGAGAATGTGCCAGTGGAGCCCATGTTTTGGTGATTTGGGTTGATGATCTGTTGGGGCCGATGGTGTTGGAGCCCACTTGGGTGGACTATGTTTAAAACAATTCTCCCGATCCTTAGATAAGAGCCCACCAATCTTTGCCATTTTCATTTAATGTGGATATGTGCTGGGTTTTTCTTCTTAACCATCTATTTGCAGGCCATGGACCAAAGACCATCTCATTAGGTAAACCCTCACTCCATGGCCTATGCACTATGTCACACTCCATATCAATGGTGTGTGTGTGCGCGTTTGCGCGCGTGCATCTCAGACATGGATGTGTGAGTTGGTCTTGGACACACACAAGGTGTTAGTCACGAGAACCTTGGAGAACCTAACATGTCCATATTGATACATGGTGATATTGAAAACTGTATCATTATATACATTTTACTTAAAGTATGTGTAAGATTTTAACTTCACAACTAGAAGTACTCTAAGAGTTATTTAACAAAAGTATAATTTTTATGGCTAGAATATCTGATTTTGGACAGAGAACAGTGGGTCAAATCTACAATCTCTAGCTCTAGATGTGAGATTATGAGAAGAAAGGACACAGTCCTTGTCAAAGCTTAAAATACAAGAAGGATAAATTACAGTTTTCCTACTAGAAGAGTCGACTACCTGAATCACGGGTTGCTCTGATACGTGATAAGGTATGGGTTTGCAGTAACACCACTTCCTTTGGTACGTGGCATGCGAAGTGTTTGATCATATGGATGACCCTTCTACATCCTACTAAGTATGCATGACATGGCTATATATCCAGAGTCGTTATTGTAATTTATATATGCAATGAATGCTATTACTAGAACCTGGCATGTGTAGTATTAAATTATAGATGCTTGGTACTATAAATCAAAGAATATATCTCCACATTCTAAATCTAAATTTAAATTGCAACTTAATCGACAATAAGAATCATATTGTTCTGATTCATGTTATAACTTATGGCATAAGTTGGACACTAGTTGCCAAACACAATCCTCCCTTATCCTTGCCATCCTACCAGCAGGCTGATGTTGTCACATCAAAGGAAAACCCTCTTCATTTCCTTTCTTTTTCCCTAGATTCCACACATCCAAACATGCCCTTGGAATCCAACTTTGCTCATGCCCTCATAAGATTTAGCTGCGTAGCCCATTATTTAGATTCGAAATATAAATTTGAATCGTAATGTAATCAACAATAAGAATCATATTGTTAAAGTTCATGTTAGAAACCGAGGCATAAGTTTGACACCAACGTCCAATATGACGCAGCCTTCCTCCCTCATCCGGGCTTGGGACTAGCAATGAGAACACAAAACTCCCACAGGCTCAATGTAATAGACTATTACATAGGTCGATTACAATTTAGGTCTATCAAGTAGTCTATTTCATTGGTTGATTTCAATCAATGAGTTTTTATCAACAATAAAATACAATCCATACTTTAGGGTTAGTAAAACTAGCAGTCTGGACTGTCAAAGAACCATAATTCAGATCTTAGGATTTAGAATGGAAAATGTAGGAGATCGATGATTTAGGTAACATGTGCTTGACATGTGTCTAAGATGGGATTTTTAGAAAATGGACTGTATTTGTTACAGTCCATATTCCTTGCATGGATGATCAGCTTTTGTTTTTCCTAGGTTACGTATTAGGGTTTGGATAATGGTAAAATCATGGTTCTGAATATTGGTGTATCGGCCAAGCCCAAAAACAATATGACACTAGGCACATTAGACCATATCATACCCATATATCTTCTTTTGGCCGCCAAAAATTGAAGAAATATAGAAAAAATAAAAAATAAAAATGTAAAACACAAGAATCTATCTTTTCCTTTTTGTGTTTTTAACATGTATTCAGTGGTATATCAGACCATTCTCTAATAAGCATGCTGTTTGTCGGGCTTGACTTGCTGAAAATCAATCTGATGGTGCAATACAATTTAAGCATGATTTGGTGGATTAGGGCCATTACATTGAAATTCAACAAAAAGAAGACGAAAAATGGAATAAAAGTGATGCATAACCCATTCTTCCAGTCCCCCCCCCCCCCCCCCCCCCCCAAAATGACCAATTTTGCTTTGAGTCTTCAAATTCCACTCAGATATTCTGTTTTGATCTCCAAAATAGCTTAGAGCTAGCCTAAAATGAATTCCCAATCTTCCTCCATGGTTGAAATAAAGAAATAAGTGGAACTGAGAGCAAAAAAAAAAAAGAATTTGGGCCTGTGTTGTATTTTCCACATCTTGTATCAGTGTGGATACGACCCATTTCTCTGAGACAGCTCGACTCGCCCCGTGTCATGTATCGAGGGGAGCTGATATGTCCCTTTAGTAACAGTCTTTTAAAATGCTAGTAAAATAATTTACATTACATCGTTAATAATCAATTATTCTATGCTGCAGACTGTTCAGTCTCAACAACGAGCAGAAAGAGATGCTGCAATAGCACGGTTAGAGCAAAGTCGCATTGTTCTTGCAATGAGATTGGCTGACCACCACGGTAAGAAATACAAAGTCATTGAAGAAGCCCTGGCATTTGTGGGGGATGTGCACGAGGCCGGCCGTTTTGTTGCACCAGAAAATCTGTTTGAAATGCCACGAAATCAGTCTGCCGAGAACTTGGAAGATGGTGAAAGAAAAGGGTCAAATGTTTTGATGCAAATGTTTATGTCTTGCTTTACCTTTGCTAAGAAATCGCTTAAATTGGAGCATATGGGTGGTGTATTAGGACACACTGCTTTGGTTGCTGTTAGCATGCTTGCTTTACTGCAGCTGCATCAAGTAACCTTCAAGAGCGATTTTGTTCTGGAAGCTCCACAAGCACAAGATGATTCTTTTTACAGGAGGAGAAACGAGAATGTTTCTCAGTTGGAGGGTTCTTCGTCAAGTGGCTGTGCCAAGCATTTGGATGTGTTGTTGGCTAGGGGCTAAGGTGAAAAGATTGATTTCTTGACAAGTTGTGCATGTACATGCGATTTTGAAATGTTAGAAGATGTGCATCTTAGTACAATGCGCATGGACAGTCTCAGTGCTTCTGCTTGTAACTGTTTTACCATGAGATCTTAAATGGTATTCGGCATAGAATTAGACTGATTAAATGTCATTTTCTAGCCTGCTATACAGTTTTCTTTTCTTCTCTTTCTTTTTTGTGTGATTCTACATTCATGGATTCCTTGTATCCGAGTTTGGTTGTGGATACATGATGTTTATTTATTTCTCTTCCCTAATTAACGAAGCCATGTTACTGACAAAATCTATGAAGGCAGGCTTTAGCATTTGCTTTTTTATTTTTATTTTCTAAACAAGAGAGAAGTCCTATATCCTCACATAATTGTCAATTGTTATCAACTAGTGCAGTAATAAGATGCTAAGCACCATCTAAAAAGTTTGTGTTTTTCATCTCTTGTGACTTGTGAGCCGTGTGTATGTATGCATTGTCTTCATGTATATATACATCTTTCTGCTCAACTATTGTTCGGTAGATGCTGCCTTCATGACATGGATGTATGCATGATCGTAATGCGGCCCTTCACGCATTCCCCATGAAGAACACATTATCAATGAATCTACATACGAAGCACGCAGCTTATTTAGAAGGAAAATATCTCACATGGTTAAAGTGGATTTTCATTTGGTCTGTAAGAAATGGAGTACATTTCAGAAGAAAGCAGTGTTGTGCTCCAAATGTCAGTATGAGCAAAGACAAGGATATTCAGTTTGCTTGTTGCTGTGTAAGTACTCCTTCACTATATTGTTTTATGATATTTGCTAAGCCGGCACCCATATACAAGGCAGGCCATTTATACCCACTGTATTTGCAGGCATGGAGCATTGGGTATTGGATCCATGCCATCCATCAGTAGGGTCTGTCCATTTATATGCCCTGGCCAGAAAATACATATGGTCCATTTTTCAGATGGTCTGCAGGTTATGACAAATTTTGGACAGCTGAAATAAACTTGCCAATTTAGCCGACCATCCATTTTTTTTTTCTTTTAATTCTAAAGTGGACCAGCCTAAGTTTTGGGTTAGACCATCAAAATTGTCAGTCCCACGCATGGTGTGCCGTAAAGGTTGTTACGTAAAGGTAACGGTGGCAACCATTACATGTTACGGGGTCGTAATGGCCATTATGAAAAAAGAAAGACCCGTAATTGTTGTTAACAGCACGTTACATCCCCTATAAAGGCCATAATAGTCCTATAATGGTTTATTACGGGACATATATAGTTTTTTCATACTTTTTAATCAACATTACGGGGCAGATATAGGTTTTTTGGTGTTTTTTACAATAAATAAAAAAAATAAAAAAGAGAGACCATAATGGCTGTTACGGGGCTGTAACAGCCATTATGCCCCGTATCGTAAAGGTAATGGTGGTGGCCGTTACGGCCATCGTTACTGTTACGGAACACCTTGGTCCCACGTGATGTACAGTCCAGATATTGCCCCCCATCTGCTACTAGAGCTGGACAACAAGCTGTGCCAAGCTCGACTCGGTTCGGCCAACAGCTTACCTCGGCTTGGCTCGGTCCTTGAGCTGTACTGGCCAGCTCGGCATGGTTCAGTCAGTAGCTCGGGCTGAGTTCAAGTTAATTATATTTGTAAAAAAAAGGTATATTACACACGCACACACACACGTAACTAAGGTATATAAATCGAGCTGAATTAAGTCAAGTTGGGGCTGAGCTTTGAGCCAAGTCGAGCGAGTTAACCGAGCTAGCTTGGTCCGTGTCCAGCTCTATCTGCTGCCCAGGCGCATGTGGGGGCAAGTAGATTGGCTACCTTATATACGCCTTTATGCCTAGACCTTTTGTTACTATTTATTTATCATGGCCAGGGTGTCCTGTATTCGTTACGATACGGGCGTATCGGCTGATACGTATCGATAATGGTGGCCGTTACGCAATACGGGGCCGTAACGGTCACCTCCCTGATTCTGTAGCCGTTTCGGGGCGTAACGGTAAAAAAAATGACCCCCTTTTTTTTTTTTTTTTTTTTTTTTTGCTTTTTAAGGTCTGTTTTTTCACATTTAAAAAAAAAAACTTCTTTATTCTAAACTCTTCATAAATCATTTTATTGCTATTTTTGACCACTCTTAGCTTGATATTACAAATAAAAACAACTTATATTAAAGATTTTCTTGATTCGAAGCTCTGTGGGCCATTTTCCAGAAATTCCTTGAAAATAAGTATTTATACTTTTTATTCAATGTTTTGCTATTTTAATGGTAGAATATGATGTGTTAATCATAATAAAAGATATTAATGTCCATTTTACAGATTGTTGTTGTCATTTTATATTTTTTATATAATTTTTTTTTCTATTTACGCACTATTTTTGACCCTTTTTTTAAATTCGAAAAATTATTTTTTATTTAATGTTTTGATGTTTTAATGGTAGAATATGATTTGTTAATCATAGTAGAACATGTTAATGTTCATTTTACAGATTGTTATTGTCATTATATATATATATATATTTTTATGAATTATGAAAAGTAATTGCAAACACCTACACACGTAAGATATTTTCATATTACATTCTGATGTGGACACAAGCGCATTCAAGGTGTACCAACGAAGAAAGCGCCAACCACAAGTGCCGTCCTTGTGGATAGACAACTATTGAGGAGCTGAAGACCTTTCACATGTGATTGGACATATAGAAGACCCCACTCAGGGAAGACACATGTGAAGGAAGATTGGAGAAAGAAGACCGAACGCCCGAACTTTCTCGTACTTATGTTATTTGCGCGTTTTTGCTTAGTTAGGGGTCTTTTAGTAATTTTATGTCTTTATTTGCTTATTCTAGGGGTATTTTAGTAATTTTATGTCTTTATTTGCTTATTTAAGTGGACTAAAGCCCTAAACTCGAATTTTAACTATTGATTAATGAAAAGCAAACCCTTTGGTTGCCTCCTTCCTCCCTTCTCTCTAATGGTGCTTCTTCTCTCCCCTTGATCTTTCTCTTTTAATTTTTTCTTGTGCCCCTCCAACTTCTTCAAGGTAATTATTTTCTTATTTCTATTTTTCAGTTTTGGCTAATTCTTCTTCATTCAAAATCTTGAGAACCGATCTAAACCCTAAACTCCCAAATTCGCAAATCTAATCTGAGAAACTTCTTGGTTCTTCGGACTAGTGATCTTCATTGATCGATTGGGTGTGATTATGCAAGATCGGGAGGTCTCATCCCTCGCTGGATCCAACCTAAGTAATAATTGAATGCCATACTCCATGGTTGTGATGATGGCCCGCTCCATTGCATGTTTCCTTTATGATTTTCTCAGTTATGATGATTACTGCTAGAATTTTAGATCATTTATTCATTTTATTTCCGCTGTTTAATTATGTTCATGCGCATGCATCATAATTAGGGCTGTCCTGCGTTACATTCATTCTAATATATCTATCATTGATAGTAAATAGTTAGAAAATTAAATATATGAGTTTTGTAGTCAAATTCAGGTTGTCTGGTTCATAAATTCATCAGACAGTTCGATACAACTTTTCACCAAAGAGTGGACTGTTACACTACCATAAACATGTTCCAATTTATAAACGAATGCATATTTGGAATGCTTAGAATATTCTGGATTTAATTTATGTTTTTTCATATTTTTTTAAGAATTTTTTTTTTTTTTTTTTTTTTTGTGCCGTTACGGGTCATTACGCCTTCGTATCCGTATCAGTATTAGAGGGCACTGTTACGCCAATTGATACCGATACGGGATACCTTGATCATGGCATGCTTTTAATTACTTGGACCAGTCTGCTACTTACCCTTTTGCATTTATGATGATTCAATCGAAGATTTTTTTGAGAATTCAGATGACTGATAAAGCCTGTTTGGTACAAATACAACGGCAAATCACATGTTGACTTAGACAATATATGGCTACATCCATAAATGTTTACACTTATATGCCTACCATCTTATCCGATATGATAATAGCTGAACATACTTAAATGTAGTAAATATGTCTACATGTATGTACATGGGTACATAATGTATTTGCTGGTTTGATTCATAATGTTATGCCATGCTGGTGGATACTGTTTGTTTTGTTGTTTCCATATACATGATTGCATGTGAGCCATTATACATTAGCTGTAACTTTTGAGCCTATTCCCCCGAAGAAAAAGGTGAGAGAAACCAATCGTGTATGTTCATGTGTTTTTATGTGTGGGTAATTTGTTTACAGAGTAACCAATGTTTCTATCGCTGCCCATTTTCGTTTATGTTTATCATGTCTACAAATGTCATGGTTAGTGGTGCGGTGCAGAATATGAATCAAGAGAAACTGAAAGGAACTTGAATCTGATGCATACCGTTTGTAGCCAAGTCTTCGTCACACCCCACACAAGAGATACCAAGAGCCGCGAAGGCCTAGAAATCTTTCCCACAGCCTTCAAGTGGTGAATCAACTAGAAAATTAGAAGAAAACCATCTTCTAGCTGAGAGAATAAGAAATCTATAAGTGGAATCCTTAAAAAATTCTACTCAATAACCAAAACATATAGTATAGCCCATATGTATGGTCCTATCGTGTTTTCTTGACCTTTGTACATGAGGTTCCCAGTTTAATTTAATGTTAATACTATTCTCTGCATGCTAACAACTTTCCTACTTTCGACTGAAATGCCAATTAACTTGCTAAGCATGCTGGAGAAACAGAAAATAACTATTAAAAAAATGAAAATTGTGGTTAATACATGCATGTGTATGAAAAAATGCACACATGTAGGGTCCATAACCTGATTTGACTGCCTGTGGCAACCGGCAATTTGATCTGGTTGCTTGTGGGGTATTAATTTGATCACAAGTTGCTGATCATCGTGACTGTGGGCTTGGGTACATCAGTTAGAGATGCCGGATCATCATTGTCCCAACTATTTGCGTTCAACTTTCTCATGATTGCTTGGCAAAGTTCATGGTTACATCTCAGTATGTGTCTTGGTATTCTCGTGATTACTTCTGTGACAGATGTCTGTCCCAACAGAGTTTTGCAGCTTCTTTATCTGGTATGCTCTTCTTCTTTCATAACTTTATTTATGCCATTGTTTTCCAGTATCTGTGTTCTTTCCTCTGCGTAGATCCATAGTCAATGTTACATTTACACATTCATGAATCTGAATGGTCCTTACAGAAAAGGGAAAAAAACCCTGAATGCAGGAAGTTTAGGCTATGTTTGGAGACCCACTGGAAATGGAAAAGAAAAACATTAATTTTATTAGTAAGATATTTTTTCCACCAGCTCGATAGAAATAGAGCCCAGTAGGGTGAGTAAAAAACTCAAATTTGTGAGAACGATCACATGGTTGCTTGATTTACTACAGAATTTTTTTTGAAAGGTAACACTACCATTGATTGAACCTTGGATCACTCACACTACACTGTCTCTACCCACTCATCTAACAAAGGAAAACCCTCTCCATTTCCTTTCTTTTCCCTTGAATTCCTTGCATCCAAACATGCCCTTGGAGGATGATGAATTGAGAGCTTCTTGGTAAATGGTTGTGGAGATTTGGGGAGGAAGGAACCTCATGGTGGAGGGAGAGAGTTGCAAGAAAGTATGGATGTAACATTGGAGGATGGCACATTAAGAGTTCATCTTTGTATACCTCTGCTATCTCATCGCTTGAGTAGGAATTTATAATCGGGGTTGTTTTCTCCCTTGGTAATGGCGTGATAATTCGTTTTTGGGAAGACACTTGGGCTGGCGATTCTTCTCTTCAGGAGGCATTCCCTCCTTTAGTGCAGCTCTCAATGGGAAAGGATATTTTTGTTTCCGACTGTTTTTCTCAGGTGGGAACTTGTATTGTTTGGTCTCCTCATTGCAGAAATTTATTTGACAAGGAAATCGAGAAGTCTGTGAAGATGCTGGATCAGCTCCTCTTGCATGCTCTGATTATGAGAAGATTGGGACGAGCTGGTTTGGCTTAAGGATAATTCGGCTTGCTTCTCAGTTCAATCCTTCTACAAGTGGCTAACTAACACTCATAGGGATGAATGATGTGAATTCATGTCTCATGTGTGGTACAACACGCACATGAGACATGAAAGTTGCGGCCTTCGGTTGCTTGGTTGAAGGGAGATTTCTCACCATAGATAACCTTAAAAGAGTAGCAATTGTCTTGGAAGAGTTTGTAAGATTGTTGAACAGGCTCATCCTTTACGTTCTGGATAGTAGCGAGTGAGACAAGATGCGCTCTGGCCCAAGGATAGATCAGGTCATTTCTCAGTTCGATCCTTCTACGGTTGCTTGTGCCGATTGCCTCCCGGTGTTCTATGCGGTGCCACTTCCCATGTGTGGTCCTACGGTAGTGAAGCCTTTTTAATTTGCTGGAAGGACCATAAAAACCAGTTATGCTGCAATTGATATGCGTAAGTTGTTTGAGATTTGCTAGGCCCAAATGTATATGAAACCCTGTCCATCTACCCTTAAGCATGTGCTGATATGGTACACTTGTGTGAGATTGGAGGTTTCCACCAGGTGGTCCACACTTTTAGATCTTTTGTCCTAAAAACCAGGCTGTTGCACTCCTCGTGTGGGCCATTGAGCACAAGTTGTTTAACCATCAAATTGTCCTGTGCATGCTACCCCTCTGAGGATTGAAGTAGTGTGTTTCTGATCCAGAAGATACAAGTCATATAATCAGTGTGGCCCACCTGGTAGAATGCTGAGTTCTCAGCATCTCACACACATTTTCTATATTTGCATGTGGTAGCTTGTAAATGGGCAATGTTCTACTTGTATGGGGCTTAGCAAAAAATATCTAGGTTGTCTTTGCAGGATGATCTATAAGCATTTCCTTTTTCCTTTTTAGCTAGAAGAGTAATAATATCTTGAAAGTGGCTGGATTAATACAATGCTTTGTACATTAAGCTTGATATGCAAATTTCATATAATGCACGTAGACACACTTACATCATGTATTTACACGCTTAAAACCACTTAGATGAACTTCGACACATGTAGATGCATTTCTATGTTAAGCTTAAGGTACAGAGCTTTGTAATTTGGTCTGGGCTTGTTGTGAAAAGTTTTACATCTTTTGTGACAATCAATCAATAGGTGTTGAGCCTTCCCTCATAATTAATATTTGAATATAATACGTATGACATTAGCTGTTCAATGCATCATTTGGAAATTTTTACTCTCATTCTTCTGTTGCATTTCAGATCCTCTGTTGCATTTCAGATGTAAGTCCATTTTGGAGGGAGTTACGATTACAGCCCTCTGGTATCTATTGGACTGCCAGACTGATTGGCCATGAACATTGTAAGGTGGGCCCAAAACTTCCCAACCTAAGGTTTACTCTTTATCTGGTTTGCTCTTCTTGTTTCATCACTTTATTATGCTATTGTTATCCAGCATCTGTGCTATTTTCTCTGCATGGATCCCAAGTCAAATGTTACATTTACACATCCATGAATCTGAATGGTAATTACAGAAAAGAAAAAGTGAGAAAAAAAAAGCAACCTGAATGCAGGAAGTTTAGGTTAGGTTCAGAGACCTGGAAATGGATAGGGAAAACAATAATTTCATAACTATATTATTATTTCCAATGGCTGGATAAGAAATGGATTCCAGTCTTCAGGGTCTTGTTTGGATGGTGAGTAAGAAACTCAGATTTGTGAAACAACGGTCACATCTTTTATCTGAAGTTTTCCCTTTTCCTTGCTATCCAAACATCAGGTTGATGGTGTCACATCAAAGGAAAACCTTCTCCAGTTCATTTTTTTCCCTTGGATTCTACATCCGAAGTTGGAATCCAAGGTGAAAGAAAGTCAAAATAAGTTGGAATCCAAGGTGAAAGAAAGGAAAAATAATAATCATCAGATGATGATTTGCATTAGAACTAAAGAAACATGTATTTTAATTTTGAGTTCTTGTTTGGATAGGAAGTGGAAATCTCATATTCTCTCAGTACTCAACTCACCTAGTTTCTTGTGCCATACCCATAAGCTCAAATTATGGAGAAGTGTGATGATTGCTTGGTGGAATCCCACCTTTTCCCCTGCTCTATCTAAACATCACAAATCGCCACACAAGAAAAAACCTTTTCCCTTTCTCCATTGTTTGGCATGGAATCCATGGTCTTGAAATATGGCTTGGAAGTTGTGATGGAAAATGAATGAAACATGAACAAGTCAAACTTGCTTTATTCCAAATCCGTTTGTACTGACCTCAAAGATTTCTTCTTTAATTATTTATAGTTACTGTACTCTTTAGTGTGGCTTACTGTGCTTTTGTCAAGGATCGCTGAATTTTGTCAGAGTTTCACTCTCTATTCTTCTTCTTCTTCTTCTTTTTTTGATAAAATGCCATCTAGTACTTGGCATGGGCACGTGGTGGTCGTAGGCAACCTCTATATGGCCCATTAATGGGAATTGAGGACACTGAAATGGTATCTCATCCGCTATGCTGATACCATGAAAGGTCTAAGGCTGTGAGTTTATGGTAAGAATAGAGGGCTACATCAAGTTGATAAATGGTCCACATGCAATGCATACGTGTGCCTCACCTGGTGAGCTGACTTGCATATGTTCTTGATGGGCACCTACCTGTCAAATGGCCTGGGTCTCAACACATACCATGTGCATACGGGTGCCAAGCTCAATCCTCATGGTACCTGATCATCCTCCAAGTTGGTAACTTATCCCCATTGCATTGTGTCCAGTGTTTATAGTTTCTGTTGTAAATTCGCATTTCTCTTTATATGTACATGTCATGATATATCGAGTCTATAGACATTGATGGATAGTATGCTAGTTCAAATCAATTGGGCATGAATCTCTGATTGCGAATTGTGTTTGGTTGGTGTTTGCCTGTACCTGTCATTGACTTGAAAAGAAAGAAAGAAAGAAAATGGAAGCCCAATAGTGCAATTTATTTCCTTATTCATCATCATTTTAAAGATCTGATGCCTTTCCTGTAATAAGTGGCATGCCAACCTATGGGCTGGCTGCACTGCAAGAGTGGCACACTGCACCCCCCCCCCCCCCGGCATTATACTGTTCTCGTGCTGCAGCCAGCCTGTAGGGGGTTAGTTATCTGTCCTGCAATGTGTCTTGAGTGACCTTTACAATGCTTTTCAATGTTAGAAAAGATTAAATGTGCCAAGATTGTACCTGTTGTTGGTGCACCTACATCTCCATGCCATCCATTGGGCGTGAATCTCAAACATGCACATTTTGAAATGCTGATAGATTCCCGCCAACCATCTATTAAATGGAGAAAGGCAATGGACGGGTGGGTGCATGGTGACGTGACCGCTGTGACCGTTGATGTCCTGCCTATGTTTTCCTTGTTGTTCTGGTATTTTTCCGAATTTCGTTATCCTTGCTTTGTTGTCTCTCTTTTAACTACTTTTTCCTCATTTTGTCTAGTGCAAGCTTGGAATAAATGAGTACTTTTAGCTACCTTTCCCGTAAAGGACAAAAGAATAAAAAAAGATTAAAAAAGAAGAGCGGATGAAGCCATACTGATTTATTCCAAGCTTGCACTAGACAAAATGAGGAAAAAGTACAGCTCAACTGTAATTGGTGCTCTATTCGTTTCTTTTTGGGACCCACATAAATGGTGTGGATGGTTCAAGAATATATTACGAGGTCATACACTCACCACTGGTGAGCTGCCATACAGGTGCCCCTAACATCAGAAAAAATGCGTGCTTCGCAATTGTGTGAAACATCTATTTTGTGCTATTTTACAGCATTGCAATTCTATTTCCTATCATGTATTCATTATTAGTTAAAAATATTATTGACTGGGCAAATTACGAAAATGACCTTAGGTAATCGGGTGAGAGGATACGGATATTACCCTATCTGTATCCGACCCACATGGCGGTCCGGTAATCAGGTAACGACTCGTGTCTGAATCCGTGTGCTTGCATTGGATACGCCTGGTAATCAGAAACGGTTATCATTGCTACCTTTATACCCGATTAAATGGAGCCCACTTCACCTCACCATTCTCTCGAAAGGCAAATCAGTGTATAGACTGAACTGTGTTGTGGTTTGACAATATATCAATCTCTAACCATTAAGAGCTGGGGTTAATCATATATTGGCCCTAGGTCAGGAAAGGGTGTGGAGGTCCTGTAAGAAAATACCGGGCCCAGATCAAATTCATAAAAATATCTCGTTTTTGTGAGCTTTTGTGGGGGTGATATGGCATTTTTTGGGACTATGGTTCCCAGCTTACATGAAGTCAGGCTGTCGATGGGCTGGCTCGGCCTACAGGGTCCGGGGCTGTGTGTGTTTTCTAAATTTTAGGTTGGTGCATCCAGGTCAGGCCTGATTTTTGAGCACCCAAAAATAAATTGTGGTGGACCTTGGCCGGCCTTGATGGACCCTTGACATTGCTATGACAGGGTCAGTGCAACTCTGCAAAAGCTAAGTTACCGGGCAGCAGCAGTGGTTTTTTGGGCAGCTAGAAATTGGAATCCGAGATTTCCAATACAAATCATGTTCGGCACCCCCAAAATCCTGGGAACCCTTTTAAAATCCATGAGAAAAGGTGGGTTGTAAAATCCAGGATTTTAAATCTTCTCAAACTGTTGTAACCATTCTCCTCCCCCCTTTAAGGTCCCCTAAGTAAAGAATCTAGGCTGCCAAGCATAATTTCTGAATTCCATGGGATAAAAGTTCAGTGTGCCAAACACAATCAAGAGTGCAAAATCCAAGTTTAAAAATCCAGGATTTGGGTTGATTTTGGTTCTTAAGTCAGAATCCAAATCCATATTGCTAAACGACCCCATGTATCAAGGAAGTGAAGATTCCATAATTGAGAATAAAAAATGAGATAGAGAATGAGGAAGACAATGAATTTGGAAACAAAGCAATAATCTCTACTATCTTCCATCTCTCTTTACACGACAAGCCAAAATGAATGAAATGCATACACACAGTGATATATCTCAATAATGAACAATCCAAATCAATGGAATGCATCAATACAACAAATGAATCTAAAAACGGACTATACACCATTTTATCACCAACTCCTCATCACACAAATCCAATCAATCCATGCAATGGAGGAATTTCAAGCTAGAGAGACAATGCCGGTTTCTTCAACTGAAATTTCACGCTATTCAACCCAAACCTTAGCTCAGAAAGTTGCAATTTAGGCCTCAGGTCATTGAAAATTTTGCAAAACCAGAGATAAATGCAACCTGTTGCCTCAATTTCTGTACAGATTGCTCTCCACTCATGGACGAATCGAAGATAGCCATAGAAGCAAAGAAACCCTACTGCACAGACCAATCTGTAGACCAATTTATGAAGGTAGGCTTCACCCCCTCCCATAGAAGACATCCAAATGGCTGTTTGGAGTGTTTTCAATGAAATGCATGTGTCTTAATGCTGTGGATTTCATGAGGGAATGATCATGCCTTCCATAAGAACTTTTCACTTGCATTGTTTCCTTTCTTCTGATCATGTGATGTTGCCTAGTCTGATATAAGTGAATGACAGAAACCATGCCTGCCACAACCACTGCCAATCTTCCCGCCATTCCAGCAGCTTTCTTCAATCTCAATGGATAGGATAGAAACTGAAGACAGGACTTGAGAAAAGCCACAATTCGGTTTTCCGTTGCATGAATGGAGCATCCATCTTGGAGAGTGACATTTGTCTTCTCTTTGATTGGGTTTTTTGAATCCCAAACGGTGTTCTCGTTCATCACAAATGCTAGCAAATCTTCAATCACATCCAGTGTTCTTCCATGATGTTCAGCCATCCTTTTTGGGAGGGATGATCTGCTTTCTTCCAGTCGCATAAGAGCCGTGTCTCGCTCTGTTCGCTGCTGTGATTGCAATCTCTGACAACAGTAAGAAGAAATTAACAAGGATATAAATAAAACAGCATTTGGGTGCACTGCCAAATTGTGATTGGTGGGGTTTCCCTACTGAGCTTTATAAACTTGGTGTGTGTGGTGTTGCAGAAAAGGAAGCCTGATTAAGCAGGCTAGCGTTTTCCCACTTTTCTGCCCAGACATATGCTCAATATCTCTGCGCACATCATATATAGAGACGGCGCGAGTCTATTCCTCTACATACATGTTTGTGTTGTATATACCAACATATCAATCAACAAGATCTTGTTGAAATATATCAGACTCACAACTTATCCATCCCCTCAAGAAAACATGTCCTGATTTTTGCAGCTTCTGCTGTCTTTCACATGGGTAGGTTAGAGCCTTTTAAATTTTGTTTGATCTATTGGTCACTCTGAAGAGTAATTTGGTTATTTCACATCCACATGCATACAAGTATGTACAAGGATGGTAGCTCATTTCATAAATGAAATCTCTTCACTGAATAATAGTTTTTAACTTAGTCGATGGTCACAATATAAGGGGCTGCTTGGATTTGGGCAAAGTTGTGTTCTGACTGGTAGTCATGGAAAAAAGTACGTATCCATGATTTGTTAACCCTGTTGTACATGGAACTTAGGTACTTTTGGACAAATAGTCATTGAGATATGACCATTAAACCATGGATTTGCTGTGCTTGGCAGAGAGGTGGAACTACCTGTCATTGACAAGTTATAGTTTCGGTGCACATGAGAATCACTTTTATATGTGCATGTACATGACATATTCCACTATACCACTTCCATGATTACCGAAGTCCAAACATCTCAGATGTGCATATGTACCACCTTCAATACTCAAATACTAAAAAATGCAGTAAAATGTGCTACCAATTAATGTTTTGAATTCCTTATATGTGCCACAATCTATCTTATCCCTATTCCAGTGTATTTGACAAACAAAGAATTGAATAATTAGTTGGCAACAACATGTCTATGACTAGCTTAAACCGACCTCATGCATTGGATTGCTAGTCGTGATGCAACTTTGCCCGAATCTGGAAATCCAAACAGGACCTAAAAGTGACACTCTTTCCAGGACTAGGGTATAGGTTAGAAGGCCAAGAATTCAAACATTCTCCAACCATAATCTGGAAATCCAGGATATCAGTTTCCATTCATATATGGAGGGTAGAATTCATGCATGCATTGGTTCTACTATTAATGATTTCAAGATTGGGGTGCACATAATACTGTTCTCTATTGATTATTTGGAAGGCTTTCCCCATATATAGGATTTGTATAGCCTTGTCCTAGCCTTTTGCTGATAAATTTAAAAGAAGAAGAAGAAGAAGAAGAAGAAGAAGAAGAAGAAGAGAGAGCGAGAAAAAACCAGTGTGACGGATGTTGAAGATGATTTCATCAGGTGATTGTAAAAGAGATCAAGTTAGCATTGGCTTCCAACATGAAGGGTTGGAAATTCTATGCCTAGGAAACTTAGTCAAGAATATGGAATATGATACATCTTACAGAGGTGTGCTAAGGTGATTCATGCAGGAAATACTGAAGAGGAATTCACAGCATGTGCTAGATAATGGCCACTCGTCAAGTGGGAGCCATGAACACACCGTAAGTGGGAGCCATGAACACACCTTACCCTGGTGGGTATGTATCATGAGAGGTGATACATCTGATTAAGAGACGTGATGAGGCAATTCATTCAAGGGAAGGTTGAAGCGGCGATTCATCAGCCCGCCATGAACATGCCTTAATGAGTACGAGACACGCAAGCAGAGTAGCGTGCAAGGTCATGTACCTATGGAATTGTTTGCGTAACTTCAATCAAATGGCCTTTTACAGAAGACACCTTGATGAAAACAAATCTCAAATGGTTGCCTAGATTGAAAATGCTCCTGAACTACCATAAGCAAACGTGATAGTCCTTAAACTAAGCCCAATCGCTTAATCTTTTGTAGCATTGTCTGATTTGCTTATCACGAATCAATGACTGGAATGCTGAATAATATTACGAATACTAACTAAATTCAGTGATTAGGCCATTGGTTCGATTTGATTTTTCAGATTATACAAGTAAATAATCCATGGCGCATCGAATCCTCATCATGTTAAATCTTCATAATCTTTCCAAAAGCTCACTGCCCATCAAGAAAATTTTATCTGTAACACAATGATACCATCGAACAAAGACTCTAATCCATTCAAATCCGTGTCAATACGAGAAATTCAACAACCCAAAACACATAATTGAAGATGGAATGCTCAATATATTCCAAATGTGTAGCTAAATTCAATGATTAGGCCATTGGGTCCATTCAATTTTTCGGATTATACAAGTAAATAATCCAGGCACATCCAATCCTCATTATGTTGAATCTGCATAATCTTTCCAAAAACTCACTGCCCATCAGAGAAATCTTCCTCTGTAACATGACAGATACTATCGAATAAAGACTCTAATCAATCCAAATCATTAACAATATGAGAAATTCAACAACCCCAAAACACACAATACAAGATAGATGATGAAACCCAAAAAAGAAGAAAACTCAACGCATTTAAATTCCATTCAGCTTCACCTAAAAAACTCATCAAAGGTATGTAGAGAAATAGGAAAAGGAAAGGCTAAAAGAACCCACCAACCTGCAAACACAAGAGCATATTCTCAAGCACTTGTAATGCTTCTCTGATGGCAGTCAAGCTTGTTGTCTCAGCAGATGAGCTCTCTGCAAATCCACCACAAGGGACATGTTGGGGATGAAATCCTCGAAATTCAATACAGCTGATGTAGATTTCATCACTGATCTTGTCATGCAAAGCCCAAGCTCTCTCAATTAGAGATTCCAGGTTTTCCTCTACTTCCATCCCACCCATTAACAGAAACCAATGAAAGAGTGGTGTGTGGCATTTTCCCTTTTCCCTTTTTATTTTTAATTTTTGTGTGTGGCATTGGTAATGGAATGCAGGGCCCTCTGCTACTGTTGTCAGCTTCCTTTCTTTTCTGGAATCCGGTTGGAACGGAGTTCGTTTGCCTCCGCCGCGACTTAGGATCTCCAGTATCTGACGCCTCAATGGACCAACATATCGGAAATTTTCGATGATCTGTACTGTTCAATTTCTTTGTATTACCATGTTTAATATATATTCAAAAAATCGGATTCATTGATGAATATTATCTTTTAGTTTTGTATATGAACATGAACCGTTAAAAATTAGATGGACAGAATATGGATTGGTGTAATTCTCTTAGTGGGCCTTATAGCATAGCATACAGAAAATAGACGGTTCTGATGATCGTAATACCTCAGAATTTATATAGGCAACGTGGCGACGCATGCAGGAAACTGTCAGCCGCGACAGAGGAAAAAGTAACCAGTTGAGAAAATCATTTTTGGTAGTTGGATTTTTATTTTAATATCGTTTTTACGCGGATCTGGAACTACCCCGCCCGTCCCTAGCAAGTAACGGAGAGTGGCTATGAGGGGCCATCGTGATGTACGGATTTTATCCACACCGTCCATCCAATTTTCCATATCAATTTAGGTTTCAAACCCAAAAATAAGGCAGATCCTAGGCTCAAGTGAACCACACCACAGGAATGGAAAGGAAAAAACAAACAAATATCAGCTTTTTCTAAAACTACTGTGGCCTCCAAAAATTTTTCAACGGTAGGTGTTTAATCTCCCATTGTGTGGTCCACTTGAGCCATGGAACTGCCTCTTTTCTATAGTTACCCGTTAATGATATGGAAAAATGGATGGACGGTGTGGATAAAATCCATATATCACGGTGGCCCCTCAGAGGCCCTGTCCGTTTTTAGCTAGTGACGGGAAGTACCCAATCCGCGTCCTCTTTACACGGTACACGCGTTTTATCATTTCTGACGATGCGACCCATGTTTTGGTAATCAAGACCGTAGATCGGTTGAATAGAATCGTGGATGGATTATTACCTGAAATTATCCTTTGTAGAACGAGTTTGATATTTCTGTTTTGTTGCCTAGAAATGGACGGTTAATTAGATAAATACAAAAAATGGTTCCTAACATTGATCAACCGTCTGGATTATTGAAACGTGGGACCCACTTCTAAGAAATGGACACCAGTGTATAATGTCTAAAAGGTGGGCCACGTATCATATAATTCCTCATTTTCTATTTGAGTCCTTTTAGTTGAGAATCATATGATACTCTGCCAGTGTGACGATTGATAAGCATGCAAGCAGAACCTGTACAGTGGCTTGTGTACCTAAATCAGATCTCCCAAATCGTGGGAGCCACAGTAGGTGGGGCAGAGGCTCAAAGATCAGATTGATTGGACGAACCGGACCTCTGGTTAATGAATTTCTTTTCGTTGAATTAGACGGTGGAAAAATTTCCCTTCCAACCGTCCATTTGATATACACCAGTTACCCAGTTAAGATCATATGTTCAGTGTATTTTCTGATTTATGAGCCATCTTTAGTAGGGCGTTTCAATAGTTTATTTTGATATACATATGCCACCAGGGCAATTTTGGTGTTCATGACTGGTTGGCGTATCCATCCAGACCGTTATCTAGGTACCATAGTTTGGATTTAAAATCACTCAAAACATACATTTAACATCTTGAATTTTCACTGTTTTGGATTTTCAAATTTTTTTTTTTTTTTTTTTCGTAATTAACTTATATTATTACTTACTGACCATTAGCACTTAACGTTAGTTTATACACAGATGAAACCAGTAAAGAACCGCACAAGTCCGATTAATCAACCGTAGGAAGTCAACGAATCCACCCGATTACTTGAACATCAAGTTTAATCCTATAATTTACTCACATAGGGCTCAAATCTAACCGACCCATCGCTAACTAATCAAGACAAACATAACTAAATTAAAGATCTAACCGAAGCAGAGTCAGATAAGGCCCGGATCTTAATAAACAGACCAAATCAACCACGTTACTTTTTTAGTCTAAAACCGACGGTCTAGAGTAATCATGAAAAAATTTCCACTTTCACTAGTTATAAATAGGCCATATTATGAACATAATTAATCCAAATCTTAATAATTGCCTACAAGAAATCTCACTACCAAATTCATTCCAGAAATGCCCCGATTTTTCAAACAAGCTCTAGACCACTTGTTAGTGGGTCACTAATTCCAAAACTATAGAATAATGTCCGTCTTACTGGGCTTGATGTCCATCGCGGGAGTCGGACCTGGGTACTGTCCAGAACCGCTCAACTTGAGCCAAAGGACGAGTGCATGAGAAGTGCAAATATCCTAAAGGAAGAAGCTGAAACTTAAGTGAATTGGGTTGTCCACTTTTATGCAAAGTTGAGAATTTCGGACCGTCGGTTTACGACAAAACTTCACACATGGAGTAATGATATTTCCCTGCTCAAATCTATATAGTCGCGGTCCTGATCGACTATCGGTGACCGTTGAACAAACTTCTAGTCATATATGTCGATCGGCGCATCCAAATGGCAGGCCAATCATGTCCATACGTAAATCATCATTAAGACTAACTATCCTATGGTGTACATCATTATGTACGCCCCATAGTGGGCCCTAGAGGCTAGAAAAATCCTCCCATAGGGCTAGTATAGTAAAAATCCAACACTTAGGGCCATTTGCACCAAATCTGGCATTATAAAAATGGCTTCTTTTAGGCACCCCTCTTCTCATACGAATTTGCCCTAGAGAAAGGAAAGAGAGAAGAGAGAAAAGGAAGAAAGAAGAAAGGAAGAAGAGAGGAAGGGAGAGTGAAGAAGCGAGAGAAAGTGAGCCATAATTGAAGGTAGGGCCTAAGAGAAGTCGATCCTTGCAACTCCTTCATTCTTCCTCAAGAGATCCCATACCCACCACTTTAAATTTGAATTCCAACCGATTGGAGAGGTAAGCACCCATCTTCTTGAGATCCTTTGTGTTGAGCTAGATGTTGCATGTAATCCTAACATGTAAAGTTCCTTTGACTAATGATCTCTACGAATCCACCGCGAGTTTGGCAATCCTAGATCATTTCCTAGAGCTCTCAACAATTCATAGGTGCGGGCTATTATTCCTAGATGGCCTAACACAAATTTTACTATGAATTTAATTATTATGATTGTTTAGGTGGTGTATTTGGATAATTTAGTAAAAACCTAGGCAAGACCTTACCTTTTAGATCTTCCTAATCAACATGGAATGATTATAGCATGTTTGATTGTCCTCAACATGATTGGGCATGAATTTGGTGATTTGCTTGTTCATTTCTTGCTTGATTCTTGCGCAATGATTTTTTATAGCATGTATGTTCCATTAACTCTTGTTGTATTATTGTGCTATGAGATATATATAATGCTTGGTCTCTTCGTTAACCCCACACACTACACATACACATTTAATTCATATTATTGTTAGTAGTTACAATTGTAGAGAAATCTGAAGTCAGTGTTTGATATATGAGTGCATGATGTCACCTATGTTAGATGATGAATTTTAAATTGTTGAAGCATTATTGAATATCGTCAAACCCTTGGGTTGGTCAGGAAACTGAGGTGAGAGAAGACAGTCCCGCTGGTAGGACCATTCTACGGCTAAACCAGTGGGTTTGGGCGGATGTGAATGGGTGACGGTAGTTAGACTATGTGGGTTGCTTGTACCCAATGTCGTCCGTCACGTACTCGCCTGGACTCGCACGGTCTAGCCCAATTACTGACCAACTATGATTGTTAACTATGTTTGCTCACGCCTGAAAGGAACCTGGAACACCCTATGCCCACTGAAGCCCATTGATAACCATTTGAAACTGATCCACTGTCTCGAGAGCCGGGCATGGTGGAATGAGACACTGTGTCCGAGCTGTCGGCCTACGCTGGGGTGAAGAGCCTCCCCGTAGTGACCGCGAGCGATCTATTTCCCAGCACTCCCATGTGCTTGAAATCAGGGATGAGGAATTCGATGGGATCAAGGATCGCGGGGTCTCGGCCTCGCGCGTTGAGGGGCCTTTACCTCGCAACTAGTTAAGGGCATTGATGTCGTGGGGTGTACTAGTTTCGCCAATCTGCTGGATGAACGGAATTAACTAAATAACTGGGTTAACATTATTCACGCATTGCATTAGTTAGGATTTGACGACTCGGCAGTTGAGGTCGCAATAAGGGAGTATTGTGGCGAGGACATGCATCATATCATTCATCATGTACCTGCATTAACAAGATTAGTTAGGTGTTTATGAATATTTGCCTTTCATTAAATTTATAATATAATTGATGTTTGTTACAACTTAAGACTAATCGCATCCACTGAGTTGATCACTCACTCTCACTCTGAGACGGTGTTTTAAAACACCAATTAGACTCTCTTAGATGCATGTTGCGCAGAGTACGAGGAACCTGGCGACGCGAGTCTTGACGAGGAGGACGAGCTGTCGTACTTCCAGCTCATGGGCGGTCCTCCATCGGCTTAGTGAACGGATTTTGGATCGCTGGGTAGTGGACTCAGCGCACTATTCTTTTGGACTTATCATTCTTTTGTGACTTTGTTGGGCAACGCCTTGTGTGACCCATTTATATTCTTTTGGTCTTGTATATATTTGACCTCTTTCATTTCAGTAGACTAGTGGTGATTGTGTTCTATGTTCCAAGTAATTCCATGCTGCACATTTAAACCTGATTAAACGCGATTTAGTAAAAATCAATTATAAGTGATACCCGAGAATTTGGGAGTCGAGTGTATGCACGACCCCCAATTTTCAGGATGTTATGATACATATATCAGTTAATCCTAACCATTAGATCTGTAACCTTCAAATCGACAATGGTCAACATTCACCGTAGGTAAGTAAATGAAATGTTACGTGCATGACGAGTTGTAAATTTGCTAGAGCTTTCTGTCCTGATTATGGTATGGGCTGCTACAATTTGATCGGTGGGGCCTTTAAATCACTGATGGTTGAACCTAACACATCCAGTTAGTGGCTACAATTTCACGGTTGAAAAGTCAATGGTTACAGTCTAACTTCAACTACTAAAATAAGATGGCCAGGATGTCCCATCAATTTGATTTTTCAAGCAATGCCGAATCCATAACTGGCCCCACAATTTGAACGTAGGAAATGGTGACACGTGTGCCACATGTACAATAATGAGATGTCACCATTCAAATCTGTTCGGTGCCTTCCGTAAAATGTGTCATCCAATCTTCGCAATCTTAGAAATACAAGTTTGTCTGTTGGATTTGAACTTTTGATCACTTCCCATTCAACGTCCATTTTCTGGCCCACCCATTAGATGGTTGATATCATCAAACTACAATAGGAGCCCACGAGCATGCAACATCTACCTTCAATCCAATATTCCCTTAGTCATGGCAAACAAACCCCAATCCCGATTCTATGATTGACACAGAGAAAATTTGTATTTTCTCCATCCACGTTATTATTGCATTAAATGTAAAGTGAAATAATGTTCCTCCGATGAAACTGCAATAAATAAAAATTTTCTGTTTGTAGTAAGCAAATGATCAAATATCACCGACACTGGTCTAGCTCACTTGCTATAGTGACTCTTTCATTAATCACAAAGGAACTCACTCGGTGTCATGTGACTTGCCCGAGTTGGGTGACTGAGGCTAACTTGGCCGAGTCAGAAGTTATTCGTGGAACTGAATTAAACTGGCCTTGATTCACTGAGCCTGAGTTGACTCGCACGAGTTAGGTACGACTCAGACAAGTTGGGAATCCATGTTCCATGTGGTTGCATTGATACACAACAAAGGGAGAAATGCATTGGACATAGGGGTGTACACAAACCGCGCTAGCCCGCTTAGCTCGCTCGACCCGGCCCGAAAAAGCCAGACTCGGCCTAACCCGGAACTGAGTTCGGGTTAGGACGTACCAATTTTCTAGGCCCGAAAGTGAGTTCAGGCCGAGTTCGGATACCTCCCAGTTCGGCCCGACTCAGTCCGAAATCTGACTCGACCCGGCCCGGCCCTACTCATGTATGACTGTATTTAATTTGTATAAAATGTTTTATTTTATGCTTTGTCAAATGTATGTAAATGTCCTGACTAGTTAGATTTTTTGTGGAGTCTATAGTTTAACTATCTAAACCATTGATCGAGAGCCTTGTAATGGGATGCGGATTACCTGCCAAAGCCTTTCCTATGAACTTGCTGTAAGGCTCGAAACTGGCCCGAACTCAGGTTCGAAACTGGCCCGAACTCGAAGGTTCGAACTCGGCCCGAACTCGCGCCAGGCCCGGTTCGGGCTGGAGATGTTGGCTCGGTGACCAGGCCCGGTCGGGTTCGAGCCTTGTGTGGCATGCGAACGGCCTGGACGGCCGAGGCCGCCGACGACTCGGCCCGACCCGTGTACACCTCTAATTGGACATATCCTGCAAATTGTGGACGACCTGATTGGGGCTGACAATGGGCTGGGCCTAAGGCCTTATTAGAAGATTTGAGTTTGGTTGGCCTAGGTACGTGCTGTGGAGAGCCGGGCCAGGGGTTGGTTCAGGCCCGGTGTTTGAATAGTTGGGCTAGGCCGTTTTAACATTTTCTTAGTCCAGGCCCAACCCATTTCAAGCCCTTAATCAATTATCTCATTTTCATTTCAATTGGTGATCGGCAAGTTGGCTGTTTGAGAGAGATAGAGAGACAGAGCAATGCAACAATGGCCCACTTCAAACCTAGGGAAGGCCAAAGATTTGATGGCTCGGATCTTACAATATGGAAAATTATTGAATCAACGATTCAGATTGAGGAGTATAGGCCCCATCCTACGTATGCAAATTTTAAACAAAATAAAAATATACATTTTAGGGTTAATCAACTGTATACTTGGGTTTTTAGTTCTATCAAGTGGGCCCACGGTTCGGTAATCCAAACCATTGGTCAGTTGATATCCAGTCTCAATGGACCATGCCCCAATTCTTTCTTTAATAGGAATATCCTAGCCACCAATCTGTAGGCTCTTTTAGATTGGATCTGGGACTTATAGATGTCTACTTAAAGGCTAAAATTTGAAAGGTTAGGACTAACCTATCTAGAGATTTTTAGGGCATTATCCATCGAACATGTGAGGTATCGTGCCAACGGTCGAGATTATCGAATCATGGGCCCCACTGATCAGAACTGAAAATATAAATGTACTGTGCGAGGCTTGGGTGGAGGATCCTATAATTCCTCCTCAGTTGTAGAGGCGGACAGACCTTTCAGGTGAATGATTACATGCATTAGAACGCATACTAATTACCATACATTAAATCTGGGCCTACCTTGATGTCTGAGTGGCATCCAAACCGTTCATTAGACGCGCAGCCACATGTTATTTGTAAATCCTAAGTTTGATCAATTTGAAAAGCAGATCGTAGGCCCGAGCATTGTAAATTTGTATTTTCTCCGTCCACGTTGTTATTATTGCATTAAATGTAAAGTGAAATAATGTTCCTCCAATGAAACTGCAATAAATAAAAATTTTCTATTTGTAATAAGCAAATGATCAAATATCACCGACACTAGCCTAGCTCACTTGCTATAGTGACTCTTTCATTAATCACAAAGGAACTCACTCGGTGTCATGTGACTCCCCCGAGTTAGGTGACTGAGGCTAACTTGGCCGAGTCAGAAGTTATTCGTGGAACTGAATTAAACTGGCCTTAATTCACTGAGCCTGAGTTGACTCGCACGAGTTAGGCACGACTCAGACAAGTTGGGAATCCATGTTCCATGTGGTTGCATTGATACACAACAAAGGGAGAAATGCATTGGACATAGGGGTGTACACAAACCGCGCTAGCCCGCTTAGCTCGCTCGACCCGGCCCGAAAAAGCCCGACTCGCCCTAACCCGGAACTGAGTTCGGGTTAGGACGGGCCAATTTTCTAGGCCCGAAAGTGAGTTCATGCCGAGTTCGGATACCTCCCAGTTCCGCCCGACTCGGTCCGAAATATGACTCGCCCCGACCCGACTCATGTATGACTGTATTTAATTTGTATAAAATGTTTTATTTTATGCTTTGTCAAATGTATGTAAATGTCCTGACTAGTTAGATTTTTTGTGGAGTCTATAGTTTAACTATCTAAACCATTGATCAAGAGCCTTGTAATGGGATGCGGATTACCTGCCAAAGCCTTTCCTATGAACTTGCTGTAAGGCTCGAAACTGGCCCGAACTCAGGTTCGAAACTGGCCCGAACTCGAAGGTTCGAACTCAGCCCGAACTCGCGCCAGGCCCGGTTCGGGCTGGAGATGTTGGCTCGGTGACCAGGTCCGGTCGGGTTCGAGCCTTGTGTGGCTGTTGAACGGGCCTGGACGGGCTGAGGCCAGTTCGACTCGGCCCGACCCGTGTACACCTCTAATTGGACATATCCTGCAAATTGTGGACGACCTGATTGGGGCTGACAATGGGCTGGGCCTAAGGCCTTATTAGAAGATTTGAGTTTGGTTGGCCTAGGTACGTGCTGTGGAGAGCCGGGCCAGGGGTTGGTTCAGGCCCGGTGTTTGAATAGTTGGGCTAGGCCGTTTTAACATTTTCTTAGTCCAGGCCCAGCCCATTTCAAGCCCTTAATCAATTATCTCATTTTCATTTCAATTGGTGATCGGCAAGTTGGCTGTTTGAGAGAGATAGAGAGACAGAGCGATGCAACAATGGCCCACTTCAAACCTAGGGAAGGCCAAAGATTTGATGGCTCGGATCTTACAATATGGAAAATTATTGAATCAACGATTCAGATTGAGGAGTATAGGCCCCATCCTACGTATGCAAATTTTAAACAAAATAAAAATATACATTTTAGGGTTAATCAACTGTATACTTGGGTTTTTAGTTCTATCAAGTGGGCCCACGGTTCGGTAATCCAAACCATTGGTCAGTTGATATCCAGTCTCAATGGACCATGCCCCAATTCTTTCTTTAATAGGAATATCCTAGCCACCAATCTGTAGGCTCTTTTAGATTGGATCTGGGACTTATAGATGTCTACTTAAAGGCTAAAATTTGAAAGGTTAGGACTAACCTATCTAGAGATTTTTAGGGCATTATCCATCGAACATGTGAGGTATCGTGCCAACGGTCGAGATTATCGAATCATGGGCCCCACTGATCAGAACTGAAAATATAAATGTACTGTGCGAGGCTTGGGTGGAGGATCCTATAATTCCTCCTCAGTTGTAGAGGCGGACAGACCTTTTCAGGTGAATGATTACATGCATTAGAACGCATACTAATTACCATACATTAAATCTGGGCCTACCTTGATGTCTGAGTGGCATCCAAACCGTTCATTAGACGCGCAGCCACATGTTATTTGTAAATCCTAAGTTTGATCAATTTGAAAAGCAGATCGTAGGCCCGAGCATTGTAAATTTGTATTTTCTCCGTCCACGTTGTTATTATTGCATTAAATGTAAAGTGAAATAATGTTCCTCCAATGAAACTGCAATAAATAAAAATTTTCTATTTGTAATAAGCAAATGATCAAATATCACCGACACTGGCCTAGCTCACTTGCTATAGTGACTCTTTCATTAATCACAAAGGAACTCACTCGGTGTCATGTGACTCCCCCGAGTTAGGTGACTGAGGCTAACTTGGCCGAGTCAGAAGTTATTCGTGGAACTGAATTAAACTGGCCTTAATTCACTGAGCCTGAGTTGACTCGCACGAGTTAGGTACGACTCAGACAGGTTGGGAATCCATGTTCCATGTGGTTGCATTGATACACAACAAAGGGAGAAATGCATTGGATATAAGGGTGTACACAAACCACGTTAGCCCGCTTAGCTCGCTCGACTCGGCCCGAAAAAGCCCGACTCGGCCTAACCCGGAACTGAGTTCGGGTTAGGACGTACCAATTTTCTAGGCCCGAAAGTGAGTTCAGGCCGAGTTCGGATACCTCCCAGTTCGGCCCGACTCGGTCCGAAATCTGACTCGCCCCGACCCGGCCCGGCCCGACTCATGTATGACTGTATTTAATTTGTATAAAATGTTTTATTTTATGCTTTGTCAAATGTATGTAAATGTCCTGACTAGTTAGATTTTTTGTGTAGTCTATAGTTCAACTATCTAAACCATTGATCGAGAGCCTTGTAATGGGATGTGGATTACCTGCCAAAGCCTTTCCTATGAACTTGCTGTAAGGCTCGAAACTGGTCCGAACTCAGGTTCGAAACTGACCCGAACTCGAAGGTTCGAACTCGGCCCGAACTCGCGCTAGGCCCGGTTCGGGCTGGAGATGTTGGCTCGGTGACCAGGCCCGGTCGGGTTCGAGCCTTGTGTGGCTGTTGAACGGGCCTGGACGGGCTGAGGCCAGTTCGACTCGGCCCGACCCGTGTACACCTCTAATTGGACATATCCTGCAAATTGTGGACGACCTGATTGGGGCTGACAACGGGCTGGGCCTAAGGCCTTATTAGAAGATTTGAGTTTGGTTGGCCTAGGTACGTGTTGTGGAGAGCCGGGCCAGGGGTTGGTTCAGGCCCGGTGTTTGAATAGTTGGGCTGAGCCGTTTTAACATTCTTTTCGTCCAGGCCCAGCCCATTTCAAGCCCTTAATCAATTATCTCATTTTCATTTCAATTGGTGACCGGCAAGTTGGCTGTTTGAGAGAGATAGAGAGACAGAGAGATGCAACAATGGCCCACTTCAAACCTAGGGAAGGCCAAAGATTTGATGGCTCGGATCTTACAATATGGAAAATTATTGAATCAACGATTCAGATTGAGGAGTATAGGCCCCATCCTACGTATGCAAATTTTAAACAAAATAAAAATATACATTTTAGGGTTAATCAACTGTATACTTGGGTTTTTAGTTCTAACAAGTGGGCCCACGGTTTTGTAATCCAAACCATTGGTCAGTTGATATCCAGTCTCAATGGACCATGCCCCAATTCTTTCTTTAATTGGAATATCCTAGCCGCCAATCTGTAGGCTCTTTTAGATTGGATCTGGGACTTATAAATGTCTACTTAAAGGCTAAAATTCGAAAGGTTAGGACTAACCTATCTAGAGATTTTTAGGGCATTATCCATCGAACATGTGAGGTATGGTGCCAACGGTCGAGATTACCGAATCATGGGCCCTCCGATCAGAACTGAAAATATAAATGTACTGTGAGAGGCTTGGGTGGAGGATCCTATAATTCCTCCTCAGTTGTAGTGGCGGACAGACCTTTCAGGTGAATGATTACATGCATTAGAACGCATACTAATTACCGTACGTTAAATCTGGGCCTACCTTGATGTCTGAGTGGCATCCAAACCGTTCATTAGACGCACAGCCACATGTTATTTGTAAATCCTAAGTTCGATCAATTTGAAAAGTAGATCGTAGGCCCGAGCATTGTAAATTTGTATTTTCTCCGTCCACGTTGTTATTATTGCATTAAATGTAAAGTGAAATAATGTTCCTCCGATGAAACTGCAATAAATAAAAATTTTCTGTTTGTAGTAAGCAAATGATCAAATATCACCGACACTGGTCTAGCTCACTTGCAATAGTGACTCTTTCATTAATCACAAAGGAACTCACTCGGTGTCATGTGACTCGCCCGAGTTGGGTGATTGAGGCTAACTTGGCCGAGTCAGAAGTTATTTGTGGAACTGAATTAAACTGGCCTTGATTCACCTGAGTTGACTCGCACGAGTTAGGTACGACTCAGACAAGTTGGGAATCCATGTTCCATGTGGTTGCATTGATACACAACAAAGGGAGAAATGCATTGGACATAGGGGTGTACAAAAACCGCGCTAGCCCGCTTAGCTCGCTCGACCCGGCCCGAAAAAACCCGACTCGGCCTAACCCGGAACTGAGTTCGGGTTAGGACGGGCCAATTTTCTAGGCCCGAAAGTGAGTTCATGCCGAGTTCGGATACCTCCCAGTTCGGCCCGACTCGGTCCGAAATATGACTCGCCCCGACCCGGCCCGACCTGACTCATGTATGACTGTATTTAATTTGTATAAAATGTTTTATTTTATGCTTTATCAAATGTATGTAAATGTCCTAACTAGTTAGATTTTTTGTGGAGTCTATAGTTCAACTATTTAAACCATTGATCGAGAGCCTTGTAATGGGATGCAGATTACCTGCCAAAGCCTTTCCTACGAACTTGCTGTAAGGCTCGAAACTGGCCCGAACTCAGGTTCGAAACTGGCCCGAACTCGAAGGTTCGAACTCGGACCGAACTCGCGCCAGGCCCGGTTCGGGCTGGAGATGTTGGCTCGGTGACCAGGCCCGGTCGGGTTCGAGCCTTGTGTGGCTGTTGAACGGCCTGGACGGCCTGAGGCCAGTTCGACTCGGCTCGACCCGTGTACACCTCTAATTGGACATATCCTGCAAATTGTGGACGACCTGATTGGGGCTGACAACGGGCTGGGCCTAAGGCCTTATTAGAAGATTTGAGTTTGGTTGGCCTAGGTACGTGTTGAGCCGGGCCAGGGGTTGGTTCAGGCCCGGTGTTTGAATAGTTGGGCTGGGCCGTTTTAACATTTTCTTTGTCCAGGCCCAGCCCATTTCAAGCCCTTAATCAATTATCTCATTTTCATTTCAATTGGTGACCGGCAAGTTGGCTGTTTGAGAGAGATAGAGAGACAGAGAGATGCAACAATGGCCCACTTCAAACCTAGGGAAGGCCAAAGATTTGATAGTTCGGATCTTACAATATGGAAAATTATTGAATCAATGATTCAGATTGAGGAGTATAGGCCCCATCCTACATATGCAAATTTTAAACAAAATAAAAATATACATTTTAGGGTTAATCAGCTGTATACTTGGGTTTTTAGTTCTAACAAGTGGGCCCACGGTTCGGTAATCCAAACCATTGGTCAGTTGATATCCAGTCTCAATGGACCATGCCCCAATTCTTTCTTTAATTGGAATATTCTAGTCGCCAATCTGTAGGCTCTTTTAGATTGGATCTGGGACTTATAGATGTCTACTTAAAGGCTAAAATTTGAAAGGTTAGGACTAACCTATCTAGAGATTTTTAGGGCATTATCCATCGAACATGTGAGGTATGGTGCCAACGGTTGAGATTACCGAATCATGGGCCCCACCGATCAGAACTGAAAATATAAATGTACTGTGCGAGGCTTGGGTGGAGGATCCTATAATTCCTCCTCAGTTGTAGTGGCAGACAGACCTTTCAAGTGAATGATTACATGCATTAGAACGCATACTAATTACCGTAAGTTAAATCTGGGCCTACCTTGATGTCTGAGTGGCATCCAAACCATTCATTAGACGCGCAGCCACATGTTATTTGTAAATCCTAAGTTCGATCAATTTGAAAAGTAGATCGTAGGCTCGAGCATTGTGTGATAATCCTGTCCGTTTATCTGACCGGTAGATGAGATTTGAGTGACCAGATATATGCGTGCGTTGTGGACCCCATCAGGAGCATGCCTTAAGGGACATAAGATGGTCCATTTGTTATAGTGATTATTAGTTGTCAGTTCTAATATGTTTTTTCAACCGAAACAGTAAAGGGAAAAACTTTGATACTCTAGTAGAGTGTTCTGGTTCATACTCATGCACAACAATAGTACACGTGACATTTGTGTAACTCAAATGAAAACTGTCCAAACCACGGAAATAGTTTAGGTGAGTGAAGATCTAAAAACGATATTGAACCAGTAATCCCTACTGGTTGATTAGTGGACATCTAATGGACGGTTAAGATGAAAGTAGCCAAGGGCACAAATTTAAGAAACAAATGTCCATTGATCAGGTTGAAGGACCATCCAGTCCACTGAAATTGAGAACATGCCTTGCTCTAAAGTGGGGCCCACCACTTTAGAAGTTCGATTTGAGTTATTTATGTGCCACATGTGCTGTCAGTAAGAGTATGGGCAGTACCATCGGGTAATCTAGATTGATGGTCAGGTCTTCCATGGGATGTTCTTCCCTGCTTATCACGTCATTTTGTAGGGTTGTCGATGGGCTGGGCCTGGGCAAGGCAAAATGGTTAAAAGGTCGAACTGGACCAGTCCAAAATATGGGCCGTTACCAACCACAGGTCCGGCCTGTGGACATCAACAACATTTTTTTATGTAGGGCCATGATCCCAGATCTAGGCCCTTTTACATCTGCAATGGACAGTGTTGGGCCTGACTTTCAGGCCCATGGATACTTGAGTGGGCCATAACGTCGACCTCTCGGACACATGGTGAAGTATCCGATTTTTAATTTTTTTTTTTGAAAATCCCAACCATTCATCAGACTCTTGGAAAAATACTAGGGGGTTAACTTTTAGCCACGTTGGATACTTAAGTGGCCCACAGACTTGTATTCAATTCTAGCCGTTGATATGCTTCCTGTCAAGAGAAAATTGCGAGAGAACGGGTGAGGATTAGGTACTAACCCTTTGTTCGGAGCTCTGACCGGGCTAACGAGGCTAACGAGGGCCACTGAGGGGCCGCTATGATTTTTTAATTTTATCCACACCGTCCATATGTTTTATATATCATTTTAAATTATGAACTAAAAAATTGAGAAGATCCAGGACACAAATGGAGCACACGTTGGTGATTAAATTTCTACCGTTACATAAGTTTTGGATCAAGATGATATTTGTTTTTTAAATTCAGCTATATGTGATCGTATCAACAAGTTGAATGGAAAATAAAAAACACAGTAGACCCTGGCAAAGCTGATTCCTATGTTGTGGTCCACATAAGCCTTGGATTTTCCTTATTTTTGGTCGATTATTCTAAAATGATATGAAAAAAAATGAAGGACGTTTGAATAAAATTCAAACATCACAGTGGCCCCTCAAGCCCTAATTTATGTCAGCAACTAACTTCAAACCTATCATGTACCTGCTGCATCCAGCTCTTCTATGTAGTTGGCCCCACCACGAGGATTACCTGGTGTAAAAGTCAGCTCCGTCCACTCATCAGATGGGCCAATTATACAAAACAATTTCTAGCTATTGATAAATAACAAAACACAAGTATGGCCCAATGTGTCTGATTATTACAAAGGTTATGTGGACGGGTTGGATTTTATCCACGTTTTTATTTTTATTTTTATTATTTTTAAGGGTCCAATGAGATGGACTTGAGAGTTGAGACCTCATTTTAAAATTATTTATTATTAAGATAATTGGGGGTGCTATTGTCAATTGCAGCTACAACTGTAAAATAAAAATTAAAAAAAAAATATATATATATATTTTGAGACCTTAAAGACTCTGTTTGGACGTCACTGAAAATGAGTTCCATAAATTGTAGTCCAGCTGGCAGACGCTCTCGTAAAAAACGTACAATTAATCGGACGCGGATTTCCTGCTCAAGCCTTTCTCTGTACACTGAACCTAGGTGGGGTCTAATGGGATGTTTGTGAGAAATCTACCTCATTCATCCGTTTTGTAAGCTCATTTTAGGGCATACTAAAAAAATAAGCTGGATCCAATACACAAGTGGGCTGAAAACGTTAGGATAGAACGTCCACCATTGAAATATTCATGAGGCCACCAAAGTTTTGAATTAGGCTAATATTTCTGTTTTCAGTTCATCCTACTAGGAATGAAGTTATGAACGGTATGGATGGCATTTAAATATCACTGTCGACCCTGGGAGCTGTAGAAATTTCCCAACCCATTTTTCCTTCTGTGCGGCCCACTTGAGTTTTAGATTCTATTCAAGTTTGGTCTCAAGTTTTAAAAGGATCTCACAAAACTAACAGACGAGGTGAATTTCTCACCAACATCAAGGTGGGCCCCACCTAGTTTTCCAGCGCTTGAACTTCCTTTGAAAGAAATCCAAATCCGCGTCTGAATTAATCCATCAAGCATTAGGATACCTCTCATATCTCCTGTCTCCAACCTTAGAATATAAAAGTAGGAAGTGATATTTTCTTTGAAAGTTATTTTTCTAAAAAGCATTTGAAAAGAAAAAAAAAGAAATTATTAGAAATTATTTTAAAACTTATTTTTATAAAAATTAATTTTTGGAAAATGCCTTTTTACCCATAAATGAATTCTTGACCTAGAGAAAATATCACTTTCTTACAAAGTATTTTCCACCCAAATACTTTCAAGCTCCGGCTGTAAATTCTCCAAAAAAGAAATAAATAAATAAAAGAATTTTTCTTTATCTTAGCCCTGAAGTGGACAACTCATATACAATGAAACATTCACTCATTTAACTTTCTAACATCAATTGGTGGATGGTTAAATAACAGTTGAAATGAAAATTAAATGTCTATTAATCAAAAGTTAAAATAATTCAATTAATCTACTTTTGAAATGGTTAAGCCAGCGTATCGACCATCATACTCTTCCAGAGTATCAGATAACTTTAGGTGAAAATTAGGGGTGTACACAAACCGCGCTAGCCCGCTTAGCTCGCTCGACCTGGCCCGAAAAAGCTCGACTCGGCCTAACCCGGAACTGAGTTCGGGTTAGGACGGGCCAATTTTCTAGGCCCGAAAGTGAGTTCAGGCCGAGTTCGGATACCTCCCAGTTCGGCCCGACTCGGTCCGAAATCTGACTCGCCCCGACCCGGCCCGACCCGACTCATGTATGACTGTATTTAATTTGTATAAAATGTTTTATTTTATGCTTTGTCAAATGTATGTAAATGTCCTGACTAGTTAGATTTTTTGTGGAGTTTATAGTTCAACTATCTAAACCATTGATCGAGAGCCTTGTAATGGGATGCGGATTACCTGCCAAAGCCTTTCCTACGAACTTGCTGTAAGGCACGAAACTGGCCCGAACTCAGGTTCGAAATTGGCCAGAACTCGAAGGTTCGAACTCGGCCCGAACTCGCGCCAGGCCCGGTTCGTGCTGGAGATGTTGGCTCGGTGACCAGGCCCGGTTGGGTTCGAGCCTTGTGTGGCTGTCGAACGGGCCTGGACGGGCTGAGGTCAGTTCGACTCGGCCCGACCCGTGTACACCTCTAATTGGACATATCCTGCAAATTGTGGACGACCTGATTGGGGCTGACAACGGGCTGGGCCTAAGGCCTTATTAGAAGATTTGAGTTTGGTTGGCCTAGGTACGTGCTGTGGAGAGCCGGGCCAGGGGTTGGTTCTGGCCCGGTGTTTGAATAGTTGGGCTGGGCCATTTTAACATTTTCTTTGTCTAGGCCCAGCCCATTTTAAGCCCTTAATCAATTATCTCATTTTCATTTCAATTGGTGACCGACAAGTTGGCTGTTTGAGAGAGATAGAGAGACAGAGAGATGCAACAATGGCCCACTTCAAACCTAGGGATGGCCAAAGATTTGATGGCTCAGATCTTACAATATGGAATATTATTGAATCAACGATTCGGATTGAGGAGTATAGGCCCCATCCAACGTATGCAAATTTTAAACAAAATAAAAATATACATTTTAGGGTTAATCAGCTGTATACTTGGGTTTTTAGTTCTAACAAGTGGGACCACGGTTCGGTAATCCAAACCATTGGTCAGTTGATATCCAGTCTCAATGGACCATGCCCCAATTCTTTCTTTAATTGGAATATCATAGCCGCCAATCTGTAGGCTCTTTTAGATTGGATCTGAGACTTATAGATGTCTACTTAAAGGCTAAAATTCGAAAGGTTAGGACTAACCTATCTAGAGATTTTTAGGGCATTATCCATCGAACATGTGAGGTATGGTGCCAACGGTTGAGATTACCGAATCATGGGCCCCACCGATCAGAACTGAAAATATAAATGTACTGTGCGAGGCTTGGGTGGAGGATCCTATAGTTCCTCCTCAGTTGTAGTGGCGGACAGACCTTTCAGGTGAATGATTACATGCATTAGAACGCATACTAATTACCGTACGTTAAATCTGGGCCTACATTGATGTCTGAGTGGCATCCAAACCGTTCATTAGACGCGCAGCCATATGTTATTTGTAAATCCTAAGTTCGATCAATTTGAAAAGCAGATCATAGGCCGGAGCATTGTAAATTTGTATTTTCTCCGTCCACGTTGTTATTATTGCATTAAATGTAAAGTGAAATAATGTTCCTCCGATGAAACTGCAATAAATAAAAATTTTCTGTTTGTAGTAAGCAAATGATCAAATATCACCGACACTGGTCTACCTCACTTGCTATAGTGACTCTTTCATTAATCACAAAGGAACTCACTCGGTGTCATGTGACTCGCCCGAGTTAGGTGACTGAGGCTAACTTGGCCGAGTCAGAAGTTATTTGTGGAACTGAATTAAACTGGCCTTGATTCACTGAGCCTGAGTTGACTTGCACGAGTTAGGTACGACTCAGACAAGTTGGGAATCCATGTTCCATGTGGTTGCATTGATACACAACAAAGGGAGAAATACATTGGACATAGGGGTGTACACAAACCGCGCTAGCCCGTTTAGCTCTTTCGACCCGGCCCGAAAAAGCCCGACTCGGCCTAACCCGGAACTGAGTTCGGGTTAGGACGGGCCAATTTTCTAGGCCCGAAAGTGAGTTCAGGCCGAGTTCGGATACCTCTCAGTTCAGCCCGACTCGGTCCGAAATCTGACTCGCCCCGACCCGGCCCGACCCGACTCATGTATGACTGTATTTAATTTGTATAAAATGTTTTATTTTATGCTTTGTCAAATGTATGTAAATGTCCTGACTAGTTAGATTTCTTGTGGAGTCTATAGTTCAACTATCTAAACCATTGATCGAGAGCCTTGTAATGGGATGCGGATTACCTGCCAAAGCCTTTCCTACGAACTTGCTGTAAGGCTCGAAACTGGTTCGAAACTGGCCCGAACTCGAAGGTTCGAACTCGGCCCGAACTCGCGCCAGGCAAGGTTCGGGCAGGAGATGTTGGCTCGGTGACCAGGCCCGGTCGGGTTCGAGCCTTGTGTGGCTGTTGAACGGGCCTGGACGGGCTGAGGTCAGTTCGACTCGGCCCGACCCGTGTACACCTCTAATTGGACATATCCTGCAAATTGTGGATGACCTGATTGGGGCTGACAACGGGTTGGGCCTAAGGCCTTATTAGAAGATTTGAGTTTGGTTGGCCTAGGTACGTGCTGTGGAGAGCCGGGCCAGGGGTTGGTTCAGGCCCGGTGTTTGAATAGTTGGGCTGGGCCGTTTTAACATTTTCTTTGTCCAGGCCCAGCCCATTTCAAGCCCTTAATCAATTATCTCATTTTCATTTCAATTGGTGACCGGCAAGTTGGCTGTTTGAGAGAGATAGAGAGACAGAGAGATGCAACAATGGCCCACTTCAAACCTAGGGAAGGCCAAAGATTTGATGGCTCGGATCTTACAATATGGAAAATTATTGAATCAACGATTCAGATTGAGGAGTATAGGCCCCATCCTACGTATGCAAATTTTAAACAAAATAAAAATATACATTTTAGGGTTAATCAACTGTATACTTGGGTTTTTAGTTCTAACAAGTGGGCCCACGGTTTTGTAATCCAAACCATTGGTCAGTTGATATCCAGTCTCAATGGACCATGCCCCAATTCTTTCTTTAATTGGAATATCCTAGCCGCCAATCTGTAGGCTCTTTTAGATTGGATCTGGGACTTATAAATGTCTACTTAAAGGCTAAAATTTGAAAGGTTAGGACTAACCCATCTAGAGATTTTTAGGGCATTATCCATCGAACATGTGAGGTATGGTGCCAACGGTCGAGATTACCGAATCATGGGCCCCACCGATCAGAACTGAAAATATAAATGTACTGTGCGAGGCTTGGGTGGAGGATCCTATAATTCCTCCTCAGTTGTAGTGGCGGACAGACCTTTCAGGTGAATGATTACATGCATTAGAACGCATACTAATTACCGTACGTTAAATCTGGGCCTACCTTGATGTCTGAGTGGCATCCAAACCGTTCATTAGACGCACAGCCACATGTTATTTGTAAATCCTAAGTTCGATCAATTTGAAAAGTAGATCGTAGGCCCGAGCATTGTAAATTTGTATTTTCTCCGTCCACGTTGTTATTATTGCATTAAATGTAAAGTGAAATAATGTTCCTCCGATGAAACTGCAATAAATAAAAATTTTCTCATTTGTAGTAAGCAAATGATCAAATATCACCGACACTGGTCTAGCTCACTTGCAATAGTGACTCTTTCATTAATCACAAAGGAACTCACTCGGTGTCATGTGACTCGCCCGAGTTGGGTGATTGAGGCTAACTTGGCCGAGTCAGAAGTTATTTGTGGAACTGAATTAAACTGGCCTTGATTCACCTGAGTTGACTCGCACGAGTTAGGTACGACTCAGACAAGTTGGGAATCCATGTTCCATGTGGTTGCATTGATACACAACAAAGGGAGAAATGCATTGGACATAGGGGTGTACACAAACCGCGCTAGCCCGCTTAGCTCACTCGACCCGGCCCGAAAAAGCCCGACTCGGCCTAACCCGGAACTGAGTTCGGGTTAGGACGGGCCAATTTTCTAGGCCCGAAAGTGAGTTCATGCCGAGTTCGGATACCTCCCAGTTCCGCCCGACTCGGTCCGAAATATGACTCGCCCCGACCCGGCCCGACCCGACTCATGTATGACTGTATTTAATTTGTATAAAATATTTTATTTTATGCTTTATCAAATGTATGTAAATGTCCTAACTAGTTAGATTTTTTGTGGAGTCTATAGTTCAACTATCTAAACCATTGATCGAGAGCCTTGTAATGGGATGCAGATTACCTGCCAAAGCCTTTCCTACGAACTTGCTGTAAGGCTCGAAACTGGCCCGAACTCAGGTTCGAAATTGGCCCAAACTCGAAGGTTCGAACTCGGCCCGAACTCGTGCCAGTCCCGGTTCGGGCTGGAGATGTTGGCTCGGTGACCAGGCCCGGTCGGGTTCGAGCCTTGTGTGGCTGTTGAACGGGCCTGGACGGGCTGAGGCCAGTTCGACTCGGCCCGACCCGTGTACACCTCTAATTGGACATATCCTGCAAATTGTGGACGACCTGATTGGGGCTGACAACAGGCTGGGCCTAAGGCCTTATTAGAAGATTTGAGTTTGGTTGGCCTAGGTACGTGCTGTGGAGAGCCGGGCCAGGGGTTGGTTCGAGCCGGTGTTTGAATAGTTGGGCTTGGCCGTTTAACATTTTCTTTGTCCAGGCCCACCATTTCAAGCCCTTAATCAATTATCTCATTTTCATTTCAATTGGTGACCGCAAGTTGGTTTTTGAGAGAGATAGAGAGACAGAGAGATGCAACAATGGCCCACTTCAAACCTAGGGAAGGCCAAAGATTTGATAGTTCGGATCTTACAATATGAAAAATTATTGAATCAAGGATTCAGATTGAGGAGTATAGGCCCCATCCTACGTATGCAAATTTTAAACAAAATAAAAATATACATTTTAGGGTTAATCAGCTGTATACTTGGGTTTTTAGTTCTAACAAGTGGGCCCACGGTTCGGTAATCCAAACCATTGGTCAGTTGATATCCAGTCTCAATGGACCATGCCCCAATTCTTTCTTTAATTGGAATATTCTAGCCGCCAATCTGTAGGCTCTTTTAGATTGGATCTGGGACTTATAAATGTCTACTTAAAGGCTAAAATTCGAAAGGTTAGGACTAACCTATCTAGAGATTTTTAGGGCATTATCCATCAAACATGTGAGGTATGGAGCCAACGGTTGAGATTACCGAATCATGGGCCCCACCGATCAGAACTGAAAATATAAATGTACTGTGCGAGGCTTGGGTGGAGGATCCTATAATTCCTCCTCAGTTGTAGTGGCGGACAGACCTTTCAAGTGAATGATTACATGCATTAGAACGCATACTAATTACCGTAAGTTAAATCTGGGCCTACCTTGATGTCTGAGTGGCATCCAAACCATTCATTAGACGCGCAGCCACATGTTATTTGTAAATCCTAAGTTCGATCAATTTGAAAAGTAGATCGTAGGCCCGAGCATTGTGTGATAATCCTGTCCGTTTATCTGACCGGTAGATGAGATTTGAGTGACCAGATATACGCGTGCATTGTGGACCCCATCAGGAGCATGCCTTGAGGGACATAAGATGGTCCATTTGTTACAGTGATTATTAGTTGTCAGTTCTAATATGTTTTTTCAACCGAAACAGTAAAGGGAAAAACTTTGATACTCTAGTAGAGTGTTCTGGTTCATACTCATGCACAACAATAGTACACGTGGCATGTGTGTAACTCAAATGAAAACTGTCCAAATCACGGAAATAGTTTAGGTGAGTGAAGATCTAAAAACGATATTGAACCAGTAATCCCTACTGGTTGATTAGTGGACATCTAATGGACGGTTAAGATGAAAGTAGCCAAGGGCACAAATTTAAGAAACAAATGTCCATTGATCAGGTTGAAGGACCATCCAGTCCACTGAAATTGAGAACATGCCTTGCTCTAAACTGGGGCCCACCACTTTAGAAGTTCGATTTGAGTTATTTATGTGCCACGTGTGCTGTCAGTAAGAGTATGGGCAGTACCATCGGGTAATCTAGATTGATGGTCAGGTCTTCCATGGGATGTTCTTCCCTGCTTATCACGTCATTTTGTAGGGTTGTCGATGGGCTGGGCCTGGGCAAGGAAAAATGGTTAAAAGGTCGAACTGGACCAGTCCAAAATATGGGCCGTTACCAACCACAGGTCCGGCCTGTGGACATCAACATCATTTTTTTATGTAGGGCCATGATCCCAGATCTAGGCCCTTTTACATCTGCAATGGACAGTGTTGGGCCTGACTTTCAGGCCCATGGATACTTGAGTGGGCGATAATGTCGACCTCTCGGACACATGGTGAAGTATCCGATTTTTAATTTTTCTTTTTGAAAATCCCAACCATTCATCAGACTCTTGGAAAAATACTAGGGGGTTAACTTTTAGCCACGTTGGATACTTAAGTGGCCCACAGTCTTGTATTCAATTCTAGCCGTTGATATGCTTTCGCCTGTCAAGAGAAAATTGTGAGAGAACGGGCGAGGATTAGGTACTAACCCCGCCTGTTTAGAGCTCCGGACTGGCCGATGCTAACGAGGGCCACTGAGGGGCCGCTATGATTTTTTAATTTTATCCACACCGTCCATATGTTTTATATATCATTTTAAATTATGAACCAAAAAATTGAGAAGATCCAGGACTCAAATGGAGCACACGTTGGTGATTAAATTTCTACCGTTACATAAGTTTTGGATCAAGATGATATTTGTTTTTTAAATTCAGCTATATGTGATCGTATCAACAAGTTGAATGGAAAATAAAAAACACAGTAGACCCTAGCAAAGCTGATTCCTATGTTGTGGTCCACATAAGCCTTGGATTTTCCTTATTTTTGGTCGATTATTCTAAAATGATATGAAAAAAAATGAAGGACGTTTGAATAAAATTCAAACATCACAGTGGCCCCTCAAGCCCTAATTTATGTCAGCAACTAACTTCAAACCTATCATGTACCTGCTGCATCCAGCTCTTCTATGTAGTTGGCCCCACCACGAGGATTACCTGGTGTAAAAGTCAGCTCCGTCCACTCATCAGATGGGCCATATTATACAAAACAATTTCTAGCTATTGATAAATAACAAAACACAAGTATGGCCCAATGTGTCTGATTATTACAAAGGTTATGTGGACGGGTTGGATTTTATCCACGTTTTTATTTTTATTTTTATTATTTTTAAGGGTCCAATGAGATGGACTTGAGAGTTGAGACCTCATTTTAAAATTATTTATTATTAAGATAATTGGGGGTGCTATTGTCAATTGCAGCTACAACTGTAAAATAAAAATTAAAAAAAAATAAAAATATTTTGAGACCTTAAAGACTCTGTTTGGACGTCACTGAAAATGAGTTCCATAAATTGTAGTCCAGCTGGCAGACGCTCTCGTAAAAAACGTACAATTAATCGGACGCGGATTTCCTGCTCAAGCCTTTCTCTGTACACTGAACCTAGGTGGGGTCTAATGGGATGTTTGTGAGAAATCTACCTCATTCATCCGTTTTGTAAGCTCATTTTAGGGCATACTAAAAAAATAAGCTGGATCCAATACACAAGTGGGCTGAAAACGTTAGGATAGAACGTCCACCATTGAAATATTCATGAGGCCACCAAAGTTTTGAATTAGGCTAATATTTCTGTTTTCAGTTCATCCTACTAGGAATGAAGTTATGAACGGTATGGATGGCATTTAAATATCACTGTCGACCCTGGGAGCTGTAGAAATTTCCCTACCCATTTTTCCTTCTGTGCGGCCCACTTGAGTTTTGGATTCTATTCAAGTTTGGTCTCAAGTTTTAAAAGGATCTCACAAAACTAACGGACGAGGTGAATTTCTCACCAACATCAAGGTGGGCCCCACCTAGTTTTCCAGCGCTTGAACTTCCTTTGAAAGAAATCCAAATCCGCGTCCGAATTAATCCATCAAGCATTGGGATACCTCTCATATCTCCTGTCTGCAACCTTAGAATATAAAAGTAGGAAGTGATATTTTCTTTGAAAGTTATTTTTCTAAAAAGCATTTGAAAAGAAAAAAAAAAAAGAAATTATTAGAAATTATTTTAAAACTTATTTTTATAAAAATTAATTTTTGGAAAATGCCTTTGTACCCATGAATGAATTCTTGACCTAGAGAAAATATCACTTTCTTACAAAGTATTTTCCACCCAAATGCTTTCAAGCTTCGGCTGTAAATTCTCCAAAAAAGAAATAAATAAATAAAAGAATTTTTCTTTATCTTAGCCCTGAAGTGGACAACTCATATACAATGAAACATTCACTCATTTAACTTTCAAACATCAATTGGTGGAAGGTTAAATAACAGTTGAAATGAAAATTAAATGTCTATTAATCAAAAGTTAAAATAATTCAATTAATCTACTTTTGAAATGGTTAAGCCAGCGTATCGACCATCATACTCTTCCAGAGTATCAAATAACTTTAGGTGAAAATTAGGGGTGTACACAAACCGCGCTAGCCCGCTTAGCTCGTTCGACCTAGCCCGAAAAAGCTCGACTCGGCCTAACCCGGAACTGAGTTCGGGTTAGGACGGGCCAATTTTCTAGGCCCGAAAGTGAGTTCAGGCCGAGTTCGGATACCTCCCAGTTCCGCCCGACTCGGTCTGAAATCTGACTCGCCCCGACCCGGCCCAACCCGACTCATGTATGACTGTATTTAATTTGTATAAAATGTTTTATTTTATGCTTTGTCAAATGTATGTAAATGTCCTGACTAGTTAGATTTTTTGTGGAGTTTATAGTTCAACTATCTAAACCATTGATCGAGAGCCTTGTAATGGGATGCGGATTACTTGCCAAAGCCTTTCCTATGAACTTGCTGTAAGGCTCGAAACTGGCCCGAACTCAGGTTCGAAACTGGCCCGAACTCGAAGGTTCGAACTCGGCCCGAACTCGAGCCAGGCCCGGTTCGGGCTGGAGATGTTGGCTCGGTGACCAGGCCCGGTCAGGTTCGAGCCTTGTGTGGCTGTTGAACGGGCCTGGACGGGCTGAGGCCAGTTCGACTCGGCCCGACCCGTGTACACCTCTAATTGGACATATCCTGCAAATTGTGGACGACCTGATTGGGGCTGACAACGGGCTGGGCCTAAGGCCTTATTAGAAGATTTGAGTTTGGTTGGCCTAGGTACGTGCTGTGGAGAGCCGGGCCAGGGGTTGGTTCAGGCCCGGTGTTTGAATAGTTGGGCTGGGCCGTTTTAACATTTTCTTTGTCCAGGCCCAGCCCATTTCAAGCCCTTAATCAATTATCTCATTTTCATTTCAATTGGTGACCGGCAAGTTGGCTGTTTGAGAGAGATAGAGAGACAGAGAGATGCAACAATGGCCCACTTCAAACCTAGGGAAGGCCAAAGATTTGATAGTTCGGATCTTACAATATGAAAAATTATTGAATCAAGGATTCAGATTGAGGAGTATAGGCCCCATCCTACGTATGCAAATTTTAAACAAAATAAAAATATACATTTTAGGGTTAATCAGCTGTATACTTGGGTTTTTAGTTCTAACAAGTGGGCCCACGGTTCGGTAATCCAAACCATTGGTCAGTTGATATCCAGTCTCAATGGACCATGCCCCAATTCTTTCTTTAATTGGAATATCCTAGCCGCTAATCTGTAGGATCTTTTAGATTGGATCTGGGACTTATAGATGTCTACTTAAAGGCTAAAATTCGAAAGGTTAGAACTAACCTATCTAGAGATTTTTAGGGCATTATCCATCGAACATGTGAGGTATCGTGCCAACGGTCGAGATTACCCAATCATGGGCCCCACCGATCAGAACTGAAAATATAAATGTACTGTGCGAGGCTTGGGTGGAGGATCCTATAGTTCCTCCTCAGTTGTAGTGGCGGACAGACCTTTCAGGTGAATGATTACATGCATTAGAACGCATACTAATTACCGTACGTTAAATCTGGGCCTACCTTGATGTCTGAGTGGCATCCAAACCGTTCATTAGACGCGTAGCCACATGTTATTTGTAAATCCTAAGTTCGATCAATTTGAAAAGCAGATCGTAGGCCCGAGCATTGTAAATTTGTATTTTCTCCGTCCACGTTGTTATTATTGCATTAAATGTAAAGTGAAATAATGTTCCTCCGATGAAACTGCAATAAATAAAAATTTTCTGTTTGTAGTAAGCAAATGATCAAATATCACCGACACTGGTATAGCTCACTTGCTATAGTGACTCTTTCATTAATCACAAAGGAACTCACTCGGTGTCATGTGACTCGCCCGAGTTAGGTGACTGAGGCTAACTTGGCCGAGTCAGAAGTTATTTGTGGAACTGAATTAAACTGGCCTTGATTCACTGAGCCTGAGTTGACTTGCACGAGTTAGGTACGACTCAGACAAGTTGGGAATCCATGTTCCATGTGGTTGCATTGATACACAACAAAGGGAGAAATGCATTGGACATAGGGGTGTACACAAACCGCGCTAGCCCGCTTAGCTCTTTCGACCCGGCCCGAAAAAGCCCGACTCGGCCTAACCCGGAACTGAGTTCGGGTTAGGACGGGCCAATTTTCTAGGCCCGAAAGTGAGTTTAGGCTGAGTTCGGATACCTCCCAGTTCGGCCCGACTCAGTCCGAAATCTGACTCGCCCTGACCCGGCCCGACTCATGTATGACTCTATTTAATTTGTATAAAATGTTTTATTTTATGCTTTGTCAAATGTATGTAAATGTCCTAACTAGTTAGATTTTTTGTGGAGTCTATAGTTCAACTATCTAAACCATTGATCGAGAGCCTTGTAATGGGATGCGGATTACCTGCCAAAGCCTTTCCTATAAACTTGTTGTAAGGCTCGAAACTGGCCCGAACTCAGGTTCGGAATTGGCCTGAACTCGAAGGTTCGAACTCGACCTGAACTCGCGCCAGGCCCGGTTTGGGCTGGAGATGTTGGCTCGGTGACCAGGCCCGGTCGGGTTCGAGCCTTGTGTGGCTGTTGAACGGGCTGGATGGGCTGAGGCCAGTTCTACTCGGCCCGACCCATGTACACCTCTAATTGGACATATCCTGCAAATTGTGGACGACCTGATTGGGGATGACAACGGGCTGGGCCTAAGGCCTTATTAGAAGATTTGAGTTTGGTTGGCCTAGGTACGTGCTGTGGAGAGCCGGGCCGGGGTTGGTTCGTGTGCCCTGTTTGAATAGTTGGGCTGGGCCGTTTTAACATTTTCTTTGTCCGTGCCCATTTTTCAAGCCCTTAATCAATTATCTCATTTTCATTTCAATTGGTGACCGGCAAGTTGGCTGTTTGAGAGAGATAGAGAGACAGAGAGATGCAACAATGGCCGACTTCAAACCTAGGGAAGGCCAAAGATTTGATAGTTCGGATCTTACAATATGGAAAATTACTGAATCAATGATTCAGATTGAGGAGTATAGGCCCCATCCTTCGTATGCAAATTTTAAACAAAATAAAAATATACATTTTAGGGTTAATCAGCTGTATACTTGGGTTTTTAGTTCTAACAAGTGGGCCCACGGTTCGGTAATCCGAACCATTGGTCAGTTGATATCCAGTCTCAATGGACCATGCCCCAATTCTTTCTTTAATTGGAATATTCTAGCCACCAATCTGTAGGCTCTTTTAGATTGGATCTGGGACTTATAGATGTCTACTTAAAGGCTAAAATTCGAAAGGTTAGGACTAACCTATCTAGAGACTTTTAGGGCATTATCCATTGAACATGTGAGGTATCGTGCCAACGGTCGAGATTACCGAATCATCGGCCCCACCGATCAGAACTGAAAATATAAATGTACTGTGCGAGGCTTAGGTGGAGGATCCTATAATTCCTCCTCAGTTGTAGTGGCGGACAGACCTTTCAAGTGAATGATTACATGCATTAGAACGCATACTAATTACCTTAAGTTAAATCTGGGCCTACCTTGATGTCTGAGTGGCATCTAAACCGTTCATTAGACGCGTAGCCACATGTTATTTGCAAATCCTAAGTTCGATCAATTTGAAAAGTAGATCGTAGGCCCGAGCATTGTGTGATAATCCTGTCCGTTTATCTGACCGGTAGATGAGATTTGAGTGACCAGATATACGCGTGCGTTGTGGACCCCATCAGGAGCATGCCTTGAGGGACATAAGATGGTCCATTTGTTACAGTGATTATTAGTTGTCAGTTCTAATATGTTTTTTCAACCGAAACAGTAAAGGGAAAAACTTTGATACTCTAATAGAGTGTTCTGGTTCATACTCATGCATAACAATAGTACACGTGGCATGTGTGTAACTCAAATGAAAACTGTCCAAATCACGGAAATAGTTTAGGTGAGTGAAGATCTAAAAACGATATTGAACCAGTAATCCCTACTGGTTGATTAGTGGACATCTAATGGACGGTTAAGATGAAAGTAGCCAAGGGCACAAATTTAAGAAACAAATGTCCATTGATCAGGTTGAAGGACCATCCAGTCCACTGAAATTGAGAACATGCCTTGCTCTAAAGTGGGGCCCACCACTTTAGAAGTTCGATTTGAGTTATTTATGTGCCACGTGTGCTGTCAGTAAGAGTATGGGCAGAACCATCGGGTAATCTAGATTGATGGTCAGGTCTTCCATGGGATGTTCTTCCCTGCTTATCACGTCATTTTGTAGGGTTGTCGATGGGCTGGGCCTGGGCCAGGCAAAATGGCTGAAAGGTCGAACTGGACCAGTCCAAAATATGGGCCGTTACCAACCACAGGTCCGGCCTGTGGACATCAACAACATTTTTTTATGTAGGGCCATGATCCCAGATCTAGGCCCTTTTACATCTGCAATGGACAGTGTTGGGCCTGACTTTCAGGCCCATGGATACTTGAGTGGGCCATAATGTCGACCTCTCGGACACATGGTGAAGTATCCGATTTTTAATTTTTCTTTTTGAAAATCCCAACCATTCATCAGACTCTTGGAAAAATACTAGGGGTTTAACTTTTAGCCACGTTGGATACTTAAGTGGCCCACAGTCTTGTATTCAATTCTAGCCGTTGATATGCTTCCGCCTGTCAAGAGAAAATTGCGAGAGAACGGGCGAGGATTAGGTACTAACGCCGCCTGTTCGGAGCTCCGGACTGGCCGAGGCTAACGAGGGCCACTGAGGGGCCGCTATGATTTTTTAATTTTATCCACACCGTCCATATGTTTTATATATCATTTTAAATTATGAACCAAAAAATTGAGAAGATCCAGGACTCAAATGGAGCACACGTTGGTGATTAAATTTTTACCGTTACATAAGTTTTGGATCAAGATGATATTTGTTTTTTAAATTCAGCTATATGTGATCGTATCAACAAGTTGAATGGAAAATAAAAAACACAGTAGACCCTAGCAAAGCTGATTCCTATGTTGTTGTCCACATAAGCCTTGGATTTTCCTTATTTTTGGTCGATTATTCTAAAATGATATGAAAAAAATGAAGGACATTTGAATAAAATTCAAACATCACAGTGGCCCCTCAAGCCCTAATTTATGTCAGCAACTAACTTCAAACCTATCATGAACCTGCTGCATCCAACTCTTCTATGTAGTTGGCCCCACCACGAGGATTACCTGGTGTAAAAGTCAGCTCCGTCCACTCATCAGATGGGCCATATTATACAAAACAATTTCTAGCTATTGATAAATAACAAAACACAAGTATGGCCCAATGTGTCTGATTATTACAAAGGATATGTGGACGGGTTGGATTTTATCCACGTTTTTATTTTTATTTTTATTATTTTTAAGGGTCCAATGAGATGGACTTAAGAGTTGAGACCTCATTTTAAAATTATTTATTATTAAGATATTTGGGGGTGCTATTGTCAATTGCAGCTACAACTGTAAAATAAAAATTAAAAAAAAAATAAATATTTTGAGACCTTAAAGACTCTGTTTGGACGTCACTGAAAATGAGTTCCATAAATTGTAGTCCAGCTGGCAGACGCTCTCGTAAAAAACGTACAATTAATCGGACGCGGATTTCCTGCTCAAGCCTTTCTCTGTACACTGAACCTAGGTGGGGTCTAATGGGATGTTTGTGAGAAATCTACCTCATTCATCCGTTTTGTAAGCTCATTTTAGGGCATACTAAAAAAATAAGCTGGATCCAATACACAAGTGGGCTGAAAACGTTAGGATAGAACGTCCACCATTGAAATATTCATGAGGCCACCAAAGTTTTGAATTAGGCTAATATTTCTGTTTTCAGTTCATCCTACTAGGAATGAAGTTATGAACGGTATGGATGGCATTTAAATATCACTGTCGACCATGGGAGCTGTAGAAATTTCCCTACCCATTTTTCCTTCTGTGCGGCCCACTTGAGTTTTGGATTCTATTCAAGTTTGGTCTCAAGTTTTAAAAGGATCTCACAAAACTAACGGACGAGGTGAATTTCTCACCAACATCAAGGTGGGCCCCACCTAGTTTTCCAGCGCTTGAACTTCCTTTGAAAGAAATCCAAATCCGCGTCCGAATTAATCCATCAAGCATTGGGATACCTCTCATATCTCCTGTCTGCAACCTTAGAATATAAAAGTAGGAAGTGATATTTTCTTTGAAAGTTATTTTTCTAAAAAGCATTTGAAAAGAAAAAAAAAAAGAAATTATTAGAAATTATTTTAAAACTTATTTTTATAAAAATTAATTTTTGGAAAATGCCTTTTTACCCATAAATGAATTCTTGACCTAGAGAAAATATCACTTTCTTACAAAGTATTTTCCACCCAAATACTTTCAAGCTCCGGCTGTAAATTCTCCAAAAAAGAAATAAATAAATAAAAGAATTTTTCTTTATCTTAGCCCTGAAGTGGACAACTCATATACAATGAAACATTTACTCATTTAACTTCCTAACATCAATTGGTGGATGGTTAAATAACAGTTGAAATGAAAATTAAATGTCTATTAATCAAAAGTTAAAATAATTCAATTAATCTACTTTTGAAATGGTTAAGCCAGCGTATCGACCATCATACTCTTCCAGAGTATCAGATAACTTTAGGTGAAAATTAGGGGTGTACACAAACCGCGCTAGCCCGCTTAGCTCGCTCGACCTGGCCCGAAAAAGCTCGACTCGGCCTAACCCGGAACTGAGTTCGGGTTAGGACGGGCCAATTTTCTAGGCCCGAAAGTGAGTTCAGGCCGAGTTCGGATACCTCCCAATTCGGCCCGACTCGGTCCGAAATCTGACTCGCCCCGACCCGACTCATGTATGACTGTATTTAATTTGTATAAAATGTTTTATTTTATGCTTTGTCAAATGTATGTAAATGTCCTGACTAGTTAGATTTTTTGTGGAGTCTATAGTTCAACTATCTAAACCATTGATCGAGAGCCTTGTAATGGGATGCGGATTACCTGCCAAAGCCTTTCCTACGAACTTGCTGTAAGGCTCGAAACTGGCCCGAACTCAGGTTCGAAACTGGCCCGAACTCGAAGGTTCGAACTCGGCCCGAACTCGCGCCAGGCCCGGTTCGGGCTGGAGATGTTGGCTCGGTGACCAAGCCCGATTGGGTTCGAGCCTTGTGTGGCTGTCGAACGGGCCTGGACGGGCTGAGGTCAGTTCGACTCGGCCCGACCCGTGTACACCTCTAATTGGATATATCCTGCAAATTGTGGACGACCTGATTGGGGCTGACAACGGGTTGGGCCTAAGGCCTTATTAGAAGATTTGAGTTTGGTTGGCCTAGGTACGTGCTGTGGAGAGCTGGGCCAGGGGTTGGTTCAGGCCCGGTATTTGAATAGTTGGGCTGGGCCGTTTTAACATTTTCTTTGTCCAGGCCCAGCCCATTTTAAGCCCTTAATCAATTATCTCATTTTCCTTTCAATTGGTGACCGGCAAGTTGGCTGTTTGAGAGAGATAGAGAGACAGAGAGATGCAACAATGGCCCACTTCAAACCTAGGGAAGGCCAAAGATTTGATGGCTCGGATCTTACAATATGAAATATTATTGAATCAACGATTCAGATTGAGGAGTATAGGCCCCATCCTACGTATGCAAATTTTAAACAAAATAAAAATATACATTTTAGGGTTAATCAGCTGTATACTTGGGTTTTTAGCTCTAACAAGTGGGCCCACGGTTCGGTAATCCAAACCATTGGTCAGTTGATATCCAGTCTCAATGGACCATGCCCCAATTCTTTCTTTAATTGGAATATCCTAGCTGCCAATCTGTAGGCTCTTTTAGATTGGATCTGGGACTTATAGATGTCTACTTAAAGGCTAAAATTCGAAAGGTTAGGACTAACCTATCTAGAGATTTTTAGGGCATTATCCATCGAACATGTGAGGTATCGTGCCAACGGTCGAGATTACCGAATCATGGGCCCCACCGATCAGAACTGAAAATATAAATGTACTGTGCGAGGCTTGGGTAGAGGATCCTATAGTTCCTCCTCAGTTGTAGTGGCGGACAGACCTTTCAGGTGAATGATTACATGCATTAGAACGCATACTAATTACCGTACATTAAATCTGGGCCTACCTTGATGTCTGAGTGGCATCCAAACCGTTCATTAGACGCGCAGCCACATGTTATTTGTAAATCCTAAGTTCGATCAATTTGAAAAGCAGATCGTAGGCCGGAGCATTGTAAATTTGTATTTTCTCTGTCCACGTTGTTATTATTGCATTAAATGTAAAGTGAAATAATGTTCCTCCGATGAAACAGCAATAAATAAAAATTTTCTGTTTGTAGTAAGCAAATGATCAAATATCACCGACACTGGTCTAGCTCACTTGCTATAGTGACTCTTTCATTAATCACAAAGGAACTCACTCGGTGTCACGTGACTCGCCCGAGTTAGGTGACTGAGGCTAACTTGGCCGAGTCAGAAGTTATTTGTGGAACTGAATTAAACTGGCCTTGATTCACTGAGCCTGAGTTGCCTTGCACGAGTTAGGTACGACTCAGACAAGTTGGGAATCCATGTTCCATGTGGTTGCATTTATACACAACAAGGGGAGAAATGCATTGGACATAGGGGTGTACACAAACCGCGCTAGCCCACTTAGCTCTTTCGACCCGGCCCGAAAAGCCCGACTCGGCCTAACCCGGAACTGAGTTCGGGTTAGGACGGGCCAATTTTCTAGGCCCGAAAGTGAGCTCAGGCCGAGTTCGGATACCTCCCCGTTCGGCCCGACTCGGTCCGAAATCTGACTCGCCCCGACCCGGCCCGACTCATGTATGACTGTATTTAATTTGTATAAAATGTTTTATTATATGCTTTGTCAAATGTATGTAAATGTCCTGACTAGTTAGATTTTTTGTGGAGTCTATAGTTCAACTATCTAAACCATTGATCGAGAGCCTTGTAATGGGATGCGGATTACCTGCTAAAGCCTTTCCCATAAACTTGTTGTAAGGCTCGAAACTGGCCCGAACTCATGGTTCGAACTCGGCCTGAACTCGCGCCAGGCCCGGTTCGGGCTGGAGATGTTGGCTCGGTGACCAGGCCCGGTCGGGTTCGAGCCTTGTGTGGCTGTTGAACGGGCCTGGACGGGCTGAGGCCAGTTCGACTCGGCCCGACCCGTGTACACCTCTAATTGGACATATCCTGCAAATTGTGGACGACTTGATTGGGGCTGACAACGGGTTGGGCCTAAGGCCTTATTAGAAGATTTGAGTTTGGTTGGCCTAGGTACGTGCTGTGGAGAGCCGGGCCAGGGGTTGGTTCAGGCCCGGTGTTTGAATAGTTGGGCTGGGCCGTTTTAACATTTTCTTTGTCCAGGCCCAGCCCATTTTAAGCCCTTAATCAATTATCTCATTTTCATTTCAATTGGTGACCAGCAAGTTGGCTGTTTGAGAGAGATAGAGAGACAGAGAGATGCAACAATGGCCGACTTCAAACCTAGGGAAGGCCAAAGATTTGATAGTTCGGATCTTACAATATGGAAAATTATTGAATCAATGATTCAGATTGAGGAGTATAGGCCCCATCCTACGTATGCAAATTTTAAACAAAATAAAAATATACATTTTAGGGTTAATCAGCTGTATACTTGGGTTTTTAGTTCTAACAAGTGGGCCCACGGTTCGGTAATCCAAACCATTGGTCAGTTGATATCCAGTCTCACTGGACCATGCCCCAATTCTTTCTTTAATTGGAATATTCTAGCCGCCAATTTGTAGGCTCTTTTAGATTGGATCTGGGACTTATAGATGTCTACTTAAAGGCTAAAATTCGAAAGGTTAGGACTAACCTATCTAGAGATTTTTAGGGCATTATCCATCGAACATGTGAGGTATGGTGCCAACGGTTGAGATTACTGAATCATGGGCCCCACCGATCAGAACTGAAAATATAAATGTACTGTGCGAGGCTTGGGTGGAGGATCCTATAATTCCTCCTCAGTTGTAGTGGCGGACAGACCTTTCAAGTGAATGATTACATGCATTAGAACGCATACTAATTACCGTAAGTTAAATCTGTGCCTACCTTAATGTTTGAGTGGCATCCAAACTGTTCATTAGACGCGCAGCCACATGTTATTTGTAAATCCTAAGTTCGATCAATTTGAAAAGTAGATCGTAGGCCCGAGCATTGTGTGATAATCCTGTCCGTTTATCTGACCGGTAGATGAGATTTGAGTGACCAGATATACGCGTGCATTGTGGACCCCATCAGGAGCATGCCTTGAGGGACATAAGATGGTCCATTTGTTACAGTGATTATTAGTTGTCAGTTCTAATATGTTTTTTCAACCGAAACAGTAAAGGGAAAAACTTTGATACTCTAGTAGAGTGTTCTGGTTCATACTCATGCACAATAATAGTACACGTGGCATGTGTGTAACTCAAATGAAAACTGTCCAAATCACGGAAATAGTTTAGGTGAGTGAAGATCTAAAAACGATATTGAACCAGTAATCCCTACTGGTTGATTAGTGGACATCTAATGGACGGTTAAGATGAAAGTAGCCAAGGGCACAAAGTTAACAAACAAATGTCCATTGATCAGGTTGAAGGACCATCCAGTCCACTGAAATTGAAAACATGCCTTGCTCTAAAGTGGGGCCTACCACTTTAGAAGTTCGATTTGAGTTATTTATGTGCCACGTGTGCTGTCAGTAAGAGTATGGGCAGAACCATCGGGTAATCTAGATTGATGGTCAGGTCTTCCATGGGATGTTCTTCCCTGCTTATCACGTCATTTTGTAGGGTTGTCGATGGGCTGGGCCTGGGCCAGGCAAAATGGCTGAAAGGTCAAACTGGACCAGTCCAAAATATGGGTCGTTAACAACCACAGGTCCGGCCTGTGGACATCAACAACATTTTTTTATGTAGGGCCATGATCCCAGATCTAGGCCCTTTTACATCTGCAATGGACAGTGTTGGGCCTGACTTTCAGGCCCATGGATACTTGAGTGGGCCATAACGTCGACCTCTCGGACACATGGTGAAGTATCCGATTTTTAATTTTTTTTTTGAAAATCCCAACCATTCATCAGACTCTTGGAAAAATACTAGGGGGTTAACTTTTAGCCACGTTGGATACTTAAGTGGCCCACAGTCTTGTATTCAATTCTAGCCGTTGATATGCTTCCGCCTGTCAAGAGAAAATTGCGAGAGAACGGGCGAGGATTAGGTACTAACCCCGCCTGTTCGGAGCTTCGGACTGGCCGAGGCTAACGAGGGCCACTGAGGGGCCGCTATGATTTTTTAATTTTATCCACACCGTCCATATGTTTTATATATCATTTTAAATTATGAACCAAAAAATTGAGAAGATCCAGGACTCAAATGGAGCACACGTTGGTGATTAAATTTCTACCGTTACATAAGTTTTGGATCAAGATGATATTTGTTTTTTAAATTCAGCTATATGTGATCGTATCAACAAGTTGAATGGAAAATAAAAAACACAGTAGACCCTAGCAAAGCTGATTCCTATGTTGTGGTCCACATAAGCCTTGGATTTTCCTTATTTTTGGTCGATTATTCTAAAATGATATGAAAAAAAAATGAAGGACGTTTGAATAAAATTCAAACATCACAGTGGCCCCTCAAGCCCTAATTTATGTCAGCAACTAACTTCAAACCTATCATGTACCTGCTGCATCCAGCTCTTCTATGTAGTTGGCCCCACAACGAGGATTACCTGGTGTAAAAGTCAGCTCCGTCCACTCATCAGATGGGCCATATTATACAAAACAATTTCTAGCTATTGATAAATAACAAAACACAAGTATGGCCCAATGTGTCTGATTATTACAAAGGTTATGTGGACGGGTTGGATTTTATCCACGTTTTTATTTTTATTTTTATTATTTTTAAGGGTCCAATGAGATGGACTTGAGAGTTGAGACCTCATTTTAAAATTATTTATTATTAAGATAATTGGGGGTGCTATTGTCAATTGCAGCTACAACTGTAAAATAAAAATTAAAAAAAAATAAAAATATTTTGAGACCTTAAAGACTCTGTTTGGACGTCACTGAAAATGAGTTCCATAAATTGTAGTCCAGTTGCCGACGCTCGTAAAAAACGTACAATTAATCGGACGCGGATTTCCTGCTCAAGCCTTTCTCTGTACACTGAACCTAGGTGGGGTCTAATGGGATGTTTGTGAGAAATCTACCTCATTCATCCGTTTTGTAAGCTCATTTTAGGGCATACTAAAAAAATAAGCTGGATCCAATACACAAGTGGGCTGAAAACGTTAGGATAGAACGTCCACCATTGAAATATTCATGAGGCCACCAAAGTTTTGAATTAGGCTAATATTTCTGTTTTCAGTTCATCCTACTAGGAATGAAGTTATGAACGGTATGGATGGCATTTAAATATCACTGTCGACCGGGAGCTGTAGAAATTTCCCTACCCATTTTTCCTTCTGTGCGGCCCACTTGAGTTTTGGATTCTATTCAAGTTTGGTCTCAAGTTTTAAAAGGATCTCACAAAACTAACGGACGAGGTGAATTTCTCACCAACATCAAGGTGGGCCCCACCTAGTTTTCCAGCGCTTGAACTTCCTTTGAAAGAAATCCAAATCCGCGTCCGAATTAATCCATCAAGCATTGGGATGCCTCTCATATCTCCTGTCTCCAACCTTAGAATATAAAAGTAGGAAGTGATATTTTCTTTGGAAGTTATTTTTCTAAAATGCATTTGAAAAGAAAAAAAAAAAGAAATTATTAGAAATTATTTTAAAACTTATTTTTATAAAAATTAATTTTTGGAAAATGCCTTTTTACCCATGAATGAATTCTTGACCTAGAGAAAATATCACTTTCTTACAAAGTATTTTCCACCCAAATACTTACAAGCTCTGGCTGTAAATTCTCCAAATAAGAAATAAATAAATAAAAGAATTTTTCTTTATCTTAGCCCTGAAGTGGACAACTCATAGACAATGAAACATTCACTCATTTAACTTTCTAACATCAATTGGTGGATGGTTAAAAAACAGTTGAAATGAAAATTAAATGTCTATTAATCAAAAGTTAAAATAATTCAATTAATCTACTTTTGAAATGGTTAAGCCAGCGTATCGACCATCATACTCTTCTAGAGTATCAAATAACTTTAGGTGAAAATTAGGGGTGTACAAAAACCGCGCTAGCCCGCTTAGCTCGTTCGACCCGGCCCGAAAAAGCCCGACTCGGCCTAACCCGGAACTGAGTTCGGGTTAGGACGGGCCAATTTTCCAGGCCCGAAAGTGAGTTCAGGCCGAGTTCGGATACCTCCCAGTTCCGCCCGACTCGGTCCGAAATCTGACTCGCCCCGACCCGGCCCGACCCGACTCATGTATGACTGTATTTAATTTGTATAAAATATTTTATTTTATGCTTTGTCAAATGTATGTAAATGTCCTGACTAGTTAGATTTTTTGTGGAGTCTATAGTTCAACTATCTAAACCATTGATCGAGAGCCTTGTAATGGGATGCGGATTACCTGCCAAAGCCTTTCCTACAAACTTGTTGTAAGGCTCAAAATTGGCCAGAACTCAGGTTCGAAACTGGCCCGAACTCGAAGGTTTGAACTCGGCCCGAACTCGCGCCAGGCCCGGTTCGGGCTGGAGATGTTGGCTCGGTGACCAGGCCCAGTCAGGTTCGAGCCTTGTGTGGATGTTGAACGGGCCTGGACGGGCTGAGGTCAGTTTGACTCGGCCCGACTCGTGTACACCTCTAATTGGACATATCCTGCAAATTGTGGACGACCTGATTGGGACTGACAACGGGTTGGGCCTAAGGCCTTATTAGAAGATTCGAGTTTGGTTGGCCTAGGTACGTGCTGTGGAGAGCTAGGCCAGGGGTTGGTTCAGGCCCGGTGTTTGAATAGTTGGGCTAGGCCGTTTTAACATTTTCTTTGTCTAGGCCCAGTCCATTTTAAGCCCTTAATCAATTATCTCATTTTCATTTCAATTGGTGACCGGCAAGTTGGCTGTTTGAGAGAGATATAGAGACAGAGAGATGCAACAATGGCCCACTTCAAACCTAGGGAAGGCCAAAGATTTGATGGCTCGGATCTTAAAATATGGAATATTATTGAATCAACGATTCGGATTGAGGAGTATAGGCCCCATCATACGTATGCAAATTTTAAACAAAATAAAAATATACATTTTAGGGTTAATCAGCTGTATACTTGGGTTTTTAGTTCTAACAAGTGGGCCCACGGTTCGGTAATCCAAACCATTGGTCAGTTGATATCCAGTCTCAATGGACCATGCCCCAATTCTTTCTTTAATTGGAATATCCTAGCCGCTAATCTGTAGGCTCTTTTAGATTGGATCTGGGACTTATAGATGTCTACTTAAAGGCTAAAATTTGAAAGGTTAGGACTAACCTATCTAGAGATTTTTAGGGCATTATCCATCGAACATGTGAGGTATGGTGCCAACGGTCGAGATTACCGAATCATGGGCCCCACCGATCAGAACCGAAAATATAAATGTACTGTACGAGGCTTGGGTGGAGGATCCTATAATTCCTCCTCAGTTGTAGTAGCGGACAGACCTTTCAGGTGAATGATTACATGTATTAGAACGCATACTAATTACCGTACGTTAAATCTGGACCTACCTTGATGTCTGAGTGGCATCCAAACCGTTCATTAGACGCGCAGCCACATGTTATTTGTAAATCCTAAGTTCGATCAATTTGAAAAGCAGATCGTAGGCCCGTGCATTGTAAATTTATATTTTCTCCGTCCACGTTGTTATTATTGCATTAAATGTAAAGTGAAATAATGTTCCTCCGATGAAACTGCAATAAATAAAAATTTTCTGTTTGTAGTAAGCAAATGATCAAATATCACCGACACTGGTCTAGCTCACTTGCTATAGTGACTCTTTCATTAATCACAAAGGAACTCACTCGGTGTCATGTGACTCGCCCGAGTTAGGTGACTGAGGCTAACTTGGCCGAGTCAGAAGTTATTTGTGGAACTGAATTAAACTGGCCTTGGTTCATTGAGCCTGAGTTGACTTGCACGAGTTAGGTACGACTCAGACAAGTTGGGAATCCATGTTCCATGTGGTTGCATTGATACACAACAAAGGGAGAAATGCATTGGACATAGGGGTGTACACAAACCGCGCTAGCCCGCTTAGCTCTTTCGATCCGGCCCGAAAAAGCCCGACTCGGCCTTACCCTGAACTGAGTTCGGGTTAGGACGGGCCAATTTTCTAGGCCCGAAAGTGAGTTCAGACCGAGTTCGGATACCTCCCAGTTCGGCCCGACTTGGTCCAAAATCTGACTCGCCCCGATCCGGCCCGACTCATGTATGACTCTATTTAATTTGTATAAAATATTTTATTTTATGCTTTGTCAAATGTATGTAAATGTCCTGACTAGTTAGATTTTTTGTGGAGTCTATAGTTCAACTATCTAAACCATTGATCGAGAGCCTTGTAATGGGATGCGGATTACCTGCCAAAGCCTTTCCTATAAACTTGTTGTAAGGCTCGAAATTGGCCCGAACTTAGGTTCGGAATTGGCCTGAACTCGAAGGTTCGAACTCGGCCTGAACTCGCGCCAGGCCCGGTTTGGGCTGGAGATGTTGGCTCGATGACCAGGCCCGGTCGGGTTCGAGCCTTGTGTGGCTGTTGAACGGGCCTGGACGGGCTGAGGCCAGTTCGACTCGGCCCGACCCATGTACACCTCTAATTGGACATATCCTGCAAATTGTGGACGACCTGATTGGGGCTGAAAACGGGCTGGGCCTAAGGCCTTATTAGAAGATTTGAGTTTGGTTGGCCTAGTACGTCTTTGTGGAGAGCCGGCCGTGGGTTGGTTCAGGCCCTGTGTTTGAATAGTTGGGTGGGCCGTTTTAACATTTTCTTTGTCCAGGCCCAGCCCATTTCAAGCCCTTAATCAATTATCTCATTTTCATTTCAATTGGTGACCGGCAAGTTGGCTGTTTGAGAGAGATAGAGAGACAGAGAGATGCAACAATGGCCGACTTCAAACCTAGGGAAGGCCAAAGATTTGATAGTTCGGACCTTACAATATGGAAAATTATTGAATCAATGATTCAGATTGAGGAGTATAGGCCCCATCCTTCGTATGCAAATTTTAAACAAAATAAAAATATACATTTTAGGGTTAATCAGCTGTATACTTGGGTTTTTAGTTCTAACAAGTGGGCCCACGGTTCGGTAATCCAAACCATTGGTCAGTTGATATCCAGGCTCAATGGACCATGCCCCAATTCTTTCTTTAATTGGAATATTCTAGCCACCAATCTGTAGGCTCTTTTAGATTGGATCTGGGACTTATAGATGTCTACTTAAAGGCTAAAATTCGAAAGGTTAGGACTAACCTATCTAGAGACTTTTAGGGCATTATCCATTGAACATGTGAGGTATCGTGCCAACGGTCGAGATTACCGAATCATGGGCCCCACCGATCAGAACTGAAAATATAAATGTACTGTGCGAGGCTTGGGTGGAGGATCCTATAATTCCTCCTCAGTTGTAGTGGCAGACAGACCTTTCAAGTGATTAATTACATGCATTAGAACGCATACTAATTACCGTAAGTTAAATCTGTGCCTACCTTGATGTCCGAGTGGCATCCAAACCGTTCATTAGACGCGCAGCCACATGTTATTTGTATATCCTAAGTTCGATCAATTTGAAAAGTAGATCGTAGGCCCGAGCATTATGTGATAATCTTTTCCGTTTATCTGACCGGTAGATGAGATTTGAGTGACCAGATATACGTGTGCGTTGTGGACCCCATCAGGAGCATGCCTTGAGGGACATAAGATGGTCCATTTGTTACAGTGATTATTAGTTGTCAGTTCTAATATGTTTTTTCAACCGAAACAGTAAAGGGAAAAACTTTGATACTCTAGTAGAGTGTTCTGGTTCATACTCATGCACAATAATAGTACACGTGGCATGTGTGTAACTCAAATGAAAACTGTCCAAATCACGGAAATCGTTTAGGTGAGTGAAGATTTAAAAACGATATTGAACCAGTAATCCCTACTGGTTGATTAGTGGACATCTAATGAACGGTTAAGATGAAAGTAGCCAAGGGCACAAATTTAAGAAACAAATGTCCATTGATCAGGTTGAAGGACCATCCAGTCCACTGAAATTGAAAACATGCCTTGCTCTAAAGTGGGGCCTACCACTTTAGAAGTTCGATTTGAGTTATTTATGTGCCACGTGTGCTGTCAGTAAGAGTATGGGCAGAACCATCGGGTAATCTAGATTGATGGTCAGGTCTTCCATGGGATGTTCTTCCCTGCTTATCATATCATTTTATAGGGTTGTCGATGGGCTGGGCCTGGGCCAGGTAAAATGGCTGAAAGGTCGAATTGGACCAGTCCAAAATATGGGCCGTTACCAACCACAGGTCCGGCCTGTGGACATCAACAACATTTTTTTATGTAGGGCCATGATCCCAGATCTAGGCCCTTTTACATCTGCAATGGACAGTGTTGGGCCTGACTTTCAGGCCCATGGATACTTGTGTGGGCCATAACGTCGACCTCTCGGACACATGGTGAAGTATCCGATTTTTAATTTTTTTTTTTGAAAATCCCAACCATTCATCAGACTCTTGGAAAAATACTAGGGGGTTAACTTTTAGCCACGTTGGATACTTAAGTGGCCCACAGTCTTGTATTCAATTCTAGCCGTTGATATGCTTCCGCCTGTCAAGAGAAAATTGCGAGAGAACGGGCGAGGATTAGGTACTAACCCCGCCTGTTCGGAGCTCCGGACTGGCCGAGGCTAACGAGGGCCACTGAGGGGCCGCTATGATTTTTTAATTTTATCCACACCGTCCATATGTTTTATATATCATTTTAAATTATGAACCAAAAAATTGAGAAGATCCAGGACTCAAATGGAGTACACGTTGGTGATTAAATTTCTACCGTTACATAAGTTTTGGATCAAGATGATATTTGTTTTTTAAATTCAGCTATATGTGATCGTATCAACAAGTTGAATGGAAAATAAAAAACACAGTAGACCCTAGCAAAGCTGATTCCTATGTTGTGGTCCACATAAGCCTTGGATTTTCCTTATTTTTGGTCGATTATTCTAAAATGATATGAAAAAAAATGAAGGACGTTTGAATAAAATTCAAACATCACAGTGGCCCCTCAAGCCCTAATTTATGTCAGCAACTAACTTCAAACCTATCATGTACCTGCTGCATCCAGCTCTTCTATGTAGTTGGCCCCACCACGAGGATTACCTGGTGTAAAAGTCAACTCCGTCCACTCATCAGATGGGCCATATTATACAAAACAATTTCTAGCTATTGATAAATAACAAAACACAAGTATGGCCCAATGTGTCTGATTATTACAAAGGTTATGTGGACGGGTTGGATTTTATCCACATTTTTATTTTTATTTTTATTATTTTTAAGGGTCCAATGAGATGGACTTGAGAGTTGAGACCTCATTTTAAAATTATTTATTATTAAGATAATTGGGGGTGCTATTGTCAATTGCAGCTACAACTGTAAAATAAAAATTAAAAAAATAAATAAATATTTTGAGACCTTAAAGACTCTGTTTGGATGTCACTGAAAATGAGTTCCATAAATTGTAGTCCAGCTGGCAAACGCTCTCGTAAAAAATGTACAATTAATCGGACGCGGATTTCCTGCTCAAGTCTTTCTCTGTACACTGAACCTAGGTGGGGTCTAATGGGATGTTTGTGAGAAATCTACCTCATTCATCCGTTTTGTAAGCTCATTTTAGGGCATACTAAAAAAATAAGCTGGATCCAATACACAAGTGGGCTGAAAACGTTAGGATAGAACGTCCACCATTGAAATACTCATGAGGCCACCAAAGTTTTGAATTAGGCTAATATTTCTGTTTTCAGTTCATCCTACTAGGAATGAAGTTATGAACGGTATGGATGGCATTTAAATATCACTTGTCGACCCTGGGAGCTGTAGAAATTTCCTACCCATTTTTCCTTCTGTGCGGCCCACTTGAGTTTTGGATTCTATTCAAGTTTGGTCTCAAGTTTTAAAAGGATCTCACAAAACTAACGGACGAGGTGAATTTCTCACCAACATCAAGGTGGGCCCCACCTAGTTTTCCAGCGCTTGAACTTCCTTTGAAAGAAATCCAAATCCGCGTCCGAATTAATCCATCAAGCATTGGGATACCTCTCATATCTCCTGTCTGCAACCTTAGAATATAAAAGTAGGAAGTGATATTTTCTTTGAAAGTTATTTTTCTAAAAAGCATTTGAAAAGAAAAAAAAAGTAGAAATTATTAGAAATTATTTTAAAACTTATTTTTATAAAAATTAATTTTTGGAAAATGCCTTTTTAACCATAAATGAATTCTTGACCTAAAGAAAATATCACTTTCTTACAAAGTATTTTCCACCCAAATACTTTCAAGCTCCGGCTGTAAATTCTCCAAAAAAGAAATAAATAAATAAAAGAATTTTTCTTTATCTTAGCCCTGAAGTGGACAACTCATATACAACGAAACATTCACTCATTTAACTTTCAAACATCAATTGGTGGATGGTTAAATAATAGTTGAAATGAAAATTAAATGTCTATTAATCAAAAGTTAAAATAATTCAATTAATCTACTTTTGAAATGGTTAAGCCAGCGTATCGACCATCATACTCTTCCAGAGTATCAAATAACTTTAGGTGAAAATTAGGGGTGTACACAAACCGCGCTAGCCCGCTTAGCTCGCTCGACCCGGCCCGAAAAAGCCCGACTTGGCCTAACCCGGAACTGAGTTCGGGTTAGGACGGGCCAATTTTCTAGGCCCGAAAGTGAGTTCAGGCCGAGTTCAGATACTTCCCAGTTCGGCCCGACTCGGTTCGAAATCTGACTCGCCCCGACCCGGACCCGACCCGACTCATGTATGACTGTATTTAATTTGTATAAAATGTTTTATTTTATGCTTTGTCAAATGTATGTAAATGTCCTGACTAGTTAGATTTTTTGTGGAGTCTATAGTTCAACTATCTAAACCATTGATCGAGAGCCTTGTAATGGGATGCGGATTACCTGCCAAAGCCTTTCCTACGAACTTGCTGTAAGGCTCGAAACTGGCCCGAACTCGAAGGTTCGAACTCGGCCCGAACTTCGCGCTGTGCCCTGGCCGGTTGAGTGGAGATGTTGGCTCGGTGACCATGCCCTGGTCGGGTTCGAGCCTTGTGTGGCTGTTGAACGGGCCTGGACGGACTGAGGTCAGTTCGACTCGGCCCGACCCGTGTACACCTCTAATTGGACATATCCTGCAAATTGTGGACGACCTGATTGGGGCTGACAACGGGTTGGGCCTAAGGCCTTATTAGAAGATTTGAGTTTGGTTGGCCTAAGTACGTGCTGTGGAGAGCTGGGCCAGGGGTTGGATCAGGCCCGGTGTTTGAATAGTTGGGCTGAGCCATTTTAACATTTTCTTTGTCCAGGCCCAGCCCATTTTAAGCCCTTAATCAATTATCTCATTTTCATTTCAATTGGTGACGGCAAGTTGGCTGTTTGAGAGAGATAGAGAGACAGAGAGATGCAACAATGGCCCACTTCAAACCTAGGGAAGGCCAAAGATTTGATGGCTCGGATCTTACAATATGGAATATTATTGAATCAACGATTCAGATTGAGGAGTATAGGCCCCATCCTACGTATGCAAATTTTAAACAAAATAAAAATATACATTTTAGGGTTAATCAGCTGTATACTTGGGTTTTTAGTTCTAACAAGTGGGCCCACGGTTCGGTAATCCAAACCATTGGTCAGTTGATATCCAGTCTCAATGGACCATGCCCCAATTCTTTCTTTAATTGGAATATCCTAGCCGCCAATCTGTAGGCTCTTTTAGATTGGATCTGGGACTTATAGATGTCTACTTAAAGGCTAAAATTCGAAATGTTATGACTAACTTATCTAAAGATTTTTAGGGCATTATCCATCGAACATGTGAGGTATGGTGCCAACGGTCGAGATTACCGAATCATGGGCCCCACCGATCAGAACTGAAAATATAAATGTACTGTGCGAAGCTTGGGTAGAGGATCCTATAGTTCCTCCTCAGTTGTAGTGGCGGACAGACCTTTCAGGTGAATGATTACATGCATTAGAACGCATACTAATTACCGTACGTTAAACCTGGGCCTACCTTGATGTCTGAGTGGCATCCAAACCATTCATTAGACGCGCAGCCACATGTTATTTGTAAATCCTAAGTTCGATCAATTTGAAAAGCAGATCATAGGCCCGAGCATTGTAAATTTGTATTTTCTCCGTCCACGTTATTATTGCATTAAATGTAAAGTGAAATAATGTTCCTCCGATGAAACTGCAATAAATAAAAATTTTCTGTTTGTAGTAAGCAAATGATCAAATATCACCGACACTGGTCTAGCTCACTTGCTATAGTGACTCTTTCATTAATCACAAAGGAACTCACTCGGTGTCATGTGACTCGCCCGAGTTAGGTGACTGAGGCTAACTTGGCCGAGTCAAAAGTTATTTGTGGAACTGAATTAAACTGGCCTTGATTCACTGAGCCTGAGTTGACTTGCACGAGTTAGGTACAACTCAGACAAGTTGGGAATCCATGTTCCATGTGGTTGCATTGATACACAACAAAGGGAGAAATGCATTGGACATAGGGGTGTACACAAACCGCGCTAGCCCGCTTAGCTCGCTCGACCCGGCCCGAAAAAAAGCCGACTCGGCCTAACCCGGAACTGAGTTCGGGTTAGGACGGGCCAATTTTCTAGGCCCGAAAGTGAGTTCAGGCCGAGTTCGGATACCTCCCAGTTCGGCCCGACTCGGTCCGAAATCTGACTCGCCCCGACCCGGCCCGACTCATGTATGACTGTATTTAATTTGTATAAAGTGTTTTATTTTATGCTTTGTCAAATGTATGTAAATGTCCTGACTAGTTAGATTTTTTGTGGAGTCTATAGTTCAACTATCTAAACCATTGATCGAGAGCCTTGTAATGGGATGCGGATTACCTGCCAAAGCCTTTCCTATAAACTTGTTGTAAGGCTCGAAACTGGCCCGAACTCAGGTTCGGAATTGGCCTGAACTCGAAGGTTCGAACTCGGCCTGAACTCGCGCCAGGCCCGGTTCGGGCTGGAGATGTTGGCTCGGTGACCAGGCCCGGTCGGGTTCGAGCCTGTGTGGGCATGAGCGAACGGAAGAAGGGCCGAGGCCGGTCGACTCGGCCCGACCCATGTACACCTCTAATTGGACATATCCTGCAAATTGTGGACGACCTGATTGGGGCTGACAACGGGCTGGGCCTAAGGCCTTATTAGAATATTTGAGTTTGGTTGGCCTAGGTACGTGCTGTGGAGAGCCGGGCCAGGGGTTGGTTCAGGCCCAGTGTTTGAATAGTCGGGCTGGGCCGTTTTAACATTTTCTTTGTCTAGGCCCAGCCCATTTCAAGCCCTTAATCAATTATCTCATTTTCATTTCAATTGGTGACCGGCAAGTTGGCTGTTTGAGAGAGATAGAGAGACAGAGAGATGCAACAATGGCCCACTTCAAACCTAGGGAAGGCCAAAGATTTGATGGCTTGGATCTTACAATATGAAAAATTATTGAATCAACGATTCAGATTGAGGAGTATAGGCCCCATCCTACGTATGCAAATTTTAAACAAAATAAAAATATACATTTTAGGGTTAATCAACTGTATACTTGGGTTTTTAGTTCTAACAAGTGGGCCCACGGTTCGGTAATCCAGACCATTGGTCAATTGATATCCAGTCTCAATGGACCATGCCCCAATTCTTTCTTTAATTGGAATATCCTAGCCGCCAATCTATAGGCTCTTTTAGATTGGATCTGGGACTTATAGATGTCTACTTAAAGGCTAAAATTCGAAAGGTTAGGACTAACCTATCTAGAGATTTTTAGAGCATTATCCATCGAACATGTGAGGTATCGTGCCAACGGTTGAGATTACCGAATCATGGGCCCCACCGATCAGAACTGAAAATATAAATGTACTGTGCGAGGCTTGGGTGGAGGATCCTATAATTCCTCCTCAGTTGTAGTGGCGGACAGACCTTTCAGGTGAATGATTACATGTATTAGAACACATACTAATTACCGTACGTTAAATCTGGGCCTACCTTGATGTCTGAGTGACATCCAAACCGTTCATTAGACGCGCAACCACATGTTATTTGTAAATCCTAAGTTCGATCAATTTGAAAAGTAGATCGTAGGCCCGAGCATTGTAAATTTGTATTTTCTCCGTCCACATTGTTATTATTGCATTAAATGTAAAGTGAAATAATGTTCCTCCGATGAAACTGCAATAAATAAAAATTTTCTGTTTGTAGTAAACAAATGATCAAATATCACCGACACTGGTCTAGCTCACTTGCTATAGTGACTCTTTCATTAATCACAAAAGAACTCACTCGGTGTCATGTGACTCGTCCGAGTTGGGTGACTGAGGCTAACTTGGCCGAGTCAGAAGTTATTCGTGGAACTGAATTAAACTGGCCTTGATTCACTGAGCCTGAGTTGACTCGCACGAGTTAGGTACGACTCAGACAAGTTGGGAATCCATGTTCCATGTGGTTGCATTGATACACAACAAAGAGAGAAATGCATTGGACATAGGGGTGTACACAAACAGCGCTAGCCCACTTAGCTCGCTCGACCCGGCCCGAAAAAGCCCGACTCGGCCTAACCCGGAACTAAGTTTGGGTAAGGATGGGCCAATTTTCTAGGCCCGAAAGTGAGTTCAGGCCGAGTTCGGATACCTCCCAGTTTGGCCCGACTCGGTCCGAAATCTGACTCGCCCCGACCCTACCCGGCCCGGCCCGACTCATGTATAACTGTATTTAATTTATATAAAATGTTTTATTTTATGCTTTGTCAAATGTATGTAAATGTCCTGACTAGTTAGATTTTTTGTGGAGTCTATAGTTCAACTATCTAAACCATTGATCGAGAGCCTTGTAATGGGATGCAGATTACCTGCCAAAGCCTTTCCTATGAACTTGCTGTAAGGCTCGAAACTGGCCCAAACTCGAAGGTTCGAAATTGGCCCGAACTCGCGCCAGGCCCGATTCGGGCTGGAGATGTTGGCTCGGTGACCAAGCCCGGTCGGGTTCGAGCCTTGTGTGGCCGTTGAACCGCCCGGACCTGGGCCGAGGCTGAGGCCCGATTCGACTCGGCCCGACCCGTGTACACCTCTAATTGGACATATCCTGCAAATTGTGGACGACCTGATTGGGGCTGACAACGAGCTGGGCCTAAGGCCTTATTAGAAGATTTGAGTTTGGTTGGCCTACGTACGTGCTATGGAGAGCCGGGCCAGGGGTTGGTTCAGGCCCGGTGTTTGAATAGTTGGGCTGGGCCGTTTTAACATTTTCTTTGTCTAGGCCCAGCCCATTTCAAGCCCTTAATCAATTATCTCATTTTCATTTCAATTGGTGACAGGCAAGTTGGTTGTTTGAGAGAGATAGAGAGACAGAGAGATGCAACAATGGCCCACTTCAAACCTAGGGAAGGCCAAAGATTTGATGGCTCGAATCTTACAATATGGAAAATTATTGAATCAACGATTCAAATTGAGGAGTATAGGCCCCATCCTACGTATACAAATTTTAAACAAAATAAAAATATACATTTTAGGGTTAATCAGTTGTATACTTGGGTTTTTAGTTCTAACAAGTGGGCCCACGGTTCGGTAATCCAGACCATTGGTCAGTTGATATCCAGTCTCAATGGACCATGCCCCAATTCTTTCTTTAATTGGAATATCCTAGCCGCCAATCTGTAGGCTCTTTTAGATTGGATCTGAGACTTATAGATGTCTACTTAAAGGCTAAAATTCGAAAGGTTAGGACTAACCTATCTAGAGATTTTTAGGGCATTATCCATCGAACATGTGAGGTATCGTGCCAACGGTCTAGATTACCGAATCATGGGCCCCATCGATCAGAACTGAAAATATAAATGTACTGTGCGAGGCTTGGGTGGAGGATCCTATAATTCCTCCTCAGTTGTAGTGGCGGACAGACCTTTCAGGTGAATGATTACATGCATTAGAACGCATACTAATTACCGTACGTTAAATCTGGGCCTACCTTGATGTCTGAGTGGCATCCAAACCATTCATTAGACGCACAGCCACATGTTATTTGTAAATTCTAAGTTCGATCAATTTGAAAAGGAGATCGTAGGCCCGAGCATTGTGTGATAATCTTGTCCATTTATCTGACCGGTAGATGAGATTTGAGTGACCAGATATACGCGTGCGTTGTGGACCCCATCAGGAGCATGCCTTGAGGGACCTAAGATGGTCCATTTGTTACAGTGATTATTAGTTGTCAGTTCTAATATGTTTTTTCAACCGAAACAGTAAAGGGAAAAACTTTGATACTCTAGTAGAGTGTTCTGGTTCATACTCATGCACAACAATAGTACACGTGGCATGTGTGTAACTCAAATGAAAACAGTCCAAACCACGGAAATAGTTTAGGTGAGTGAAGATCTAAAAACGGTATTGAACCAATAATCCCTACTGGTTGATTAGTGGACATCTAATGGACGGTTAAGATGAAAGTAGCCAAGGGCACAAATTTAACAAACAAATGGCCATTGATCAGGTGTAAGGACCATCCAGTCCACCTGAAATTGAGAACATGCCCTGCTCTAAAGTGGGGCCCACCACTTTTGAAGTTCGATTTGAGTTATTTATGTGCCACGTGTGCTGTCAGTAAGAGTATGGGCAGAACCATCGGGTAATCTAGATTGATGGTCAGGTCTTCCATGGGATGTTCTTCCCTGTTTATCACGTCATTTTGTAGGGTTGTCGATGGACTGGGCCTGGGCCAGGCAAAATGGCTGAAAGGTCGAACTGGACCAGTCCAAAATATGGGCCGTTACCAACCACAGGTCCGGCCTGTGGACATCAACAACATTTTTTTATGTAGGGCCATGATCCCAGATCTAGGCCCTTTTACATCTGCAATGGGCAGTGTTGGGCCTGACTTTCAGGCCCATGGATACTTGAGTGGGCCATAACGTCGACCTCTCAGACACATGGTGAAGTATCCGATTTTAAAATTTTTTTTTTTTTGAAAATCCGAACCATTCATCAGACTCTTGGAAAAAGACTATGGGGTTAACTTTTAGCCACGTTGGATACTTAAGTGGGCCACAGTCTTGTATTCAATTCTAGCCGTTGATATGCTTCCGCCTGTCAAGAGAAAATTGCGAGAGAACGGACGAGGATTAGGTACTAACCCCGCCTGTTCGGAGCTCCGGACGGGCCGAGGCTAACGAGGGCCACTGAGGGGCCGCTATGATTTTTTAATTTTATCCACACCATCCATATGTTTTATATATCATTTTAAATTATGAACCAAAAAATTGAGAAGATCCAGGACTCAAATGGAGCACACGTTGGTGATTAAATTTCTACCGTTACATAAGTTTTGGATCAAGATGATATTTGTTTTTTAAATTCACCCAGCTATATGTGATCGTATCAATAAGTTGGATGGAAAATAAAAAACACGGTAGACCCTAGCAAAGCTGATTCCTGTGTTGTGGTCCACATAAGCTTTGGATTTTCCTTATTTTTGGTCAATTATCCTAAAATGATATGAAAAAAAAAATAAGGACAGTTTGAATAAAATTCAAACATCACAGTGGCCCCTCAAGCCCTAATTTATGTCAGCAACTAACTTCAAACCTATCATGTACCTGCTGCATCCAGCTCTTCTATGTAGTTGGCCCCACCACGAGGATTACCTGGTGTAAAAGTCAGCTCCATCCACTCATCAGATGGGCCATATTATACCAACCAATTTCTAGCTATTGATAAATAACAAAACACAAGTATGGCCCAATGCGTCTGATTATTACAAAAGGTTATGTGGACGGGTTGGATTTTATCCACGTTTTTATTTTTATTTTTATTATTTTTAAGGGTCCAATGGGATGGACTTGAGAGTTGAGACCTTATTTTAAAATTATTTATTATTAAGATATTTGGGGGTGTTATTGTCAATTTCAGCTACAACTGTAAAATAAAAATTAAAAAAAAAAATAAATATTTTGAGACCTTAAAGACTCTGTTTGGACGTCACTGAAAATGAGTTCCATAAATTGTAGTCCAGCTGGCAGACGCTCTCGTAAAAAATATTCAATTAATCGGACGCGGATTTCCTGCTCAAGCCTTTCTCTGCACACTGAACCTAGGTGGGGTCTTATGGGATGTTTGTGAGAAATCTACCTCATTCATCCGTTTTGTAAGCTTATTTTAGGGCATGACTAAAAAAATTAGTTGGATCCAATACACAAGTGGGCTGAAAACGTTAGGATAGAACGTCCACCATTGAAATATTCATGAGGCCACCAAAGTTTTGAATTAGGCTAATATTTCAGTTTTCAGTTCATCCTACTAGGAATGAAGTTATGAACGGTATGGATGGCATTTAAATATCACTGTCGACCTTGGGAGCTGTAGAAATTTCCCTACACATTTTTCCTTCGGTGCGGCCCACTTGAGTTTTGGATTCTATTCAAGTTTGGTCTCAAGTTTTAAAAGGATCTCACAGAACTAACGGACGAGGTGAGTTTCTCACAAACATCAAGGTGGGCCCCACCTAATTTTTCAGCGGTTTTACCCATAAATGAATTCTTGACCTAGAGAAAATATCACTTTCTTAGAAAGTATTTTCCACCCAAATACTTTCAAGCTCCGGCTGTAAATTCTCCAAAAAGGAAATAAATAAATAAAAGAATTTTTCTTTATCTTAGCCCTGAAGTGGACAACTCATATACAATGAAACATTCACTCATTTAACTTTCTAACATCAATTGGTGGATGGTTAAATAACAGTTGAAATGAAAATAAAATGTCTATTAATCAAAAGTTAAAATAATTCAATTAATCTACTTTTGAAATGGTTAAGCAAGCGTATCGACCATCGTACTCTTCCAGACTATCAAATAACTTTAGGTGCAAAATGCTGACTGTTCACCAACAAAGCAAAATGCCAAAACCAGCCTTTAAAAAACTAAAGTGGTGTTATAGTTAGCTTTTTGACTCTGCTTTACTGAGAAAAATAAAGAAATGAAATAAAAAGGAATATAATAAGGCTTTTCATTTTTCCTTTTTCTTACTTTCTCTTACTATTCATGCGCGTGTACGCGTGCGCTTCGTTACCTTTCAATGCAATCTCGTGTCACACGGAAGAATATTTGAATGAGCTTTGCTCCAATCCGTCTCATGCTATCTAGGGATTCTAGCCGTTGGATTTGGGACGCGGATTGCGTACTGACACTGTCGGTAGCGAGGTTGCTACTGGATGGTGCTTTGTGGGTCCCACAATGATATATATATATATATATATATATATATATATATATATATATATATATATATATATATATCTATGCCGTTCATAAATTTTGGATTATTATTTTAGGGCATAAGCTCAGAAAATGAAATATATCCTGGTCTCAAGTGGGCCACACCATAGGAAAATAGTGGTGATTGAAAACTTCCTAGGGCCCACTGTAATGTTTATTTTCCATCCAACCTGTTGATTAGGTCACAAATAACTGGATGAAGGGAAAATACACATATAAGCTTGATCCAAAACTTTTGTGACTCCCACGAAGTTTTTGACGGTGGGCATTCAATCACTGCTGTTTCCTGTGGTGTGGTCTATATAGTAATTTAATCTTTCTCATTTTTAGTATCATGCCCTAAAATCATCTATAAAAATAGATGGGCGGCGTGGATAAAATGCATACATCCTAGTAGGGCCCACACGGTACCGTCCATAGCAAGTGGCTACTCAGACTGCCAGTAGCCAAACCCCGGTTGTTTCTGAAATTACCCAAACCGTTTGTTTCATAGGGCTTTCCTTGGATGGGAGATGGCCTAAAAAAAATAATATCGGGGTGAATATTTCAACCCTTTGATTATGCAACTGTTATGGTGACCGTTCATATTCAATGCAAAAGTGCCAAATTTTCCAACGATTGAAATCATCCAATTGAGAACTTTGATTTGTTGACTTTCCACCATACGATGTGAGACTATTCTTATAAACGGTTTGGATCGTTGAGAGATGGCCTAGATTCAAAGGCTAAATTCCATACGTACTGTATTGCAATACATGGGTTGTATGTGAGCAAACCTCGATTGGAATCAAATAAATCAGCCGGTTCATCTACATCGTTTCAAGAAAATCCCTTGTTATACAACGTGGTGTGTGGGACCCACATCACACTATGATGTGTGCATGACATCCAATCCGTCCATCAGGTGCTGCCCATATAATGTTCTTCCATGAGACCAAAAATCACAACCCTTAAAACATGCCTGAAAATTTTAAAATCACGTGGTGTGGCCCATTTGAGTTTGGGAATGGCCCTCCGTTGAAGAATCTGCAGAAGGAAATGGACGGCATGTATAAATTTTGGTGGGCCACTCGGGAAGGTTTAAATGGTGGATGCCACCATCGTAACGGCTCCCCTATGGTGGGACCACCTTTGTTTCGATCTGATTAATTCGTAGGATAGGGAATGAACTTTGAGGGCCCCACCTTATTAGTGGATAGGGTGTGGGAAACATGGGCTCCACACAACACGTTGTAGGACGAGCGCACTGTTGAAACGTGGCAGATCCCTGCGTTATAAAAGGAATTCAAAGATTTCAATGCAAAGCGCGTGCACATGTTCACACCACCGTACACGTACTCACAGACCGTCCCGCGCAACACGCATCACGTGCCTACAGGAAACACGTGTTAGCATGGCTGGAAGTGGGCCACGCTGCCGGGCCGCTCCTGGCTTGGACCCCTAAACCTGGCTGAGGGTTGGGCACGTGCTTGAAATGTATGCCGTATTGTCTAGGTCAGGGCTAATGATGACTGGCCTAGCTAATTAGCCTTCTCTAATTATCAAGTAGTTGACTGTCGTACAATATTTATGGATTGCTTGAAAACATTTGTCAGTCGTCCAACCAACATACGGTTTTAGATTCAGTCTAACGTTTCTATAGTTTATTTAAATATGCAAAACCATTTATGGATAGAACGGATGCCTTAAACTTTTTTATATTTAGACTAATTTGGAACCATTGTTTTAAAACTTGGCCCACTCGTCTTGACGAGATTTGGAGCATGAGTCTAGAGAAACATGGTACCGTGTCGGGCTGAGTGACTCGGTCAACATGACTCGGTATGGCTTGAACTGAGTTAATTGCCTTATATATAGTGGGATTTTATTTTAAATGTGAAATACACTGGGTGCGTGGTTCAAACCAAACATAAAATTAGTTGATGAGGTGTCAAAAATGCTTGCTAATTTGAGTTATGGTTTATATTGCTTATGCAAGATCTAACCTTTATATATATATATATATTATATATATATATATATATATATATATATATATATATATATATATATATATATATATATATATATTTATGATTTTAACAGTTTCAATTATAATAACAAATAGTGATTCGGTTGATTGAGTTTTTGAGTCAAAATAACGTCCACACTTTTATTTTAGTTCAGCACACACTCACACTCGGTCGATTTCACCACCTATGCATACTTGAACCCAGACCCGTGTTGAAACTCCTGGGAATGTACCACCCAGGCAAGGATAATGTCTCTAGTTGAACATCCACATACTTGAACCCAGACCTGTGTTGAAACTCTTGGGGGTCTACCACTCAGGCAAGGATAATGACTCTAGTTGAACTTCCACATACTTGAACCCAGACCTGTGTTGAAACTCTTGGGGGTCTACCACCCAGGCAAGGATAATGACTCTAGTTGAACTTCCACCCAGGCAAGGCCTTTGCATGGTATAGGTGGTTTATCAGTTCTGACAAGTGGGAGCCACGTTCATAAATCTAGACCAATGGAAAGTTGTCCCCACTGAGGATGGGACCATGCCCCAAAAATATCCTCCATGGAATAAAAATAGCCATTTGATATTTTGGTTACAAATACACGGTTGAGAAGGTAAATAAAGCAACGAAACATATTTAAAGTTCTAATATTGGTGGACAGGTTTTTCCAATCCCAGGTAGTTTTAGGTTATGGCCTATCTACTAAGAGATGCAAGGGGCCAACGGTCTGGATTACCGAGACATGCACCACATTTGTCAAAACGGAAACCTGCGTATGCTGCGTTGTGATACAGGTCGCGAATTTCTATTACAGTTTTTCCAGAGAAACATGCGACGAAAAGCTCCGTGGCGCCCACCGTGATATCCTTGTGAAATCCAAACTGTCCATAGTTTGAGCCAAATCGTGTTACAATGTAAGCCTAAAAACCAGATTGATCATGAAATTAAGTTGACCACATTACATGAAATTAAGTGGACCACATTCAGCCAAATTAAATCGTGTTTCGGGCTGATGTGAAAGCTCTACAAAAGAACTTGGAAGCTGAATGTCGATTGTTATGATCAGGTCGCAGTAGCCGAGTCATTACCGAACCGTGGTTCGGCTCATGCAGTTTTGTCGTCCGACCTGCTTTAGCAAGGCCGCTCCATCAGTCGAGCTGAATTTACTCCTATAGGGATTGGCCCGAATTTTCCCATAATCGCCATGTGTTCGCCAATCACAGGCTCGTAATAAAAAAGCCGCCACTGTAGTACGGTGCCTTGATAGCAGAGAGCCATGATTATGGCTGCTCGTTTCAACTTTGTGGCTCATCATGATGGAGGGCGCGGTGGATCATTTCCTCAGATATTTACTTTATGAGTCCGAGCTTGCACTCAAAGAGTAGGGGGCTTCTGTTATGGAAAAATCTGGGCCGATCCCTATAGGAGTAAATTCAGCTCGGCCAATTGAGTGGCCTCGCCAAAGCAGGTTTGACGACAAAACTGCACGAGCCGAACCACGACTCGATAGTGACTCGGTTACCGCAGACCTGATCATAACAATCGATGTTCAGCTTCCAAGTTCTTTTATGGAGCTTTTACATCAGCCTGAAACCTAGAAGAAACCATTACACAGCCTGGAACCCAGAAAAAGCCATTACACACTCTGCCTGTTGCCTCTGACCCAAAGCCAGAGGCAAGGAAATCCAAAGGGCTCGGAGCCCGATTCTGACTCGGAGCAGGTTGGTCGTAGATCTACGACCAGCCTACATGCGACTAGCAACAAGAGAGGGATAGATAGAAGGGATTCTAAGGCATTATTTAGTGCTCTAACCCTGTAGCTACATCCAACTACAGGAACTTAAACTGCAACCTCATCCATTTAGGAAAGGCAGGAAATCCAGAACTAAAACCGGAAAGAGGCAGCGGCATTCTACTAGATAGGCATTGAAGCTCTTGGAGTCTAAGACTTCTAACTCGCGTCGCTGGCAAATTCCACTGTTTCCCCAGCTTGAATCTCGTTCAATCCATAAACACGTGCAATCCCATCTCCAACTGAGACCACTCGACCGATCTCATCCACTTGAAAATTCGTGTAAAAGTTCTGGCTTAGGGGCGTGCTTTCGATTCCTAATACAATGCTATAACATAGATAAGGAGAAGAGAGAGATTAGTGCCCCAAGAGAGGAGCTTAGTTCCATAGACAAGAGCTGACCTTGGACCAATGACCAGAGAGAGAAGATTATTAGCCAAAGTAGATAGGGTTCAGGGGAATAGGAGCCCACTAACGGGCTCAGACTGTTGCAGGTGAGCCCTAAACTTCAGGGTCGGCACGGATGGTAACATGGTTTACAATCACGCTAATGAATCAGTTCTAGTAACGTACATGAAGAGTGGTGTCCGGCACACGATCGCAAGATAACTACCAGACCCAACACAACACACCATTCATGCCTAATGGCGATACTCGTGCTGAGAATGATGGACACGATCATTCTAACCAGGAGGTATAAATAGGGAATGCGCCAACAGGAACAAATTCCGAAAATTTCTCACTCGAAACTTACCTACACTACTTCAAATTCTTAGCATAACTTTGGTATCGGAGACTCCCCTACTCTAACTAGGGTTTCTTTTGTCTTTCTCTTGTGCAGGGTTATAGGGCTTAGAGCAAGTGTTCCAAGCTCGACGAGAGTGAACCAGATTTTTTGCATTAACAATATTGCAACCACACATGTAGTATTTTAAAAGTACCATGTGTGTATATATTACATCTTTATTACTTTTTGCAACAATATTGCAATAAAATATTTTTTTCCCGTATGTTAAAAATGTGGTATGGAGATTCGATCCATCCAAGTTGGGTTCCATCGATAAAACGGTTTAGATGAGTATGATGTAAGGTCTGCTCTCCTCACTGCATTAATGGTGAAAATTCCTCTTCGCGGACGCGAATTTCTACTGCAGTTGCTCTAGAGAGCCCGATGCAATAAAAAGCTCTGTGGCGCCCACTTTGATGTGGGTGTGACATCCGTACACCGTCCCTCGTTTGAGCCAAATCATGTTACTATGTGAGCGTAAAAATCAGATTGATCTTAAACTCAAGTGGACCATACCACAGGAAAGAGTGGGGATGTCTAAGCTTACCATTGAAGACTTTCTGGGGCCCACCGAAGTTTTGAATCTGGCTGATATTTGGCTTTGCCATTCATCCTGGTTAGAATCACATTATGAATGGATTGGATGGCAAATAAACATCAAGGTGCGCCCAAAGAAGGATCGAATGGTAGGATTTCCATCTCAATTGTTTCCTTTATTATAGTTTACTTGAGTTTTCGATCGTTCTGATTTTGTTGTCAAATCATAGAATGAGGTGGCTCAAATGATGAACGGAGTGGATGACTCACAACCATCCCGGTGGGCCCAAACAGAGCCTTTTGTGGCACTGACTGTTGTAAGAATTTCCTGTTCCTACTCTACTGACGTCAGCAAGCCCATTCAATGACATCTCAAACAACTGGCATAGCTGTGATGGTGTGCGCAGGCACGTGTGAGAGCAGGCCCCCAAACACGTGAGAAGGCATTAATGCGAGAGCCAGGATTCATGAGAGAGATGGGCCACACAGACAGAGAGATATACCAAAAGATCTCCACATTCCTTTCCCTCACCCTCTTGTCGGTTGGTAAGGGCAGCTGAGAGTCGCTGGCCACCCTCTCAGTACTCCTTTCCATCCTCAAAACGTGACTGGAGAAATGGGGTGGGTCCTGGGTCCCACCATTCAACGGATCATGTGATCCTCCTGACTTCTCGAGCATGCTTGGGCCCACATAGCCATAATTGCCACGTGGACATGATTTGGCTGCCAAGTAGAGAAATGTCACCAAGTGGGACGGAAACGTTTTTACAGCCCCTGTTTTACGCAGACTCGCAAAACATCGAAGCTCTCGACGGCCCACCATGTTTTATATGTTAATCCACTCCGTCCATCGGGTGAGAAAAATTATTTTAGACTTATATGATACATATGAGATAAAAAAAAAGATCTACGATGGGCCATATCAATGAGAACAATGTAAAACAGCTTCTAAAACCTTTAAATTCAGCCTAATATTTGAAACTGGATTTCTTTTTCTAAATTTATATTCATCCTGGTCATTTACATCTGATTAACGGGTTTGATGTAAGATAAATATCATGGTGACCCTACAGACAAACCTATGGTTGGCATCCCATTCCCACTGTTCCCTATGGTGTGGTCCACCTGAGTTGTATATATCGGTTATGTGAATCCAAAGATCCTAGAAACTAGGACGGAGCCTGATGGACGGAATGGATTTCAAATATATAACGTCGTGGGCCCCACACAAATTTGGGTGATTTCCGCGCTGCGTAAAATGGGCGACGATGAGGATGATGGTAGACGAAGCAATGTGCAATGCATACTTCACGTGAACTCGGGTGTGTAACGCGAGCTTTGTTAAACACACGCGTTCACAAGGCAGTTCGTGTACGCCCCACACATCTGCCGATGTGGCATATTGGTATCGGATCCAATCCATCCATTAGAGCGTTGCCGTTACTTAGATGCTCCTGAGCAAGAAAGAGACTGGTCCATTTCTTAACTGGAAAACAGCCTATAAGAGAAACATAAGGAAAAAAAACTTCGCCGAGGTTCTTATACCCGTTCAACTACTTCTCAAAATATTGGCTCACATTATTAATGGATTTAGATTTATTATTACTAAGAACATCTATATTCTCAAACCTACGTGATGGACGGCTTGGATATTGTACCTGTATAATACGTTGTGAGAATCGTGGCGTGTGTTTGAGCTGCTTGTACACGCTTGTCCACGTAGCAAAGCTCGTATACTATATAGTATACTCTCGGGTTCTTGTGTCGTATACACCCAACGTACTACCTACCTTTTTTTCATTGGATCCTAAAAAAACATCTTTTCGTATTCGTATCGATAAACTCGGAAAAGATGAAAATACCCTTACTTTCTTTCATTTGCTTTACCTAAACTGGCAGAGATATTTTCGAAAAAAAAAAAACAACATCCAACCACTATAAATCGAGTTGGGTGAGATAAGTTTTCGGGCGGTAAAAAAACAAAGGCGTGCGGTAAAAAAAAAAAAAAAAAAAAGCGTTGTACGGACTCACCGACGGTGCTAATTTTTTCCTCTCAGTAGTGGTGTCAATGGGCCGGGCGCAGTCCTGAAAAATCAGAATTTTGCATAGGACAGGCCCGACCGCTTGACCCAAAACAGTTCAGGATCCGGGCCGCAACTACACGAGGCCCGTCCCGTTACAGCCCTTTCTATCAGCAGGGAGAGATCCATCGCCTCTGGAGTGTGGAGTTTCCGTGCCACCATATCATGTAATCTACACGTGGCGCATGTACATGATCATCCACTATGCACCCCACGGTCTCTTCCATTGACTAGTCACCGTTAAAACGAACGGCTCTGATTGCCCTATTTTAACCATATGTAAATAAACTTCTTCTGGGGAACTTGAGATGTTGATTATTTGGACCTTTAAGTGTCAGGCTGTCAATATATGCCAGTGACTAAAGAGTCAGGTTCGCCCAAATATGGATGGCTCTAATCCTGTCATCTATTAAAGGGCAGACATGAACGGCTCAGATCTCCTCGACGTGTACTACATTTGGCACCATGCATCCGCAGGCACTGGATTAAGGTTGCCCACTTGCAAATTGAGCTGATCTAGTGATCTCTTTGCCTTTATCGTGCGTCACCAGACGAAAGGTTTTGAAGGTTTTGATAGGCAGCTATCGTGCGTGGTCGGTTTTCACCCGGAATTACATCTTAGATGATGTTCCGAACCGTTCATTTTCTGGATTCTATATTACAGGGGCTATACAAAGATATGTTTGTTGAAAGGACCTTTGTGTATGAAGATGAATTTGAAAAGTCGAAATGTAAAGTTTTAATGGATCATATTAATAAAAGAGTCAAAGGTGTGGATCACTAATGTAGCTTCTATAAGGCAGTAATGAAAACATGAACGGTTCAGATCATCATCTGGTTTCCACGCCGGAGTAGAAAACTCTACCATCCGTACGGTAATGAGGTAGGGTGCACCGTATCCTATCAAAACTTCGACCCGACGTACAGTATACCTATGTTCGTCCGGACTAACTCATAAAGCCGAAAAAACCTCTGCTTTTCCAGCTGTTTTATCGAACCGGGCAGAGATACTTTCATAAAAAACCTGTGCATTCAACGTATCCAAAAACCCAACCTAGTACACTGATCATCAGGTGGGCGACACCTGTGCATTGAACGCATCCAAAAAACCAACCTAGTACACTCATCAGGTGAGCCACACCTGTGCACCGAACGTATAAAAAATCAGCCTAGTTCGCTCATCAGGTGGGCCACACATGTTTATTGAACGTGGATAGTACTGCGGCTAGTTAATATTAAATCACTTTTCTAATCGGAACGTACAGGAAATCGGATTACGTACTGAGTTGCTCAGTGAGCTCTCATCGGACTGACCAAACTTAGTTGGGCCCATCGTGAATGTATGTGGTTTATCCACGCCGTCTATCTGTTTTTTCAGATAATTTAAGTGGCTGAGCCCAAAATTGAAGTATATCCAAAGCTAAAGTGGATCATACCACAGTAAACAGTGAGAATAATAATTTCTATAGTTGAAACCTTTCTAGGCCCTACAGTGATATTTATTTGTCATCATAAGACCATACAGACATAGATGAAGGGAAAACACAAATATAATCTTGGTCCAAAACTTCCATGGCCCTGTGAATCTTTCAATGGTAGACGTTGAATTCACACTGTTTCTTGTAGTGTGGTCCATGTGAACTTTGGATATGGCTCATTTTTAGCTTAAAGCTTTAAAATTATCTAATGAAATGGGCGGATGGAGTGGATAAAATGTATAAATCATGGTGAACCTTACAGAGTTTACTCAGTACCCAATCCGCTTCCAACGTATTATATGAACAAACAAGGAGCCCACCGTGATGTGTGCATGGAATCCAATCTGTCCACGTGTTTCATCTCATGTTGTACTCGGAACCCAAAAATCACGACCGTCCAAAACCGAGTTGGCCACATGGTGGGGTATATTAATTGGAACGGCAACGCCTGTCATAGATTGTCTGGGATCCACCGCGTTTTGCATATGTCGACCAATCCATTCCAGTGATGCGCCTGTGAGGATGAGTGGAAATCCCAAAAATCAAGCCAGTCAAAAATCAGGTGGGCCCACCATGTGATTTTATAAGATTTAGGAATGATTTTACATGGTGTGTCCCATCTCATTTTTAGTTTAGCCTATTATAAATAACCTAGTAGAACATTAGAGGGCGCACATGATGGACGACTTGGATGTCGTCCTTACATTACAATGGGCCCCACAGATCGCGTTTCACATAAGCCTGACCTGCATGTCTTTTTAGTGGATCCGTCTGACAACAAATACAAGCAATAATCTTGATAGTCAGACTCAGTGAGCAAAAAGTCCATTGCTATAATGCCTAGGATAGTCCAATAAATACGATATTTTCATCGCAGCCCATCAACAGTGGGCCCCACCAGATCAATGGTCCAGCTGTCTTGGAAGGTTCCAATCAAGTAAACCATTTTTGGTGTCCCTTTTATACTTTTTCATTTTGATGGACCAGCTCACCAACCGATGGACCTCCAGCTGGAAGAATTTAAGCCATCGCACTTGGTGCATTACACCACAGGCGCAAGTTAGTTAGTGGAGACCACCACTCTATCACGTGCGTTGCACCGTCCATGACCTTTTCACGCAACGCTGTCGTCCCCCATCGTATATGCGGCGAGCTGAACTGGACGCAAATGAGAAAATGACCACTGTAGACAAACCCTTTTACCCAGCGGTTTCTATGAAAGAATACAAACCTTAGTTACCAATCTAGATTAGCACGTGCGGACAGCGACGTTGAGGACGAAACTACCCTCCTTTTCGCTGCCGTGCGCTGACGCTCAACTGAGAGTTATACGAACGGCTTAAAAGGATTGGGGTCGGTGGTCAGGGGCCCCACCATGATGTATGCTATTCATCCATGCCGTCCATATATTTTTTTCATATCATTTTATGGTATACGACCAAAAATGAGGTATATGCAAATCTCAAGTGTACCACGTTACAGAAACAAGTGTTGAATGAGCGTCCACCATTAAAAACTAATTCCCCATTGCCTTTCACAGTGACTTGATAGTTAGATCTATCTTATTTTTAGTCTCAGCCTCAATATGAGCTCGCCAAATGGATGGTTTGGATATAACACATACCATAAGTAGGACCCACAAAGTGGTGGAATTACAACAGCAAAAAAAAAAAAAAAAAACAACGTCGATATATTGACTAACAGTCGATATATCGAAAATGGTCCACGTGTCAAGTTTTCTTAAAAATTCATAAATAATCAAAAAGTGTTACCTTTAATTATAACCGTAGCTACAATCAGTAGTTTGTGCCAAATAAAATTATTTATTTATTTATTTTTATTTTTATTTTTTACATGTGTTATTCTACCTACAATTTTCTTTAATACATATTTATATAAATAGGTATATATAAGTATATAAAATTTTTTTCTCTTTTTTTTCATTTATTTTTTTAATCATTTAACAAGAATATCTTCTAAACCAAAATAAATAATGACGTACCACATTTTTGGTGAGAAAGCTACTTTAGCCAACCAACCTAGTATTTTCGAAGATTCCATCGTGTCGATGGTCGAGCAAGCAACGAGAAATTGAGCGAGTTAAAAAACGAGCGAGGAACCAATTTGGGCCAGCAACCCAGAATCTATTTCAGAAAACAAGTGTCCCTATGAGCAGGGAATCAAAGATTAGGAAGCTAAATACAACTAATCTGATCTTGAGCGATTAGCGAGGAAGCCAAAAACGAGCGAGGGAAGGTAGAAATCGGAAGGGAAGGTAGAAATTGAGCTGAACCCATAAAACGAGGAACCTATAAAATGAGCGAGGAACCCAGAAATTGAACGTAGGAAGAGTAAATCGAGCGAGGAACCTAAAAATCGAAACGAGGAAGCAACAAAGCTAGAAATTGAGCGAAGCAGAAAATTGAGCGAGGAAGCTAAATCGAGCTTTATTTGAGGAAGTTAATCGAGCAGGCAATGTCACGAGTGTAAGAAATCGAGAGCAATTTATGAATGAACAGCGTAAGGTCAGCGTCCTAAGTTTCCGAGTACCATGAAGCCTCTTTTGTTTTTTTGGTCTATTTTTGCAGGAAAATAATAAAGAAAATTTGAGCATTTTCAAATCAGCAGGGGGTTGCTGCATAGGGCAGAACCCCGATCGAAAGGTAGCGAGGAAGCCGGAAATCGATATTCTCTCCGAGTGCAGGAAAAAATGAGCCCTTGAAAGCAATCGAGCATGTGATTTTTAAAGGCAACTTATAAAAGGAAGCAGTAAATCGAGCGAGGTGTTTCCATCCATGGATTCTAATGAGTTTAGAAGCGAGGAAGGTAAAATCATGTCCTCCGCATAAAATCGAGCAAAGGCAACGTAATAAATCGAAAGCGAGGCAACGAGAAATCGAGTAGCAGGCGAAAGCTAGAAAAAAAAAAAAAAGCAAAAAGAAAAAGCAACTGTTTACATGCAACCGGTTGTATGATAACCCAAAATTGAGCCTGCTACCCGAGAAATTTTTAGGAAGCAAATTTCGAGCAGGAAGGTAGAAATTAAATCGAGCCAGGGAAGCCGCAGGAAGGTTATTTTAAGGAAGTAAAATTGGAAACGTAAAGTCGAGCGAGAACCCAGAAATTGAGCAGGAACCTAGAAATTGAGCGAGGAAGGGTCAGAAATCCAGCGGGAAGCAAGAAATCGAGCGCGGAAGCTAAAATTATAGGAAGCCAGAAATTGAGCGAGGGAAGGCAGAAATTGAGCGAGGGAAGGTAGAAATTGAGCAGGCAGGCAAGCTCGAAATCGAGGTAGGCAAATCGAGCTAGGAAGCTAATTGAGCGAGGAAGCTGAAATCGAGCGAGGAAGCTAGAAATTGAGCGAGACAACCTCAGAAATCGAATCGAGGGAAGCAAGAAATTTTGAAATTGAGCGAGGCAACGTAGAAATTGAGCTGCAATTGAATTGGAGAAATGAGCAGGCAAGCTCGAAATTGAGCGCAGGAAGCCAGAAAATGAGCGGCAGAAATCGAGCGCGGAAGCTAGAAATTGAGCAGGCAACGAGAAATCGAGCGAGGAAGCTAGAAATCGAGCAGGCAACGAAGAATTGAAGCGAGGAAGCTAGAAATTGAGCGAGGGAAGCGTAAAATGAGCTCTTCATCCTAGAAATAGCAAGGAACCTTTTTGTCAGGCAAATATATTTAGCGAGGAAGCTAGAAATCGAGCAGGCAACATGCCAGGAAGAAGAAATTGAGTGGAAGCTAGAAATCGAGGCCAGGCAACGCAGAAATCGAGAAATTGAGCGAGGAAGGCAGAAATTGAGCTTAGTGGGAAGCTCGAAATCGAGGTAGGAAGCTCTTCCATGTCTATGTGTGAGCCAGGAAGCAAGAAATCGATAAAATTGAGCATAAACGAGAAATTAAGCCAGGGAAGGTAGAAATCTAAGCTAAATCGAAGCCCAACCTAGAAATTTTTTTGAGTTTTCTCATCGAAAGCAGGAAGCCCTAAATTGAGCAGGCGTAGAAATTGAAGCCGTTCTTTTTCTTCGAGCGAGGAAGCTAGAAATTTAGAGCAGGAAAATCGAAATGAGCTGTTCGAGCCTCGGTTGGCAACGTAAAATTGAGCCAGGAAGGTAAAATTGAGCCAGGAAGCTTTTGAGCAGGAAGCCAGAAATTGAAGCAGGCTCTCTCTCTCTAAATCTTTTTGAGCGAGGAAGCTCTCTCCCTTAGAAATTGAGCTTAGGTTCAGGTAGAAATTGAGCGGAGGCCTAAAATCGAGTAGGAAGGTAGAAATGAGCCATTAAATTGAGCGAGGAAGGTAGAAATTGAAGCGAGGAAAGCTCAGTTTCGAGCGAATAGAAATTTAGGAAGGTAGAATCGCAGCGAGCAAAGCCGTTTAGGAATTGAGCGAGGAAGCCTAAAAATCGAGCGCTTAGGAAGTTTGGAAGCCAAAAATCGAGGAACTTAGAAATCGAGGAGGAGTAGTAAATGAGCGAGAACCATAAATCGAGCGAGCAACGTAGAATGAGCAGTGGAAGCCAGAAATCGAGCGAGGAAGCTGAAAATTGAGCGAGGAAGGTAGAAATTGAGCGAGGCAACGTAGAAATTGAGCCTTTTAAGCCAAAATCGAGTTTGCGAGGAAGCTTTTTGAAATGCGAGGGAAGCTCTAAATCGAGGAAGGTAGAAATTGAGCGAGGCAAGCTCAAATCGAGCGAGGAAGGTAGAAATTTAGCAGGAAGGCGGTAAAATTTTTAATTGAAGGGAAGCCAGTAAATTGAGCGAGGAAGCTATAAAATGAGCGAGGAACCCAGAAATTGAGCGAGGGAAGGCAGAAATCGAGCGAGGGAAGCTAGAAATCGAGCGAGGCAACTTCGAGCGAGGAAGCAAGAAATTAGCGCGGAAGCTTAAATCGTGCAGGCAACGAGAAATCGAGCGAGGAAGCAGAAATTGAAGCGAGGAAGCTCAAATTGAGCAGGAAGGTAGAAATTGAGCGAGGCAAGCTCGAAATTTCGAGCGAGGCAACCCGTAAAATTGAGCGAGGAAGCAAGAAATCGAGCGAGGGAAGCAAGAAATCGAGCGAGGCAACGTAGAAATCGAGCGTAGTAGCTTAAATCGAAAGAGCGGAAGCTCAAAATTGTGCGAGGGAAGGTAGAAATTGAGCGAGGCAAGCGCCGAAATTGAGCGAGGGAAGCTCAATTTTTTGCTAAAATCGAGCGTTAAGCTTCGAGCGAGGCAACCTGAAATTGAAAGAGGAAGCTGAAATCGAGCGAGGAAGCCGTAAAATGAGCGAGGAACCTTAGAAATCGAAATTTAGGAAGGTAAAATCGAGCGAGGAAGCTAGAAATCGAGCAAGGAACCTAAAAATTACGAGGAAGCAAGAAATCGAAATGCGGAAGCCAGAAATCGAGCGAGGCAACGAGAAATCGAGCCAGGAAGCTCGAATCGAGCGAGGAATGAAGAAATTCATGCAGTTTCTGGAAACAGGAAGTTTAAAAGAATGCCAGGAAGCCAGAAATTTCGATCTTCCTCGCCAATTTCGATCTTCCTCGCTCAATTTCTACCTTCCTCGCCAATTTCTAGTGTTCCTCGCTTCAATTTCTACGTTGCCTCGCTTAAGCTTCCTCGCTCAATTCCTGTTGCCTACCAAATCGTAGGTTCCTCGCTTTTCTACGTCTTCGCTCAATTTCTACGTTGCTTCGCTTTTCGACTGATGGAATCTTCGAAAATAACTAGGTTGGTTGGCTTAAAGTTTTTTACCCCAAAATCATATGTGTACGTCAAGAACTAATTTTGGTTTAGAAGATATTCTTGTTAAATGATTAAAAAAATAAATGAAAAAAAAGAGGGAAAAAAAATTTATATACTTATATATACCTAATTATATAAATATGTATTAAAGAAAATTGTAGGTAAAATAAATTTCTCCATGTAAAAAATAAAAATAAAAATAAATAAATAAATAATTTTATAGACCAACATTTCATATTATGGCTACTGCTATAATCCGTAGCTAAAGGTAAAACACTCGACAGACATTACGATATATCGAAAATTGTGAGATTTTTTAGGAAAACTTACTGGACAATTCTGGACCATTTTCGATATATCGACTGTTAGTCGATATATCGACGTTGGTTTTTTTTTTTTTTTTTTTTGTTTTTGCTGTTGTAATTCCACCACTTTTTGTGGGTCCTACTATGAGGTATGTGTTATATCCAAACCGTCCATCTATTTGGCGAGCTCATATTCAGGCTTGAGACTAAAAATAAGATAGATCTAACTATCAAGTAGACCACACTGTGAAAGGCAATGGGGAATTAGTTTTTAATGGTGGACGCTCATTCAACACTGTTTCCTGTAACGTGGTACACTTGAGATTTGCATATACCTCATTTTTGGTCGTATACCATAAAATGATATGGAAAAATATATGGACGGCATGGATGAATAGCATACATCATGGTGGGGCCCACAGACCACCGACCCCAATCCTTTTAAGCCGTTCGTACAACTCTCAGTTCGAGGAGCGTCAGCGCACGTCTTCGCAGCGAAAAGGAGGGGTAGTTTCGTCCTCAACGTCGCTGTCCGCACGTGCTAATCTAGATTGGTAACTAAGGTTTGTATTCTTTCATAGAAACCGCTGGGTAAAAGGGTTTGTCTACAGTGGTCATTTTCTCGGACGCAAATCCGTAACACTGGCGTTTTACCTGCACGAGGCGACGGATGAACAGCCTCACCTGCCACGTGGATGGGCAGGGTTGGTAGTTGGTGCGACAGAGCTGGAGAGTAGACACAAGGAAGAGAAATGCTTTGATACTCTATCAGTGTAGTGGATGATACGCAGGCACTTGGAAATTGCACACGTATCATATAAATAATCAAATTAAATATTCCAAAGTATATTACTCGGTGTAGATGTCTTCTGAACCAAAAAATAATCTTATTTGATTATTTAAATAATGGATTGGTGGACATCTATTGGACAGTTAAAATTGAAAAAAATCCAACGGTCCTATTTCAGAAAACAAGTGTCCATGAATCAAAGGTTAGGACTATACAACTAATCTGACCTTGGTATTATGACTTTTGTAGAGTGGGCCACACAATGTAGTTGGCTTTATTTGAGTTAATATATGTCACGTGTACAATTTATGAATGACAGCGTATCAAGCGTCCTATGTTTCCGAGTACCATGATAACTCCTCTTTTGTTTTTTTGGTCGATTTTTGCAGGAAAATAATAAAGAAAATTTGGCATTTTTCACAGGGGGTTGCTGCATAGGGCAGAACCCCGATCGAAAAGGACAATTCCATATTCTCTCCAAAAACCCTTGCACATGTGATTTTTTAACTTATAAAAGGTTCCATCCATGGATTCTACCTTTTCATGTCCTCCGCATAACAAAAGTAATATTTGAAAAAAAAAAAAAAAAAAAAAGCAACTGTTTACATGCAACCGGATGTACGATAACTCAAACCTGCTACCCGTTTTTACAAGCATTTCGGCATAGAAATTATGCATTATTTTAAGGGTAAAATTGGAAAGAAGAATTGAGGAGTGGTCTCTCAAAGGAAACATAAGCTAATTTATATCCATGGTATTGCATATAATAATGCAACTAGCTTTTGGACAATTTACTTCTGCAATTAATTGGAGGGGAGGAGCTTTAGGCAGTAGTTTTGAAATGTTGCAAATACTTCATCCTAGGATATTTTTGTCATTTAAATATATTTAGGAATAGAATAGACGGCTGCCATTCTCTTCCACTCTATGTGTGGACCACGGATAAACATAATATTAAGCCAGTGCAACATGATCTATTGTAAGACTTTTTTTTTTTTTTTCTCATTCTTTTTCTTGATGTAGCTGTTCGCCTCGGTGTAACCCCATTTTTTGTATCTCTCTCTCTCATCTTTTTTCTTCTCTCCCTTACTTTGTTCATGGGTGTTGAATGCACCATTTTCTTCATTATATTTAGTGCAAGCAATATTGTTGGGCCTAAATTATCCATGTAGTTAGTCATAGGAAGAGCATAAAAACAACAATTGCCAATAGTTAAATCCTTTAAACAAGAATATTTTCATCTTTTGAAATCAACCGAGGACAATTTTTTCTTTTAAATTATTTTTGTTGCGAGATGTCTTAAATCTGAGTCCTTTCGCAACTGGGATGCGGAAAGGAGTTTCGCGGATTTCGTGTTGCAAGTCCTTTCGCAACTGGGATGCGAAAGGAGTTTCGCAGATTTTGTGATGCAAGTCCTTTCGCAACTGGGATACGAAAGAGAAGTTGCCAACTATAAATTGGGGTCCCTAGGGCTATTCTAAGATCATTAATTTCAAGACTTCCTAAAGGTATTCTAAAGGGTTCTAGGGTTATCAAAGGGTGTAACAAGGGTGAGATTCGAGGTTGTTCGAATCGGGTAAGTCTTTTCTCTTTGTAATTGATGCTTTCATAGTGGTGATCTGTCGCTTTGTGCCGTAGTTTTTTCCCGCAAGAGTTTTCTACGTTAAATCTGTGTGTTCTTTTTTTTTTGTGTGTGTGCTTGGTGCCATTGGATTGCCATCCTAGATCTAAATCTGTGTGATTCCGCAGGCCAAAAATTCTAACAATTTTATGCTAGTGTGGAGCTTATCACGATGACTTTATGACATTTATTAAATTGTATCATGTCAAACGACGTCATGGTAGTGAGACAGATCTAAAACTTGAGTAAGATATAACAAAAAGATGAAGTAGTGAAAATGGGTAGTTATTAATAAAACTATTCTGATACTCTTTTATCTATTTTTAGTACACTATCATTGTACACTTTTCCTCATCTCTCTCTGCTTTTTTCTCTCTCCCTTGCTCACATGCGTTTTACATGCCATACCATAGAATATGCCTATTCTACACTAGTTACGTGGCCCACTAAGGTGTGTATGCCATGCAACTTGTCTAATACTCATATCATCCATTACGAGAGCTGGATCCTATCACGTTCCAAAATTTGAGTATAGAGCGTGCACCCTCAGGACCCAAGTTTTAGTTCGTAACTCGTACACAAAGTGTACTAACTTAATTCCTTAATCAGTTTAATCAAATATGATAATTACATTAAATCTAAGTTCTACTCAAACTCCAATCACACATACATAACACTTAGCACCAATCAACCAAGCATATATAAATCTTGATGATTCTTAAAATAATATAAATATTAAAAATCATTCATTTATTATATCATCATACTGCAAATATATTTATTCCATGCTAACATTGTTTCAATGAACTAAATTTAAATAATTTCTTAAAATCTCAAAATCAATACTAATATACATTATACGTTAATTAAACTATGTTAACAAATAAATCACATAATCAGAAATGGTCTAATGCTACCACTTCATCTTCAGATAAGTATGACCATGTTTCATATGGGCCGTGTTCATGTACGGTAGATCCTTCTAGTTCTTGCGCTACATCATTTATTAATAACTCATCTGTACAATTTTTCCATCAATAAAAAGGTAAGCTGGCCAAGCTTAGTGAAATAACCCAGCATGGTTCATAATTATAACAATTAAAATAACATAAAAATGTATGTACAATGATATGGATACAAATAGTGTATCAATTCATCAGATATGATGATCGTCCATCTGCTTGGGTTGGAGGTCGTCAACCCGTATCCACCCATTAAGTAGGCTTCCACCTTTTGGTAGGTTTGGGCATAGCCCGCATCTAGTAACGCTCTACCAGGATCGACATTTCTTCTAGGGAGGGCCCCTAGGATTAACTGTACATTATGCAAATGCAATGAATGATGGATGATATGTAAATGCATATTTTTCATATTTGGTATAGTTGTCTTGATCAGAATATTCACATATGAATTTAGCGTATAATTATCATAACAAAATATTCAAATCAGTATATCAATCAATTAAACAATCACAAATGGTTTATTTTAATTTTAATGAATTATGAGACAAGTTGGGTTACTCACCTGAGTCTGGTAGTATGTACTCTGCAAGATAATTAGGTTTGTTTGAATTCCGAAGTCCTATCAATTATATCAACGATATTATTATTCATCTATTTTCATTATATCGCGGGGCCCACCTTTGATTAACATCCCAGGTGGCTAAATCCAAAATAATCAAATAATTAAAATTTCTATTTTAGATTTCTATCTTTTATTTCCTTTTTAATATTAGAAAATTGATCGTAAATTACTTGATCGGGGTGGCCCATCAGATAATTAGATTAATTTGAAATTTAAGGCACTGTTATCCTTTTGTGCTTAGGATCAAATGACTAATCCAGATCTATCTTAACAAAATCTGTTTGCACTCATTAAATTTATTCCTAAAATTGCTGAACAAATCTAAAATCATAAAGCATCACTTTGTTAAAATTGTCTCTACACACCTATACAATAATAATATGTATGATCCACACCATTCATTGTATAGATAAAAAAGAAATTAACAATAAAAAAAAAAATAAAAGATCTAAAAGTTGGAACTTACCTGATCAAGTCCTCATAAAATCTCCTCTCCTTTTTTCTTTAGAACTTCCTATCTTTTTAAAAAAAATTATTATTATTAATAAAAAAACCTTCCATATACTTTTTTAAAGAAAATTCTCATAAAATAGGATGAGCACATCCTCCCTTATTCTGAATTTGAATTTTTTTTTTTATGATATTTAATTAAAAAATTTTATTATTACTACTTCAAGAATCAATTCCTAAACTTCTCTCAACTAAGAATATCTCTACCAACTCAATTATTAATTTATTCTTATTTTTTATTTAAAAATAAAATGTTTAAATATTTAATTTAGTTTTTTTTAAGGCACAAAAATTTAGTATTGTTATAGATCCTGTGAGCCACCACATAAATTTGGATTGTTTTGCTTAGTTGTCCCATGCTTTCTATAGTGAAATTCACCGTCCAATCGTGTAGTAAGTGAGCCTCACTATGATGATGGAATGACTCAAAAATAAAGCGTATACGATCCATAAATCTCCTCCTTCACGCGATGACCTTTGTAATGGCGGCAACATCCCGAGTCTTGGAGCAAATGGTAGGTCAACTCCACTGGACAGGTCTGTTGTTGTAGACACAATAGTGGGCCCCACATGCAGCACTTGTTTGACACGCTTATGGTTTAAGGGCTCCTGGAGGAAAAGCCCTCAATTTCTACACACTACGCTGTAAGGGCGAATTTGAAAATGCCTTGCTTTCACCACAAATTTTTTTTTTTTTTTTTTTTGGTTCTTTTTTATGCAATACCAAAGCACAGTAGGCTGGACGAGTGACTGCATGGTTAACCATGTAAGAAATGCAAAGACGATTTGTATGAGGATGGATTCCGTAGGGACATTCGTGATCCACGTGCTTGCGTGGCACTCTTGCTCAATGTACGGTTCATTCATCAGGTGCGCCCCACCTTCAACATAGATTAAAGGAAAAAATTCATTCACCAAGTGGGGCCCACCCTCAACATAGAGATTAAAGAAAATATATAACGAGAGAAAAAAAAAAAAAAAAGCTCGATTCTACGCTTGTGGGAAATGGGATAATAAACTGATGGCCCCATCGGAGAAGTTAACTGTCCTCCCATATTTTAACTGAACACGTGGCAGATGTTGAAAAGACCCGAAATGTTCATTCCTGGTTCGGCAGTAAGTGGGCCCCGCACAAAAACCACAGATTAGCTATCTGTCTAACCATTTCGTCCATGTCACATATATATGGACACTTAAAAAAAGAAGAAGTCCATTGATTGGACAGTTAGGATCATCTATTCATGGGAAAGTTTCTGTCAGTATCCAGTTCATGGTGGACCCCACGTGATGAAAATTTTGGATCATCACACACGTGTGCGACATGTGCAGTAAATGATCATGATAGAGAGGAAAAACCATGGGCTGTGGACAAATGTGCTGTCGTTGTATATTTATTTGGATTAGGACAGGAAATCAGTGGAGTAGGAAGCCTCTCAGACCCACTTGCATCTTGTCTGTCCACCTACAGTGGACCAGATGCTGAGATGGTCTGACAACTTCGAACAGTCCATGTTCTAGTTACCACAATAAATAACACTTCGACAGACGATCCTAACCTTTGGTTTTGTATAGTTGAATGCAAGCCGTTGGATTCTTATAATTGTTCTAAATTCACAGCAGATTGTAATGGTCCAATCCCTCTTTTTGAGTAATTTTCTTAGAATGGCCATTATATCGTAGATTTCTCAAAGTGGATGGTTCTGATCACCAGACCCACCAGCATGTGGGCTCCAATGGGCTGCGACATACACGCTGGCTGTTGAATCGCGACGGAGACAGAAGTTGCTGCGATTAATGATACTGGCCTTGACCGGAGTTTCTATGTAGGACCACGTAAATATTTTTAAAAAAAAAAAAAAAAAAAAACGCTTGTGTTTAGATATTGAGTGTTGTCACAATTACTTGGATTCGTGTGGCCCACTCTACCCAAATAATCAGAATGATCCGTTTATCAGTTGATCCATGCATCAAGGAAAGAGACCAGCGGTCCGCATTCAGTATTCATGAGTGGCCCACCGGATGATCAAATCACTTTGGGTTTTTACATAAGGGAACTAAAAAGTAGGATCCACTTGATGATCTAGTTCTGGGAATCTAAACCTTTAGACATGGACGGTTACAGATGTTTCCGTACGCGAGGGCGTGGTGCTACCACACGCGCGCCGGTCTTAATATTTGTCGGTTTGGTTTAAGGAGTCCACGGAAAGAGCTCGTTTTTCTCTGTCGCGAGTTAGGACTAGCATATGTCGCCCCCACCAGGGCCCACATGATGATATGGTATGATAATATGAACCGTCCATATTATTGCTACTTGTATAGATGACTAATATATCTGTTCCATATATGATTTCATAGTTGAATTTAAGCCATTGAAAATTTCATTTCACTTTTCTAAATATATCTACAAGGAGTGATTGTCAAAGTCATCTGCTCATCACTAACTTTTATTCTATATCTCCATTGGCATATGTCTAACATGGACGGTTCAGATAATCTGAAAACTGAACCTGTGGGCCCCAGTAGGGGTGTTGTTAAAAATATGGAACTGAGACGCGACAGAGGCAATCAAAGTCTTAAACGGAAGTGCCAAGGAATTTCCACTATGGAAAAAGACGGACTTACTCTATTAGTTTTTGACCTTTTCCACGGTGGTGACTCGTCCATCATACACGTGGCATTCATGTACAAGAACCAGCCTCTCCAAATTGTTGGAACTAGTGTGGGTGGAGAACTTCCAAGAAACTAAACTTACACAGTACGATATTAACAATTCAACTCGGTTCCCACAAAAGAGACGGTTTAAATAAATTAGTCAGTGGTCCAAATCCTATGGTTGATGTCCCACCATGAAAAACTTTGAGTTAGGGTCCATCCATAACGTCACACATGATTTGAACGGTCTGAATTGGCTTAGATCCAACAGAACTTATTTATTTATTTATATACTGGTTAGAATGTTCGTAAACACATCCCATGTTAACCACACCTCAAATTGGTAATAGATACAAAGACCATAGGGCCTGTTTGGGAGCATAGATTTGGAACCCCTGGATTCCGATTCCCCTGGATTTGAAATCCTTATACTGTGTTTGGCATCCTGGGCTGGGAATCAACTTTAATCCAACATTTGCTATATATGTTATATTTATATGAGTTTGAATTTAATTACTAAATCAAGTTTAATATATCTAATTATTGAACTATGTGATGTTTGACATAATGGTCCTAATAAGCCTGCTAAAATATATGCTTTGCCCGAAAATGATGAAATTTCAAAGTCTCAGGTGGGCTACAAGCACAAGATCATGTTAGAGTGAATGACCAACAATTTTTAAATGTTGATTTACATGGAAAATGTTTGAACAGCATTGATCATCATATTAAAGTAATTATAATGATACAATTGATAATCTAATTGTTTTGGGATATTATTAGTGGGTCATGTGTCCAATAGAGTAATAGCCTAGTGACACATGTTACACAATTCTCTTGGAAAGATTTTAGATGTAATCTAAGCTTTCACGGTGTATTTCAAACCTTGCTTGAGAAGATTTGAAACTCTTAATTATTTTATGGTGCCAAACAACTAAAGAATTTTATATCTCCTCAAATCCATGATGCCAAATGACCCCTTAATGTTAAATACATGTTATCTTGACCCAGTCTACCACTTGAGCCATGGATTGATGTAGATGTAACAGAACTTACCCACTGAATGAGTTACCACCATATAAGAAATTACATAAACTAATAGGTAAAAAATTTGTGGTGCCATGATGAAGTTGAAAAGGCCATTGTTGGAGTAGATTAGTATAAATATTGATTAGATAAATATAATCCTTGATTGGAATCTTGTTTAATTGTCTAATACTTTATTAGCTATGTAGATGTATTATATATTTCATTAAGGGTTTGTTTGTTTCAAAACCTAATTGTTTCAATTTTCAAAATTTGGTAGCCCATGATTCAAAGATCAAATCAACTTAATAATGCTAACTGAAATTATAAAATTATTGTGGGCCATGGATTGGATGGTTAGGATTATCCCAGTAGACCTGATAATTACACTAAAATGATGACGGTGTAAGTCGGTATATTTTAACTGGGTAACTCCATCTCACATTTAAATGTTGGCCAAAAGTATTAATTGCTCAGTTACTCATTATTACTGCAGTAAATGGTAAAATGAGCAAGTTCTAACGCACTTCTTTCAAATAATATTTCAAAGCGCGTGAGGCATTAAAAGCGAGGAAATTTTAGAAGAATATAAAAACACTGAAAACGTATCAAATAAGGAAACACTTTAGGTACATGATGGTTCATGTAGTAGGTTGGAAAAAGACAGAAGTGAGAAAGATATTTTGAAATTTCAAAAAATGAAGTGAAATGATAGGGACTTGGATCATTAGAAACATTATAAGTGGGTCCCAACTTGGGTTTGGCTCAACTTGAACCTAACTAAGTTTGGGTTGAGTCGGGTCAGCTGTCTAGGTCCTTGGGTTCAACTTGAATAATGCCAGCCTAATTTGAATTAGTGGTGGTACTGCATTTGCCAAATTTATGTTGAGTTTGGTCGTTGGGAATAATAGAATATATTTGGGTCAAGTTGGATTGGGTTAGGTCGAGAATAGACGAATTTAGGCTGAATTAAGGTGGGACACATTGGCCTGAAATTCAAGTTGGGTCGGGTTGTGGGTTCTGTCCTCTTGCGGTCTATTTGGCCTACGGCTAACCCTCAAACCGACCCAACCCTTTTGACTTACAGCCCAAATTAAGAGCACTAGAGGGTTTTGGTTAATAACAAATAACATCAGTAGCATTATTTTAATATTTAAATGATTTTCACGTTAATATTGGATTAAAATTACAAAAAATATTATATATATATATATAGAGAGAGAGAGAGAGAGAGAGAGAGAGAGAGAGAGAGAGAGAGAGAGGCATGCTCACCTACGCAAGTGCGCACCTTTGCACATGTGTCATGGGTGTCGAATTCGAACGATTCATAAGATGCGGAATCCCATGAAACCTTAGGGGCTGAATTTTCACCATGATTTAAGATTCTGGTGGGTCATAGCAGAGAGAAATTCAAATCAAGGGAAGAAATTGTTTGCATTTTTCATGGCCCACCGAAGTTTTGGTTCAAAGTACAAATTGGTACCAGGGGGTTTCATGAGGTTCTGCTTCATGTGGACCTTTAAGATTTTCAAGACTCCTCAAATATGATGAGTTCTCAAAAAAGTTCGTATGTAGTCCGTACGAACTGGTTCTCAGTGAGCGTGAGCGTTATATATATATATATATATATATATATATATATATATATAGAGAGAGAGAGAGAGAGAGAGAGAGAGAGAGAGTATCAACAGTCGGAAAACTCTGAATGAAAGCACTCTTAGCGCAAGTTTGAAAGAACACGTTCCTTCTCTCGCACGCCTCTTACTATATTCTCTACCTCTCCGAAGAACGTGGTGGAAGCCTTTTGACATGAAATTCTTCCTTTGGGATGCCAGTTGGGTCCCACCAAGATGTTAATGATAAATCCATGCCATCCATATATTTTTAAAAATACTTTTATGGCATGAACCCAAAACCGAGATAGATCAAAATCTCAAGTAGGCCACACAGTGTTGATTGAACTCTCACCATTATAAACTCCCTAGGGCTATCAAAATTTTAGATCAAGCTAATATTTATTTATTTATTTTCCATCATCCAGGTCTGTATGACCTAATCTACAGGTTGGATGTTAAATAAATATCAGTGTGAGCTCTAAAAAATATTTAATAATGAGAATCACTATCACCTCTGCTTCATGTGGTGTGGTCCACTTGAGATTTGGATCTGCCTCAGTTTTGGGATAATGCCCTAGAATGATAAGAAAAAACAGATAGATGGGATAGATTTCTCAAAAATATTATGGTCGGCCCCACCTAGGTTTCTAGCACGTGAAAGGCTTTTAAAGGAAACCTGCGTTCGAAAAAACCGTGCTGATAATAATTCTTATCGTTGAAAATTTTCTAGTACCTACTCTGATTTATATTTGCCATCCAACCTATTCATAATGTTACATAGATTTGGATGAAGAGAAAACACAAATTTCAGCTCCATTCAAAACTTCTTTGGCCCCATGAAATTTTCAATGGAAAGGGTATAATCTCCACTGTGTAACCAACATCTGTCTTGGATTTGCCATATTTTAGGGCTAATAGATAAAAAAATAAATAAATAAATAAAAATAAATAAAATTTAAAAAAAAAAAAAAAAGAAGATGGATAGTGTTGATAGGACCCTGCGCCATGGTGGCCAATCAAAGCTCCCGCCTGTTTCCGTAGACGGGCGGAGGTAGGACACAATCTGCGCCCCTCACCTCCATAACTGCGCGGCTTAGCTACTGACAGGTAGCCAGACTCCCTAATAAAGTGGCGTCAACATTACTGTGGCCCACACCCAAGATGTACGTTTTACGTTTTGTATCTACACCTCTCATCCATTTGGAGAGATCATATTAAGGCATGATCTAAAGAATGAGTCAGGTTCAAAGATCCAGAGGACCTTACCACAGAAAATAGTGGGGAGAGTGACCCCACCATTAAAAAGTTCTAAGGGTCCAAAAGTTTTCAATCAAGCTAATATTTCTGTTTTCCCTTCTTTCATCTCTGCGTTAACACATGAACCGATTGGATCTCAAAAAAGAATCATGGTGGACCTTTTGAAGGTTTCAACGGTGGGTGTCACTCCCACAGCTGTATTCTGTGGTGGGGTCCACCCCAGCCTTGGATCTACCTCGTTCTTTGGGCTATATTCTAAAATGATCTCTTCAAATGTATGGACGGTGGGGATACAACATATGCATCTTGGCATAGTGGGGCCACGTAACTTGGTGACGTCACTTCAGTAGGAGTCTCGCCGCTCAACCTGGCTGTATCCAGCGTCGCCTGATGACGCGGACGCGGATTGCTCACTACCCCCGCCCGTCCCTAGCTCCGAACGGGCAGTTCCGTGGGCAGGCCCACCGTGATGTATCTTCACATCCGTCGATCCCTTTTCTTAGATTATTTTAAGGCAAACACAAAAGTAAGGCAGATCCAACTATCAACTGGACCACACCAAATAATAAGCTTGATCACGTTGAAATGCACAGAGCATTAAATGTCAGTTGCATTGAATGCAAGAGTTATTTGTAGTGTGGTCCAGTTGATCGTTGGATGTGCCTCATTTTTGTGTTTATACCTTCAAATAATCTGAGTAAAGGGATAGACGGATTGATCGTACAAATACATCATGGTGGGCTTACCCGCAGAACTGCCCGTTCGGAGCTAGGAACGGGCGAAGGTAATACGCAATCTACTTCCTGATGACGCACGCGATTACGCTTAAGACGGGCGCCGATTGGATAATGAGAAGATCAGTAGCCAAATCTGAAGTGACGTCACCAAGCTCTATAGATCCCACCACCATGATGCATGTGTTGCATCCATACTGTCTAACCATTTGTAGAGATTGTTTTATGGCATTACACAGAATGAGATAGATCTAAATTTCAAGTGGACCCACCATGAAAACCATGGGAGACATCGAAACATTTATAGGGCCCACAATGATGTATTTTTGAGATCCATTCCATTCATAAGTTAATATAGAGATAGATGAAGTGAAACAAAAATATAAGCTTCATCGGAAACTACTGTGGCCCCTAAGAAGTTTTGGACGGTGGATGTCACTATCGCCACTATTTGCTATGATGGGGTGTCCACTTGAACTTTAGATCTATCTTATTCTCTTTATAATACCATAAAACGATCTCTAAAAATGGTTGGACGGTATGGATACAACACATGCATCATGGTAGGGTCCACAGAGCTTGGCGACGTCACTTCAGTAGTGATTTGGCTACTGACCTTGTAAGTATCCAATCCGCACCCTCCAAGACAGAAACGGAATGGCTACTCCCAGCCACCAGCCAATGGCTGTGGCCGGTGCTCTCTGGACCCATCATGATGTATGTGTTTCATCCATTCTGTCTATTTAATTTTATATATCAGTTTATGGTATGAGACCAAAACTTAGGTATATCCCAATCTCAAGTGGGCCACATTATAAGAAACAGTGTTGAATGAACATCAACCATTCAAAACTTTTTGGTGGCCATAAAACTTTTGGATCAAGCTGATCATTGTTTTTTTCCCTTCATCTGGGTATTTATAACCTAATCAACAGATTGAATGCCGAATAAACAGTACAGTGGGCCTTAGGAGGATTTTAATGGTGGATATCCAATTACTACTGTTTTCCTTTGGTGTGTTCCATCTGAGACTTATATTCCTATCATTTTTTGGATCAAGCCTTAAAATGATTGGTAAAAATGGATGACCTGGATGGATGAAGCACATATATCATGGTGGGGCCCATAGAGCACCGACCACTAGCCACGGGGATGGTGGCGGGGGAGTATTCAATTGGTTCCCCTCCAAGACGTCCATATTCTTACTAAGTTCGCTGGAAATCTACATGGGGCCCACCATGATGTTTTTGAGAAATCTATCCCGTCTATCCATTTTTTGAGCCCACTTTAAGACTGTAGACCAAAAGTAAGCAAGATACAATACTCAATCGAGCCGTACCGAAGGAAAAGGGTGCAAGGAAATTCCTACCGTTCAAACCTCCTTGGGGTCGACATGGATGTTTACATGCCATCTATGTCATTCATAAACTCATTTCTACTGGGATTAGTTGAGAACACGAATATTATCCTGATTTAAAACTTTTGTGACCTACGAATATTTCAACTGTGTAAGTTTAATCTTCACGTTTTCGGCCCACTTAAGTATTAGATTCCGCTCATTTTTGTATGGATATCCTAAAATGATCTCATAAAATGGATGGACAGATTGGATATCTCAAAAACATCATGGTGAGTCTCACTTAGCTTTCCAGCGCTCGAAAGGCATTCACAAGAAATCCTCTCTACGCGGATTTTTCGAACATGGATTTCTTACAAAAAGCCTTTTACGTGCTAGAAACCTAGGTAGGGCCCACCATAATATTTTTTGAGAAACCTACCCCATCCATCTGTTTTTTCTTATCATTTCAGGGTATTATCCCAAAACTGAGGTGGATCCAAATCTCAAGTGGACCACACTACAAGAAGCAGTGGAGATAATAATTCTCACCATTAAATATTTTTTAGGGCCCACCGTGATATTTATTTGACATCCAACCTATAGATTAGGTCATATAGACCTGGATGATGGAAAAATAAAAAAATATTAGCTTTATACAAAATTTTGGTAGCCCAAGGAAGTTTTTAATGGTGAGAGTTCAATCAACACTGTGTGGCCCACTTGAGATTTTGATCTAGCTCGGTTTTGGGTTCATACCATAAATTTATTTTTTAAAATGTATGGACGGCGTGGCTTTATCATTAATATCTTGGTGAGACCCAGCTAACATCCCAGCGGAAGAATTTCATGTCAAAAGGCTTCTTAGAGAATATGGTAAAGAAGTGTGCGGGAGAAAGAAACTGGCTCTTTCAAACTCACGCTAAGAGCCCTTTCATCCAAAGTATCAGCCTTATCCGACAATCGATAGCAAGGTTCACCGCACATAATGACGTGCAAACCGTTGCGTAGTTAAGCGTTCCTCTCTCTCTCTCTCTCTATATATATATATATATATATATATATATATATATATATATATATATATATTAAAAACCTTAAAAAGAATTGCCGAGCTGAGTTCAAGCTGGGATAGCCTATTTGTCGAGTCGAGCCAAGTTAGAACAAGCTGAACTCGATTCAACTCATGTATAGCTCTAGTCGCAAAAGTTAAGACTTATGAGGCCAATTGGTAATGTGTATAACATTCAACCCATCCAACGTCAGCACTCCACCATTGTAAAATGCAAAAAGAAAAAAGAAAAAAAAAAAGAATTGGGACTTATTGAGTGGTGTATATTATCTTTTATGGATTGACCCACCTTATAATTGGATCAGGCGTATTTGTGGCTTGTCTAATAATCATGTTGGTCTGCATCCGTCTGATAGGTTAGATGTTAAACATATTGTAACGCCCCGAAAAATCGGGGGTCATGCATACGCTCGACTCCCGAGTTCCCAAGTGTCACCTATCATGCATTTATGGTTTTTATGATTAATTAATTTTAACTACGCAATTTGGAATTACCTGAAGCATGAAGCACAATCGCACCTGTCTACTGAAATGAAGGATATCACACATATATACAGGTCCAAAAATAATAAAGGGTCGCCTAAGGCGTTGCCCAACAGAACAACAAAGATGGCTAGGTCTAAAAAGAATAAGACTGAGCCCGCGGCTCAGCAAATCCAATTCCAGCCTGATCTAGCCGATAGTGAGCCGCCCATCAGCTGAAAGTAGGAGAGCTCGTTCTCCTCGTCAAAGCTCGCCTCGCCAGGTTCCTCATGCCCTAGGTCACCTGCATCTATGAATGGGTCTGGTTGGTGTTTTAAAACACCGTCCCAGAGTGGGAGCGAGTGATCAACTCAGTGTGAACTATTAATCTTAAGTTTTAACAGACAACAATTATAGCATGAATTTAATGAAAGGCAACATTCGTAGATACTAAGCTAATCTTGATAATGCATATGCATGGTGAATGGTATGCTGCATGCCCTCGCCACAACTCTCCCTCAAGCGACTCCATCTTACGATCGCATATGACAACACTCCCTCAGAGCGACCTCGACTGCCGAGTCGCCACCCTAGCTAATGCAATGTAATGACATGTTAGCCAAGTTCTTAGTTAAGTCCATTCATCCAGCAGGTTGGGGATTCTAATACACCCCACGTATCAATGTCTTAAACTAGTTGCGAGGCCAAGGCCCCATCAACGCGTGAGGCCGAGACCCTGCGGTCCGTGATCCTGTCGGGTTCCTCATCCCCGACTTCAAGCACATGAGGAGTGCCGAGAGAAAGGGATCGCTCACGGTCACTACGTGGAGGCGCGGCACCCCAGCGTAGGCCGACAGCTCGGACACAATGTCCCATTCCACCATGCCCGGCTCACGAGGCTATGGACTAATTTCAGGTGGGTTATTGATGGGCTACAATGGTGGTAGGGTGGTTCAGGTTCCATATATATGTGAGCAAACAGGGTTAACAAATAGGGTTGATCAGACAGTGGGCTAAACCGCATGAATCAGGCAAGCACGTGGCGGAACGACATCGGGTACAAGCGACCCATGTAGTCTAACTACTGTCGCCCACACACACTCATCTAATCCTTGGGTTTAGCCTCAAGACGGTCCTACCAACGGGACCGCCTTCACTTTCCTCGCATTCCTGACCAACCCAAGGATTAGGTGGTGATTCATAACATGTTAAGTATACAAGTTATCAACTAACATATCAATACCATGTTCACATGCATCTCAACTATAAAAATGAGTACTCCTACCAAGTGAGCAAACATTATCAAGAACCAAGGTGCGTGTGAGTGTGTGGGTTTGTGAGGAAGTTAAGCTCTTCCAACACCTTAAGGAATTAAACACACAAGAGTCAAGATTCATAAACACTATGGAGCAATGCATATGAGCGAAATCAATCCAAACAAACATGAGCATGTAATCATTCCTATGCTAAATCATGTGAGAGACAAGATCAACATCAAATGTAAACTAATCATGCCAAATCATGCAATTCCAACAACACACCATTCCTAGGTTTTCTCTAAATTCTTCAATACCACAACTCAACAAACAAAATCATTACATTCCTACTATAATTGGTGCTAGGCCACCTAAGGATAATAGTCCGCACCTTGTGATTCGTTGGAGACTCAAAAACGACCTAGGAACGTCGATTTGGGGGCCGGTTGGTCGGAATCCCTAAAGCAAGTTCATACATGAGAAATCCATGTAAAATCCCCCTTCATCAAAAGGGTTTTCAAGACAAATGATGAGAAGCCTTACCTAGACGATCAATGGACGATTTTGGTGGTTGTGGTGCACAGTTTCTTCTTGGAGAAGGTGTAGGAGGTTGTGGGTTTCATCCTCTTGGGCCCCACCTTGATTGAGAGTCCACCATGCTCACCTTCACTCTCACTACTCTCTTGCTCTCTCTTCTTTCTCCTCTTACTCTCTTCTCTCCCACCCTTCTCTAGGGCAAATTCGTATGGGGAGAGGGGGTGCCCAAATAAGGCCTTTATATAGTGCCAGTTTTGGTGCAATTGGCCCTAAGTGTTGGGTCTTTACTATGTTAACTCTATGGGAGGGTTTCTTCTAGCCTATGGGGTGTACTAGTCGATATACACTGTAGGATAATTAGTCCTAATGATGATTTACATATGGACACAATCAGCCCGCCATTTCGACGTGCCGATCGACAAATATGATTAGAAGTCTGTTCAACGGTCACCGATTGTCGATCGGGGCCGCAGCTATATGGATGTGAGCAGGAAAATATCCTTAATCTACGGGTAAAGTTTGGTCGTAAACCGACGGTCCGAAATCCCCAACTTAGCATAAGAGTGGACGACTCAAATCACTTAAGTTCCCACAATTTCCCAAACTAGCCTTCTGGGGCTCCCTATTGAAGTTGGGGTGGCCCTAACACCTCCTAGGCCACCAAATTCGGTGGGTAGGTGTCTTGTGGTCCAATTAGAGCCCATATAATATTTAGGGACAAACGGATGAACGAATATAGGGTCTAAGTAAGCGAATCCGTCCCTTAAGTGGCCCTAAGAGGGCCATTTTGGTGATTGAAGCAGTTCTGGTGGCCCTCTAGCCAGGCAGCTTATAGGATAGGGTCTCCACGGCCCGATGAGGGGCCACGCAAAATTTGGGGACGATCGGATATGGGGTTTGGTCGTACGGGTCCGATTCGCGATCAACGGTCATCGTGCCACGATCGGGGCCCAGATTTGGTGGCCAGGCGTTGAAAAATATATTAAACCTTCACCATAAATTTGGAAGAAATCCGACGGCTGGAAGGCTCGGAGTCTCAGTTTCTTTTGTCAGTGCCAGATTTTAATCTGGCATTGGTGGGGCGCATTGGGCAAGCGCCAGATGGTACTTCTGGGTGTCCATTGGATCCGTAGTCCACGATGTACCACAAGCCCAGTGAGATCTATGATTTTCTAAAGTTTTAGATTTTTTTTGAACCTCCTCGGTCGCTTGTGGCCCACACGGGCTGATGCTAGGTGTAAACGGATTATCTGGCTTGATGGCCCGTACTTGTCCCATCATAACTAGACTGGTCCACCCCAGTATGAACTAACATTGAGTGCTAATGGTCATTAAGTGATATTATAAGTTAATAAAAATAAATAAATAAATTTCAAGGATTTTTGGAAATCGAAAACAGTGAAAATCCAGGATGTTACACATATACCATATGAGCTACACAAATCTTGATTATTCTCCCTGTAAAAGTAAAAAATAAAATAAGCTAAGGAGGGCAGCAATATAATTTACCTGAATATTAGTTGCCCAAGGCACTATTTGGTAAAATCCAATTCCTAGAGAAATTTTGCAATAAAAAATTCCAAAATTTTGTTTTAACTTTGTGCAAAAAAAACGTAGGGCCTGACGATAAACTAACAGGATTTTTACTGCAAAATTCCTCAAACAGTGTGATATTACCAAACCGTGCTTCCACAAATCAGCAAATGAAGTAAGTTTTTGAGTGGAGAAATTACCAAAATATTGGGTTATATTTTTTTACATAGAAAGTTGTAATATGAAAATTTGTATGCCCTTGTGTATATCCAAGCCGTCCAACAAATGTAATTAACCATTATATTAAAAAAAATAAAAGTTGATCAATTTAAACATGAGGTGAGTTACACTATTAAAGAAAATATAAATCCCTTAAAAATATTAAATTTCATGTGCAATCCATCCGGTGTTTCAATTAGAAAGATTTTTAGTTTGCTTCATTATCATGGATGTATTTCGCACTATGTAGGTCCCAAATTTTTTTACTTTATTTCTTTTTAAAGGTAAGCAATTCATGATAGTACTTTGGTAACTTTCCTTTTCAAATATCTCTCTCAACAATTACTATATATCCAGGAATTTTGGATCATAACGTAGTGCTTAGGTAAATATGACGTTAGTGATGAATTTTTTACTAAAAAATCCTGAAGCTGAAGGTTGTTGACAATCTACTAAATGACCATCAATAGGTTACTTACGTAGTAAAACAAGTATTTTGTTCATCTCATTTGGAACACATATATGGACGGGTAGATTTTAGTTTCATGCCACGTGTACATTCTCTAGTGCTCTGGGATCACTGCTACACTATGCCAGATATCAAAGTTTTTAATTGTAAATTGTACTTTTACCAATTTTATTTTTAATTTTTACTACAAAATTCTTCATGAATGGACATTTTTACCAAATAATGCTTGCATAATAAAAAATTAGGCCTAGGCAATTTTTTAAGAAGGCTCTATGTGGTGGAGCTCATGGGAACTTCCCATGAGGTCAAGCTATGTGGGCCTCACTATGATATATAGTGCTGATTTTTGGGATTCCCATAATTTAAAGAGTACCCATCAAATGTACAGTGTTGATGGTCGAAAAACATCACGGTGGGGCCCACACAGCTTGACCTTACGGGAGCTAATCGTCAGCTCGAACGCATTGTACCCAATATGGGGAAAAGGTACAATGCGCTAGAGCTGACTTTAACGCCCCATGAGGTTGAGCTGTGTGGGCCCCACCGTGATGTGTTTCTAACATCTACCCCATCAGTCAGATGCACCATTCCATCGTGGGCCAACGTATCCAAAAACAAGTCAATCCGTCACTTGTGTGGGCCACATCACATACAGAAGTGAGGAGGGGCCGTGTACCATTAAAACATTCATAACCATTTTTGAGGGGCCACCGAGATGTCGTTTGAAAATCCAGCCCATCCATTATGTGTGTCCCAATTGAATAAGGGTTCAGAGCAAGTTTCAGGCGTATGCAAAACTCAGGTGGGCCCCACCAAGTGCTTTTATATGTTTTAACGGTGCCTTCACATAATTTTGGATGGTATGGGCCACCTGAGTTCCGTATACGGATGATTTTTGGGATTTCCCATAATTTAAAGGGTACCCATCAAATGCACGGTGTTGATGGTCGAAAAACATCAGCGGGGCCCACACAGCTCGACCTCACGGGAGCTTATCGTCAGCAGGAGCGCATTGTACCTTTTCCCATATATATATATATATATATATATATATATATATATATATATATATATATATATATATATATATATATATATGAAAATCGAGACTTATGGGAGTCGTGCGGTATGTGCATAACATCAAAGCCATCCAACACATGCACTCCACCGTAGCGTTCGCACCAACAAAAAAATCAGACCTTTCTAGACATTTTATGAGCTAGGTTTGAATTTACATATTTTCAGCCGTGTTTATTATTTTTCATGGATCGGCCCACCTTATGATGGTATCCATCATAATTTTAAATTATCTAATAATGTGGGTTGGTTTTCATTAGTATGAGGAGTTGGATGTCAGATATATACGGCTGGATTCTACAATCTGTGAAAAAATAATTACTGAGGGCAGTAAAAAGGACGGATGGGGAATAACGGCTAGGAATTTTGGGCTATTTTATTTTTAATTATCGAAAACATTTTAAGCATTTATTTTGGCTGTTTCGTACTCTGGCAGATTGCGATGGTTGATACGCCGGCATTCAAAACTTAAAACATCCGAATTGAATAGATCTGTTGGACGACCCTGACATCTAATTAATGTTCTTTAGCTTCTTCAATTTTGACCAATCAGCCAGTTATGGAATCGAGTTACTGTAACTTTCAGTTAACAAGCCATCGAAATTGGGACCCACCATTTGGACGGTTTGATTTAAGTTAAACGTACGAAGCATGTGCAATTTCTTTGTGCCTGTGTATCAAGTACCACGCTATACCAACGGTCTCAAAGTTTAATGAGTAAAATCTGCTTTTCTTGTTAGGATGCAATGAACACAAATACACACAGAGGCACAACCATTGATGTACGGTATTTTAGTGCCTCTAGATTGTTAAAAACACGTATGGTGCCTATTTATGATGATCCTGACCATCCAACCTTCATTTTGTATCATTGATTAGCCTCTATACAGAAATTGATTTGATTGGACCATCTTAACAGCCTAGTAAATGTGTCTTTTCTCACTTGGTGGACCATTGCTGATTTTCGTTTTCTATTATTCATTTGCACGTTACCGAATAAATTAAGGTTTAGCATAGTCCAAACCTTGTGATTTTCAGAAATGGCCCATTCACTAGTCGAAGTTCGAAACTGACGGTTCTGATCTCATGCATTTATGCCACGTGTGCAGAAAGTGCATGGACGTACGAATACGAGATGTATGCGTTGCAAATGCATCCTATATGTATGTAAAATAGAAAATAACGATCGTGAGAGCGACAGCTATAACGGGCTGCGCCATACGATGATCCTGTGGGAGACACTATTTACGGCCCTCCAATTGATAGATACAGCCAAAATTTCTAGTTTTGGTAATACAGAAGTACAATAACTTATGGAGGTTTACTAAGCAATACACGCGTGTACGATAGAGCCCATCCATAAGCAATCCCATTTGACGACGTGGCACGCTTGTGGAGATCTGATCTCTTGATCGGGGTGGTCCGCCGTACAGATGGACCATCAGACAACCAATCCAGCCATTCATCAAATAGGCCATGATGCCAGAGGACGCGGATTTCCTGCAAAAGCCTTTAGCAGGAAGTTCCTGCGCTGGGAACGTAGGTGGGGCCCACTGGGATGTTTGTAAGAAATCCTCACCGTCCATCCGTTTTGTGAGTTCATTTTATGACATGAGGCCAAAAATAAACCGTATATAATGCTCAAGTGGGCGAAAAACGTGATAATTAAACATCTATAGTTGAAATATTCTTGGGGCCACAGAAGTTTTGAATCATGCTAATATTTTTGTTTTCACTTCATCCCAGTAGGAATGACGTTATTAACGGTATGGATGGCATGTAAACATCACTGTCGAACCTAGGGAAGTTTCAACGGTAGGATTTCCCTAACTACTTATTCCTTTAGTACAACCCACTTGAGTCTTGGATTCTGTTCAAGTTTGGTCTAGTAGCTTAAAATTAGCTCACAAATCGGATGGACGGAGTAGATTACTGAAAAACATCACGGTGGGCCCCAACTAAGTTCCCAGCGCAGGAACTTCCTGCGGAAGGCTTTCGCAGGAAATCCGCGTCCGGTAAAACGGTCCGCACGTAGGGCTGTTCTTTAGATGAAGGTACTTGCGTGGTTGCTGTTGCTGCTATTTCAATCTCCGTAACCTGATTAGTGCAAGTGTGACACCACGGAGAGTCCTTTCATACGATGAATCCATTTCTTGGTTTTTTGAACACCGGTTGTGCCAACCCATTTCTTTGCACGCCCAGTAGACCATTGCTTTGGTTTACTTACCGGTATAACATTACGATAAAAAATATGAATACAAGAAGCAATCGAATTGTTAGGGTTGAACCCTCGTTTCCAACCGCACCACGTTCGATTTAGAACGTGGCAGTTCAAATGACTACTGAATCATTAAATTTAAATACTAATCGGATACTCAATCCTGTCAACCAAGAAGGGGTATTGACCTCTTGGACCGTTTCTCCTGAAGAGATAACGGTCGGAATTCGGGATGTGCAACCAAGTATTCAGCATGTTCAGGAATGTGGAAGAGCTCAAGCATAGTCGGTACACGCTTAAGCCGATCAATTTCATGTTCAAATTGAGAATGTTAATAAATGAATGACTAACTTGACTAAGGTCATGTATCGGTTGATGATCAATTGACCATCATACCGAAAGATCACCTATGATGTAACATCCTGGATTTTCACTGTTTTAGATTTCCAAAAATCCTTAAAATTTCTTTTTAAGTAACTTATAAAATCACTTAATGACCATTATTACTCAATGTTAATTTATACTGGGGTGGACCAGTCTAGTTATGATGGGACCAAGTGTGGGCCGCCAAGCCAGATGGCCCGTTTACACTTAACAACAGCCTGTGTGGGCCACCCAGCGACCGAGGAGGGTCGAAAAAATCTAAAACTTTAGAAAATCATAGATCTCACTGGGCTTATGGTCCATCGCGAACTGCGGACCCAATGGACACCTAGAAGTACCATCTGGCGCTTGCCCAATGCGCCCCACCAATGCCTGAGTTAAAATCTGGCACTGATAAAAGAAACTTAGACTCCGGACTTTTCAACCGTCGTATTTCTTTCAAATTTACGATGAAGGTCTAATGTATTTTACTATACCCATCCACGAAATCTGGGACCCGATCGTGGCCCGGTAACCGTTGATCGCAAATTGGACCCGTACGACTAAACCCCACATCCGATCGTTCTCAAATTTTGCGTGGCCCTTTATCAGGCCACTGAGCACCTACCTTATAAATTTCATGGCCAGAGGGCCACCAGAATCGTTCCAATCACCGAAATGGGCCCCACAGTGCCACTTAAAGGTCGGAAACACTTACTCAGATCATATATCCGTTCATCTGTTCGTTCTCTATTTTTGCATGGGCCCTAGTCGGACCATAAGGCACCTACACGCCGAATTTGGTGGCCAGAGGGGCGTTAGGGCCACCCCAACACCAATAGGGAGTCCCATAAGTCTATTTTAGGAAATTGTGGAAGCTTGGGGCCATTTGCACCAAATCTGAAATTATAAAAAGGGTTTCATTTGGGCACCCCTCTCCCCATACGATTTTGCCCCAGGGAAGGGAAGAGAAAAAAGAGAGAAAGAAGAAAGGAGGAGAGAGGAAGAAGGAGAGTGGACCCTAGAATCGAGGTGGGGCCCAAGGAAGCAAACCCCACAACTCTCTACATCTCCTCCAAGAAGAAACCCCATCCGAAATCGCCCATCTTTTCTCCGTTGATCGTTTAGGTAAGATTCTAACCCACCTTTCCCTTGAAACCCTTGTGATGAGAAGGGATTTATTTCGGATTCTAACATGTAAATGTTGTTCTAGGGATCCCGGCCAAACCACCCCCAAAATCCACTCTCTTAAAATGTTCCCAAGCCTTCAACGAATCCGAAGGTGCGGACTATTATCCTTAGGTGGTCTAGCATCAATTATAATTTGAGTTTAATGATTTTGTGTGTATGGGATGTTGTTTGGAGGATCTAGAGGAAACCTAAGAATTTCATGTTCGTTGAAATCGTATGGATTTGCATGTTTAGTTTCCTTTTGATGTTGATCTTGCCTCTCATATGCTTGGTTACAATGAATGTTGTATGTTCATATCTTGATGGAGTTGTGTGTAATGTTCTTTATAACATGTTGTTTGCCTCTCACATGGTTAGGTAGAAAATCAAATGTTTACGTGCTCATGTCTTGGTGATCCATGTATGTTGTTCTTCATAACATGTATGACTCGTTCACGTTTGCGCATTTTGGTCCTATGAGATGCGGGAAGTGCTTCACTTCCACACAAACACACATCACATACAAGCACCTTATTCAAATGCGTTGTTAGCTTGCTTGTAGAAGAATTCCAGATGGGTGTGATGAATGTGTATGCATTATATCGGATATGCTAGTAGATAACAATGATGAATAACATGTCATGACTGTTTGTCGACCCTTGGGTTGGTCAGGGAATGAGGAGAGTGAGGATGGTCCCGTTGGTAGGACTGTCCTGGGGCTAGGCCGTGGGTTCGGGCGAGTGCGGATGGGCGGTAGTAGTTAGACTACATGGGTCGCCCGTACCAATGTTGTTTGTTGCGTGTTTGCCTGAACTTGTGCGGTATAGCCTAATACTGACCAATCTTGTCTGTTAACCTTGATTGCTCACGCATGTATGGAACCTGACATACCCTACCACCGTTGTTAGCCCACTGATAGCGAACTGAGCATTGATCCATTCTCTCGTGAGCCGGGCATGGTGGAATGGGACACTGTGTCTGAGCTGTCGGCCTACGCTGGGGTGACGCGCCTCCCCGTAGTGACCGCGAGCGATCCTTTCCTCTCAGCACTCCCCATGTGCTTGGAGTCGGGGATGGGGAACCCGACGGGATCACGGATTGCGGTGCCCTGGCCTCGCGCATTGAGGGGTCTCGGCACCACAACTAGTTGAGGGCATTGATACGTAGGGTGAATCAATTTCCCAAACCTGCTGGATGAACGGAATTAACTAAGAACTTGGCTAACATATCATTGCATCGCATTAGCTAGGTTGGCGACTCGACAGTCGAGGTCGCTTTGAGGGAGTGTTGTCATATGCGATCGTAAGATGGAGTCGCTTGAAGGAGAGTTGTGGCGAGGGCATGCATCATTTCATCCATCATGCATGCACATTAATAAGATTAGTTTAGTGACTATGAATGATTATTTTTCATTAAATCCGTAATGTAACTGATGTTTGTGATAACTTGAGACTAGTAGTTCACACTGAGTTGGTCACTCACTCCCACTCTGGGACGGTGTTTTAAAACACCAACCAGATTCGCTCATAAATGCAGGTGATGCAGAATTCGTGGAGCTGGGTGATGCGGGCCTCGAGGAGGAGGACGAGCGGACTCAGCTTTACTCTTGTGGACATGATGTTGTTGTGATTTTGTTGAGTAATGCCTTATGCGACCCATTTATTTTCCTTTGGACCTGTATATATTGATCTCTTCATTTCAGCAGACTAGTTGTGGTTGTGTTTCATGCTCCAAGAAATTCCAGGCTGCGCATTTAAACTGGATTAATCATAAAATTATAAAATTGATGATAAGTGACACTCGGGGACTCGGGAGTCGAGTCTATACACGACCCCCGATTTTCCGGGGCGTTACATATGACAACACAACATAATGCTGAAGTAAGTACTTTCGGTAACATTGGTCAACCCGCCATCGATACCACCCATGCAGTGGAACACACCTCCTATTCCAATCCAGGATGGAAGGAATGCTTCGATATTCGTTGAGTTTAGGTGACCTGAGCGAGATGTTAGGAATTTTGTTCCTATACAAGGAAGCTAGGATACACTTGGGGGCGGGGACAACCTTTCCTTGGGAATCCAGCATATCATAGAAGATAAAACTAGGTAAGCCCTGAACCACCTCTAATTGTCTAATCACACTCTTTGAATAATGACCAAATTATTTAAATGGTTCAAGAAGTAGTAGGCCAAGTTCTCGGTCGTATTACTATATCTGTCAACCACAAGCCATATTCTGAATGAAATGATCGACAATTTCCATTATCATGATCGATTTTTTCATTTCGCGATCAAGATGACCATATTCGATTAAGATGGCCGAATTTGTCTTTTTTCGATCATGATGGATAATTTTAACAAAGACATTTGAATTTGTTGTTTCTTGATCAAGATGGCTGACTTCGACCAAATTTATCGTTTTTCAACCAAAACGGTTGAATTTGACCAAAATATTTAAATTTAACGTTTTTCGACCAAGACTACTGAATTCGACCAATTGATTCAATTCGAATATAAAGTGAAGTTCTCCATTCAGAAAGGTGTTCTGCAATTATTTTATGTGTCTAAGTGCATGAATTTTTTATTTTTTTTTTTGTTTTGTCTACACTTAAGAGGAAAAAAATCCTTTTGTACATAAGGCAGAGGTGGTGACTCATTCTAAGTGGATGAACTTCATCTTCTAACTATTGCCTTATCATCTTAAGTAACACTGCGCAAGTAGTTGAATAGAAACCAATTTTATTAGAACTCGGTTATATAAGTCGATTTTCGTTAATCTACTTATGTTAGTGCACGGGGTTGTGAGCTGTTCGGTTTGAATTGAGCCGCACATTTAATTTTGGAATGCCTGCGCTAACCACGTGACCGAGATTGAAATAGCAGCAAGAGTAGACTCATCTGATGGATGGCTTGGATCTCGCCCACATGAGCATTTGGGGATATGTGGTGGCGAGTAGATGGACCCCATGTATATGTGTAAGCGCTTCTAAAGCAATGTTATGTGAAATAGACGTGCATATGTCAGTCGTATTCTAAATCGTTGAGTACGAACTAGTGGGGCCCACTTCTCGTAGATTGGAGCATTGATGTATTGGTCCTTAATATGGATAGATCAAGTCCCACAAAATCTTCTGAACTGGAAGCTCGTAGCCGTCCAATATTTTGTCCTATTTCTCTCCATTCAGACTGTGGACTATTGCTGTATTTCTTTATAGCCGTCCATTTTTTTAGACATTGATGCAACGCCTAAAATATTTATTTAGGAGGTTTTTTTGGTAGACATCCATCATTGGTTCAGCCCAGCTCCACCATAGAACCAGCTTGTGCCTATGGGCCCCACATCTACAAAATCATTGGTGGAGGATACGCATGAGGGTAATTCCTCCATAAATTTTAACGGCCCTAATGTCTTCTTACACTTGTATAATTTTCTTTCAAGCTGTATAAACCTAATGCGTGTGTGTTTCACCTAATGAGAGGACGTTTTCGCGGAAAATGCAATACGTTTGTCACGTGGGCACATGTGCCTTGCCTCACGTGTGTCGGACTCATGTCTCCGTGCGGGCCCCCTATTGAGCTACTCTCCACCAACCAAGCTGCTAAGAAAATGGACAGTTTGCATCTTTTGTGCTTGTAACTATTATAAGATGGACCCACCACACGGCATTGCTTGGACCATCCTCAATGTCCATCCATTTGGTGGGACCTATCTATGATGGACTCCAAAACCTCATGTTGATGGGACAATCACAGCCGCCCCAATGCGAAATTTAAAAGCATGCATTTAAACAAAAGAGAGGTAAGTACTCCCACGACTACTTGGGAAATAGGAACTATTGTTGTCCCATTCTCAAGTGGGGCCCATCAGAAAGGTTGTTTCCTAATGCAACAACATGGCCCTATGATGAATATGGGCCTAGACTAATGGACAAAAGGCCAATGATAATGGATGATTGTCAAGAGAGATTGGGACAGAACCTCCTGATCTAGGAGTCATCCATCCATGATTAAATGGTGGGGCTATCAACGAACGGCCCACTGAGAAAATGATCAGATGATCCTTTATTCCCCAATCTAGCCAACAATCTGGGCAGTTAAAACAAGAAGAAACACTCATCTCGACATGGGTAATTGGACCCGGATGGATGTAGGGAGGATCTACCACTTATTTTACCAAATTTCAAGCAAAACACTCTTCACTCCCATATTGCAAAAAATGAAGACATGTTGGCACCATACGCACCATGCGGAATTTAGACTATATTCCAAATTCTCACACATCACTGACGTGGGTACTATGTGCTGATGAAAAATCTTTGTGGGTCCACTATGATGTATGCGTTTTATCCATGCCTTCCATCTATATTGTCGGCTCATTTTAGTATATGAAACAAAAAATGAGGCAATCCAAATCTTAGGTGGACCACAAAGTACCGAAGTTGGTACTGTGTGCCACACTACGCAAATCAAATCCTCCAAATTCCTGAAAGTTTTGGAGGAAGAAACTATGATGCGCCCACATTAATTGCTAAACTACGTCAAAACTAGTTGTTGGTAGTTTGGTACGATGGGAAGGCCAGCTCCTCTTGCAGCTATTACAAAATAAGTTTATCTTAAAGTGTTGAGCGTGGGCCCCACCGAGATGTAGGGCCCACATCCATTTGTTCACTCCCCAAGTATAGGGTTGTGATGTAGTAATAAACTCGGTAAGACCGAGGTCGAATCCACAGGGACTGAAACCTGTACGTTATCTGAAACTAAGTAGAAATAGAACTAGAATGAGATGAAATCTAAATCGATTGTAATTTGAAGGAATAATGATGAAATATTAAATCTAAAACTTAGGAGAAAATTCAGAAGTGGAAAACTAGGGATTCAGAGGATCCACTTGTAGAGATCAGGGAGATCTTATGCCTGGATTAAAAATCAGGAAAATTAACTGAACTGCCATTGATATAAATTTGAAAAGATGAAAGGTATATGAATTAGAATGGATTCCATCACCAAACCATGCCCGGAGACAAAGCAAACAACATAATTAAACTAATTACCAACCAATCAATGTATGAAGGTTAGGAAGGGTACCGACATCCAACCATGCCCGGAGACGATGGTGAACAACGTACTTCCTGACGTCATAAACATAAGAGAAAAAGAACATGCTCAAAGCCATTGCAGACCCATTGTAATTTCAGTCACAACAGACCATTAAAGACTGAAAACATTCCCTTAATAAATTAAATCAAAATCCATTCAGTTTAAACAAAAGGCACAAGCAAAAAGGCCTCCCATCACGCTACAAGCTTCACCCCTTAGCCCTAGCTAAGAGGTTTAGCCACACATGAATGGGCTAGCTCTTAAACAAATATATAAAAAAATAAAAGAAAAAAAACAAACAAACTCTTCCTTCTCTCCCTGTCTTTCTCTCTCCTTCCAGCCACGTCCAGCCCTCCAAGCTCAGCTACCTGATCCCCCTCCCTCACGGTCTCTCTCTCTCTTTATAGCTTCAAAGGAGTCGGTTGGTGAAAGCTTTCGCAGCTGCGTGCGAAACTCCTTACGCATGCAAAAATATAACCCATGCGTTGAGTTGTTGGTGGGTCCCAAAACTGATTTCTCCAGAGAAATCCGACCCGTCTATTTGATGTAGAACGAAAAACCAGCCAGGGAGGTGGATTTTTCTCGCATTCTGGATGGTCCATCTAATCCATCTTACAGCCGTTAATCTTACGTTGGAATGGTGGGGAGACCGTTCTGGCTATCTTCTTGAAGTTCCGACACCTAGGTCCTAGTAATATGGACCCTGGTATTCCAACAGACGTCCCAGATCAGAACATCGCGTCATGATGGTGGCCCACTAAAAAAAATCGCAAGCTCTGTTGCGAAACAGCTTCCGCGTTGATGGCGTGAAAGTCGGTGGACCCCACCTTGATGTTTGCGAACAAATCCATTCCGCTCACTGTGATCTCCCCGAAAAACCGTTTAGATGGGTCGGTTTGGATCAAAACGTGGTGGCCCACAAGATTTCTTCTTCCACCGTCCATCCTGCCTTCGAACGGACAAAAAAACAATCTCCATTATCTTCCGAGATTCCGCCACCTAGGCGATGTTTGCACCCCTCATATGGACTTAATGGACGGTTCCGATCATTGATCTGAGCCATCAGTGGGACCCACTAGCAAGAACAGTGTCCGGTTCGTGCGGACGCTGTTCCTTCGCACGGGAGTGCGCTGATCGTGTGATGGGGCCCACTTTATTGATGATTTGAGAAATCCATACAGATCCACGGATTCACAACGAAAACCGTTAAAGAATGACTGATTCAATTGTTTTCGGTGTGGCCCACGAGATCTTTCTTTTCTGCCGTCCGACCCACGTTTAACGGCCCGCATTCTCGATCACTTGCATGGTGTCAAAAGGAAAGCTTGAGGTGGGTCGTGGCTATGCCCCTGAGTGAATGGATGGTCCGGATCATCCCAAGACATGACCAGTGGGGCCCACTGCTCGTCGCAGTGTCCGGCAGTTGAAACGGAAAAACGGACTCCGTTTTTTTCTTAAGACGAGGCTCGGGTCAGCGAACGCTGACCCGTCCCTGGATTCCGGTGCGGCTCGGGAGTGCAACGGATGTGCACTCGTGCGCCCCTATGTGGGGTCCACTGTAATGTTAATGAGAAATCTGCTCCATCCATCCATTCTATCATATCATTTAAACCATGGAGACCAGAGATGAAGCATATCCAGACAATGAAAGGTCCGTAATCCGTTTTATGGGCTGATCTGTTCGTTGGGCCACTTTCAGGGGGATCCGACGGCCAAAATTCGACGTGTACGGTTAATTTATGGTCCTGAATCCATGTATGAAGTTTCGAACCGAACGGATGGTGGGAACCCTGTGATCTTGCATTCTGGACCAATTTCAAGCCACTTGAACTTCAGTTTCTCGATTTTCGCGGATCTCTGGCGTGTAAATTCATCAATCTTGGTCCCATGGAGTCTGTCCCTTGCCTGTGGTGTCATCAGAGCATTAAATTCATGCTTTAAGCTCCCTTTTTCAGTCCATGTTCGCAAATACACTCTGCATCACAAATACGATTAAAGTGGATCGTTAATAATATTATGTACATAAATCCAGGCCACAACAGGGGTCTAATATGCAATATTTGACCCTCAACACAACCCCCAACCAGCATTTTGCTAGTCCCGAGTAAAATATGCGAAAATTAAGTTGAGAATTACGAGACAATTCTTGTGAAACCGAGTGATATTTTGAAAAAATAATCCAGATATGAGAAATCTTTAAGATTCATGAATGTTGATTATCAATTTCTCCTGGCCTCACATGCACGGTGAATTTCATAATCAAGTTCAAATATTAATCCATAAACTAGAATAATAAACATTGAGTTCCATGGGTGTATAGTGAAATCTCAGCTTACCATCATTAAAAGATCAAATTGTCGATTTCATGATATCATTAGTAATCAATCAGAAAATTCATAACAACCATCACCTATACCAGTACTTTGCCTCACAGATCATTCTTTCATTTTCTAGTTTTTTTTTTTTTTTTTTTAAAAATAACATCCAGAAGGGGAGTCCAATCCTCACCTATAGGGAGCAAACCTATGGTGAAGACCGTACACCAAAACCTTTTTCATATATCATCCATGAGGAATTAAATCCACACCTATAGGGAGCAAACCTATGGTGAAGATTATTTGACTTATTTTGATAGCCAAATCTTTTAGGCTGGTTTCTTCTATGCTTACTGATCACCAAATTAACCCTTCAGTTTCAAACTGAAATCTTAATGTGTAAGCGAGATGTGATATGTGAAATCATGACTCAATCCATGTTTACAACTTCAAATCATGGATTAATAATTCAAACTTAGCTGTGAAATCTAACGAGCGACTGAATCCAAGAGTAGTAAATCACCAACATTCCATATCCTGAAATTCTAAATCCAGGATAGTCGTCAAAATCACTTCAAATGCACAAGAATTTCCAGAAAAAAAATTAAAAATTTTCACAATTTTTGCTCAAGATCAAGAAAACACTGATTAGGTAACCTAATCTCCCACCCCCAACCTAAAATCTACATTGTCCTCAATGTAAAAGATGTAAACATGCAATGCACATGGGACAACGAAAGTAAAGGAAAAGTGATGGGATGATAGTACCTGGATACGAATCGAGAGAGTCTTTCCAAGAGATCTCAACATGAGAGCGGGTGAGCACGAGAGAAAAAGTAACACAAAAATAACAAGAAATAAAATCCTACCTATACCACTTTCGCAGGTGCTCTCGATTGCATTTAGCATATGCAACAAGCCTTTAAACCCCTAGGTTGCCCCTAGTGGACGAGTTGTAGTCTCGTGAGGGTTTACAGCAATGTTACCCACAAACATTGAACTCACTACTCATGTTGCAAGGTTCCTCTTCGACCGGATCTTGATAAGTTCCTCAGTAAGTTCCTCAACAAGATCATCCAAAAGCCCTTTTTGCAAAAGGCTTGGGTGCCCCGGGAGCATGACTTTCCGGAGAGACTTACGTACCTCATAAGAAATTTTCCATTGTATTGCTTGAGGTAACAGAGTATGTACGATTCACCCGTGATGTAAGAAGTTTCAACGTTAGTATCCCATGGTGAATCAGAGACTACAAGTAGATAAAGTTTAGAAAACTTCGCAAAAAGTGGTGTAGCCTCAACACATTCCGAAGTATCAGACTTCGGTTCAATTTTTAGCTCCTCCTCCCCTAATGGTAAACATTCAGGATCTGTGGAAGGAGGGGCTTCAGAGTAAGGGTTCTCTCGGTCAGTGATGACTACCAAGATATCATCTTGCAAGGCATTCACTAAGTCTCTTATCATGGGATCATTTGAATCTGCAAAGTGTGCCAAGCAATCATCTAAAGAATTGGGACATTCAGCTGAGAGTGACTCATTTTCCACATTAGAGCTCGTGATGATCTGCCCAGGAATCCATCGTCTTTAAAGGTAAATGGAGGTGTGCTCTCTTGCTTCATTTCACCGCACGTACGGATAGAGGGTCGAAGAGACGAAGTATTAAAGTGCGGACTGCTCATTGATACTACTCGGAAGAGGCGTTGAACGTCGACGTGTACGCTCGGATGGTGGTCTTAATTGAGTGGTTTCAAATTCTATAGTCGTAGCGAGCGCAGCTGTCCTTCTCCCGAATCACATTATCATTCAATTCAAGAGAGTGGTCCAAACATGTCTCACAGAAGTTGGAAGGGTCGGTTTTAATGAGCTCATGTTCCACTTTTAAATCAGACATGTTAGGTGAGTGGAGTAGCTCAGTATGACCGATCACTTCGTGTGCTTCTTGAGCATTGACCTGGACCATACTTGAGATTGATTCCAGGGGAATTTGGGTTGTGCTCTCATGAATCTCATCCCAATACTTCTCAGCTTCCAATTCAGTACAGTACACACTTGAGATGGGATCGCTTTCCTCACAATCTATTCCTAAATTCGGTTGAGGTTCGAATGAACTAACCTCTACCTCATCATTGAATTCATGTGTGTCAGTAAGGAGGTGTGTCATCATCACACCGTATTTGAAAGACACCCATGTATCTCCACCATTCTTTTGAACAGTCATCGAGATCGGCTCATTGGGAAATTGAACCACGTGCTCGTTAATGGAATCCAACTCCTCATTCCAAATTCCAGATTTCGTCAAAAGCGAGTGAGGATCACTTTCCGGCATTGTATTTCGGATTGGATTGTAGTTGGGATGCACGAGCTTCTTCTATCCTTTCAAGGCGCGAATTCGGTGCTTCCATTACTTTCATCGCTTCGCAACATGTTGGTTGAATTGTTCTAGATTAAAACATGAATCCTCTTGGATCGTTTACTCGTTGGATCTCAAAGGTATGGGATCCAAGAGAATAATCATTACATGTTGTTGGTTCATCTTCCCGCTTTGATGGTTCCACTTGATTATAGTCATACGGATCATAGGTGGGAGAATCGATGGTTGGTAATACTTATTATCACTCATAATATAATCACGCATTGTTTTCTTTTTCTCAGATGGGTGATAGTAATTCTCACTCCCATAGTTATGATAACCCCAACATTCACGTACGGTCCATGGGGTGGAACTGTTCTCCCGTATATGATCGCGTAAGGACTTCTTAACTGGTGGCTTTTTGTATTCCGGTCGATTCTCGATGATAGTTTTAGAAAAGTTTTGAGACATTGGTGGATTTCTATCATAATCATCATCCCAATATAGATTATTCTTCTCAGCATACTGACGTTCCCACTCGTGCATATACATGGTGAAACCCTAATTCTGAGTCTAATCCTAGAATAAAATAAAATTCCTACAGCAATATGGAAGGTAAGCCGAAGAGAAGTGAGAAGGATGTTACCAGAGTAGAAGTTCCTATGTTAAAAACCTGCAAAACACAACAAAATAAGTTAGCTTCTGAAGTAAACCAAATCTAAAGAGTTAGAAAATCTAGAAATTTAGAAAGAGTTTACCAAATTAGAAGTTCTATCCTAACAACCTACATGAATAGGAAATAGGTTAGTTCTATGAATCAAAATAGAAAACAAAATTAAAAATTAAAATTAGTAAAATCCTAATCTTAAACTAACTCTAAATCTAATTAATTTCGTAAAAATCGTAGCAAATCACCAAGAACGGCGCTTGTTTTGTGATGTAGTAATAAACTCGGTAAGACCGAGGTCGAATCCACAGGGACTGAAACCTGTACGTTATCTGAAACTAAGTAGAAATAGAACTAGAATGAGATGAAATCTAAATCGATTGTAATTTGAAGGAATAATGATGAAATATTAAATCTAAAACTTAGGAGAAAATTCAGAAGTGGAAAACTAGGGATTCAGAGGATCCACTTGTAGAGATCAGGGAGATCTTATGCCTGGATTAAAAATCAGGAAAATTAACTGAACTGCCATTGATATAAATTTGAAAAGATGAAAGGTATATGAATTAGAATGGATTCCATCACCAAACCATGCCCAGGAGACAAAGCAAACAACAGAATTAAACTAATTACCAACCAATCAATGTATGAAGGTTAGGAAGGGTACCGACATCCAACCATGCCCAGGAGACGATGGTGAACAACAGGGCTTCCTGACGTCATAAACATAAGAGAAAAAGAACATGCTCAAAGCCATTGCAGAGACCCATTGTAATTTCAAATCTACAACAAAATTAAAGACTGAAAACATTCCCTTAATAAATTAAATCAAAATCCATTCGGTTTAAAAAAAAGGCACAAGCAAAAGGCCTCCCATCACGCTTACAAGCTTCACCCCTTAGCCCTAGCTAAGAGGTTTAGCCACACATGAATGGGCTAGCTCTTAAACAAATATATAAAAAATAAAAGAAAAAAACAAACAAACTCTTCCTTCTCTCCTCGTCTTTCTCTCTCCTTCCACCACGTCCAAATTTCTCCAAGCTCACCACAGATCCCCCTCCCTCACGGTCTCTCTCTCTTTTATAGCTTCAAAGGAGTCGGTTGGTGAAAGCTTTCAGCAGGAAACTCCTTACGCATGCAAAAATATAACCTATGCGTTGAGTTGTTGGTGGGTCCCAAACCGATTTCTCCAGAGAAATCCGACCCGTCTATTTGATGTAGAACGAAAAACCAGCCAGGGAGGTGGATTTTTCTCGCATTCTGGATGGTCCATCTAATCCATCTTACAAGTAAAATCTTACGTTGGAATGGTGGGGAGACCGTTCTGGCTATCTTCTTGAAGTTCCGACACCTAGGTCCTAGTAATATGGACCCTGGTATTCCAACAGACGTCCCAGATCAGAACATCGCGTCATGATGGTGGCCCACTAAAAAAAATCGCAAGCTCTGTTGCGAAACAGCTTCTGCGTTGATGGCATGAAAGTCTGTGGACCCCACCTTGATGTTTGCGAACAAATCCATTCCGCTCACTGTGATCTCCCCGAAAAACCGTTTAGATTGGGTCGGTTTTGGATCAAAACGTGGTGGCCCACAAGATTTCTTCTTCCACCGTCCATCCTGCCTTCGAACGGACAAAAAAACAATCTCCATTATCTTCCAAGATTCCGCCACCTAGGCGATGTTTGCACCCCTCATATGGACTTAATGGACGGTTCCGATCATTGATCCGAGCCATCGATGGGACCCACTAGCAAACAAGTATGGTTCGTGCGGACGCTGTTTCCTTCGCACGGAGTGCGCCATCGTGTGATGGGGCCCACTTTATTGATGATTTGAGAAATCCATACCGTCCACCGATTCACAACGAAAACCGTTAAAGAATGACTGGATTCAATTGTTTTCGGTGTGGCCCACGAGATCTTTCTTTTCTGCCGTCCGACCCACGTTTAACGGCCCGGATTCTCTGATCACTTGCATGGTGTCAAAAGGAAAGCTTGAGGTGGGTCGTGGCTATGCCCCCGAGTGAATGGATGGTCCTGGATCATCCCAATACATGACCGAGTGGGGCCCACCGCTCGTCGCGATGTCCCAAGATTGAAACGGAAAAACGGACTCCGTTTTTTTCTTAAGACGAGGCTCGGGTCGGCGGCGAACGCCGACCCGTCCCTCGATTCCTGCGGCTCGGAGTGCAACGGATGTGCACTCGTGCGCCCCTATGTGGGGTCCAGTAATGTTAATGAGAAATCTATCCATCCATTCTATCATATCATTTAAACCATGGAGACCGAGATGAAGCATATCCAGACTAAGAAGGGTCCGTCCAATTTTATGGGCTGATCTACTTTCGTCCGACGGCCAAAATTCGACGTGTACGGTTAATTTATGGTCCCAATCCATGTATGAAGTTTCGAACCGAACGGATGGTGGGAACCCCGTGATCTTGCATTCTGGACCAATTTCATGCCACTTGAACTTCAGTTTCTCGATTTTCGCGGATCTCTGGCGTGTAAATTCATCAATCTTGGTCCCATGGAGTCTGTCCCTTGCCTGTGGTGTCATCAGAGCATTAAATTCATGCTTTAAGCTCCCTTTTTCAGTCCATGTTCGCAAATACACTCTGCATCACAAATACGATTAAAGTGGATCGTTAATAATATTATGTACATAAATCCAGGCCACAACAGGGGTCTAATATGCAATATTTGACCCTCAACACCATTCCGTACATAGGTTGCAAGCTATTCAAGTTTGCCCTTGTATCTTAAAGATTCTGTGGGCCACCCACAGCTGGGATAGGGATGGCCCCATCATCAAGACATTTCAATTTCTGTGTGGGGCCCACCTTTTTATGTGCAGGTCATCCCAAAAAGAAAATTAATAGACGCCCCCCCCCCAAAAAAAAAAAAAAAAAGAAAAGTAAGGCCATTCAAAAACACAGGTGGACTGCACCACATGACTTTAAAGAGGTTCAAAATCATCCTTCGACGACTGGCCATCTACGAATGGGCCGGAATCGTCACCTTAGCACCGTGAGGCTCACCATGTTGCATGCGTTAAATCTATTCCATCCATCAGGCAATAACCATTACATCCAACGTTCATACCAAAGATTGATAGAGAACCATGGCTCCTAAAGCTTGGCCCCACAAAAAAAAAAAAAAAAAACTGATGTTTCATGTCCCATGTCCATCATTTCCTATCGTTTCCCAACTCAGTTGTGGACCTGTTAGTCTTTCCGTGCCAGGACCTAAAATCGAGGAGAGCACCTGATGAACAGAGCGATTTACATATACAACGTGATGGGCCCACGAAAAGTGGTAAAACAGTTGTTGTAGAGGATTCAAGTCCACCTACAACGCGCTGATATACGCAAACTTAATATACAGCTGAACTGCCGGTGCAGGATGATATCCTATCCATCTAAAATGTGGGCCAGTCCGGTGTGCCTTAACAAACGAGTAGAACGAACGTAGGCATACAACATAACAGGCCCAACAGTTTCAACAACTCCGATGCACTAATCACTAAGCACTTATGCGTGTTTCACGTGGCTTTCTTTAATATATCATCAGCCGAGAAATTGCCAAGAAGAAATCTTTTTACTCACCACTGGATAGCACTGCCATTAAGAAAAACCATAGCCGCTTTAACACTTCCAGTAGTTTTCTCTATTACATCCCGATGTATCTTAGAATAAGATATGTTGAGACGGTAACCATTGGATTTGGGCCTTTCCGGATCCATTTAATTTTCAAGGGTTGAAATAATCCAAACAGATATTAAAAGATGACCCAGATTCAAAGACAAACTCCCGACGAATCGTCTTCCAATACGTCGCATTATTCTATAGCAAACCTCTACAAAAATATCTCGGGTCTAAAAAAAGGCCAAAAATGACAATAAAATCGCGCTCGGGACTTGGATTGGCCAAAAGAGACAAGGTCTAAATGGCATAACATAAATCACGCCTCCTCGTGGGGAGGAAAAGCCATCCACACACGAGCGAAATCCAAACCATTACTTCACAAGACCACGGCTGGTACCACAGTCGACACGTGTCCGGATGTAACCGATCTCAGTGGCCAACAAGACACCTGAGCAACCCACCATGAGCCACCGCGAATATTTCAGATTTCTTGAAAAATAAAAGTACGCCAAAAACATAAATACACAGTAGTTGATAATATATAATTTATTCTAAGTTTTGATCCACTGGCAGTTGTTAACTATTTTAAAGTTTTTTAAAAATATTTACTTGGTACTAATCCTTCTTGGATGCAGTTCATATTTGCTCCAGTATCTATTAGGGCAATTGTATGAATATGAAATTCTTTATTTATAACAATAGTTAGATTTACGTGCCATTTTTTATAGTTTATGTTTGTAATTATATTTAATGCATCTAATTGATTATCAACTTTTTCGATATTATTTTCTGTATGGTGTTCTTTATTGAATTCTAAGAAATATATAGTTCTTTTAAATTATTATGATTTTTTAGTAAGTATTTAACTTATCTTTTTAAATCTTATATTTCTTTTTTATTTTATTTTACTTCTAGATATATATTCTGTAAAGTCTAATAAAGTTCTTGGTTCTTTTGTTAATGTACATATAGATTTTGTTGAGCATTTTAAACATGTGCTGATTTTTTCTTCTTGATCTGATTTATTCAGTTCTTCTGAATTAGAATCTGATTCTTGTTTTGAATCTGTTGTTTCTATATTACTAATATTTTCATTGATATTTTGTATGTTATTTTCTAATTCTTCTAGGTCTGTTTGACTAGATTTTGTCAAGTTAGAGGATGAATGGTCTTTTAAAATATTGTATAATCCTTATTTTAGTTTTTCATTTATTTTCAATTCATTGATTTTATTTTTTATGATATAATTCTTTCAAAATGACCTATTTTACCACATTTATAACATGTTGGTTTTTTCTTGAAGTAAGGTTGAATTTGTTTTTTCTTGTTAAAGTTAGTATAATAGACTTTTTTATTTATATATATTCTTCTTCTAGAATTTTAATATTTTTGTTTCCAATGGTATAATTTATTAAAATTTTGTTTAAATTTTTTCTTTTTAAAATAATTTTGTTTTAATCCCCTTCATCTATTAGAAGGAGCTACAATTTTTTAATATCCGAATTGTTCACAGAAATTTCCTAATTCATGTCTAGTTAGTTTTCTATTATTTTTTTTTTTCATTTTAACTTTAAGTCTAATATTTGTGAATAATGCTAAACCTTCATTTGTAATAAAAGCTATTAAGTCTCCATCGTTATCCTATCATAAGGTATGTTACCATTATAAAGTTGTATTAATTTTTGTCGGATTAGTTTTGCAAATAATTTTGGAAATCGTGCTATAAAATGTTATTTCCAATAGAGCATTTTACAATCTTGTCGTATCATAACTTTACTAATAAAAGTATCTTTATACCATAAAAAATCGTCTAATTTTGGACATCGAAGATTATTTAATATTTTACAAGTTCTTTGTCTAACATTATTTGGATCTCCTACAAATGTTTAATAATTGTATATAAAATGGTATTAATTGCATCTTGTATGGGTTGTCCTTAATTGAAAATACGTTGTCCAGTTGTTTCTAATTTAATAGTAGATAATAAGCGTTCTCTATCTTCTTATGATATATATTTATCCCACAAGCTTTTAAGTTTGTCAGTAAAGCCTGAGACTAATAATTAAGCGACGGTAAAATCATTAACGCCTTTATTTCGTTTGTAAACAATAGCTACCATGGTCATTTCATGAACTAAGTTAATGATGTTATATTCAGACAAACCATCTATGTTTCATTCGTATATAGAGTCACTAGAATAAGCACTTTGACTTATTTGCTTACGTTCTTCAAATTGTAGATCAATTGAAGTAGGTTCAGAATAATAAGTTCTAGTTGTAGGGAAATGAGTGGTATATTTATCTCATTAAATTCTAGATTAAAGTGAGTTATTTCTAAAGGAGATATATGTTTATCAGTATTGTTGATTGATTCAAAAATAGAAATATTAGATTTTTTTTTGTGATTTCTTCAAACATTTCTTCTATTGAATCTTTAAGAGCAAATTGCATGGTTTTGAAGAATTCATGTGATTTAAATAGAGGTGGTTGAATATTAATGTCAAATGAAAATTGTATACAAGTAAAGTCTAGTGAGGTATTGTATACTTTTTTTAGTTAGGTGTTCTATCTTATTTGTAATATTTTCTATTATATTTGTTAGGTCTCATATTGTTTACAAGTATTTGTTGAAACAATTATTTTGGTCTATTATAGTTTTTACTCATTTTATTATGGTAAGATTAGTTGGATTAATTAATTCACTGTTTTGTATACTTCTAAAAGGCCTAGCTTGAATTTCAGTATTTTTTTATATTTAATTAAATTGCATCTGGAGAAAGATGTGTGGAAGTAATAGTTTTTTTCCTATTGTCTTCCATTTCTGAGTTATCTTTGTAGTTACATTTACTTGTTTAGGCTTTAATTGTGTAGAATAAGATTTATTATGCTAATTATTAAACCATTGAAAGAATGAAATATTTTCTTTATATTCTCCACAATATTTAAAATGTAATTCTTGTATATAATCTATTTTATATTGTTGTGGGAATATTTTATAAAAATTTTCTCTATCTTGTTTATTATAGTCTTGGTTAAACTCATTACTTATAAATTGTTTATCTAAAGTAAATTTTTTGCTATTACAAATATTCCTAAATCCATTTGTGATTATGTTGGTGATAAATTATCTTAATCTTCCTAATGTGTTGTATAATATGGTTGAGTAATGTTATATTGTGTTCTAGTTCCTTGTATTTTACGTTCTTCTGTAATATTAGTTCTTATTTCATCATCTAATTGTTTACTTCTTGTTATTAATTCTAGTTGAATAAGTGGTATTTTTATTATAGAAATGATGATCGTCTACTACTGTTGAAATCTTGTATGTTTAATGTAACATGTCTAGTAGGGTTAAATCGAATTTTCACTGATCCATTTGAATGTTCAACTATTTTTTCTAAATTTTTATTTACTTAATCAATAGATTACTCCAAAACCTCATGTTGATGGGACAATCGCAACAGCCCCAATGTGAATTTTAAAAATATGCATTCAAACAAAAGAGAGGTAAGCACTCCAACAGCTACTTGGGAAATATGATCTATTATTATCGCATTCTCAAGTGGGGCCCATGAGAAAGGTTGTTTCCTAATACAACAACGTGGCCCTACGATGAATATGGGTCTAGACTAATGCACAGACGGCCAATGATAATGAACATTTGTCAAGAGAGATCGGGGCAGAACCTCCTGATCTAGGAGTCATCCATCCATGATTAAACAGTGGGGCTATCAACAGATGACCCACAGTGAAAATGATCAGATAATCATTTATTCCCCGATCTGGCCAGCAATCTGGGCGGTTAAAACAAGAAGAAAGACTCATCTCAACATGGGTAATTGGACCTGGATGGATGTGGGGAGGATCTACCATCCACTAAACCTATCATCAAATCCAAACCACCTATTTTACCAAATTTCAAGCAAAACACTCTTCACTCCTAGAGTGCCAAGAATGAAGACGTGTTGACACCATATACACCATGCGGAATTTAGACTATATTCTAAATTCTCACACAGCACCGACGTGGGTACTATGTGCTGCTGAAAAATCTTTGTGGGCCCACTATGATGTATGTGTTTTATCCATGCCGGCCAGCCATATTGCCGACTCATTTCAGTATATGAAATAAAAAATGAGGCAATCCAAATCTTAAGTGTACCACAAAGTACCGATGTTGGTACTGTGTGCCACACAACACAAATCAAATCCTCCAAATTCCTAAAAGTTTTGGAGGAAGAAACTATGATGCGCCTGAAATAGCGGTGAAGACCGCTTTAGTTGAAATAAGAATATGACGATGTCCTAGAGGGGGTAAATTGGACTTTTAAAGTTTTTATGGTTTATTTAAAATCCTATTACACTAATCCTAACAACAAGCTCATATTAGGATTACTCAACAATAACTCTACTGGCTTCCAAGCCTGGTAGAGGATCCAATCACAAACTATTTAAAAAGTGAACAGTATGCAAACTAGTTTATGATGAATATGACTGTGTTTGTGTGTGAGGTGTGATTTCAGATATTCGGATATGAAAATATTAAAGTAAATCACACAATCAGAAAAATAACAATCTCAAACACAGTGGTTCGACGATCAGTCTACTCCACTCCCGGCAGACGCACTCAACCCTTGAGTTGTCGGATTTCACTAAGGAGGTTTCACAGCAGTTTACCTCAAACCTAAGGTTTTAAATCAAGTTCACCTTCAACCTTTACAACCTACATTAAGGTTGACTTTTTATGCTCTCACGAGCAAGGGTTAACACACTGCACCCACTTTTATGCACACTGGCCAAGGATCTTCCATAAGACCATACCGGAGGTTTTACGTAGTTTACCTCAAACTCGAGGTTTCACACGGTTCACCTCAAACCTAAGGTTTTGACTGGTTCACCTTCAACCAGATGTTTATGCTCTCCACAGAGCAAGGGTCCACACGACGCACGCACCACGTACACTCCCGCCGGAGGCCTCCTACGAGGGCTTGAAGGGGTGAGAAACACCTAGGACCCAATCCTAAAAAGGAATGATCACAAGTGTTCTCTGGACTCTAGATACTTACAGATAAGTGGATGAGTCCTATTAAGCACGTTGACAAAGATCTCCTCCTTTGTTGACGAAGAATCTTCGGTCTCCTTGATCCGCAACACAAAAGATGTACCAATGCATGACGACGAGTTGGGTTAAGGTTATGATGAAATCCTACTCTCAAAAGATTTTCCTATAAGGAAGATAGAGTGATTTCAATCATCTATGTATTCAAGGTATCCCAGCTTCATGATTTGCCATTAAGGTGGTAGCTAGAGGATTCTTGAATGCAGAAGTTCATTCCCCAATCCACTCTATTGAATATCAATGGTGAGAGTGGATTAGAGGATGAACTCCCTTGAGAGAAAGGGTTTTGGGTATAAGATCTAAGGTTAAACACTCAAAAGCTCTCTCTTCCTTCTCTCCTAGCAATAATAGACAAGTCCTCTATATATAGACAAAAGGTTTCAACGGATATAAAACAGTCACATTTATAACAGAGTTCGATATCATCGAGCAGGTTTGATATCATCGAGCGTATACTCTCGATAGCATCGATGGTTCGCTCAATGACTCGAACTCAATGTCATATGCTTTTAAAACATTTTGCCAACTAGTCGATGAATCGAAACGATTGTCGATGTCATCAGATTTCAAACTCAGATTCCATCGATGTGAGATTCGATCCATCGACACTTGAGAAACGAGAGAGACTTGCCTTGAGATATTTCAAGTTTTCATCAGTGTTCGAGGGACCTTCGAGATCATCGGAATTTGGATATCGATGATATCGATAGCTGTGTCGATGCATCGATAAATCAAAAGGATTTTTCATAAAGCTCGCTGGACAGTTTATGTCCATGTTCGATGCAATCGATACGGCATCGATATCATCGATATTTGAATATCGATTCTATCGAGTGACCCCCGATCATAGATAAAACACACTGAAATATGTTGCTGGAGAACTTGGTGCCGAAGACCGATATCATCGAGGATTGAACTTCAATGGTATCGAGGAGACTTCGATATATCGAAGCATATATGATATTCTTTATGAAAAACAGGGGCGCTGGGATTCTACCTGTCAATACTATCGAGTCACTTCCTATAGACTCGAAATTTGAATATCGATAATATCGATAGGTGTATCGATACATCAATAATTCTGTCTAGATATGTATAAGTTTGCTGGACATATTTGGTCCTCTTTTCGATGGTATCGATGGAGCATCGAGGACACGACAGTGTAGGTCGATCATATCGAGATGTGTATCGATAAAATCGGCGAGGCAAGAAAACTTAGAGAATTTTCGTATTTTAAAAAAGTTTTCTTACCCTAAAAATCCTATGATATTCTAACATTTTTAAGGGATGTGAGGCTCATATTTACCTATGGCGAGTTTGCACACATCCGGTTGAGGTAGACGCTTTGAAATGATCTTTCTATCAGGCTCTGTAATCTAACTGACTCAACATTCACGCTAATTGACAAACTAGGGCACTTTCAACGCCCAATTTAATTACTAAACTGCGCTAAAACCTGCTGCTGGTAGTTTTGTAAGACCCGTATCTTAGTTCGTACTGTTCTGTAGACTTTCGCGATCCTTCCGGTCGAATTCTGGCAATCCTCGACCCGTATCCAACATTTGCGCATGATCCTAAGCCGAGACCTACATGTCAAAGTTGGCTCAACCCGAAACTTATACCTTGACGACCGTGCCGTGCCCGCTGTTTCAACGCTGTGACTAGCGCACCGACCTGATACCGATGCTAGAAGATATCGGCCTGCGTTCATTTCGAGAAAAAATGCCGCACATTAGGAACTTCGAGGGAATCTCTACAACATGTCTCATCAATCAATCAATCAATCAATGTCAAGTACACACCTACTCAAGTACAACAACCCATACCCTATCCTTACCTCTCTCTTACACAAGCTACCCAAAGTCAACCCTTACATCACTTCATCCATCACTCAACCCATCACCCATCCTTATCATCCCATCACTTCTCTCTCTCATTCATTCTCAAACAATCTCCCAAGCAACGCACCACCCCACGTCCAAGCTCCCTCTCTCCCAAACCATAAGTGTAGTCCACACTCTCATCTCACATGTCAACCACTCATCCATCATCAACCTCCATCAAAAGTATATCCAAGGAGCTAAGGAGGCTAAGGGACCAAGGAGAAGGCCTAGAGGTGGGTGATCCACCATTGATTCTTAATTTTTAGGGCCCACTTGTAGGTGGGACCCATTTTGATGTATGTGTTGCAATCATGAGGGGCCCATAGTGGCGGGGTCCCTCCATTACCGTCTCTCTCCCTCTCTCTCTCTCTATCTCTCTTGTATGGATGATAATGTGGTTGTGTGTGTGGCCCACCATGAAGTGTATCTTATCCATGCCATTCACCTTCATGGGACCCACCTGACGGATGTGTTGGATCTACGTCATCCAGCCCGTTATCGGGCCTGGACGGAAACAAAACACAAATATCATACTAACCCAAATCAGGTGGGCCACATCCATGTGGGACCCACCTTGATGAGGTAAATCCACGCCGTCCGTCAGTGGAGGTGGCTAACAGTGCAGTGTTAACTGTCAGTGGAGTTTAGCCAACAGTGGAGTGAGAACTGGCGGTGGAGTGTTCCATCCAGCCACCCCTTCTTTTCCTTTCTTTTACATATTACATAAAAAAATATTATATATATATATATATATACATATATATATATTATATCATCAGGTGGGCCATGTACATGTGGGACCCACTATGATGCCGCGTTTATTCTAGCCATCCAGCGTCTCTGGATGCTGGACGTGAGGTAGGGGTGGCTAACATGGACTGGATGTAAGGGTGTACACGGGTCAGGTCGAGTCGAACTGGCCTCAGCCCGTCCAAGCCCGTTCAACAGCCACACAAGGCCCGAACCCGACCAGGCCTAGTCACCGGGCCAACATCTCCAGCCCGAACTGAGCCCGACGCGAGTTCGGGCCAATTTCGAACCTTCGAGTTCGGGCTAGTTTCGAACCTGAGTTCGGGCCAGTTTTGAACCTTACAGAAAGTTCATGGGAAGGGCTTTGGCAGGTAATCCGTGTCCCATTACAAGACCCTCGATCAACGGTTTAGATAGTTGAATTATAGACTCCACAAAAAATCTAACTAGTCAGGACATTTAAATACATTTACATACATTTGACAAAGCATAAAATAAAATAATTTATACAAATTAAATACAGTCATACACGGGTCGGGCCTGGCCGGGTCGGGTCGGGCCGGGGCGAGTCGGATTTCGGACCGAGTCGGGCCGAACTGGGAGGTATCCAAACTCGGCTTGAACTCACTTTCGGGCCTAGAAAATTGGCCCGTTCTGACCCGAACTCAGTTCCAAGTCAGGCCGAGTCGGGGTTTTTCGGGCCGGGTCGAGCAAGCTAACCGGGCTAGTCTGGTTTGTGTACACCCTAACTACGTGTACTGACATGGGTGTGTACTTACAAGCTAACAAAAAGAAAAAAATTTGCTTTTGGGGTGGGCTACTCATGTAGGCCCAACCTTGATGTATGTAGATAATCCACGCCGTCCATCCCATTGCTTAGCCCATTTTAGGCGTTGAGCAGAAATTTGAGCCCAATCCGACTTTCTGGCGGGCCACAGTGTGGAGAATACTATATTCACTGTTAAAATATACCTTGATGTTTCGATTCACCAAAACCCATCCAATATTGGGCTTGATGGGCTTGTATTGAGCCAAGGAGACCAATGGGCAGGGCGGATTTCCCTGATGAGGGCCCCACCTAGTAAATTTCTCAGAAAAATGTTTTTTTCTTATACATATTAAGCAGCAGCAGCAGCGTCTGCTGCTGCCAGCCGCTGCCGCGTGGATGGTAGAGGCAGGGACTGACGGTCCCAGCCGTAGGCCCCACCATGATGTGTGTGGACATCCACTTCGTGCATTGGGTGGGCCCCTATGGCAGTGGCCCCCTTCCCAAAAATCGTCCCCTCCAGGGACTCAGGTGGCCCACACCACAGGTAATAGTGAGGATTGACACCTACCATTGAGACCCTTTTTAGGGTCAGAAGTTTTTAATCAATACAAAATTTGTTTTTCCTGTTCGTCCAGGTCCACGTGACCTTATGAACAGTTTGGATGATAGATAAATATCACGGTGGGCCCCCATGCCTATGTGGCATCATCAACAGATTGGATAAAATAAACATTACGGTGGGCCCAAGTCGGGTGGCAGATAAACATTATGGTTGGCCCAGGTCGGGTGGTAAATAAACATTATAGTGGGCCCCTAAGGTCTATATGACCCTATCAACATGATGGGTGGAAAATAAACATTATGGTGGGCCCCACATGGGACCCACTAATGTATGTATATATGGTAATCCACACCTTCCATTAGTGTGGACCCCATCTTGAGTTATGTAATTCATCCATGTCATCCATCCCTATGGGACCCACCATGATGCATGTGTTTCATCCAAATCGTACAACCATTTGGAGATTATTTTAAGGCATGTGATGGAATACAAATATATATATAAGACAGATATAGGATGAAGTGGACCACCCAGTACAAAGGCAGTGGGGATTGAGCTTCTACCATTGAAATACTTTTGTTGTCACAAAAGTTTGGATTGTTAGGAAATTGTTTTTTTCCCTTAATCCAAGTTTGTGTGGACCCATGACCAGATTGGATAGAAAATAAATGTTATGGTGGACCTGAAGAATTTTAATGGTGGAAATCATTATCACCACTGTTATTTGGAGCGTGGTCCAGTTAATCTTTTGATATGATTCATGATATATATGAGGCCCATGTGACTAGGCCCATCTAGATGTAATTGTGGCCCGTTGTCGAGGCCCACTTTGATATATATGAGGCCCATGGGTCGAGGCCCAGTAGGACATATATAAGGCTCGTTGTAGCGTGATTCCACCATGGTATATGTATTGACCTTTTTAGCGGGTTAAGCCTTGGGAGCAATGATGGTTTGATGTCCACATTGTAAGGATGATGTTGGTTAAATGTCCGCATTGTCACTCTCCCTAGGGCCCGTTGATAGGCCCATACTTGTAGCGTGTAGGCTGTCTAAGCCCATCTTCGTTATGAATGGAGTCCATCACTATATAACATGTTTAGTATATATCCATGATTCATGATCATACGCATCATATGTATGCTTGATATGAGGAGTGACTGATCATAGCAAATGCCCTAGGGCAGATTGCTTATGGGCTCCCTAATAGGCGGAGTTGCCCTACATGAGCGTGTAGTACACGCAGGACTGTTGCATGACTGGTAGTGTGATTCATGCACTTGCATTTGTGTGATTGTGGTTACTGTATGTCCTAACGACATCAGGGCCATAGCCTCCACAGATATATCGTGGATGACCGGATTGGATACCAGAATACTGTTTCTAGCATCGGGGCGCTATAGATGTCCCGGGTAAAAATTTCTAAACTCGATGGTACTAGAGGATGACTCCAACGTCAAGACCGAGTAGATATATGAGCGCACGAGGGCCGAATACCAGGAGGCTGCGTCTCCCACTGTGTCGTGGTCGGTTGGAAAGGGGTGTGGCTTTACTCGCCCGAGGGTAGGGGGCAATACTAGGCTGAGTTTGACCAGCTCGTGAACGGATTCGCTATCGATGTGCCGGATAGGTATTGGCAGACTATTGGCCAGGCGGATAGTGAGGTTTCTAACGCTTACTTGGACTGTGCGGCTAGGAGAACGGCAGTGCCATTTGGAGTGTACTAAACCCCGGTGATTATCCAGACTGAGAATCGTACTAATTTGATGCTCTAGTGAGGAGCTGCATTGATATGTGAATGTGGATTGACATGCTTGACTTGCATTATGCATCGTATATCCTTGATACGGTTGATTGCATTCATGTACTCATCAGCATTACTCTGACCTTGCATTCTGAGCAAACTTATATTGCGCACACACTTACACCACCCTCTAAGCTTTCTATAAGCTTATGCACGATTGATGCGTCCAGGTGATGTCAGGACGCAACCGTAGCTTCGCCGCAGTTGGAGCATGCAGTCGAGCTTTTGGAGTTTCCGTTATTTACATTATCTTGTATTTCCCTTTATACGCATTGTACTCAAAAGTTTTTTATCATAGTGGATTTTGTGATGATGTTCTTGTGGTTATTGTTCGTGGGTTATGCTTATGGTTATGCTCATTTAAATTAAATTGATTAGAAATCCTCCTTATAGCATCCCAGGATGGGAACCTGGCGTATGGGTGCCGGGAGCCGAGAACGGGGTACTATGAAGGCTGTCGGCGCCGGATTTGGCGATCGAAAATTTTGTGAGCCCGGTTTATGAGTTCGGGGCGTGACAAGTTTGGTACGATGGGGAGGCCGACTCCTCTTGCAGCTATTACAGAATAAGTTTATCCTACGATGTTGCGAATGGGCCCACTGAGATGTAGGGCCCACATCTACTCCGTACATAGGTTGCAAGCTATTCAAGTTTGCCTTGTATCCCAAAGATCCTGTGGGCCACCCACAACTGGGATAGGAACGGCCCCATCATCAAGACATTTCAGATTCTGTGTGGGGCTCACCTTTTTATATGCAAGTCATCCCAGAAAGAAGACTAATAGACGACCTCCCCAAAAAAGTAAGGCCATTCAAAAACACAGGTGGACCGCACGACATGACTTTAAAGAGGTTTAAAATCATCCTCGAACGACTGACCATCTACGAATGGGTCGGAATCATCACCTTAGGCACCGTGAGGCTCATCATGTTACATGCGTTAAATCTACTCCATCCATCAGGCGATAACCATTACATCCAGCATTCATACAAAAGATCGATAGAAAACCATGGCTCCTAAAGCTTGGCCCCACAAAAAAAAACGATGGTTCGTGTCCCATCTCCATTGTTTTCTATCGTTTCCCAACTAATTTGTGGACCTGTTAGTCTTTCCGTGTCAGGGCCTAAAATCGAGGAGAGCACCTGATGAACGGAGTAATTTACATATACAATGTGATGGGCCCACGGAGTGTGGTAAAACAGGTGTTGTTGTAACACCCCATACCTCTAGTACACGGGTGTTACCGTTTAAAACACGTCAATGAAAACAAGATCAATTAACTAGAGCTCAACACGTGCACGATGGGACTTTCGGTCAACGTTGAGGCCATCAGAGTCCTTGGGAACTCAATTTGCACTCTACATCGATCAAGCACCTTAAGTCAGCATAGTTTTTAAATCGACTAGTCATAGCAATGTTCTGAAAACCAATCTTCCAAGGCCGGTGGGCAGCCAACCAAGCACCACTGTGCCTTAAAACCATAATTAACCGTTAAAATTAGGTATTGAACCAATCCGACCATCCAGTGTGCTCCAACAAACGAGTATAACGAACATAAGCGTACAACATAACAGGCCCAACAGTTTCAACGGCTCCGATGCGCTAATCAGTTAGCACTAATGCGTATTCCACGCGACTTTCTTTAATATATCATTAGCCGAGAAATTGCCAAGAAAAAATTTTCTCACTCACCACTGGAGAGCACTGCCATTAAGAAAAATCACAGCCGCTTTCACACTTCCAGAAGTTCTTTCTAATACATCCCAATGTATCTTAAAATAAGATACGTCGAGATGGCAACCATTGGATTTGGGCCTTTTCGGATCCCCTTAGTTTTAAGGGTTGAAATAATCCAAACTGATATTAAAAGATGACCCAGATTCACAAACAAACTCCGAACTAATCGTCTTCCAATACGTCGCGTTATTATACAGCAAACCTCTACAAAAATATGTCGGGTCTTAAAGAAAGGCCAGAAATGACAATGAAATCGCGCACAGGACTTAGATTGGCCAAAAGAGGCAGGGTCTAAACGGCATAACATAAATCACGCCTCCTCGTGGGGAGGAAAAACCATCCACACGCGTAAAATCCAAACCATTACTTCACAAGACTAGCTGCTACCACAGTCAACACGTGTTCGGATGTAACCGATCTCAGTGACCAATAGGACACCTAAGCAACGCACCCTGAACCACGGCGATTATTTCAAATTTCTTGAAAAATAAAAGTAAGCTAAAAACATAAATACAAAGAGAAAGAAAAAAATTAAAAAAACCAGGAATTTCACTCGAGCTCTCTGTCACCGTTAGCTTTAACGGAGATATATTAAAAAGGAAAATTGCCAAAAATAATAAAAAAATTAAAAATTAAAAAGGAAAATTAAAAAACTGCCGCATTTTGTTTCCCGCCGTTTCAAAATCTGCCGAGGAATCGGCATGCCGGGGACGAGATCCGGGAAGTCTCAGAAGGAGGGGAGAGGGTCCGACATGAATAAATCGCCGATTTCTTGGAAGTTATCTTCCACGTGCCAAGAGGTCGAGGCAAAATCGTCTCGTGCACCGAGGCCGATACCGTAGAAATCTCCCGAAAAAAAGCTGTCCGGCGAAATATCGTCTAAGAGGGATTGCACAGGGTCGTCGAAATTCGAGAACTCGTTTAGGAACGGCGAATCCATCGGCAAAAACTCGCTGAAGTTCTCCGGTAACCGTAGCTCCTCTTTGTGCTCCTCCTTGACCGGCTGCTGTCGGTCTTGTGACTTGGCCTCCTCCATCGGTGCTGAGCAGAACCGGAGAACGGAGGTTGGGGAGGAGAGGTTCTGACACTCATCGGCGGACTCCTCACAGGAAGAGGTCGCCAGGTTGATTTCCGGCTTGATTTTGGCTGCAACCGCTGGAGCGGCGGTGGAGAAGTTTGTCATGGCATCGGGCCCGCGAAGCTGTATCGCCGCGTTGTCGTAAACCTTCGCGGCCTCCTCAGCCGTGTCGTACGTGCCAAGCCAGAGCCGTACACGTCGCGAGGGGTCGCGGATCTCGGCCGCCCATTTTCCCCACGGTCGCTGCCGTACGCCACGAAACTTCTTCCCGGAAGTGGAAAGAGCAGTCCTTGCTGGTGGAGTAATTGTTTTCTTACGGCCATTTTTGACGGATCTGCCTTTCCAAGAGGAGTTTCCGTTACCGCCGTTATCTCTCGAACTCGGTTCGAAGCTGATCTCGTTGACGTACCGTTTCACACGCTGGCGGACGAAGAGCTCATCCTCATCGCTGGACGAGTCCGTTGCGTTGGCGTCGGTAACGGAGATGCGGACGACCTTTGGGCATCCTACTGCCTCTGTCAGATTCCGCGCGCTGGAGGCGGCGCTCCTCTGCCGGAGCGACAACTTCGGTATCTTTCTCGTCAGATTCCGGTGTTCAGAGTATTTAATCGGCGAGAAAAAGCTTCCGTCCATCGCAATGTTCTCAGCTTCTCCCTTCTGGCATTGTCCGACGCACCTATGGCTGGAAATAGAAAGCAACTGGATTAGAACACAAGCAGTATATAAAAACGGAAAAAGCAAAGAGCGAAAGAAAAAAAGACAGATTCCTTAGAAAAGAGGGAAAAAAGGAGGAGGAGAAGCTAAAATAGCAGAAAAAGAATTTGAAGAACAAAAATCCCCACAAAATACAGTAAAGTACGGATACTGCAGAAGCGACTGTAGAAAAAGAGGAAAACAGAGAAGAGAGAGAGAGAGAGAGAAAAAAAAAAAACTGAAGTAGAAAACGAAGAGGAGTAGAGAGAAGAATCTCAGAGAAGTGGAAAAGAAGTAGAAATTTCGAGGAAAGATGGGAAGCTGGAAAAAGGAAGGGCGGAGAACGTGTTTTACCCGAAAAGCGAAGAGAATAGCTGTCGGGAACGGCCTTTTCAAGGGCGAGAATGGATTCCGGTTGGAGATGAGAAAAGGAGAAAAGGAGAATGGATTCTGGCTACAGATGCAGTAAAAGCAGCAACGAAGAAGCTCTCTCTAAATAATCTTCTTTGGGGAAGGAAGAGAGATAGGAATTCCAGAAGTCGTTTTTCTCAGGGAAAGCGGAGAAGATGAGAATGGGAGGTCCGTTCAGCGATTGGGGACCGAAATGCCGAAATTGCAATTTTATAGGATCCAAAACAGCCGAAATCAGAAACCCCGGAATAAAAAGACCTTATTTTATTTCTTTTTCTTTTAAAATGTGAAAAGACTTTTTTGCCATCGATAGCCGTATGTGGCCAATCTGTCTCCGCCGGAGATTCCGGCTCCATTCCTCCGGAGATACTCTGCGAGCGCCCCACTTGCTGCGACTAGTCCTTGTAGGCAACACACCATGCGCCGCATCCGGTGTCGTGACGTGTCAGGCGGATCGGAATCGATGGCTCGTAGAACACCCAGCTCTGTGGAGCCGTCAAGTTGTAGATGTGAAATCCACCTGTCCATCATGTGCTGGCCTTGATATTAGGTACTAGTGATAAAAATCAACCAGATCCATCACTTAGATGGGCCACACAAAAGGGAACATTAGGGACGGGACACAAACCATAAGTTTGTGTGGGGCCACCATTTTATGTATCTTTCAAAAACCAGCCAGATACAAAATTTAGATGGGCCACGCCATTTGAAGGAGGAATTTTTCGTTATTTTGATTGATGTGGCCCACAAGAACTATTTAGTAAGTTGTTATTTTGTTTTTACGGTGGGCTAAATGCTTCTTGCCTGATGGACGGAGTAGATTTTACTTATACAATATGATGGGCCCGACAGATCTCGGGTGTTTTACAACATGATAAGCGGACGGTCGTTGGGTGTTTTATGGGTAAAACGGGCACTGGTAGGCGGAAGCGGATTGGCTGGTGTGGTGTGCCACACACCACCGCTCTGGCTGGTGTGTTGACGTCACCAAGTTATGTGGCCCCATCACGATGTATTAGTTATATCAAACCATCTGTTTACTTTTTGAGCTTGTCTTAAGGCTTGAGCCGAAAAATCATACAGATCCAAAAATCAAATGGACCACACTGTAAAAAGAAGTGGGGATTGAACACCTACCATTGAAACCCTTTTGGGTGTCACAGAAACTTTGGATCAATGTGATTTTTGTTTTCCCTCCTCATCTAGGTATGTGTGACCTTTTTAACATATTGGATGTAAAATAAACGTTATGGTAGGCCCTACAAATATTTTAACGGTGAGAATCATTAACTCCACTGTTATTTGTGGTGAGCCTTTGAAATGAATAATTTTTGCCAGAAATGTCTAAAATGATCTAACAAAATGGATGAATGGTGTGGATATGATAAAGAGATCATTCTGGTGCCTTGTAACTTTGATCTCCTTTGAACCGTTGGTACAATTCGTAGCTCTGAGGAGCGCTCGTCTTCCCAAGACACGTACTCACATCAGCTTGGTTGGTGGTGTGTGGTACGCCAGCCAATCCGCTTCCTTGGTAGGCAGGAACGGAGCACTCTTCAACAGCTGTTTTAGCAAGCTTTTGGCCCACCATGAATGATGTGTATGTGAAATCCACTCCCTCTATCAGTTTATAATCTTTATTTCCGGACGTGCACAAAAAACTCAGCGAGATCTACGAATTAGGGAAGCCACGCAAAGGAACAATTAGGATGGTTGACCATGGCTTTGTTAGGACTTAGGAGGCCACTGTGGGGTGCCTCTTTCATCAAAGCCGTTAATCATGAATAACTCACCAGGATGAAGTGAAAATACAAAAATCAGCTCATCCACATATCAGATGGTACGCACCGTGTGATTTTAGGATCAGTTTTATACTGTTAACGTTGGTGTGGCCCATAATATTTATTTCTTCTGTGAGGCAGCTATTCTGCAATGTACAGTTCAAATAATCTTTCTCACAGTATAGCCAAATTGGTTTCAAGTATAAAACAAGGTGGGCGACCGAGCTTAGCTCTTTTGAAATTGGATTGCTCGCACTGAGTTACTCAGTACGCTCTTATCGTACTGAGTAAACTCTTTTTGGCCCACCGAGAATGCATGTGGTTTAGCCACGCCGTCCATTCATTTTTCCATATCATTATAGGGTTCAACCCAAAATTATGGGTATACAAAGATCAAGTGGATCATACCACAGAAAAAAGTGGAAGTATTGATTTCCACCGTTGAAAACTTCCTAAGGGTCCAGTGATGTTTATTTGTCATCCAACCTGTTCGTGAGATCAGATATACATGAATGAAGGGAAAAAACAAATATCAGTTTGATCTAAAACTTCGGTTGCCCTCAAGAATTTTCAACGGTAGATGTTCAATTCACACTGTTTCCGGTGGTGCGGTCCAGTTGAGATTTTTATATATTTCATTTTTTGTATAAAGCCCTAAGTCATACGGTAAAACAGATGAAAGTAGTGGATACTATTCATAAATGACACTAGTGCCCACAGAGTTTACTCGGTACGCAGCGTAGCTGCTGCGTAAAATAGGCGGGGTATACGGTTCCGTTCCGGTCAGTGTCATTGCAGAGATACGTGGCCGTGTGGTGACGGGAACGGATTGGCTACTCCCCTGCAACTAGCCAATGGCTGGTAGTCGGTGCAATGTGAGCGCTACCACAATGTATGTGTTTCATCTATGCCGTCCATCTATTTTTTCAGATAATTTTATTGTAGAAGACCAAAAATGATATATACCCGATCTCAAATGGACCACGTTACAGGGAACAGTGTTGAATGAGCATTGACCATTAAAAACCTTTTGGGGCCATAAAAGTTTTGGATCAAGCTGATTTTTTTATTTTTTCCCTTCATCTGGGCCTGTATGGCCTAATCAACAGATTGGATGTCAAATAAACGGTACAGTGGGCCTTAGAGGATCTTAATGGTGGATATCTCATCACTATTGTTTTCCTATGGTGTGGTCCACCTGAGATTTATATCCCTCTCATTTTTGGGTCCAAGCCTAAAATGATCTTTAAAAATGGATGAATCGAATGGATGAGACACATACATTATGGTGAGGCCCACAGAGAACCGACCACCAGCCTATCCGTTTCCTGTGGGGCCGAGGGTGCTGTGCTTACTCGGCTGAGTCGGTGGGAAGCAGATTGGCTGCTGTACCACACACCAGCGATAAAGCTGCCGTAGATACGTGTGTGCGAAGACGAGCACTGACGCTCCTCGAGCATGAGTTGTACGAACGGTTCAGAGGAGATCTTACAAGGGTTCAAAGTGATGTATTTTTTTTTTTTGATATATACACCGTCCATTTATTTTTAGAGATCATTTTAAAGTATCATCCATAAAATGAATCAGATCTAAAGATCATCTGGACCACACCACAAATAGCAGGGGAGATAATAATTTTCACCGTTAAAAAACTCTTAGGCCCACCATAACGTTTATTTTCCAACCAATATATTGATAAAGTCACGAAGACCTGAATGAAGAGGACATTTTTTTTCATATTGATCCAAAACTTATATAACTCCAAAAAGGGTTCCGAAAATAGACGTTCAATCTCCCACTGCTTTTTTCAGTGTGGTCTACTTTATAGTTATATCTGTCTTACTTTTTGTCTCAAGCTTAAGACAAGCTCACAAAATTGATAGACGGTTTGGATATAACACATACCTCATAATAAGACCCACGGAACTCACTGACGCCAATACAACAGCTGTATAGCTGGTGTGAGGTACACGAGCCAATCCGCTTCCGAATCGGTGCCGAGTCATGGATAGGAACCGTCTCGGAGTACGGGTTGGGTCGGTCACGTGACCAGGTGACGCGATTCCGTTAAAAACTACAGTCAAATCATTGGTTTAGGCAACACGTCAGGAGCCAACTTGCCTCCAAAGAGTCCGGATTAACATATCTTAATCCTTATTTGTCTTTTGATTGTATTCTGCTTAATCTTCATTTTATATATGTTCCCGTGCTCTCAGTGCACCGTAAGTTATGGTGCTCCTCTTTGCATTTGTGCACATAGACAGTCCGATATAGACCGTTGATTATATCAAGCACATATTTCATTGGCTACCATTCAAACATCAATCCATTCAAGCAAATATTATCCATTTGATCAATAGCCTTTAACATAGATGGTCAATATTCTTTACATGTTATTTGGTACATTAAACAATTTGACATATCTATTTATCAGGGGTCCATCATGGATTGATTATAAGTATCACTTTTGTTAGGTAATCATAATCGTAACTATCCCATCCATTTTTATTTTTTAAAATTTTTATAACTATCCCATCCATTAATTGGAAAATGAACGGCTAGAAAAAGTCCAACTCAAGGGTGAAAGAGCCATCAGATCAGTACAATTTTTTCATGGTAGCTCATGAATAGTGGTATGGATCACATGGACGTTCCAGATCGAGCGATTGGACTTTCGAAGTGAACTAATGCAAATAGAAGCATTTTATAACTTAGTAATTTCTCCTTAATTTTTATTTTCGCCTCTCATATCTATTTTTTAGATGGAAATTACTTAAAAGCCCGTATCGTGAATTTGACGGAAGTAGAACATCGCATGAATTTCCAAAAACTGGCAGTACTGCCCTGGGAAATGTCTTTAATGCCCTTCTTCTAGAAGTCCTTTCGCTTGGGATACCGTGGAAGAAGGGCTCGGGGACATTTTGAAAATGATGGTGATTCATCTGATTGTCCACGTGTCATCAAGTATGGTGATCCCTACTAAAAGTCGGATTTAAAAGAAGATCTTAGCCGTCCAAGTAATGACTTGAAAATAGATAGTAAGTTGACAGTGAGCCAAATCCACAGGCAAATTCTGATGGTTAAGATTATTCAATTAATATGTAAATAGGCTGCATTGAGCCCGTGATGGGGCCAACATTGGACGGTCTGGATTCCTCTAGTACATGATGTCCATGTGTTATTCATATATGACGATCCAGATCAAGTCATGTGGCCTACTGTGGATGCAGCATACCTCAAAGTTCACATGTATAAGAAGATCCTAGCCGTTTAAATTGTGTCCTGAAAATCATAGCCATTCAAAACTCATGTAGCCCACCCCTTAGGGATAGTGTAAAATAATGCCTACATCAATTTAGATTTAGGGTGGTTTTTGGCACATCAGATGAATGGGCCAGATAGCATATTAACACCGCATTGGGCCCACACAACAATTGGTGCCCATCCCTATTGGATGGGTCTTATTTTTGGACCCCAAGGTGAACATGAGGCAGCACATCTGATGGAAGGAGTGGATCTCATGGACGTATCCCCCACGTGTATCTTTCCGCGTGCGAGTTATCCACTTGGAAATTAGGCCGTACGAGGCCTATGGTAGACGCACGACTTTTATGGGCAATTTCGTCCCTTCAGATTCCAAAGCAGATGCCGTTACGAGAATCACCAGTATTTTTACTGGGGAGGGCTTATACGATGATACTCGGGTTTACAATTATAGAACTGGGGCCCACATGCTAGCAACAAAGACAACTGCCCTGTTGTACGCAACTTAGATGGGCCATCCCGTAATTCATCCAAGTTATAAATAATCCAAAATACTCAATTGGTGGCCAGAACATAGAATGCCAAGAGGAGAAAGGTGAAATGCATCGAAATCTAACTCAGTAGAGACCTTCTAACGTATGATATTTTCCTTTAGTGCTGTTTCTAGTATGGGCCACAGCAGATGAACGGTCTAGATTACAAAAAAAAGGGTCCCACTTGCGGTAACCGAAAACGCGAATATATATCAACCCGAGGATCAGATGATTTTTCTATTTTTTACATTTTAACCATTTTACAGCTGGGGTTACGTCGCCAGCTGCCTCGCTTTGCTCGCCTTTCTTAGAAGCGGTTGAGGTTAGTTTTCGTACGTCTTTCAGTGCCTTTTTCAGTGTTTCAACCCACACCACATGCGCTTGTTAGCAACATTGATGCTCGGCCCGAGGATATTTATAGCCCTCTCCTGATCCGAATTGCCTATAGTGGGACCCATTTTCCATGATCCAGCCCATCCAACCGGTAGGCCTCTCCACCAGATTATGTGGAATATGCTATCTTATTTTATTTATTTTCCAACGTTTATTTGTATGCTACTGATTGAACGGTCAGGATTGTTCCATCTGGAAAATACTATGGGTATTTCCCATCAATAGCATTGGTCCATTCCACGGACATGCGAAATCACCCAATCGTTGGTCGAATTTGGACTCAACGTTCGGATGGCATATAAATATCACAGCGGACCTGGGAATGTTTCAATGGTGGACATCTACATTTACGACCTTCCGTGTGGTGTGGCCCACTGGAGTTTTGGATCAGTCTGATATTTATCTTTGCGTCCTTAAATGAGCTGGTGCAAATAACAGACGGAGTAGATGTGACAAACAGAGACACGTTACTTGGGCCTCATTATTGCAGGGGAACTGACTGTTGTACTCTACTTTTAATTCTGATAATTGTGGCCCGTGTTAGAATGATCCAGACTGTTGGATTGTTGTGTCCTATAGTGGATCATAAATGTCCCAGAAATCTCTGTCCTATTACTGTTGGATGTTGATCTTTAAATCTCTGTCCTATTACTGTTGGATGTTGATCTTTAATGTATTTTTCCTCTCAACATCTAAAGGGAGCCCACATTTCATAATTAATATTCTGATCCAAGAGATTTTTGAAGCATGCCACATTTCATTGAACACAACCGATCAATGGTCTTAATTACCCATATGTGGACCGCACTAGGGGGTGCACATGGTTCGGTTCGGTCCGGTTCTGGAGTGAAACCGAAACTGAATTGGATCGTTTGCACCCTAAAACGTAACCGTGAAAACTGGTTCAATTCCATGATCTTAGGGTTTTTATAATCCAGTTCAATTGCATGATTTATTTTTATACTCCAGTTCAATTATATGGTTCTTGAGATACGGAGAGAAGCAACAAAAGAGGATGAAAATAAAGCAAGATTAGGTTTTTTTAAAAACTTTTTATGTTTTAAAGAATTTAAAATTTAAATATGTATTGACTATATGGGTCCCTTCCAGGTTCAGTTCTATAGTCTGATTCGGCCCTACATAATTCAAAACCGAGAGTCAAACCCAACGAACCGGTTCTTTGATTTTTGGCTACATAATCCAAAACCGAGAATTGAACTAAACTAACCGGTTCTTTAATTTTCGGAAACAGAATAAACGTGCTTCATAACTGGACCAAACCATGCCGTCTGATTGGTTCTGGTCTGGTTTACCAGTTCCATAGATTCCGTGTGCACCCTAGGATCACATAGTGTAAAGTAAATAATTCCTTAATTTCATCTTTACCAAATTATAAGGAAATTCTTTAAGAATTCCATTATACCCACGTGATACCTTAAAATTTGGACGCAGTGAATGCCAAAAATACTCTTATTTTCTTCTATAAAAAAGTGATAAAGTCATATTCAGGGCCTACAAGATGTGTATGATATCCAACCTGTCCACGATGAGCTCCATGCCATGGTGATCAAACGAACCAAAAAAGTGGTTGACCAAATCATCAAAAGGCCTCAATGGGAATTTATTTATTTTTTTATATATATTTTGATATTGGTGTCAGAAAATATTTCACAAAATAATATTAAAAATTAAAAGACTTAAAATAAAATTAACACCAAGTTTAAGAGGCCGAAGGGTTATAAGCAAATTGCTTCCATAATAAGACAAGCCTTTTTTTATGATATGATGCGGATTGTGCTAAGCGCACCACTACAGCTACGCAGCCCACACCCGGGCACATGCATGTGTTGCACTGGAACATATAAACTGAGTATCTCCCCCTCATTTTATTCAGGTAAAAATACTCAATTCTATTTTTTTATTTTTTATTTTTGTTTTTTTTAAGAAAGCAACTTTTAGTTTGTTTTTTCAAAATTTATTTTATCAGGAAATAAAATTAAAACCAAAATCTCAACAATTGAATCACCTGATTGTTGGTTTATATAATCATGGTGGTGGGTTGCATCTGTCAGACCAATTGGATGTGATATAAATACCACACATGGGCCTCACAATTTTCCACCTCCCACTTTTTAAAGAAAAATGTAAAGAGGCCACTCTGTTCATTTCACCCTAAAATTAATTAATTGCTTTTATTTGGTAAAATCCAAATTATCTGGCGACTCTGCAGTAAAAATGCCATAAAAATTACAGAATTAAAATGACATTTCGACCCTACAGGGTAATTCGGTCCCTAGCTTCTCGGCAATGATCATATACAGCAATGATCACGTACAGCGGCTACATGTGGGCCTCATGTACAGTCATTTCATTGTCGCCCATGTGTCTCATGTGATGGTGGGCCACCATCATGTTTACATGGTATACAACTCAATCTCATCGAATTCATGCATCAATACATAACAGACCCTAGATTGATGGCCAGCCAATGGTATGACTCAGTATACTGCGTGGCCCATCCACTGATTGGATTAGCATGATTATTATCAATGGAGATTACTGTAGTGGGTCCCACATTTTTTATGGATCGGATGTCACACATACAGACACCTGCGGGAAAGTAATATGGGTGTATTTGAAAGTTCACGTACAGCCGCTGTACCCTCTTAAAAGCGTACTTTCTTTCTGCGGTTTACACGCTCGTTTTATTGAAATAAGTGGCTTTCTAGCTGAAAGATCATAATGTTGTCATTAAATGAATCATCTGATCCGTTAATAATGCAGATCATACATTGGATGGACCAAATCTTGAAAATGGTTCTTATTGGTCGATCCTGTGGGTCCTAGTGAAACTTATAAAGAAATCGTTAATAATAATTAAAAAAATCAAGTCCTTCGCATTGTCAATTCAAGAGTATTTAAACCATCCATGAAGAAAAATCAGAAATGTGGTTCGATCACCAATGATGGCCCCACCTGAAAAGGTTGGATCTGCAGATTACATAAATGGTGATCCTTTGTACTAACAGAAAGCATGGTACGGTTAAATGGACGCGGATTGCATCCTACCCCCACCCGTCACCAGCTGGGAACGGGCAGAAGCTTTGAGTGGCCATCACAATGTACAGGTCATATCCACACCGTCCATCCATTTTTTTGTATCATTTTATTGCACAAGAAAAATATTGAGGTAGATCCAGGACATATTTGGACTACGCAATGGGGATTAAAATCTTACCGTTGAAAAATTCTTGGGCGACACAAGTTTTCGATGGAGCAGATGTTTGTGTTTTCTCTTCATCCATGTATTTGTAACTTTTTGAATAGGTTGGATAGAAAATAAACATCACGGTGGTCCCTAAAAATGTTTCAACGGTGAGAATCATTATCACTGCTGCTTCTTGTGGTGTGGTCTACTTTAGTCCTGGATATTCCTCATTTTGGAATTGTTTCATAAAATAATACAAAAAAAAAATTAGATGGACGGTGCAGATAAGACCCATACATCACGGTGGCCACTCAAAGCTCCTGCCCGTTCCCAGTTGGAGATTGGCGTGGTTAGGACGTAATCCGCATCCCTGTTAATTGAGGCGAAAGTCAATTAATTGCATTGACAAAAATACCCTCGATTGGTATCCTGACCCTCAACCTTCATGCAAGATGCAAAAAATACATTTATTGTATTAGATATAAGGCCCGTAAATTCAAACAAGCAGCTATTTATATCAATCTACAATTCATTTGCTATCTTTCTACAAAGGTATTTTTATTACATGCACGTAAGGGTAGTTTGGTCATAATGATATTTCTTCATTTTTTCAAGGATTATTTATTTTGAGTGGATCGTTAGCAGAGCAGGCAAAGACCACAGTGTGTGGTTGACTTTTCTGTAACAACTAAGTAGGGCCCACTGCGATGTTCGTGTGAAATCCACTCCGTTCATCAGTTTCAACAGTTCATGGTAAGATATGAACTAAAAAAAAGAAGGTAGATTCCAACCTCAAGTGGGCCACGCTACATGAAATAGTGGAGATTGAATGCTTGCGATTAAAACCTTTGTGGGTTCCATCGTGATTTTTATACGCCATCTAAACCGTTCATATGGTAATTTACCCTAGGATGAACGGAAAACACAAATATCATATTGATTCAAAACTTCTACATTTCAATGGAGGACATCCAATCAGTACTATTTCCTGTAACGTGGCCTACTTGATTTTTGTATCTACCTAATTCTCGAGCTCATGTCCTATCATAACCTGACGTGATGGATTTGGTGCCTAGATACATCATTGGTGGGCCTTGTCTGTATGGATGCCCGTAGGGGTTTTAATGAAAAGTTGCATCCGTTTCACAACACTATATATTACAGTGCTCCGACCTGGACTAGGACACTTAGTCTAATCATTCATCCAGACTGTTTATTAGGTCCAACATGCATTTCATGAGCTACCATCAAAACATCACACTAATAAGATAAATATTAACCACTTAATCAGTGGCCTTAAATATAGACTGTCAAGATCATTTATAAAATTGTGTCTAAGCAATTATTTGATCCATCTATTTGTTAGAGGCTGTTATGGATTGCCTACTATTGTAAAGGATCACTTTAGTAGAGCATTTACAACCATGGTATTTATGAATTAGAAAAAGACCAATCAAGAATGGATGGGATCATTTGAACAGAGTTATTTTGGCATGATGGCTCATTGAATTCTATTCTAAACTTAATAGACGGTTCAGATTGATCAATGTGGTCTGCTCTATCATTTTCCAGTATGCATAAGTGGGAGCGGGCAAGACATGTTTAAGAACAATCCATACAATTGATACTGTGAGCCCTGGTGTGGATGCTTAATGCACCAAAAGATCTTGCAATCATAAACACTTGCGCCGGTAATGAATTAGAAGATCATCAAGGTGGAAAATAAACCAACAGTTCATGTTCAATCAAGGAAAGTACTCAAATGTTGTACACCTAGGATCTTACATTATAGGAGATCTTTGGTTTATGTGTTATCTAAACTGAGTCCAGGCATATCTAAAGTTGTGTGTATTGTCTATCACGACATGTGAAAGTTTAGTAAAGCTTAGAATTACAGCTAAATATTAGAGGGGTGAACAAAATCATTTAAAATTTCTTTCATATTTAAAAGTATTTATCAATTTAAATTAATAAGGCAAATAATACTTAGGCATTCAAGCCAATTGAATCTAATCACATAAACTACAAATGCGCTATAATATATTGAGCAACTAGTTTGTAGAGATAATGAGCTTATGTGTGCTTAAAAGTTAAGTACATAGCATATAATTTAATTCAAGTAGTCATATAATTCAAACAATTAAATACATAAGCATTAATAGAATTGCAAACATTCACAATCGCAACACACAAGCATATATACTGTTTCAACAACTTGCACACTTCACTCCCAGTAGACACATTCTCCTCGAGTGCATTGGAATTTTGCTATCACTGGTTTTAAATTAATTTCACTTTTACCATTTACAATGATTTCTCCTAAGCTAAGCACTAACGCATACGTACACTCCCATGTTCGAGAAATACGTTTCTAACTGTGTAAGTGGCTCCTGCATAGACTTAATTGATTTTCTATCAGCTAACCAACAATTAGTAGCAGTCCTAATATAATGCTCTATGTACTCTCCCACCGGAGGTTCCTTATGAACACTACACGTACGTACTTGTATCCGGTGAATGCAGTTCTAGTCCAAGGCCCCGTAACACTCACATCGGAGATTCCCATGAAGACTAACACGTACGCACCCTAATCCGGTGAATGCCCTCCTAATCCAAAGACGTACATACACTCACGCCGAGGGCTTCCGATGGATACTAATATGTACGCACCCGTGTTCGGTGAATTCAATCATATACAAGAACTTGGTCGAGTTTGGGTTGTAAACTGTACACTCTATCCTACACTAGGAAAGAGTGTAAATGAACTATATAATTGATAACCTAGTTATTGGATTAAGCTCCGTTGTTGCGCCTTCCCTGCAATACTTGATCAATGCTCTTTTGTACTTCTATCAGCTTCTCGATTGCTCCCATGATTGTTAATGCCAATACTAAAACTCATATATATGATTAATCACCTTACATTTGATGCTTTGATGAGGTGACTAAGACAATGAGAGGATGATATAATTTTCTATAACTAGTGGATAGTTGATTTCCAGAGGGTATTCACCTAGTTGGGTTTCTAAAAAATTTAGATAAAGACATGGTTATAGGTTTAATGTCTAATCTATACAACATTATAGAGATTAAGTTCATATTTCCAATGGAGATCGAAATCCTTATTAGAGTAGTAAAACTCAAGAAAATAATCTAAATTTAATAAGTTTATAGGCTTAGAAAAAGACCAATCAAGAATGGATGGGATCGTTTGATCAGTGTTATTTTGGCATGATGGCTCATTGAATCTGTTCTAAACTTAATAGACGGTTTAGATTAATCAATGGAACTGTCCACGTGAACAAGCGTAACTAAGAGGACTATATACCTTATAATAATGTAAAACACCGAAGTAATTCCACTGTTAGCTGAGGCGTGACCCACTTGAGTTTTAGAGTGCCATGATTTCTGGGCTCACGTCCTAACATGTCCTGGCACAAATGATGGATGGAGTGGATGTCTCACACACACACACACACTTACACACCACGATGGCCCTACATAGCTTTTCAGTGTTGGGACCCATCTGTAGATTCACATTCCGAGGCTAGGATGAGTGTGCGCACGTGTGCAAGGAGGCCCATCTACCATCATAACATGTCAACGTGCCACATGATTAAAAGATCCAAGCTGCCCACCAAGTGGGACCCACTTGTGGATGGGTTAACCTCACACCGATGTTCCACCTGCATAAGAAGCACACATCAAAGGTCGTGCAAGAACTAAGCTTTTAGGTCACCCCATTCAAATCCTTCGGAATGATACACTTCCGTTCCACATCGAGCACTGGTACCAAAAGAAGTAGATGGTTAGAAAATAAACTGATTTATCTAACCATTCAATTTGTAAATTTGTGGTCCACCTACGTAGCCAAACGGTTAAAATTTTTACCCATAGGATCTAACCATTATGGCCCACATGATGGAAAGCCAGATCTAGAACACGTGTGCCTAGCAACACTCGTGCATTTGGTCAAATTCAAACATTTCCGTTGGAAAAGCAGAAAGAGACGGTTTCTTTTAAACAGTTTTGGAACGTGTGTGGTTTTTCAATCATGTGTCTCACGTGATGGTGGGCCACCATCATGTTTACATGGTATACAACTCAATCTCATCTAATTCATGCATCAATACATAACAGACCCTAGATTGATGGCCAGCTAATGGTATGACTCAGTATACTGCGTGGCCCATCCACTGATTGGATCAGCATGATTATTATCAATGGAGATCACTGTAGTGGGTCCCATATTTTTTATGGATCGGATGTCACACATACAGACACCTGCGGGAAAGTAATATGGGTGTATTTGAAAGTCCACGTACAGCCGTTATACCCTCTTAAAAGCGTACTTTCTTTCTGTGGTTTACACGCTCGTTTTACTGAAATAAGTGGCTTTTTAGCTGAAAGATCATAGTGTTGTCATTAAATGAATCATCTGATCCGTTAATAATGCAAATCATACATTGGATGGACCAAATCCTGAAAATGGTTCTTATTGGTCGATCCTATGGGTCCAAGCGAAACTTATAAAGAAATTGTTAATAATAATTAAAAAAAAATCAAGTCCTTCACATTGTCAATTTAAGAGTATTTAAACCATCCATGAAAAAAAATCAGAAATGTGGTTCGATCACCAATGATGGCCCCACCTGAAAAGGTTGGATCTGCAGATTACATAAATGGTGATCTTCTGTACTAACAGAAAGCATGGTACGGTTAAATGGATGCGGATGGCGTCCTACCCACACCCGTCACCAACTGGGAACGGGCAGGAGCTTTGAGTGGCCATCACAATGTACGGGTCATATCCACACCATCCATCCATTTTTTCGTATCATTTTATTGCACAAGAAAAATATTGAGGTAGATCCAGGACATATTTGGACTACACAATGGGGATTAAAATCTTACTGTTGAAAAATTCTTGGGCGACACAAGTTTTCGGTGGAGCTGATGTTTGTGTTTTCTCTTCATCCATGTATTTGTAACTTTTTGAATAGGTTGGATGGAAAATAAACATCACGGTGGTCCCTAAAAATGTTTCAACGGTGAGAATCATTATCACTGCTGCTTCCCGTGGTGTGGTCCACTTTAGTCCTGGATATTCCTCATTTTGGGATTGTTTCATAAAATAATACAAAAAAAATTGGATGGACGGTGCATATAAGACCCATACATCACGGTGGCCACTCAAAGCTCCTGCCCGTTCCCAGTTGGAGATTGGCAGGGTTAGGACACAATCCGCGTCCCTGTTAATTGAGGCGAAAGTCAATTAATTGCAGTGACAAAAATACCCTCGATTGGTATCCTGACCCTCAACCTTCATGCAAGATGCAGAAAATACATTTATTGTATTAGATACAAGCCCCGTAAATTCAAACAAGCAGCTATTTATATCAATCTACAATTCATTTGCTATCTTTCTACAAAGGTATTTTTATTACATGCACGTAAGGGTAGTTTGGTCATATTCACATTTCTTCATTTTTTCAAGGATTATTTATTTTGAGTGGATCGTTAGCAGAGCAGGCAGAGACCACAGTGTGTGGTTGACTTTTCTGTAACAGCTAAGTTGGGCCCACTGTGATGTTCGTGTGAAATCCACTCCGTTCATCAGTTTCAACAGTTCATGGTAAGATATGAACCAAAAAAAAAAAAAAGGTAGATTCCAACCTCAAGTGGGCCACGCTACATGAAATAGTGGAGATTGAATGCTTGCGATTAAAACCTTTGTGGGTTCCATCGTGATTTTTATACGCCATCTAAACTGTTCATATGGTAATTTACCCTAGGATGAACGGAAAACACAAATATCATATTGATTCAAAACTTCTACATTTCAATGGAGGACTTCCAATCAGTACTATTTCCTGTAACGTGGCCTACTTGATTTTTGTATCTACCTAATTCTCGAGCTCATGTCCTATCATAACCTGACGTGATGGATTTGGTGCCTAGATACATCATTGGTGGGCCTTGTCTGTATGGATGCCCGTAGGGGTTTTAATGAAAAGTTGCATCCGTTTCACAACACTATATATTACAGTGCTCCGACCTGGACTAGGACACTTAGTCTAATCATTCATCCAGACGGTTTATTAGGTCCAACATGCATTTCATGAGCTACCATCAAAACATCACACTAATAAGATAAATATTAACCACTTAATCAGTGGCCTTAAATATAGACCGTCAAGATCATTTATAAAATTGTGTCTAAGCAATTATTTGATTCATCTATTTGTTAGAGGCTGTTATGGATTGCCTACTATTGTAAAGGATCACTTTAGTAGAGCATTTACAACCATGGTATTTATGAATTAGAAAAGGACCAATCAAGAATGGATGGGATCATTTGAACAGAGTTATTTTGGCATGATGGCTCATTGAATTCTATTCTAAACTTAGTAGACGGTTCAGATTGATCAATGTGGTCTGCTCTATCATTTCCCAGTATGCATAAGTGGGAGCGGGCAAGACATGTTTAAGAACAATCCATACAATTGATACTGTGAGCCCTGGTGTGGATGCTTAATGCACCAAAAGATCTTGCCATCATAAACAATTGTGCCGGTAATGAATTAGAAGTCATCAAGGTGGAAAATAAACCAACAGTTTATGTTCAATAAAGGAAAGTGCTCAAATGTTGTACACCTAGGATCTTACATTACAGGAGATCTTCGGTTTATGTGTTATCTAAACTAAGTCCAGGCATATCTAAAGTTGTGTGTATTGTCTATCACAACATGTGAAAGTTTAGCAAAGCTTAGAATTACAGCTAAATATTAGAGGGGTGAACAAAATCATTTAAAATTTCTTTCATACTTAAAAGTATTTATCAATTTAAAATAATAAGGCAAATAATACTTAGGCTTTCAAGCTAATTGAATCTAATCACATAAACTACAAATGCGCTGTAATCTATTGAACAACTAGTTTGTAGAGATAATGAGCTTATGTGTGCTTAAAAGTTAAGTACATAGCATATAATTTAATTCAAGTAGTCATATAATTCAAACAATCAAATACATAAGTATTAATAGAATTGCAAACATTCACAATCGCAATACACAAGCATATATAGTGTTTCAACAACTTGCACACTTCACTCCCAGCAGACGCATTCTCCTCGAGTGCACTGCAATTTTGCTATCACTGGTTTTAAATTAATTTCACTTTTAACATTTACAATGATTTCTCCTAAGCTAAGCACTAACCCATACGTACACTCCCATGTTCGAGAAATACGTTTCTAACTGTGTAAGTGGCTCCTGCATAGACTTAATTGATTTTCTATCAGCTAACCAACAATTAGTAGCAGTCCTAATGCTCTATGTACACTCCCACCAGAGGCTCCTTATGAACACTACACGTATGTACTTGTATCCGGTTAATGCAGTTCTAGTCCAAGGCCCCGTAACATTCATATCGGAGATTTCCATGAAGACTAACATGTACGCACCCTAATCCAGTGAATACCCTCATAATCCAAAGACGTACATACACTCACGCCGAGGGCTTCCCATAGAGACTAATATGTACGCACCCGTGTCCTGTGAATTCAATCATATATAAGAACTTGGTCGAGTTTGGGTCACAAACTGTACACTCTATCCTACACTAGGAAAGAGTGTAAATGAACTATATAATTGATAACCTAGTTATTGGATTAAGCTCCGTTGTTGCGCCTTCCTTGCGATACTTGATCAATGCTCTTCTGTACTTCTATCAGCTTCTCGATTGCTCCCACGATTGTTAATGCTAATACTTAAACTCATATATATGATTAATCACCTTACATTTGATGCTTTGATGAGGTGACTAAGACAATGAGATGATGATAGAATTTTCTATAACTAGTGGATAGTTGATTTCTAGAGGGTATTCACTTAGTTGGGTTTCTAAAAATTTTAGATAAAGACATGGTTATAGGTTTAATGTCTAATCTATACAACATTATAGAGATTAAGTTCATATTTTCAATGGAGATCGAAATCCTTATTAGAGTAGTAAAACTCAAGAAAATAATATGAATTTAATAAGTTTATAGGCTTAGAAAAAGACCAATCAAGAATGGATGGGATTGTTTGATCAGTGTTATTTTGGCATGATGGCTCATTGAATCTGTTCTAAACTTAATAGACGGTTTAGATTAATCAATGGGACTGTCCACATGAACAAGCGCAACTAAGAGGACTATATACCTTAGAATAATGTGAAACACCGAAGTAATTCCACTGTTAGCTGAGGCGTGACCCACTTGAGTTTTAGAGTGGCACGATTTCTGGGCTCACGTCCTAACATGTCCTGGCACAAATGATGGATGGAGTGGATGTCTCACACACACACACTTACACACCACGATGGCCCTACATAGCTTTTCAGTGTTATGACCCATCTGTAGATTCGCATTCCGAGGCTAGGATGAGCGTGCGCACGTGTGCAAGGAGGCCCATCTACCATCATAACATGTCAACGTGCCACATAATTAAAAGATCCAAGCTGCCCACCAAGTGGGACCCACTTGTGGATGGGTTAACCTCACACCGATGTTCCATCTGCATAAGAAGCACACATCAAAGGTCGTGCAAGAACTAAGCTTTTGGGTCACCCCATTCAAATCCTTTGTAATGATACACTTCCATTCCACATCGAGCACTGGTACCAAAAGAAGTAGATGGTTAGAAAATAAACTGATTTAGCTAACCATTCAATTTGTAAATTTGTGGTCCATTTGCGTAGCTAAACCATTAAAATTTTTACCCATAGGATCTAACCATTATGGCCCACATGATGGAAAGCCAGATCTAGAACACGTGTGCCTAGCAACACTCGTGCATTTGGTCAAATTCAAACATTTGGAACGTGTGCGGTTTTTCAACCATTGATTAATTAGGTCGAATGGTGGGTTTGGTATGTCGGAACACTGAATTACCAACACACAATGCATGAAAAGTTCTCATATTTAATGTTTTTTGAACTCGAGACCTTATCTACAACTTAATTAATCTCTTATATTATTATATAAAACGATCTCCATCAAACCGTCCATCTGATGGCCCCCACCTTGGATGGTTTATAATGTTAAAAGACCCACCCATTGATTTGTACAATCTGGTTGGCCCACCTCGTCCTTCAAATAAATGGTAAAAAGGCAAGTTATTAACAAACACATCCATCTATTCCCAATTGAGAGGTGGCTAACAGTGGGGTGTGTGTACTCACCAGTTGGCCAAAAAAGAAAAAACAAAAAAAAAAAAACAAAATAGAGAGAAATGGTGTATTCGGAATACGGTGGAGCCATTTCTCCACAACCCACATGGCAAGTTGAATTTTTATCTGGAGCCGTCCATCTAGTTGCAAGTAACTTGGATAGAGGGAATTTTTTAAAATGCACATGAATTGACTGGTCCTAGCCATACGGTCGGTGACTTCGTACCGATTAGAGAACAAAATTTGGTCAATGGTTGGAATTTATTAAGGAAAAGTGTAAGTTAAGGTGATATGTAGTATTGATGCAAGAATCTGGACCGCCCTCCTCAAACCTCTGAGCACTTGCATAGGAGAAGAAGAGCAAGAGACCCTCTGATGCCAAAGTCGAGCTAGGAATCTGGGTCTAGTTGTGTAGAAGGGTTTAGGGCGAGAGATTTTGCATACCTTTCACCGTAAATAAGTCCTCTATTTATAGGGCAAGAGTTGATTACATGGGTGAAGACATTTTCTGAATTATATGCGTACGTTCAGCAGACGTCTCTCAACCGTTTCGCATGATCTCTCGTGAAGATAAGATCAAGTGATCGAATCCTGAGAAAGTTGAAGCAAGTGGCCGAGGCTGATGTCTATGGTTGACCTCACCTGCCGAAGCCGAGGTGGTTTTGGCCGACCTGACCTAGGGGTAGTATGTCGACCTGTCTTGACTTGGGTAGTCGAACAAGTTTTGTGCCTCCCATTATCACAGGGCAGATGGTGGGCTTGGTGACCTGCCGACCTCTCTTCCTTGGCCATTGAGGAGCTCATTGGTCATGGTTAGCGTTGGTCAACCTCGTGTCCCGCAGAGATACCTGAGCTGATCTTTTCTCTTTAGTCAGTCTATTTTTACCCATAACAGGTAGGATTATTAAATTTGTGGTTTCAGCAATGTGGGTCATTCATGATGGGACCCGCTAAATGGATGGCATGAATTTCATTGTCGCATGTACAAGGTAGAGATGGTTCTACAGTATTTCTGTGGTATGCTCTATCGTTTTCCAATATGCACAAGTGGGAGCGAGCAGGACATGTTTCAGAACAATCCATACAGTTGATACTGTGAGCCCTCGTGTGGATGTTTCATGCACTAAAAGATCTTGCAATCATAAACACTTGCGGCGGTAATGAATTAGAAGCTCATCAAGGTGAAAAATAAAGCAACGGTTCATGTTTGATCAAGGAAAGTGCTTAAATGTTGTACACCTAGGAACTTACATTACAGGAGATCTTCGGTTTATGTGCTATTTAAACCGAGTCCGGGCATATCTGAAATTGCGTATATTGTTTATCACGACATGTAAAGGTTTAACAAAGCTTAGAATTACAGCTAAATATTATAGGGGTGAACAAAATCAGTTAAAATTTCTTTCCTACTTAAAAGTATTTATTAATTTAAATTAATAAGATAAATAATACTTAGGCTTTTAAGCCAATTGAATCTAATAACATAAATTACAAATGCACTGCAATATATTGAGCAACTAGTTTGTAGAGACAATGTGCTTATGTGTGCTTAAAAGTTAAGTACATAGCATATACTTTAATTCAAGTAGTCATATAATTCAAACAATCAAATACATAAGCATTAATAGAATTGCAAACATTCACAATCGCAACACACGAGCATATATAGTAATTCAGCAACTTGAATACTTTACTCCCAGTAGATACATTCTCCTCGAGTGTACCAAAATTTCACTATCACAGGTTTTAAATTAATTTCACTTTTAACATTTACAATGGTTTCTCCTGAGCTAACCACTAATCCACACGTATACTCCCATGTTCGCGAAATACGTTTTCAATTGTATAAGTGGCTCCCGCGGAGACTTAATTGGTTTTCTATCAACTAACCAATAATCACTAGCAGCCCTAATCTAATGCTCTATGTACACTCCCGCCAAAGGCTCCTTATGAACACTCCACGTACGTACTTGTATCCGGTGAATGTGGTCATAGTCTGAGGCCCCATAACACTCATGTTAGAGATTCCCATGAAGACTAACACGTACGCACTCTAATCCGGTGAATGCGGTCCTAATCCAAAGACGTACATACACTCATGTCGGTGGCTTCTCATGGAGACTAATACGTACGCACTCGTGTCCGGTGAATTCAATCATATACAAGAACCTGGTAGAGTTTCAGTCATAAATTATACACTCTATCCTACACTAGGAAAGAGTATAAATGAACTATATAATTGACAACCTATTTATTGAATTAAGCCCCGTTGTTGCGCTTTCCTTGAGATGCTTAATCAGTGCTCTTTTGTACTTTTATCAGCTTCTCAATTGCTCCCATGATCGTTAATACCAATACTTAAGCTCATATATATGATTAATCGCCTTACGTTTGATGTTTCAATAAGTCAACTAAGACGATGGGAGGATGATAAGATTTTCTATAACTAACGGATAGTTGATTTTCAGAGGATATTCACCTAGTTGGGTTTCTAGAAAATTTAGATAAGGACGGGATTATTGGTTTAGTGTCTAATCTATATAATATTGTAGAGATTAAGTTCATATTTCTAATGGAGGTTAGAATCTTTATTAGAGTAGTAAAGCTCAAGAAAATAATTTGAATTTGATAAGTTTATAGGCTTAGGATAAAATATATGAGTGTGGAATCACCTAAGCTCTAATTACACCAAAAACTCTTTATTTTGCACAAATCTCAAATGTTATTTATATAGAAAATAGTTTACAATGTTTATAAAACAAGCAAATAATAGTATATTTGATCGACCGACCAAGAGTCTTCGATCGATCAAACTTTATCGAATTCAATCAAAAAAATCACTAGATAGTTTTGGCTATGTTCGATCGATTAATCGTTGTCGAAATAAGCTAGTGAATTTTTTGTCTATTTTTATCCATATTTAAACGATCGACTCAACCGATCGAACTTCAATCGAATTCTTTTAAGAATATGTTATCGCACCTCTTTTGGAATATTTATAATTCTCCAATTGATCTCATAAGGCAATGTGATGATAAAATAGGAGTTTACCTATTTGAGAATGGATTATTTAAAGGTTAAGTTGTTTTGGTCATAAGATTATGTTACCATGGTACTTCATGATTTACTTGTTCTTCATTCCTTAATACTTTATGTTATCTTTTGTTTTTAGTCTTCAATTTTCAAAAGCTAATTCTGCACAATGACATATCAACTAACATGATTGACAAATTTGTATACTAAAAATATCATGGTTTTAATCATTGGATTATGAACCGTGGAAATCGAAAATTCATAGGTTTAAGAATGATAACTTCCATCGTTAGGTTTGAGCTTTACGAGAACAACTATGATGTGTGAGTGGCATCCAACCCGTCCACTCAATGAACACCCTTATGTTAGTACTGGAATCCAAAATCCACCCTTGTCTTTGGCTTAGATGGGGCCACACCGAAGGGAAACAGGGCAAGATGATGGATGAGGATGCCCACCGTAGAATCTTATATATGGAATGTGGAGTCCACCATGGCGTGCATATTTCATCAAACTCTTCATCATATGATTCCAACAAGCATGAAAGGACACACCCAAACTCAAGCCATTCCAAAACATAGGTGGGCCACAACAAGTGAATGTACATTGATGCCAGTCGTGTCCCAACCGAATTCTGGATCCTTATGATTCTTGAAATATGCCGTCAGCATGAGGAGGCAAACGAGATGCACGATTTTAGATTCCACGTAAGCATCACTGGTGGGGCCCACACAGCGTCGAACGAATGTGATCATTCTAGGCCTATTATGCCATTTGTTTTCTAACTTCCCATCCCAGTACTCGCCAACAGATGGACGGTTTATCCTGCTTTGCTAAAACCATAAAATGAAACTAGCCAAATGCCTAAAATGAATTAGAAATCTATCCTATATTTTCCTAATCAGGGAAAATTGAAAAACACAGAACTAGGTACGCTTCACCAAGTCTGCCTTATCTCGCGTGACTCGATGGGTATCACATGACATTGGTCATGATCTTTTCTAAACACACAAACCGACATAAATAGTTGTTTTGCTAGGTCTACACGCGTGTGTAATAAAACTCGTGTACACGCTATACGTGTGCGAACATGTTAAATAGCTATAAGATCCAATCCATCCATCAGAATGACATCATATATATATGCCCTCTAGTGAAGATTAAGGTTTATAGACTCGTCAGATAGAGCACAGTTTGTACAAAGATGTATGGCTCTGAAAAACTTGGCTAGAGTTTTCTAAACCAAACACCTGTTCCAATTTTGGGACCCATGTTCTGATTAGAACATATTTTTTTATTAGGAAAATATGGATGGATTGGATCTCTCACCTATGCTCCATGTTGGCACATATGTGGTTTGGCCATACCCTTTATTGCACACACGCACGCCCCCGGAAACGTCCATGCAAATTAGGTGTCACCCTGGTAACACATTAGGGCCCGTTTGGCCGGTCGGATTGGAAGGGACTGGAAGGTAGTGGAAGGGATTGGAAGTTAAATCCCGGGATTGGCCGGGCGTGCCAAAGAGAGTCGGTGATATGATCAATCCCGTGGATATTAAGACAATCCACTGACAACACCATCATTACCTTTAAATCCCATACAATCCACCCTAATCCGTTCAAATTTACCTAAGGACGTGTTTGGTACGAGGGATTGGAAGGGATGAGAAGGTTTAATCCTGGGATTTGCCAAGCGTGCCAAACAGACTGGATATCACAATCCAGGGATATAGCTGACAATACCATAATTACCTAGAAATCCATACCATCCACCCTAATACCATCCAATCCCTTCCCGTCCACCTGGCCAAACGGGCCCTTAGTGCATGTTACCTGTTTTTTTTTTAAGCTTGTTAGTACACCCACTGTAAGTTCAGACTTCACTATAGTACATGCTACCCTTACCATGTGGGGCCCAACTTGATTAATATGTTATATATCGACGCCTCACAACTGTTGTTTCGGATCATTTTAAGTAGAGGTGTACATGAACCGAGCTACATCGGTTAGCTTGACTTGACTTGACACGAATAGGCTCATTTCAACTCGGTTTGAAGCTGAGTTTGAGCTGATTTTTTAAGCTCAAAAATGAGTTTGAGCCGAGTTTGAGCTGGCCTGAATTGACTGGCTTGGATTGAACCCAACTCGAATTGAACTTGAATCAAACTAATTCGGTGACCCGGTTACTTTGATATTGATGTTGCTCACCAAGTGTTGGATGAAATAACTCAAAAAAGTGTGGCCGGTGTGAATCCAACACCACTATTTTCTTGATTTATATGTTGCCCAGAAGGGATTTAATAAAATATCTGTAATTTTAAAGGTGCAGTAAGTGTTTGTGAAAATGCTGTAACGAGGAGAAATCGTACGTGGAATATGTGCACTGAATTCCGACATGATGGCCATTGGATGTGGGACCACCACCTCACAATCAACCACGACGTTGGGACCACCACATATCTATTGCTTTGTCGTGCATGTGGAGTACGTGCGCTGGATCCCAATCGTTCATTACCTGTGCTTTAAATTGTGCGTGATCCAGACCGACCACGAGTCCAATTAGGTACACTTGTGGCATAAATGTGATGTTAGAATTAAATTAGCGAAAAATGAACTTTGACAAGCAAACACGCGTGTGCAATAAAGCTCAATGTACTCGCCACATGTGTGCTAGAATGGAGGGATAGATCGGATCAAATCCATCCATCAGAAGGGTACCACTATATTGAAACCCTGTTCCAAGAATCAGATTGATACACTAGTCATGTGGGCCACGATTAGCGGAAAATGAACTACTCTTAAAAACTTGGCCAATGTTTTCTAACCCATCCAACTATTTACAAATTGGGGCCCACATGCTGATTGGACTAGATTTATGTTTGGAAATATAATTACATGATCGGACCAACCTGATAGATGGACTGGATGTCGCAACTATGTGCCATTCTAGCACATGTGCAGCATGAAAATGAGGTTTATTACACACGCCAATCACTAAATGAGGACCGACAAGTCACTGGCTGCAGTCCAAACGAGCCTGACCAACTGCTCCTGTCCGCGTCGTAGAATACCGACCTTAGCCTATCTAAAGTAGGGCCTGATGTGATGCGCATCAAGCCATGCTTTCGAAACACATGGAACGCGGTTTGCGTCCTGCGCCGGCCCCACTAGCGAAATCGGATTGCGTACGGAGTTACACGGTACGCTCTTATCGTACTGAGTAAACTCTTCTGGGCCACAGTGAATATATGTGGTTTATCCGCACCGTTCATCTGCTTTTTCAGCTAATTTTAGGGGTTGAGGCCAAAATTGAAGTAGATCCAAAGCTCACGTGGACCATACCGCAGTAAACAGTGGAAATAATGATTTCCAACATTGAAACCTTGCTAGGCCCCACAGTGAAGTTTATTTGTCATCCAGCCTTCTCATAAAATCACACAAACTTGGATGGATGGAAAATACAAATATAAGCTTGATCGCCTAAGAAATTTTCAACAACAGACATTCAATTCACAATGTTTCATATGGTGTGATCCATTTTAGCTTTTTATATGCTTCGGTTTTAGGATAAGGCGCTAAAATAATATGGTAAAATATATGGACGGATCGGATAAAATACATAAATCATAGTGGACTCCTTAGAGTTTACTCCGTATGCCTACTGAGTTATTCAATATGCAATCCACTTCCCCACTAGCATGAACGGGCAGTTCTGTGAGTGGGCCCACCGTGATGTATCTGTATATCCACGCCGTCCATCCCATCTCTCGGTTCATTTTAAGGAATGTGAACAAAGACAAGGCAGAGTCCATGCTCTGCTGGGCCCACAGAGCTGTGTTGCATCAAATGCACAAAGCATTAAATGCAGCAGTCATCTTTAGTGTGGTACACGGAAGCAGATTAGCTGGTGTACCTCCCACCAGCTATATAGCTGGTGTCTTGATGTAAGCAAGTCATGTGGATTTGATCATGAGGTATGTGTTATATCCAAACCGTTCATCCATTTGGTAAGCTCGTCCTAAGGCTTAAGACTAAAAATAAGACAGATCTAACTATCAAGTGGACCACACTACAAAAGCCAATAGGGGATTGAACGTCTACCATTGAAACCCTTTTGCGGGTTATAGAAGTTTTGGATCAATATGAAATTTATTTTTCCTCTTAATTCAGGTCTTTATGACCTTATGAACAGATTAGATGGAAAATAAACGTTATGGTGGGCCCTATGAATTTTTTAACAATGAAAATTATTATCTCCACTGTTATTTGTGGTGTGGTCTAGATGATCTTTGGATATGATTCATTTTTTAGATAATGCTCTAGAATTATCTCTAAAAATAGATGAAGGGTGTAGATATAATAAATACATCACTGTGGGGCCCATGTAACTTTGATATCCTTTGAACCATTTGTACAACTCGGAGCTCGAGGAGCGTCAGTGCTCGTCTTCGCAGGACACGTACCTACAACATCTATACAGCTAGTGTGTGTTACACCAGCCAATCCGCTTTCGTGGTATACTTGAGCGTTTGATCTACCTATTTTTGTACACGTCTTAAAATGATGTGAAAGAATGGATGAACGGTGTAGATTAATAGATACATCTTGGTCGGCCCACTCACAGAACTACCTGTTCGTAGCTAGAGAGGGAGTAGGATGCAATCTGCATCCAATACATGTTCGGATTGGCCATGGTCCGCAAATTACACTAAACGGGCAATCCTAGCCATCGAGTCTGTGGCCAATAAACAAAATAGCTCAAAGTCACAACGATCTGATGATCCTTGCCATTGGACAAGTGGGGTCAGAAATGTTTAGGGTTTGGATAGTCAATTGGGGAGTCTTCCCACCAATTTATATCAATGAATGAAGATTCACAGACACTATATATAGTGCAGAACTGTACATGTGGCATGCATATGTCTCAAATCAAACCATCCTTGTCCCAGGCCTCAGTTAAAATAAACGGCAGACATTTAATGGATTGTTATGATGAAACAAAGTGAATCATCGAAAGTCAATAAAAAAGTATACATTAATCAATGATCAAGTTTTATAATAATTTGATTTTTGGATAATGTACTAACTTTGTTAGATCCCTGTTTGGACGGTTTGGATGTGGATACATTTGTAACAGAGTAAGTGCATGGATATGGATCTCATGCTCTTGCAGCCTACCGAAGAATTCTAATATCAAGCCTGGAGAGGAATTACACAAACACGTGTTCTCACCTCATCTAGTGTGGTATACCTAGGTTTTCAAATCCAACAAGTGTGCCATGTTTGGTCAATCCATTTCATTTGTCTGTTATGGCCCACCATAGATGGAGAATTATTCAAAATCTCCCATCCACCCGCATTCGCACGTGTCAATATGTGAAACGCGTTTCAGATGTGCTTCTTTTCATGTGGTCGGTAACAATGCTCAGATCTTCTGCTAGCAAAAAAAAAAACACTTTCCTTCCCCTCGTGGGCTATATTATATAAGTAAAATAACGGTTGAAACAAAAACACTCTAGCCGCCCATTTGCTTTGGCATGTTAGGACCCACCTGATGTGTGAAATGTCCTACTTTCTAAGGGCGAAGAACTACACAGTGTAGCCCACCTTATGGGAGGCTAAGATCTATTTATTTATTTATTTTTAAAACTAGTTTGTTAGTACACCCTACTCTCAGTTCACACTTCACTGTTAGGGCTTTTGGCCGGGCAGACTGGAAGGGATTGGATGGTATTGAAAGGGATTGGAAGTTAAATCCCGGGATTGGCCGCATGAGGTATGTTTCACTCAGTCTACCACTTGAGCTAGCTATGGACCAGGGGCGTTACCAAATCTCATTTTCTCAACTGTTTAACTGTCTGTCTGTAAGCCATAAACCTAAAACTTAAGATTGTTTCATCTGGTAGCCTTTCAAGGAACTGTGGATCCATTGTGGGACCCAACAGATCAACGGACTGGATTACCGAACCATGGGTCTTACTAATGAGAACTTAAAATGGATGGTCAGATGGGCGTGACAACGGGACTACGTAATTTCAGTATTTCTTCAGGACGCGGATTGGGTACTACCCACGGTCACCAGGACCTAGCTAGTGAAGGACAGTCCTGTCAAGGCCTCTGTGGAGCCCACCGTGATGTATATGTTCTATCCATGCCGTTCATCTATTTTGACAGATCATTTTGGAGTATGAGACCCAAAAAGAGGTAGAGGGTCAAGTAGACCACTCCACAGGAAGCAGTAGGGATTGAACTGCTACCGTTTAAAACTTCCTGTAGCCCGTCGTGAGTTTTATATGGCATCCAACCTGTTCATAAGGTCACAGACCTGGATGAAGGGAAAATATAAATATCAGCTTGATCCCTAATAAGTTTTCAATGTTAGGCTTTCAATCCTCACTTCTTCATGTGGTGTGGTTCACTTGAGACATCGATCTGCCTCATTGGGATCATACCTAATATGATCTTTCAAAATGGATGGACGGCACAGATAAAACATGTAAATCACGGTGGGCCCATGAAGCCCTTGAGAGGACCGTCTGTCTCTAGCTAGGTAGTGGCAGGGGTAGTACCCGATCTGATTGTAGGAGGCCAGCCGGGATAATTCCCCTCTAAAAAGAGAGGATTGCTGATTCCACGCGCGTGTGGGAATGTACACATCCACACATGCGTCAGGAATGGAACGTGTGAAAGATCTAACCTTTCCATCAGGAGTGTTAGAAGCGATTTCACACCTCAGGCGGGCCACGAAATATCAAAAACAAATGCGTGGGTTGAAAATGAAAGTTAAAACCGTAGATTTACTTGTAAACTGTGGCCCACCTGAAGAGTCTAATTGTATGATTTCAGAAGATGTAAGCATTATGTATAACATTATTGAGTGCTTATATCTAATATACGTGCTTCATAGTTGCACGTGTGTCACGTGTGGAATGGACGCGAGAGTAGTTTTTCTAAAGTGCCAAAATCGAGCAAGCGCACGCGGTGCCGTGCCGTGCCGAGCGGGTCTGAGCTGATGGTGCCGGCCCGGACTCGAGAAATGGGCCCGAGCGGGCGTGTCCAACGCGAACAAAACATTCCTCCGAACGACGCAAGCAACAAACAGGGCCGTCTCCTTTGTTTCTTCTCTTCTCTCAGCTTTCCTTATTCCTTTGGCGCCCTTCACGTGTCTTCCTTGCTTGGACTTACGTGTCGCTCTGTGATTGGTCGTTGGGCTCTCGCAATCAACGGTTGTTGGTCGCCCTCGGTCCGTCTGAAATCAGCAGATGCTTTGTTTCGTACGACTCGTTTGGTGTATTTCCTATCTCCTAGTATTTAGATACATCTCCTATGACTTTTCTATAATTCTTTCGGTGTAACAGAGTCTTCTTTTGTCTTCACTCGATGACTTTGAGCTTCACACCGTACATCCATGTGTATGATATCCAATCCGCGCAAAAGGTGGACCCCACCATGAAGATCACTTCACACGAGAATCATATCTGTCCACTCATCTGGAGAGTCACACCATCGAAGGTTCAAAATCAATGAACCAAAGATGGTCTGAATCAAAAAAGAGGATTTATCCAATTAATGAGAGATTGCAAAGTGGGGCTAGGGCCCACCTCCTGCACGGCTCCGATGTCCCACACATCGAACGAGTTGGTGGGAAATAAGGATGCGGCACATGTGATCATATCTCCTCAATTACCGTATCGAAATTTGCTGATTCCACACGCGGGCGCATGTATCATGATGTGATACGTGTTTCTGAGCTTTCTACCAGGTGGGGCCACACTGCTTAGATCTTCTTACCTAAAACTCAATCATTTCCAACTCAGGTCGACCACACTGTTTAGATCTTCTTTACTCAAAACTCAGATCGTTTTCCACTTTAGGTGCGCTACGGATGCTAAAACAAATGAATGGTTAGATGAACAATTCAATCCACTTTGTACTTTGTGTCCCATCATATGAAGATCTAACCAGTATTTCCATTGGAAAGCTCAGATCTCAGACACGTGTTTCATATTCGCATGTGCTCCTGCGTGTGGATGTGTACGATTCTACACGTGTGGAGTCACCGAAACTCCAAATGTATCTTGTCTTGTGCGTTCCGGGACATGAATCCGTCGTACTTCTTTCTCTTAAAGGCATGCATGCACCAGTTAAAATGATAAGGAGGATGACGAAGAACACACGTGTGGTTAGCAAGGAGCGTTCCTGGCGCTATAGCATGTGATCCGTACGTCCATGGAAAGAATAGCGGTGGAAAAGGTTTTGAAGAGATATAAAGTCGGTATTTCTAGGGAAGGCCCGGTCTTGTAGTCCGCGGACTACTAAAAACATTTCATGGTCCGTTACCTGGGCCATTCTTATAGATGATCGAGACCGATCAAGAGGTAGGGCCCACCACAGACAGGCCATAGGAAAAGTAGTGGTTTTCAAAATTAATCCTAGACGTTTATAATAGTCGACGGTCTGGATTTTACGTCTATTTTTTTTCGAATGGATAGGCACAGTTGGATGGCATGTCTATGGTGGGCCTACCTCCTGGGAGGAGGATAAATAAAGCGGGTCTATAAAGGAAAAAAAAGAGGAGGATTTTCAGCCCAACGAAGACCTTTACACGCGGTACACGTACCAACCTGACATGGTACTGGAAAATCTGATTGGCGTACAAGGTGGGCCGGACCTTGCACGTGGCTGGACGCGAAAATCAACCCGTAAATTTCTCGGGCGTTTCGCACGCGTACAATCTTTCTCACGGACATCAGTACCGTGTAGGCCCTACTGTGAAGATCATCCTTCTCTAAAACAGGTTAGTGGGCTGGATCCGTATGTGGAGTCAGACCGTTGGTTTTCCACAAATTCCAACCGTGTGGCCCACCTGATGAGTTGAACGGCCTGACTTTTGTCCCTAGCTGTCCATGTGTAATCTCAGGTGTCCTCCATCCCGTAATTAAGATTGTTTCACCGGCGGATTTTGAGGATATGGTCCATAGACAGTGAGGCCCACCAGATGAATCGTCCAGATCTCGTACACGTGTGCCACACGCATGGAGATAAAATGAGAACTATGAGGGGACCCACGTAGGATCCTTACCCATCCTTGACAATGAGAGGACTTTGATAATAATCATAATACGCTTTGGAAATAAATAGCAGTGATAGTTTACCACCATTTAAAAAGCGATGGTTACTCGTCCTCCTCCCGTGTGGCCCTCATAAAATGCTATCCAGGCCATCCAAATTGTATGACAGATTGTGGATGGAACATATCTCTAAAAATTACATTGATCAAACAATCCTTACCACTCAATCCATTTCCATTCCAAATGGATGGTTAGATGTAAAATAGCAAATGGTCCAAATTCTGAGGGAAAACCAGATGTGTACTATCATTTCCCAAGTGTAACTCTTGGGTTATGCCATATACATTTGGATCCGTAATTTGGGCAGTCTGGATTGCCATTTAAAATGATGGTAAACAAGCACCGTGGTCCAACGCCACTGTTTCTTTTTCAGAGAAGTTATATGGTACTCAGGCTGACTATGACGCTTAATACGCTGGCACTCAGAAATTGTATACGTGGCATACATTGACTTGACTCAGACCGGCTAAATTCTGGAAACCATCTTCACTGAGTCACAGGACGAAGATCAGATTGGGTACACAATCCTGACCCCTGATCAAAGATACAAGTTTTTGGAAATAAGATTTCGATATTTTCATTTTTAACCGTCCAAGAACTGCCCAACAATCCGATAGTCCGATAATCAAATTAGTCTAATTTTTGTTTCACGAAACATCTAAACTGGAAATCATAATTTGAACAGTTTAATTTGCATGGGACGCCATGTATGTAAATTTTAAGTTATTTCTAAGTGCCTGTGTATCATCCACTACACTTTATCAGAGTATCAAAGTTTTTCTTTTTAATTTTAAATATTAAAATAGCACACACCCACACACAAACATAAAAAGGGAGAAAATAATCACCATGGGGTATATGTTTGGGCATCTTTAACTATTCCATAGTATTTTAATGCACGTTGGAAGCATTAGAGGGCATTGGTTGTATCACAGAAACCATATAATCTTGACTTTATTGAAATGGAGAGAGAAATCATACACCAAGTCATTGCTAAAAAAAACCAATTTAGAAATCCAAGATTTCAAATTTCAATATATGGAGAGGTGTGTATATGAAAATGGGTCTAGCTAGATCCCATGATACGTGGATTGCCAAAGACAAAATCAAACACCTACGGCCCCCTTGAATAGTGGCCATTGAAATGCATGCCAAGTGCATAAGACAAGGACAATATTTTGGTCTTCTCAATCTCCCAAATAATCTTATTTATTAAATATCTTAGTGCTCTTGTTCTCTTTTCAATTTTATGTGATTGCTGGTTGAAAGTAATTATGACACAAAATACATTAATTTCAATCCTTTAACTTAAATACATGTTAAAAATCAAGGTTTTGCTTTTACGTATTTTAGCTAGTTTTATAAAATTATCATATGGTTAACAAAAGTAAGTATGCCTCATTGAGAACTACACGAGCCTATGAGGATTCACTAGTTTCCTAAGAACTTATTTATTACTTAATTTTTGAGAATAAATGTTCATGAAGCGTTTTATTTTCTTGGGCCCAGCATACAAAAGGTTCTTAAAAGTTTTATAATTTTTGAAATTGTTAAACTTTTGTTTTAATTGTTAAATTGATTTTGAATACAATTGATGATGATGTGATTGTTTAAATATGGTGTAGTCCACTACTTGATTTGTATGAGTGTTGGGTTAATGACCGATGATCATGACTATGGAAGAATTAGATTAATTCGAGTACATGAGTACATGAGATAAGCAGGATCACAAATTTCTAATATAATTGGGCATACATAAAATTATGAAGTGGTAGAGTAGTATAATTGATGTCTTATATATATATATATATATATATATATATATATATATATATATATATATATATATATATATATATAATATAATAGTCTCCTGTAGACCGTTCCATAAGAGACTTTTGCGCACCAAATTACCACCAACCATGCCAACTCAAACAAGTTTGTTATAAGTGAGCCTCAACATGATGTGTTCCTATGATCCACTCCGACAATTCAGTCCATGATATCAATTGAACCATAAGGTGTAAAAATTATGGCTGATTTGTGATTTTCTGGCCCATAAAATAGAAAACAGTTGGAAAGGAGAAGCCTACCTTTGAATTTTTACGGGGCCCACCATTAAAAAAAATATTTGTGCCAATGTAAGTTTTAGATCAAGCTGGTATTTGTGTTTTCCCTTCATCCAAGTCTGTGTGACATAATCAATATGTTGGATGGCAGATATATTGTACCAAAGGATTTTTAATGATAGGCATTTTCATGTGGTGTGGTCCACTTTAAATTTGGATCTTATGCATTTTTGGGATTCATGCCATGAATTAAGCTAGAAAAATGAATGGACATCTTGGACTAAATATATACATCATTGTTGGGCCCATTAGCACCAACCAGTAGCAAGGACGTTAGTTATTGAGAGGGTCAACATGCAATCAACGTCTCTGACGCATCCTAACCACTATTGAGTCGGCTCGGGGTTGGCCAAACTGATGTTTATTTGAAATCTGCTCCATCCACATGGTGTGCGACAATAATTTAGTTGTAGGGATAAAAGATCAACTACATTTATAATGTTAGTGGGCCACATGAGCAAAAACAGTGTGGGAGATGCCCACTATCCCAATGGTTTCACTTGGTGTCCATATGAATTACAAATCTACATACTTTTTACGACATACTACTAAACTTGTATCACAGACCTAATGATTGGGGTGGATTTCATAAATGCATCATGGTGGGACCTAATCCCGACCCACTCTTTTTACTTGTGTTGGATGGTGCACAAAATATCTCATGCGGTACTGTGCGCATTGTTGTGCAACACGCCAACAATGCAGTGAACCGAGATCCAATCTCCAGTCTCACCCACAAACGATAAACACAAAGAAATATAAACTAGAAGAATAATCAAAGCATTCCAAACAAACCACAAGACAAGATATACGTGAAAAAATTTTAACAAGGGTAAAAAAACCATGGATGCAAACTTCCACTATGAAGAAAAATGAACATTACAAGGCAATATACTAACATCTCCCTTAGAAGTACATAAAAAACCCTTTACTCATACCTTAAAATTATTTCTCATACCCTAGAAAAGCCTACTAGGGACACCTATTTATAGTTTAGGCAACTTTCCTTTCGCACCTGACTCAAAAATCCGCAGTACGCATTAAATACAGAAATGAATCTGCATAACCTCGACTGGCTGAGCGGACCCCTTGACTGGTCGAGCACGGGCCACGACTGGTCGAGCACCTCGGAACCCAAAAAACTGATGCTTGTTGGACTTTAAGTCAAGCCAGTCCACGACTAGTTGAGTAGGCCACTCAACAGGTCGAGCGACTCCCAGATGTGGCTTCACATTTCAACAATCTCCCACTTGGAGACACAACGCCATAAACCTTCGTCTTTTACATCCGGAGTGCTCCACCTCCCCGTCTTCAAGCCTATAGACCAATCAAAGCTAAACAGAGCTTCAGCTTCTCCCGTGTGACCGCATTGGTCCGCATATCCGCAGGATTCTCATTTGTATGAATTTTCTCCAGAGCAATCGATCCATCTTCCAGTAACGAACGTATGAAGTGATATCTGATGACAATATACTTTGTCCTTGAATGAAAGGCTGAATTTTTAGCCAAGTGTATTGCACTCTGACTGTCACTGTACAACTTGCAATTTACTTGTTTCTTACCCAACTCTTTCATGAAACCTTGCATCCATACTATCTCCTTGCACGCTTTTATAGCTGCAACATATTTTGCTTCCGTCGTACTGATAGATACTATCTTCTGTAACTGAGAGACCCAACTGACTGCAGCACTACCCAAAGTAAAGAGATAACCTGTAGTGCTTATGCTGCTGTTAATATCTCCTATCAAATCTGAATCAACGTAGCCTTGTAGCTTGATTTTTGATCCACCATAGCACAGTCCTATTTCCACAGTACCTACCAGGTATCTGAGGATCTACTTCACGGCTTCGTAATGTTCCTTTCCGGGGTTGTCCATGAACCTACTAACAACTCTCACTGCTTGAGCAATGTCTGACCTCGTGCTCACCATAGCATACATGAGACTCCCTATAGCTGACACATATGGGACTTTAGCCATGTAGTCTCCTTCCGTCTAAGATTTGTTTTGCAGCTCGTAAATCTTTAATGGCAAATTCTCTAAACAGCTGTCTTTTGAGATCTGAGATGTCCTTTATACTTGAACCGACCATAAGCATATCATCAACGTACAGAAGAAGGATGATGTACGACGTATCAAACTTCTTCAAATAATAATAGTGGTCTGCATGACATCTCATAAAACCGTTTCTCGATATGAAATTGTCGAACTTCTTGTACCACTGCCTCGGGTCCTGCTTCAGGCCATATAGACTCTTCTTCAGTCTGCACACCTTGTTCTTATTTCCTGGTGCCATGTATCCTGTCGGCTGATACATATATATCTCTTCTTCAAGGTCCCCATGAAGAAAGGTTGTCTTAATATATAGCTGCTCTAGATGCAAGTACTATGTAGTCACTATACTCAAGACCATATGAATCGTAGACATTTTCACCACATGTGAAAATATTTCAGTAAAATCGATACCTGCCTTTTGTTAAAACCCTTTCACAACCAATCTGGCCTAGTACCGTTTCAAATCATCGTGCTCCTCCTTCAGTCCGTAAACCCACTTGTTATGAAGAGCTTTCTTACCCTTGTGTAGAGTGACTACCTCTCATGTACGATTAGAGTTAAGAGAGCCCATCTCATCATCTATGACCTGCTCCCACTTAACCCGTGTATTCAACTGTAATGCCTCTTCAAAATACTCTGGTTCACCATTATCTGTCAACAGTAGATAATGTAAGGAGGGTGAGTATCGGACCGTGGGTCTCCTCTCCCGAGTAAACCTCCTCACAACCGGTGTCTGTGGCTCTGCCTCATAATACTCATTTGCATGATCATCCTATGTAACACCCATATCCGGTAAATCTTCCAACTCTACGAATTCATTTTCCTTAGCCTTATTTTCATACACACTGTCCTTATACATCATTTTTTTCATTGAAGACTACGTCTTTGCTTCTTATGATTTTCCCATTTTCTGCAGCCCAAAATCTGTAGCCAAAATCATGTTGCCCTATCCTATAAACGTGCACCTCCTGGACTTCGCATCCAACTTATTTCTGTGCTCTACATTAATGTGAACATATGAAGTGCAACCGAACACTCTGAGATGTGCAAGGTTTACTTCTTTCCCAGTCCATGTTTCTTCTAGTAGCCCATCATCTAAAGGTGCTGAGAGACTTCTATTGATGAGATATGCGGCAATATTCACAGCATCTACCTAAAAGGTCTTGGGCAACCCTGTATGTAACATCATACTCCTTGCGCGCTCAAGGATGATCCTGTTAATGCGCTCAGCCACACCATTCTGTTGTGGTGTCCCTGGAATCATTTTCTGATGTTTGATTCCATTTGCTGCACAATACTCCTCAAATCTCTTATCACAGTATTCTCCCTCATTATCAAATCTGAGACATTTTACTGTTTTACCTGTCTCGTTTTCTACCATTACTTTCCACTTCTTAAATATATCAAATACATCAGATTTATGTTTTAAGAAATAAACCCACAGTTTTCTACTAGCATCATCAATAAAAGAAACAAAATAACGTGAGCCACCAAAAGATAATACCTGTGCTGGTCCCTACACATTAGTGTGTATAAGCTCCAACAGATGTGTATTTAGAGCGCGTCCTGTTTTCTTAAAGCTTACCCTCTTTTGCTTACCATCACGCAGTCCTCGCAGAATTCTAAGTCAATAGACTTCAGCCCTGTTAACTTTCCTTTTGACAATAACACTTTCATCTATTTCTCACTCATATGTCCCAACCTCTGATGCCATAACTGCCCATTAACTCCAGTTGATGTAACTGTGAGTGAGCTATATGATCCTGGAGTCACGTATAAGGTACTTTCCTTCTTGCATTGAGATACCACCAAAGCACCTTTTGTGATCTTCCAGTAATCACAGTGAAGGTTGTCACATAACCGGTATTGGCCAACTACCCCACTGAGATCAAGTTTCATTTTAAACTCGGTACATGTCTGACATCCTTCAATTTCAAAACTGTTCCGTCTTTCTGATTAACATGAACGTCTCCCTATCCAACAATACTGCACGACTCATCATCACCCAAGTAGACTCTGACCTCATCCTAAAAAATAATGCCAACGGATTCCAAATGGCTCGTGATTATATTGAACTCATTTAGATGTTCAGCCACGCTCTCACCATCTGACATCTTCATGTTGAATATTTGTTTCATAGGATGAACCTTGTTGGACGCTGAGGATTTTTCATACATGGTGGCTAGGGCTTCTATTAATTGTTTTGTAGTTTTCACCTTGGATATATTGAAGGCGACGCTCTTAGACAAAGAGAGTCGGATCGTTCCTAGAGCCTTCCGATCCAATAAAAACCATTCATCATTTGTTATCTTTTCTGGTTCCTTCTCTTTTCCTCCTAGAGGAATATAGAGGTCCTTCTGATACAGATAATCTTCCATCTGCATCTTCCAGAAGGCAAAGTTTAAACCATTAAACTCCTCAATTCTAGTCTTCCCTTCTTCCGTCATCGCTCCCAATAGAACTAAAACCAATAGCACTGATACCAATTGTTGCGCAGCACGCCAACAACACAGTGAACCGAGATCCAATCTCCAGTCTCACCCACAAATGATAAACAAGAAGAAATATAAATTAGAAAAAGAATCAAAGCATTCCAAACAAACCAAATGTGTAGACAGTTTGGATATAACACTAACATCATGGTGGGCCCCCACAAAACTTGGTGACGGCAACACAACGGAGGCGATTCCTTCTAGCGTGAAGTTTTTTGCGCTGGTAGCCTAGGGTTAAGCTTGATGTTATGATAAATCCATCCCGTTCATCCGTTTTACGATATCATTTTAGGATATAAGAAAAAAAAATGAATTGAATTCAAGACTCAAATGGGCCACACAAGAGAAAACAACAGGGATTGAACAACCAACCCTAAACATTCCTATGATCATAAAATTTTTGTATCAGGCCAAGTTTTTTGTTTTTTTAGTTCATCCCAGTGGTTACCATGCAAATAGTTCGGATATCATATAAACATCAAAATGTAGCCGATGAAGGTCTCAACAGTAGGCATTTCTTTCCAACGCATTGCTGTCAAAGCCTTTGGCAGGAAATCTGCTTCCGCCCGTGTCATTAGGTGCAACCCCACCCAAGGCGGTGTAGATTTACCAAGGGCCCACATTAATGTATGTATTTTATATTCACACTGTCCATCCGTTTTTATATGTCATTTTAGGATATGAATTCGAAACTGAAGCAGATCCAATTCTCAAGTGGACCATATCATAATGAAACTGAGATATTAGGCATTACAGCCGTCGGATCTCTTCTACATTTACGTTGAAGGCAGAAAACATTTTTCTATGCCCGTCCACAAAATCTGAACCTCAATCATGGAACAGTGACCGTTGATCATAAATCGGCCCCTCGTGAAAAAATCCCGCACCGTTTCCCCTCAAATTTTGCACGGCCCTCCATCGGGCCATGAAGCACCTATCCTACAAATTTCATGGCCAGGGGGCCATCATTGCAGCCCCAACAGCCAGAAATGGACCTCACAGGGCTAACTAAAGATCGGACCCGTACGATAAAACCCCGCGTTCGTTTGCCTTTAAATTTTGCACAGCCCTTCATCGGGCCATGCGACACCTACACTTCAAATTTGGTGGCCAGGGGGTGTCAGAGCAGCCCCAGCAGCCAAAGATTAGGGCTGTAAATGGGTCAGCGGACCCGATGGGGTACCCGGACCCAACCCATTAAGACCCGACCCAAACCCGACCCGTTTGCTAAATGGTACGGGTCCGGGTTCAAGGATAGACCCATTTGTCAAACGGGTCTGGGTCTGGGTTCCTTTCATTTAGACCCGACCCGACCCGACCCGAACCCTGTTAGTAAATGGGCGGGTCTGGTCTACCTTACATGAGACCCGCCCAGACCCATATCCTTCCCACTTCCCTATATATTCTACTGGCGTTCCCACTTCCCTATATATTAAGCAACTAAAGACGTTCCCACTTCAAAATAAAATACAAACTAGTTTGAAAATAAGATACACCTCCTTGATTTTTTATCTGGCCCACCATGTTGTTTATTTGAGATCCACTCCAGCCAATAGATGTATAATCATTAGTTAATATGGAAAAGTCTTTTCTAAATCTCTATTAACTAGTTATATGTCATTTGTAAAATTTATATATTTGAAAGAGGAGTTGCATGTAGTAGAAGTGGATGACGATTCTAATGAGTTGGAGGATTGGTCTAGAATTGAATCCTAAGGTATGTCTTGTTTAATTTCTCAAAATTTTAATTTTGTTTCTATAACTTTAATATTTACAAACATTCCATTTGAATGATATTTAAAATAATTTCAGGTTTTTTAAAAAAGTTTATTTATTTAAGGCTAAAAACAGAACTACACTTCTCATGCATCAACAACTTGTTGAACCCGTTAGACCCGTTGGACCCGTTTCTAAACGGGTTTGGTTCAGGGTCTGGATCTCCCTTAACCAAACCCGTTAGACCCGACCCATTTATAAATGGGTCTGGGTGGATCTCCCTCTACTAGACCCGGACCCATTTATAAATGGGTCTAATGGGTTAACCCGGACCCGCCCATTTAGTAAAAGGGTCCGGGTCTAAAATTTGGACCCAGACCCGTTTAGTAAATGGGCGGGTCTGGTTTTGGCTAAACCAGCCCCGAACCCAACCATTTACAGCCCTACCAAAGATGGGTCTCATAGGGCCATTAAAGGAAATAAATGGAACTTAAGGCCATTTGGCCCAAAAATCCAAGATATAAGATCTTTTAGCTCCCACTCTCACCATTTCCAGCAATAAGAGAAGAAGAGAGGAAGAAGTGAGAGGAAAAGAGCGTAGAAGTAGGTGGGGCCCAAGGAAACTTGGAACCTTGGAGAATCTCCTTCCTCTTCCCCATACCCACCACTACAAGCACCACTTCCAACAAATTAGGGAGGTAAGCACTCATTTTTTCTAGAAATCCTTTGTGTTGAGCTAGGCTTTACATGTAATTCTAAAATGCAAATACATTTGACTCAGGACCTCGTCAAATCGACCCGCGAGTTCGGCACCCGTAGATCGTTTCCTCAAGCTCTCAATGATCCATAGGTGTGAACTATTATCCTTAGGTGGCCAAGTACCAATTTTAGGATAAATTTAATGATTACGAATGTTAAGGTGATGTGCATGAGTAATCTAAAGAAAACCTAGCCAAGAACCTACATGATAGCTCCACCCAAATTACATGAAATGATTAATTGTTGTTTGTTTGTTCTTCAACATGATTGGGTATGAAATTGGTGTAGCATATTCATCTCATACATGATTCTTGTATGATTTTCCATGTAGCATGTATGATTGCATTATTCCTTGTTGTAATGTTGTACTATGAGTGATAAATTGTTCTTGGTCTCTTCGGTAACCAAGCACCACACACACACACACGTTTAATTTCATGCTATTGAGAGTAGTTGCATTTATATTAAAATTTTGAATTTTCATGGTCGATGTATTGTATGCATGACTTCACTTATACTAGAAGATGAACCCTTAATTGTTGAAGTGTTATTGAATACAATCAAATTTTTGGGTTGGTCAGGGAACTGAGATTGGTGAAGGTGGTCCTGTTGGTAGGACCATCCTGTGGCTAGACTAACGGATTTGGGCGGATGCGAATGGGTGATAGTAGTTGGACTACGTAGGTCGCTTGCACCTGATGTCGTCCATTACGTACTCGCCTGAACTTGGACGGTCTCGTCCACTTACTGACCAACCATGTTTGTTAACTATGCCTATTCACACTGGTATGGAACCTGGGACACCCCTCGCCCACTGAAGCCCACAGACAATTGCTAGAAATCGATCCACTATCTCAAGAGCCAGGCATGGTGGAATGGGACACTGTCTGAGCTGTCGGCCTATGCTAGGGTGACGAGCCTCCCCGTAGTGACCGCGAGCGATCCCTCTACCCAGCACTCATGTGCTTGAAATCGGGGATGGGGAACTCAATTAGATCAAGGATCGCGAGGTCCTGGCCTCGCATGTTGAGGGGCCCTGACCTCGCAACTGGTTGAGGGCATTGATACTGTAAGGTGTACCAGTTTCTCCAATCTGCTAGATGAACAGAATTAATTAAAGACTCGGCTAACACGATCGCATCGCATTAGTTAAGTTGACGACTTGACAGTTGAGGTCGCAATGAGGGAGTATTAGTCATGCGCAATCGTTAGACAAAGTCGCTCGAGGGAGTATTGTTGCGAGGTCATACATCATACAATAATTCATGCATATGCATTAATAAGATTAGTTAGTGATTTGTGAATGTATGTTTTTCATTAAATTCATCATAGAATTGATAGTTGATGTAACTTAAGACTAATGACACTCACTGAGTTGATCACACACTCCTACTCTGGGACGGTGTTTTAAAACACCAACTAGACTCTTCAGTAGATATAGGTGATGCTGAGCTCGATGAGCCGAGTGGCGCAAGCATAAATGAGGAGGATGAGCTATCCTACTTCCAGTTGATGGGCGGGTCACCGTAAATTGAGTAGGCTGATTATGGATTGCTGAGTAGTGGACTCAGCGCATTATTCTTTTTGGACATATCATTTTTTGTATTTTGTCGGATGACGCCTTGTGCGGCCCGTTGATATTTTTGTGGACTCGTATACATTAGTCGCTTTCATTTCAGTAGACAAGCGGTGATTGTTGTTTATATTCCAGCCAATTCCATACTGCTCATTAAATTGAATTATATATAAAACATTAAATTTTGGTTAAAAGTAATACCCGGGAACTTGGGAGTCGAGTGCATACACAACCCCCAAATTTCAGGGTGTTACACATGCGCACCGAGCTATGCGGGGCCGTGGATGTGGACATGCATGCGTCAGGCCAAGTCAGGTTCTAGCTTGGGCATATGTGAGGACTGTGAGTATACTCGCACTAATGGTTTTGTTCCATACCCTACTAGTATACTTGCACCTTTCGATTTTATGCAAATTTCAAAATATAGATGTATCTTTTCGGATGGCCACACCTGTTGGGTTCAAACCTAACGGATCTAACTCATTTGAACGATGTTTTGAGTACCCAATCCTGGTCTATATATATTTACCTACTCATTTTTTGAATTAATTCATTAAAAAACCAACGATTTCACTCTGGTTTAGCATTGTTTTGCCAATTGAAATCGTGGTCAAGTCAACTCACTTCGATTAAGTTTTGCATGTTGGTTCGAGCCCATGTACAACAAGTGCACCGTTGAGTCTGGGTAATATTTGTTCCATCTTGGTGACCAATTGTCTAAGATTCATATTGCACTTGGGACATCGTCTGAGGAGGGTATATTTGGTATCAAGCCGAGTGACCCGCTCACTCCTCGACTCAAATAAATAAGTCATCTTTTAGCGCATTGTTTCATGTATGGGATCTAAGCTTTCCATTAGGTGAGCTACACATGGGAGATTTTTTGGCCTAAAAAAATAATCTATTTTGCACCGTGAACTCGACATAGTATATGAAAAATTAGTCAACAATTCAAAAAATTGCTTTAATCATGAGCTTCCTTTGTAAATTGTAGCCCACCTGAAGAGTGTAATGGTCCGATTTTTTTACACAGAAGATCTAAGCATAGTTTCCAACTAAATGGAAAACCCAAGTTTTGCAATACATCCATATTGTCACGTGCACGCACTAGTCCGTAGACAGGGCTCCACACATAATGGAACTTATAACCAACCAACCTTAGTTGATAAAGACTCCTTTTAAATATGCTTTTAAGTGTTGTACATTTCCACAGATGGAAGAATTTGAACGTGTTCTTCTTGTCCATAAACGTGTGCTCCACACACATTGCTCACGTGCCCTTGAATTTTAGAGCTAAAATATTTTTTTTAAAATTCCCTATTTTTGAACATTGATTTTTTTATTTTTTTATTTTTTTGCCTCTCCACGACAATGGGTGTAATCTTAAAAATATTTTTGGAATTGCACCCAAGAATTATTAAATTAAATAAAATAATAAATAATTGTATTCATTAGCAATCAAGAAAATGAAAGAAAGAAACAGAGATAATTGTAACTTTTTCTTAACAAAATATTGATTTTTTTTTAATTTTTTAAAATGACTTTTTCTTACCGAATTAATGTTTACTTTTCTTATGCCTACTTAAAATCTGATGCTTTTTCTCTGCATCTTTTAAACTTTCAATCACTTCTACTATTTAAAAGAAAAGGCCGCTTGCCTGCAATCCTCAGCATGAGAATTTCGCCCATCTAGGTACATGTGAGGCCCACCTTAGTATGTGCATGATATTGGATTAGTCTAGGTCATCTTATCGAGAAAGTGGGACCCTCCAAAACTCAGACCTGTTAAGAGAAGATAGTCCAGAAGGACATGAATATCTTCTACAAGCATATAAATCAATTTAAAAGGCGTATGAATAAGGTTTGTACCAAAACACTTAATGTGAAACAATTGTAGGGGATCCGTCCCCTTCAAAGAAAGGCTCACTTCAAGCTTCAATCAAGGCATAAAAGGATAAAAAGCATATAATAATTAAAAAATAGAACGTTTTTGATATTCACCACTCATGTAACTCAATCTCAACCGTCCAAATGATAGTGGTGCAATTATTTAGAAGTACATTAGCATTATATTAAGAGTTATTGAATTCACCACTCATGTACATCAATCTCAACCGTCCAAATCATGGACAGTTAAAAACAAACTGGTCATCGGTCCACATTCTATAAACAAGTATCCACTAATCTTAGATTATTTAAAAAGTCGGTCTGATTTTGGGGCCATGAGCCATTTAAAATGAGTCCTACCATTTAGACGGCTTGGATTGACGCATGCTACAGTGACAGTGTATGTAGCTAGAAGTATCCTCGTTGAGAATCAAATTCCACTGTAAAAAGTAAAAGGTAATAAAAATCACGAGCAAAGTCACGTGAGTGGATTTTATTTATTTATTTTCCCATTACGTCGACGTGCATAGAAACTGGTCCATTTCCCAAGCTTTGATTTTCATGGACGTTTTTTTTTCCTGAGATTTGCTACGCCCACGCACTTGTATAAGGGTGACAAACAACATGCCATCCATGCCCATAGATAGTGCATAAATGCATGATCTAATCCGTCCATCTGATGGGCCCGCATGTCAATCCCCTGATAAACCGTCCATCTGATGGGCCAGCATGTCGATCCCCTGATAAAAAATCATGTCCACTACCTGATGAAATTGCACTAGTTTTTATAAAAATAATACGCATCTAGGAAAAATTTAGCCATCCATTGCGTCATTTTATTTCTAAAATGGACAGCCTGTTCGATGAGTACATTAGCATGATTCTAGGAGGTGGCATCTACACAGTAGGACCCACCAAATGGACGGGTAAGATCTCCAGCACATTTGCAATGTGGCACGTGTGCTGGCGAAGGGGCCTCCCTTGGACACTGGTGTGGGCTTAGCAAACCTACTTTTTTGTTAAATGCTGTAACAGAGTTCAATGAATGATACCAAGGAACTTTGAGATTGCATATGTGGCATACAAGTAATTTAAATTAAGGGTCCCAGTTTAACCAAAAAATATAATTATTTGTTTATCCAACTGTCATATCAGACATTCATTGGATGGTTAAAAATGGAAAAAATTAAAAATGAAAATCCATGGTCTTATTTCACAAAAAGAAAGTCTGCATTTAACTTTAAAATTGCATATGTGGCATACAAATAATTCAAATTAAATTATTCAAATTAAGGGTCCTGATTTAATCATAAAATATAATTATTTGATTATCCAACTATCATATTGGACATAGGACGGATAAGAATGAAAAAAAAAAAAAAAAATCTTCAGGAAATAAGGATCCACATTCAACATTTATTGGATGCATTGGAATATTGAAAACAGTTTATAATTCTATTTCAAATAACAAGTACTCCACATTCAGGCAAAATTGTATTGGACATTGCATATTGCGTTCTTAAATTTAATTCATTTGGTTGGAGTTAATACTATCAAACAATTACTTTCTCAACAAGGTTGAGTTGCCTTTCTATTTGAGAACAAATAGCCCCCATATCTATTCATTTCTATAGGATTCGAGGTTTATGTGTCTTCCAGCCGTGGACCTAGGTCTCACATGTAACTATTGAAGCAGCTAAAGAAATTAGAGATACAGTTCTATCAATTCTGTAAGGATCTAAGAGCCTCTCTCCAGCCTTACAACTAGAAATGGTTAGGACTCTGCCTCTCCTTTTAGAGAAAATGATTGTTTAACAATGTATTAGTGCAAAAGATTAATATTCACATTCCGGAACAACGAATAATGCAGTTTTGATATACAATGTACGATTTTTGAATGCATGCATGCATGCAAGTCGTTATGGTTTATAGAGTATTAAATAATTTATATATTTCTTTAAAACATCATTATGGAAAGGGTTTGTTTATTAATCAATATGTTTTTTAAGCTCTTAGTCTTTGCTTTTATTGAAAAGTAAGAAACATTACAAGTTTCAAGGATCCCACAAGAGAATATATTATTTAAAAGATGTGAGAGAAGGAGAGAGAGAGAGATGGGAAGGAGGTCACGTGACAGTGGGTGGTAGTTTTGTAATTTTCAGTACATAGGGACAGTAAAGATACCACGGATTAATCCCTATGTTTCTTCTAATTAATCCCCAAAAAGCTATAATACCAAAAGATTTCCTTGTGAAAAGATGGACCCCACAAATTTTCATGCTTCATATAACGAATGGGAACAAAATTTCTCGGATTTTAATGAATCTACCACAGATTAGAGGAGAGAAACAAACTCTTAAGTAACTAAAAAATGCACTGAAAATCAAGCCCAAAGCTCATCTTAGAAGTTAGAGATCTGGTGTGGGTGACTCACAAGGTTATGGGAAAGAGAAAATATTGACACTCTGGCTGAGTGTGGCCGATGATAGGCAGGCACTTAAAAATTGCCTGCGTGGCATGTAATTCATCAAAGTTAACTGTCCAAGATATGGGTCCTTGTTTAGATGTGTCACAAACCAAATATCATGCTTATTTAATTGTTTGATCATCGGATTGGAGCACATTTATTGGACGGTTAAAAGTGAAAAGTTTCCAATGGCTCTGTTTCAATAAACAAGTAGTCCACGAATCAAAGGCCATGATTGTTTAATCAATCTAATTTTGAGGCTGCGACCGAACGACAGTCGGCTCACCGATTTTGTTGGTTTAATTCAAGATAATAACAATTTCTGGGTGTCTGCTTTATAAAGCGCCGTACTCTGCCATCAAATACCACCGCCTGCGAGAGAACCGCTTGTACGACTACGAGTCAATTTCTCCTGATAATTTGACGGGAGTGGATTCAGTGAGACCCCGGACTCACTGAAGACGGTGCGGCTCTTACTGTGGGGCCCACTTTAATACATGTACTTTCTATCCGCGTCGTCCATCCGTTTTTTCAGATCATTTTAGGGCATTATTCAAATAATGAAGTAGATAAAATTATCAGGGGAACCATACCATAGAAAACAGTGGTGGTTGACCATTAATGGACCACAAAAATTTTGGATCAAGCTGATATTTATTTTCACTATGGAAACATTAAGGTGTCCTCTAAGAAGTTTTTAATGGTAGGGAGTTCAATCAACACTATTTCCTATGAGATGGTCCACCTGATATCTAGATCAGATTTATTTTTATCATAATGCCATAAAATGATCTGAAAAAATGTATGGACGGCGTGGATACAGATTACATACATCAAGGTGGGCCCCATGGTAAGAGCCGTACCTTCTTGTGTAAGTCCGGGTTCTCACGTTATCCGCTCCCTATTTTGAACATTTCGTTGGAGCACGGCTCGTCTCGAGATATTTTATATTTAAACGTTTTTCTCGGGTTGTTATCAGGAAATCTAGCTAAAAAGAAAATTTGAAAAATAATTATTTAAGTTAATAAATAATTCTTATATAAATTTAGAATTACTTATTTATTATTTTAAGTAAATTACTACATTAACTTCGGGAAATTTTCGCCGAAATATCATGAAACCTCAAAACTGCCTATAGAGAAATCTCGAGTTATGAACGCGATAAATAATCGTTCAAGTTTATTCCTCGCTGGAATATTGCGATATTTTCAAAATCTCGGTGATGTTTGTCATACAGGTGGCCCTCGTGTGTAGCGCCTATGAAATTGCTTCTATTCTATTTGTTTGGTCAGAGTATCGTCTTTTCCATGAAAGATTGTCCCTTCTGTGAGGCAATGGTTTCCCGTGCTCTTAAATGGGACGCGATTGCGTCCTACTAATCCGTCCGGGCAGGTCTCCGTGGGGCCCACCGTGATGTAAGTGTTTTATTCACGCCATTGAACTATTTTTTCAATAAATTTAGTACGTTGACCAAAAAATGAGGCAGGTCCAAGGCTTGAGTAGACCACAACAAAGGAACCTGCATTGATATGACAGCCACCATTGAAACCTTTCTAAGGACTCACGTGATGTTTTTTTAACCATAAAACCTATTCATAAGGTCATGTAGACTGGAATGAAGTGAAAACACAAATATCAGCTTGATCCGTAACTTCTCTAGCTCCCAAGAAGCTTTTAATGGTGGACGTTCAATCCCCACTTTGTGGCCCATTCAGCCCTTGGACCTGCCTCATTTTTTGGTCAATGTAATAAATTTATCTGAAAAAATCGTTCAACGGCGTGGATAAAACGTTTACATAACGGTGGGCCCCACAGAGACCTGCCCGGACGGATTACCGTCCGGGCGGGGGTAGGACGCAATCCGCGTCCTCTTAAATGGGAGTTCGTTTTGCCTCTACGGCGAAGATCCAGCGTCCGCCGCGTTCCTCCCGGGCCTACATTCTAAGATTGTCTGATGATTTGAACCGTCCATATTCTCCTAACTATCTAAATAAAATATTCTTCAATCAACAAGCTTCCATGATGATCTCAACCTTTAAATTTTGTAGTTGAACGATAGCCATTGAAAATGTTCTTTTGATTCTTGTCAATTAATCTACAGATAGTGATGGTCATAATCATACGTTCTGCCTCATTTTCTTAGAATGACCGGTATTGCATATTTTTCACAAAATGGACGGTTCCGATCTTAGGATGATACAGCATGTGGGCCCATGTGTCAGGACAGAGGCAAAAGGTTTGATATAGGCCAATCCTGTTCACGCCATCACACATGTCGACGTGGCAGAACTGTGGAGAACCGGATTCCATCCATCAGGTGGGCCTTCCGTCTCCGAAATTATGGCTGATTTGCTTATACGGTGGGCTACATTTATAAACGTGAAATGGACGGTTAAAAGAGCTTGTTTTAGACTAGTCAACCATATGTTGGCCTGGTAAGTGGACCTGCCTGTGTTTGGACGCGAATGGCGTCCTACCCCGCCCCGCCCCGCCCGTCTCTAGCCCCGAACAGGCAGTTTTATGGGCAGGCCCACCGTGATGTATCTGTACATCCAAGCCAACTTTTTATTAAGGCATGAACACAAAAATGAGGTAGATCCGATACTAAGTGGACCACACCAAATAATAAGCTTGGTCGCCTTAAGTGCAAAAGGTATTAAATGCAAGAGTCATCTGTGTTGTGGCCCATTTGAGCGTTGGATCTGCTAATTAAAATGATCTAGGAAAAGGATTGGACGGCTTGGATATAAAGATACAACACAGATCGTTCGGGGCTAGAGACGGGTGAGGGTAGGTTGGACGCAATCCGCGTCCTGCCTGTTTATAATATCTCCACTGTAGGGCCCACGTAATTTCAGATGGAACGTCCCACACGTGTGGTACGTGATGCATGTGTGGGGCGTGGACCATGCATGCCTACTGGATTTTCAAACCCCTCACTACACTGGCGTGTGGTGAATTTGGTGGCTGATTGAACGGTCGTTACTACGTTTGGGCAATCGAGCCCACGTGCTTTCTCTTGAATTTGGAGAAATTCACATAAACACGAATATTATTAAATGATATTTTAATTAGGCGTGCAGGCATCGTGTGGTCCAGTGCTTACTTGATGCTGCTTTGGTAATCGGGCCCACCGCCCGACACGTATATGAAACGAGAAAGTGACACGTCATAATACAAAGAAAGGAACAGAACGCAGGAACATCGTAGTCTGTTGTTCGTCGGCCTAATCTTCGCACATTGCCGGGCGCGGATTCAGTAGTTCCATCAGGGCTAGACCGTGGGCTTACCTTGATTTATTTATTTTTCTATATCCATACCGTTCATCCGTTTTTCAAAAACATTTTATTTTCCAGCTCAAAAAATGAAACTAATCTAAATCTCATTTGGATCACACCACAGGAAAAAGTGTTGAATGGGTATTAAAAACTTCTTGTGAATTACGAAAGTCTTGGATCAAGATGGAATTTGTATTTTACCTTCATCAAGGTCTTATTAACCTCATCAACAGGTTGGATGGAAAATAAACATTACGTTAGCTACTAAAAACTTTTTAATAGTAGGCGTTTAATCACCGCAGTTTCCTGTTGCATGGTCCAGTTGAAATTTGAGCGGCTTGACTCCTAAAACGAATTAACGGCAAGGATATACAACAAACACTGTCAAGACCTAACGGAACTCGGTCAGGTCCCCACCATCATGAATCCGCGCCCTTCGTTGCCTCGCACGACCGAAATCGGATTGCGTACTCAGTACGCTCGGTTGGGCCAATGTGAATGTATGTTTCTTATCCGCGCCGTCCATCTGTTTTTCCAACTCATTTTAAAAATTGGTCCAAAAATTTAAGCATATCCAATGCTAAAGTGGACCACACCACAGGAAAATGAGAGAATAATGATTTCCACCGTTCAAACCATCATAGGGTCACGGTGACTTTTATTCGTCATCGAACCTGTTCTAAGATCCCACAGACGTGGATGAAGAGAAAATACAACTATAAGCTTAATCCAAAAATTATATGGCTCCCAATAACTTTTCAACGGTAGATGTCAATTCACATGTTTTACTTAGACGTCAATTCGCACGAAATGATGCGCTTCCCGCCGACCGGACGCGGATTGCGTGATGACCCCGCCACCACCAACCTCCACCGTGAGATATATATTTTTTTATCCACACCGTCCATCCGTTTTTCCATCTCATTGTAGTACAAGAACTTAAAATTTAAGCACGTTTAAATCTTAAACAGACCACACCACAGGAAGCCTCGGACATGATAACATACACCCTGTATAACTTTATAGGGTGGACAGTGATGTATGTTCGTCATCCAACCGGTTCATAGGGTTAAATTGACTCGGAAGAAGGGAAAATACAAATATAAGTCTTTGGTAGCTCCGTTGAAATTTTAATCAATCTGCCTAAAATTCCTGTTATTTTTCGTAGAGTGGCGATGGCTCCCTTGAAAATTTAATCAATCTGCATAAAATTCCCATTATTTCTTGTAGTGTGGCCCACGAGCTGACAAAGTTGCTGGACAGTGTGGATAAAACATAGGCGCCGCGGTGGCCCCACAAAGTCCTGCCACCATGGAGGACGGTGGTGGCAGGGTCACCATACAATCTAAGTCCCGTTCCACCATCAAAATTGTCTCACGATTGGCAACCTTGTGGACCCACCTAGGCCTGCTAACGGATGGTTCAGATTTGACAGAAAAAGTCAGGACAATCGAAAATTAAGGTGAGCCACAATTTGGAAGAAAACGTACTTTGTCATAGTAATGGGACCCACCTCATAATTCCATTGGCCTGATTTTCGGTCCATCAGTCTTTCAGGGTGGAGCACATCATTTGGACGGCCTGGATTCCATTTATTAAAAAAAAAAATCACGGTGGGCCCTTCACGGTTTAGAGCTTTTTGGGTAGCGGTCAATTTTTTGGTCCATGGTGTGGCTTGGGGGATCATTTGATGGGGCTAATTTTCAGGGATTATAGCCTGGTGTTTAGACCTTCCACTTCGACAGGTGGAATGGCATACAGATACAACAGTGGGCCCCACGCGCATGTTTCCATGCACGTATATGCCATCCAAAATTTACGACAATCGAGACTAAGCTGTAGGGGAATCCGTGGTGTACAGCATGATGTATATTAAAAATCCAGACCGTCTAACAGGTTCTATCCTCCATGGTAGGCCCTTTGGTCGACAATTAGTTAGATCCGCATTAACATGGGATATACCATATCGAATATATTTGGGAATTTGATGCAGGACGTGGTACCGATATGTTCTTAGCATAGTTAGACCAAAAGAAGGTGAATTGTGAATTGTGAATTATGCGTAACTTTTTATTCAGGTATCGTTACAGGATATATAACTTATCAACAATAAAGGGTATTCGAGGTAGGCGATCAGGTGTCTATCTATGCAATGAGAGATTTTCGACCGAAACTTGCAATAAGTTGAAAAAGAATGAGATTAGACTGGTGCCGATCCTCTAAAATACCAATGACAATACTTATATTATTGATCTTCCGGATGACATGAAGATCTAGCTTACTTTCAATTGCACGGGCCTGACCGAGTATCATGAATCGAAGCGAGATGAGAACTCGAGGATGAGTTCTTTCAAAGTGAAAGGAACTAACGTAGAATGTGTCGCGGACACTTTCATGTCCAAGATGGACTGGAGAAGGCTCAATCAGAGGCGGAAGTGACTTAGACCGTCAGAACCTTAAAATAGGCAGATCTCACAAACCAAAATGAATTATTTGACGTACCATATATGATTTTGGGTAGGAGAAGCTACTTTAGCCAACCAACTTGGTAAGACGAGTTTTTTATGTTGAATTTGCGAGATTTCATCAGATTAATGATGAAAATTCCATTTTATTTCCGTTTTTACTATTTATAATAAGTTTTAGTTTGATTATAACTCTTTATCCTTTGAGCTTGAGAGTTGTGTTTAATATAAAAGGTGCTTAGAAAAATTAGGAGAATATCATGGTTAAGTTAGATAGGACACTTACTATAAATAGCAAATTTAATATTTATATGAAGTTATGAATTTTATGGAGTTTGAGTTGGGAGTTTGATTATAAAACTTCTTCTAATGTTTGGAATAACTATTTAAAGGATTGTAAATTTATTTTTAAATTAGAATTTATTTATACCCAGATCCATAGCTCAACTGGAAGACTGAGTGGAGATACCTCGTTTCAACACTTGAGGTCTTGGTGGCCATGGAACGTGTGTAGGGGTGTACACGGGTCGGGCCGAGTCGAACTGGCCTCAGCCCGTCCAGGTCCGTTCAACAGCCACACAAGGCCCGAACCCGGCCGGTCACGGGCACATCTCCCGGCCCGGCCGGGCCGGCGGAGTCGGGCCGGTTTCGAACCTTCGAGTTCGGGCCAGTTTCGAACCTTATAGCAAGTTCATGGGAAGGGCTTTGGCATGTAATCCGCGTCCCATTAAAAGGCCCTCGATCAACGGTTTAGATAGTTGAATTATAGACTCTACAAAAAATCTAACTAGTCAGGACATTTACATACATTTACATATATTTGACAAAGCATAAAATAAAATATTTTATACGAATTAAATACAGTTATACACGGGTCGGGCCGGGCCGGGTCGGGTCGGGCTGGGGCGAGTCAGATTTCAGACCGAGTCGGGCCGAACTGGGAGGTATCAGAACTCGGCCTGAACTCACTTTCGGGCATAGAAAATTGCCCGTCTCACCCGAACTCGGCCTCCGTGTCGTAGCCGAGTCGGGCTTTTTCGAGCCGGGTCGAGCGAGCTAACCAGGCTAGCCCGGTTTGTGTACACCCAGGCCATCTATCTATTTTGCCAGCTCATTCCAGGGCATGAATATCTCAAACTTGAAGTAAATCCAAATCTAAGGTGTTCCGTACCATAGAAAACAACATTGATTGAACGACCACCATTGAAAACTTCTAAGGGCCCACCATAATGTTTATTTGCCATCCAACCTGTTGATAAGGTCAAATAGACATTGATTGAGGGAAAACACAAATATCAGCTTGATCTAAAACTTTGGTGGCCCACAAAAAGTTTTAACGGTCAATCTCCACTGTTTCATGTGGTGTGCTTCACCTGAGATTTTGGATATGCTTTCCTTTAGGACCCATCCCCAAACTGTACTGGAAATTGGCTCACTTCTTAAAATGAGCTGGAAAAATAAATGATGATGTGGATATACGACACATTCATTGAGTTTACCTCACATCAGGGCCCCATCAAACTCAGTGTTTACCCGACTTCATATAATACACTCTTTAGAGTTTAAAGTGGATGTTAGAAACAGTCAACCGTCATGTATGTGTCAAGATTGACGGTATAAAAATTAATGGTCTAGATCATCCCATGGTTTTTATTTTTAAAATGTAGGCCATCAATCCTAGTGCTAATATAAATGCACATCCAGAGGCCTATAATAAACAAAATTATCGAATAAGCTACTACATGACAAACACGTGAAGATTTTTCATGATTATTGCTAAATATTGACTCATGCTTTTTCATTAACAGCACATTGTAACTAAGCGTTGATTGTATTGATTGATAAAATTCTAAATAGTATACCATAGATCCCGAAAGAGTAAGGATATGGCAGTCATCCCTAATCAGTGCATACGATAGGTAGTTGCATCAGTCGGCACCAATCTAGTAGCCTTAGATCGGATATATTTCAAAAATTGTACCCATTAAGTGATATGTTCCATGTTACATACAACAAGTTGGATGATGATGATAGGTCCCGATGAGTAACATAGCATTTAGTTTATTCTAGCTTATTCCTACTCATTTTTTTTTCATGAGATGAAATAATTATTAGATACAATGGCATACTCATGAATTTAGATCAATTTTAGCCATTCAAATTATTGGGGCGATGCACAAAACAACATGGATTGGATCGGATCAATGACCGAGGAATCCAAATCAACAAAATGAAAAGTCTCATTTGTCAGATTTGCACAAAAAGTATCCATTAATCCCATTATTAAATTGTCCATTGATCTTATCACGCAGCTTTGTTCTTTTATAATGGGGCTAGAAATTAAAATTCTAGTATCAGCTTTTGTTTAGACCTTGTTGTGTGCATGCTTATGCATTATTATGCTGAAGTACTAAAATGTTCTCGAAGGCAATGTATATTCATGAAATTGTATAATTAGTATAGGTCTAGGTTAGCACCGCCCCTCCAAGCCCTAACCTCCGGCATTAGCCTGCCTCATGCCCTAATGGGCGAAAAAAGGTCTAGCCTTTCCCCTTGCTCTAAAGGGTTGGGCAAGAGATATGACCAAGTTATTTTAGGACTAATCCCAAGTTAATGATAAGTTACATATATGCTATGTTTATAATTAGTGCTTTATAAGAATATCAAAGTTCATCGTATAATTACATATAAGAATTGTATTGTCTATTTTACTAATGTCTATATACTAGGTACGTAATATACATTTGGAAAATGAGTCTAGGACAAGCAAGTAATTATTCATGATTAGCCCGAGCCCAACGCTCAACCAAAATACTAGGACAAGATTTCAAGCTCTTAACTAGTCCTTAGGTTTATTTTAGCGGTCCAAGCTCAAGCCCTTCAGGGCTAGGTTGTCCAGGCTTGGTTAGGCATAGCTTGCCCAATGCTACCCCTAGTACTATTGCACTCATCTCTTGCCTTCTAGTTTAAAGGCTTGCTTGGGTTCTTAGAAAGAAAGAAAAGAAAACATTGTTTATCTTATTTTTTTATTTAATATATTTTTTCTTGAAAATTAGGGATTCAATTTCAAATTTATTGTATTTAGATAGATAAAATCTAAATAGTTACTAATTTGTTTTAGATTAACACATGTGAAATACGTGGACTGCTTGAAGATAGATAGTAACACATGGAGTGTAAGTAGAATATGTAAGTATTTGAACTTAAATCATGGCACATGTAATATGTGTGAGGTACTTGAAATTATCTTGCGACACATGTGTCACGAGACATGCATTGGCACATTTAACAAGTAAGCATTTGATGCTAGATGGTAACACTTGTGCGTGTTGGCACCATTGACCCATATTGTATTTTTGAAATGATTGAAGATGGACGATCGTCAATATCATACATTGGCACGTGCAGAATGCTTTGCTCATATAAGATAGTGGCACATTAGCACATGTGGAAAGCTTTACATACATGAAGCTCAAGAGAAGAACGATAAAGATTTATATCATGATAACATACCTGGGACATGATTGAAAATGGTCAATGTCTTGTTAAGACATGTGAGGCCGTTGAAAATGAACGTACAAAGAAGAAAAGTGTTTTTTCACGGGAACAAGTTTGCTTTCGTACCCATGGGCCTTGGCAAGGGAAAAGCTGCTGAGCAGACACGCGTATACAAAGCAGCCCAGTCACACGTCACAACAAGTGCAATATCTAAGCCGTTCATTAGCTGGGTTGTCCCCACTGTACGACTTATCTAAAAAATAGGCAAATATATACATCAGTTAGACCACATTCTTGAAAACGAATGAAGGGCTGAAAAGAAGGCTGGAAAAAAAATCAATTAACCCCCCCATTTTTTAAAAAGACATGTAAGTGATGTTTACCACCTAATGGACGGTTTAGATCTCTAGCATTCATGCCGCGTTAGCAAATGTGCTGGCGTGGTGATAGGTCGCCATGTACAAGAGTGCGAGCTTACGAAGCCTGTTTATAACAGAGAACTGATCGTACACGCTCAACGGTACACACATCTTGCGGTACCCTAACATCTTTCCCACCAACACGCCACATTTTAAGGATAAGATGGAAACTAATGGACCACCATGGTTATTATCTTCTCGAAAATCAATCTGGTCCTTTCAAATGGCGGGTCACAACTGTGTGTCGAGTCAAACCGTCGGATTTCATTGATTCTAACTATGTGGCCCACGTACTGAGCGAACGAGTATGATGTGTATACCACACGATCTTCCTAAAGGGCCCCATCGATGAAATGGTGCTGATTTTCCATAGAAGTAGTACGTTTGCGAAAAAGATGGTAGGTACCATAAGTTGTGGTACCTTTTCTACCGGTGAATACTGACCAGTTCTCTTTATTTTATTCATTTTATTAAAAATAATAATAAAGTGTTTTTCCTGTAAGGTCCATGAAACATGTTACCGGACCGTACGGGTTCTGTCGGGAGACTCAACGGCAGTAAATGACCGGCTAGCCAGTGGGACCCGCTGACAGGCCGCTTCTTTATTCGGTATCTACGGAAACGGATTGGCTACTCCCCCTGACACCAGCCAATGGCTGGTGGTCGGTGCTCCGTGGGCCTCACCATGATGTATATCTTTCATCCATGCCGTCCGTCTATTTTTACAGATCATTTTAAGGTATTAGACCAAAAATGAGTTATATCCAAATCTTAAGCTGACCACATTACATGAAACAGTGTTGAATGAGCTTTGACCATTAAAAAACATTTTGGGGCCATAAAAATTTTGGATCAAGCTGATTTTTGTTTTTTACCTTCATCTGGGCCTGTATGACCTAATCAACATATTGGATGTCAAATAAACAGTGCAGTGGACCTTAGGAGGATTTTAATGATCGATATCCAATCACTATTGTTTTCATGTGGTGTGGTCCACCTGAGATTTATGTACCTCTAATTTTTGGGTTAAAGTCATAAAATTACTTGTAAAAATAGATGAACGGAATGGATGAAACACAAACACCATGGTAGGGCCCACAGAGTACCGACCACCAGCCACGGGGCTGGTGTCAGGGGGAGTAGCCAATCCGTTTCCGGTATCTACCATCTAATTGCCGGTCACCGGCCATGGCTCCTGCCACTCATATTCTACGAGTTACACGTGTGCACCGTTTTCTTATAGCATGTGGGCGTGACGTGGCCTCCGTTTCTTCTGCAGCTACAAGCCCACAACAACCACGTGCGAGATCCTAGCCGTTCAACGAAAGGACCCGGCCATGAGCCGCTCATCCGCTGAACCAACAGTTCACATTCAACGCACTTATGATGATCGGCTAGATCTTGTGCCTCGCACGTGTAGCGCCGATGGAGAAGGTACTTGCAAGGTGCACTCGTCACGTGGAAGTGTGCGGTGGTTTAAACGCAAGCAAATTACACGTGGCATAATTGTAACTAAATCAAACCGTCCAAATGATGGGCACCTCCTTAGATGGTTCCCACTTTCAAGGCTGCGTCGAATATGACGTCTCAACCAGCTGATCGGTGGACATCAAATGAACAGTTAAAATGGAAATCAATCGACGGTCCAAATCCAACAAAGTGGGTTCTGTGCTGGACAGTTTGCATCGACTAGGAGGTAGGGCATGGGAATGTCACATGCCGTTACCATGCATTCGACACTCGTGGAGCCCACTCGTGATGTATGTCTAAAATCCAAACCGTGCATCTGGTGCACTTTGTCATGGAAGCCGTACATGCTAATAATCATCCCTTTCAAAAAATCAGGTGCAACATAACACATGGATCAAAATAAAACCTATATATTCACTTGTTCAGTTTCACCCAAATTTTAGAATGGCTCAAGTTTCAGTGTGCCCCTTCATCCTCGTAAGACAGACCTGATGAATGGGTTAGATGACATAAAAACAATACGGTGGACCCCACATTTCATCCGAAAATTTCTATGGTGGGCATCCTCTCCCACCTGAGTTATGTATCAAGCTAGATTTTTGGATCTTAGCCTAACAACAGGGAGCATCTAATGGACAGTTTGGATGGCAGTCACAAGTCAGGGTGGACCTCTACACAGTCAGCATACATGCATGCATATCAACCGTCACAATCTGGCAAAGTATCTAACAAATTCCGGGAAATAAATGGCTGCCAGATAATTGGAAAGGTGGAGAGTAAAAAGGCCGGGTTAGATTCAATGATCAAATACTTACATTAAAACATAAGGACCACAATATCTCATCTGACCTTAGCAAAGGTTTCAGATTCAAAATCAAAGGATCTAATTTTATTTATAAAGAGAATCCTCAAATCCAATCAATCTGTTGGACGGTAATGTGTTGTCCATCAAGTGGATAATTTTCAACATGTCCAGCGCATGCCACATCCAAACCGTCCAATAGGTAGGCCCCAATACGAGGAGTATACGTTATTTTCTATGCTGTAGCCCACCCTGATTGATTTGCATACAGCTATTTCCTATACATATTAGGAGTTGAATTAATGGTACAGAAGTGTACCATTTCAATTCCCAAAATTGGAAATTGGTGTGCAAATAAATTTTGGGGATGTTAGATATCAATTTCCAAGTTTATTTGTATCAAGATCAACTATTAAATGGGCATGTTTCAGATTTAGCGAAGATGGACAGTTGTAATCAAACGAAATAATGAAGTTATTAAAAAAAAACTCCGTGGACGGTGCCAAGTTAGAAGCATCGATGCATCCACGTGTCACGATGGAAACAGCCAGTTCATGGTCCACTAAGATATTGGGTAGGGTCAATCACATCGTTTTTTATAAGCAGTGGACCAAACTACAGATTGGACATCCACCATATTTTAATGGTGGTAACTCATCCACTGTATGTGTTCATGTCAATCCCACCGTGCAAAATGTGGGCCCGTTGTGTGTGGAGCTCACATCCTGATAATCACTGTCTTAATCATCTAATTGGTGGTCATCAGATGGATGGCTAGACATAAATTGGTCCGGATCTAAATTCGACGGTCAAAACCAGCTAGTTGATAATGGGGAATCCAAATTGTGCATCTTGTGCCCTTATATGTTCACTGTACATCGCAAAACTCATCCTGATCAAAAGCTCGAGTGGGTCACACCACAGGGAGCAATGTACAATCACTCCATGACCTATACTTCACATGTAGGGCTGTATATGAACCGGCTTAGATCGGTTAACTCACTCCACTCGACTCAAAAAAGCTCGATCCGACGCGGTCCAACGAGCTGATTTTTTGAGCTTGAAAAAATTTGGAACCAAGTTCGAGCTTGCTGAGCTCGACTTGACTCAGATCGAACCCTAACTGAAATTTAGGGGTGTACACGGGTTGGGCTGAATCGAACTGGCCTCAGCTCGTCCAGGCCCATTCAACAGCCACACAAGGCTCGAACGCGACCGGGCCTGGTCACCGAGCCAACATCTCCAGCCATAATCGGGCTCGGCGCAAATTCGGGCCAATTTCGAACCTTCGAGTTTGGGCCAATTTCGAACCTTACAGCAAGTACATGGGAAGGGTTTTGGCAAGTAATCCGCGTCCTGTTACAAGGCCCTCAATCAATAGTTTAGATAGTTGAACTATAGACTCCACAAAAAATCTAACTAGTCAGGACATTTACATACATTTGACAAAGCATAAAATAAAATATTTTATACAAATTAAATACAGTCATAGACGGGTCGGGCCGGGCCGGGGCGAGTCGGATTTCGGACCGAGTTGAACCGAACTGAGAGGTATCCAAACTCAACCTGAACTCACTTTCAGGCCTAGAAAATTGGCCCGTCCTGACCCGAACTCAGTTTCGGGTCAAGCCGAGTCAGACTTTTTCGGGCCGGGTCGAGCGAGCTAACCGGGCTAGCCCGATTTGTCACCCCTACTGGAATTCAACTTGGATCGAAATAGTTCGGTGACTCGGTTACTTTGATATTAATGTTGCTCACCAAGTGTTCAATGAAATGACTTAACGAAGTGTTAGCCGGTGGTAAGGAAGGTATGTATATGAAACAAATACCAATTTTTGTTGATTTTGAAGTTGCATACAAGGTGTTTGATGCAATACCTGTAAGCAACTGCTGCTGTTTTACATACAGTAAGAAATTGAAAGTGAACACCATGTATTTGTGAAAATACTGCACAAGCTTGATCTTGGCTCAAACTGGCCTGAGCTGTTGACTGAATCGAGCCAAGCTGGCCAATCAAGCTCGAGGACTGAGCCGAGCCAAATTCAAACTGGGTCAGCTAGTGGCCAAGCCGAGTCAAAGTTGTGCCAAGCTCGACCGGTGTACACCTCTGTTCACATGTTGTGGCCCACCTGAGTTCTGGAGTGTCCATTGCATCTCCACTTATCCAAGTGGGGTGCACCTGATGAATGGGTTGGATGGCCTGTACACAGCACGGTGGATCCCACATTACATCTGGAAGTTTCTATGATATGTCACCATCAATGTCTCCATTGTTACTTTTTGCATGGCCCACCTGAGTTATGGATTAGGGTGTATTTTTGGATCTATGCCTAATATGGGGAGAGATACATATAATGGACGGTTTGGATGGTACTCACACATCACGGTAGGCCAACATGTATGCCGCGGATGAATAGTCACATCCACAACCTTGATAGTCTGGATTGAGATACACGTACGCCACATTCACAATGGACAAACCATAGCCATCCACAACGTTGGACACAACATGGATGGTCTGGATTGCTACTCATGTGAGCCACGTTCAATTGTCGCCGTCTACAAAATGACACTGGACCCACACGTACGGTAGTCTTGGGCATTTTTCTCATGTACTTCTTATTCCCATGTATTCCATAGTCTAGAATTTTATTTTATTTTTAATTTTTTAAAAAAGCTATTATATTTCCACGTCAGCAACTGCCATGATCCAGGTGTCGAACAGACAATGTCCACATCATCATCCACTGGGATCTCCTAAGGAGTCAAGCAGTAGGTTCTTGAACCTGTCCTCCATAGGGACAAGCCCTACAGATAACATGAAACTGATTATTTTAGGGTTCTGGAGACCTGATTTTCGGGGACAGGCATCCACTCGTGTGCACGACTCCTTTATTTTTTATTTTTTTTAAGCATTAGGTTTGAAGGTCAGATTCATGCACACATGTGCTGTGCACACGTGTAAATGATATATTTAGGGAGAAGGGCTTAGTGATTAAAATAGAGGACACCAAGTTGTGGACGTAATTTTTAAATATTATTACTATATGATAAAGGGGTTGGAACTTCGAAGATCTTAGTCTACCTAATGCAATATTATTAAATAAAAGAGGACATGGGTCCCCGTTTTCTATATTTATTATTTATTACTCTTAACGACTATGTTTTATTTATTTATTTAATGGGATTGGACTCCTATTGATGGTCCACCACCATTTTAGAAAGGGTTATGCTATATTGTCCTCACCTTCTATGGACATTAGTAGCATCACCAAAGCTTTTAAATGACATATAAAATGATCAATGACTTAAGGCCAAGACATTGTGCAAAAATCATATCAATTGGATGATCCTATATGTATGATCAATGGCATAAAAATGTACGGTCAGAAACAAGCAGAGAAATTAAATAAGTCCAATCATCCTTATGAAACATATATTTGAAGGATAGAGATTTCAAAGTAACATTTGGTATGGTGACTCTAACCATGTGATCTATGGCTAACGGTCATAAGAATAGCCTATTTAAAGGGTCATGATCATTTGACTCTTACACCATGGCTTACTTGAATGGTACTATTAAGTGAACGGTCCAAATTGATGATTATGTTTTTCGCATGTCATTCAAAGGCTTTGGGGCAGTTGCTTTTCTTTTAGAAAATTTGAAGAACCTCCATGGCATAGTTGTAAGGCAATCCTGACTTTTCATCTTGTGAATGGAACATGACTCAAAACTTACATGGAGAAGATGATACTAACGGTTTGATTTTGCCCTGGGCATCCAGACCATTTATTGATTTAGAGATATGGTCCATCCATAATACGCCACAGATTTTGGATGGTCTGGATAGCAATACATGAGAGCCACATGTGAAGAGAGGATGAGTCACCACCATTTCAAGATGATGGGGAACTGTTATTATCTGGCCATTGTTTATGGCCAACAAAGGCACACAGCTACTACACTACAGAAACCAAGGCGTTGGCCTTGACCCCTTAGTTTCAGGGACACAGAATCCTCTACAGACCGTAGTTATAGGAAGAGGGTGCAATACCCGAGCTCTGTGGGCCCACCGTGGTGTGTATTTGAAATCCACTCCGTCCATCAGCTGCATCACCTCATTTTAGGCAATCCCTCGTGTTAAAACCTGAGCCGTTGATCTGATGCCTCCCATCATGGATAGATCCCACCTCCCGAAATCTTTCAAGTAAGAAGATCCGAGCCGTCCAATCTTTCTCCCACTTTTATCTCATTGAATGTGGATTGCTGATGCATTTCCTCTTACCATGAATAAGCTATTGTGCAAATGAAAAAAAATCTCGGGGCAAGGTCCTTCCGCGACAGGAGCCAGAAGTTGTTATCTGCAGCACCAAACCATGGGCCCCACATGTCCAAATTGCAAGGTAGGGAAGTTTCCTATTAGTCACTAAACAGTGAACTCTACCACATATCAAGCGTACAGACATACAATTTCCAAACTTAGATTTATGTTTTATTTTTTTTCATATATCAGGAGTGGAAAGTCCGAGTCAGGGCCACATGCATAGTTAGTGTTTTTTATTATTATATATAAAAAAGCGGTTTTAAGATATGGTTTTTTGTTTTAATTAAAGCATATTAAAATACAGTGACAAATCATAACAAAATCATTGAAATATACATCAGATTTTGAACAAGGGTATGAGTTTGCCATGCCTAGTTAGGTGTGCTCATTTGGTAACGGAACTTAGCGGCTGTGGGTCCCACTTCAACTTTGCATCAGATCCACACAGTCCATTAGATGCGTCCTTTCATTTTAGGCCATGTGGCCAAAAAACAGCATGAACGGAAACTTAGGTGGGTCACAGCACAAGGAACAGTTGGGAGGGGATGCACAACCGATAAAACATTTATACTGTTTGAGGGGCCCACCTTGTTGTGTATATTCCATCTAATCCCTTTACCAGACGTGCTGCACTAGGATGAAGGGATACAGGAACAATCAAGCCATTCCAAAGGCAAGGTAGATCACACCACGTGGAGTCTTAGGCATGATTTTAGATTGTTCTCTGCGCTGTGGCCCACCTATATTTTGGATCTGTTGTTTTTTGCTTTCTTCAGGAACAAGGTGGATCGGATGTACAGTCGACGTGGCCCCACAGCAGCCGGGTTCTACCACAAGTTATCACAGTACACCATACGGGCGACCAACTGACAAGATGACACGTGTCATCATAGGAATGGTAGCCGACTAGGATGACCTTTCACGTGCCCAACGGCTAAAGTTCATGAAAGTAAACCAAGGCAAAGAGGTTTGACTTTGACCATAAGGGACCTATAGGATTAACTTTAAGTGGGCCCAAGCCCACTCTAAATGGAAAAAAGCTACGATCACATGGGGAAAATTGTTCATGGCTACTACTCAGTACTTGACACCGCCTTCATACACGGGAGTTTGACTTAATTAAAAGTAGAAAGATTGATATGGAAAGGTGGGGCATGTGGACCACTTAAGTAATGGAATGTTTAGATGAATAGACAAAAGGTTTGAATAATAAGTATGAAAAGATGGATGTTTTGATTGGAAATGGGGACCATTTGAATGGAATTGGATTTGGGTGGGGCCCACCATGTTGTGAGATGTAAGGGTCTATTCATATGATGGGAAAGGCGGCCACCTTTTTTGCCCCATGGCCCACTTCACGCTATGCAATGGAAGGTCAGAATTTCCAGCATGCAAACTGTAAAAATGAGAGTGAGAGGTATTACGATAGCCTGTAAAGGTAAATCCCAAGGATATGAAAGTCTTGAAAACTCGTCCAGGATTCGACTATTCGAGCGGAAGTCACGGATTCCACGGAATTCTGTCGGTCTGTCCAGCTCACACTCAGCTCGTCTTGCCTCCATCGCGTCATAGAAACCAGCTTTTCTCGCTACCCACCGGGCTCCACATGATGAGATATTCCGATTATTTGAACCGTTCATATTCTCACTAGAACCATATGGTTACGCTTCACTGCTGACGCTAACTTTTTATTTTTAGATTAGATTGTGATCTGTAAAGAATTATCTTTCTATTGTTCTACATTCATCGACTAATAGTGTTGGTCTTGATAATCTGTTTAGCTTATGATTATCAAGGTAGTAATTATAGCATAGGTTCCACAATATGGACGGTTCAGATCATCCGATCACCTGGACCACAGTAATCGGCGACATACGCTGGATTCATAGGATCCTCAACCTGAGTCGATGCAAACTGCAGTTTGTACAAGTGGGGCCCACGGTTCAGTGATCCTGACTGTTTGTCTAGTGAACCCCACTTTGGATGGATTAGGGCGAAAATAACTTATCTATGGGATGATCAAAATCCTGCATATGCTGGCCTGCAATAGACGGTTTGAAAGTGTGGACAAGATTGGATGGTTAGGATTTTCCAGTTAGACAGATCTTAGGGCATTAACCATGACTGCTTTATTCATGGGGATAAACGGTCTGGATTGCTGAGCTACTGGCCCTCTAGTATAATACTAACTGAAAACCTGAGGATAGTGGAGTACCGTAGAATTCCAATATTTTACGCCACCCAGTTGTTGGAACCAGATATCCAATGTCGGATGTGGGGCCAATATATTGGGGGACCATAATAAATTTTCGGAAATGATTCTAGTTGGATCATTCGTCAGCGATGACATGTATGTGAAATGGGAGTTTCAAAGGTTGACTAACTCTCCACACATGCGGCCCACCTGTAGAGCTGACCGCCTCATTTTCTGTCGACTGAACGTGTCAACTGGGCTGGTTACGATGAATGGATCTGAAGGCACACACATGCACATTGGCACGTGTGCCGGGAACAGCCCAGTGCTGCTGATAGATGACTCTTCTCATTTCCTACACATGCCATCCGACACACGTGTGTGGGATCTATGGCTACAGACACGTGTTATAATGTGGCTACCCTGCTGTACGGACACGGAGTGCGTCCTACCCTTCCCGTCTCTAGCCCCGAACGGGCAGTTCCGTGGGCGGGCCCACCGTGATGTATCTGTTTATCCATGCCGTCCGTTCCCTTTCATAGATCATTTTAAGCCATGTGTACAAAAACGAGGCAGATCCAACGCTCCAGTGTACTACACCAGAGATATTATCTGTTGCATTTAATGCAACTGGCATTTAATGCTTTACGCATTTAATGCAACCCAGCTTATTCTTTAGTGCGGTCCACTTGAGCGGGGATCTTCCTCATTTTTATTTTTATTTTTGTTTATGCCTTAAAATAATCTGAAAAAAGGGATGGACGGCTTGGATAAGCAGATACATCACGGTGGGCCTGCCCACAGAACTGCTCGTTCGGGGCTAGAGACGGGCGGGGTAGGACGCAATCCGCGCCCTGCTGTGCAGGCAGACCTGATTTTCTGACAGCTGAACACAAGTGGGCAGCAATACACTGTATTTGGGCCTAGCCCGGCAGTTTCCTAGTATGGGCCTATGCCCATGGTCCTGCCCGAAAGATTGAGTGGGCCCACTACTAGAGTTGATCAAATCCTTATTTTAGAAAGGTGAATGTTTCTAATCCATCCGTTGATCAGGTGGCCTACACATTAGTATGGGTAGGGGATCCAAAAGCCTATAATTCCCATGAGCTCAAAAACTTGGACCGGAATAGCCGGTCTAATAGAGATGTATTAAGGAAACAAAAAAAGTAATTTATAACCATTGTTCTTTTTTTTTTTTTTTTTGATTTAAAGTAAATATAGTAAAAATCTCCTATCAAATAGAATAGTTACCTTACCTCATTTTCAACATGATGTGACATTGAAGTCATTTAAAAAGGCTATCAGCATAACTCAAACAATGGAAAAGGAATATCATTGCAATCAACTCTAGTTAATGTATATAATCATTGATGATTTTCTTTTGACTATTAAGGCATTCTTCACTATCAAACTCAGGCCTTCTTGTGAACGGTTTAGATGTTGCAATCAACTGTAGTAAATCCATTCCTTTTTACATTTATTCCCTCACCGTCCAATGACAACTCCTAAAATTCTTGAGTTTTCCCCAGTTGAAAATGGGTCCAACCGTTTGGGTCGAAGTTGGAAACATCTTATAATCAATATGACCTAAGCCGGCAAGGATCCAATTTTCTTAAAAGGGTCCTTAATTGCAACGGTCTGAAATGGAATTATGGAATCAAGCAAGACCAGGAAGAGCCAAACAATTGATCAACGTCATCATCTACATGAATCCTGTTATACTATTTCACACCATGGACTACCATCTACTCAGTCAAACCGACCCCGGCCCTTGAAATTTCACATATATTCACACTCCAAGATGCAATGTGTATACTAGAATCTATTGATTTACACAATATTTATTCATGGATGTGTTTATTATTATTATTATTTTATTGCTTGGTGTTATGTTAGTTTATCTGGAGATATATTCATTTTCAACTTCTTCTCAAGCTTTTTACTAAAAGATCATGCGCTTTCCAAGCACACGTGAGAGGGAAAAAAATTCTTCTCAGCTCTTATATTAGATCTGACCTGTTGAATGAACAGGCCCGGCTCATTTTCACTTGATCCCACCTAGACTTGACTCAGATATTGTTAGGTTGGGTCTAGGGTCAAAAATAAATACAAACCCCACCACTGAATGGGTTCAACCTATCCCAAAAAAAAAAAAAAAAAAAACAGAGAGAGAGAGAGAGACTTGCTCCCAACTAGATAGGGCTGTCAATGGGCCGGGTCAGGTCTGGGCCGAAATGTCCAAGCGCAGCCTATAATTCTGAACCTAAGCCCAAATTCAGACTAGGCCCATGACGGGCTGAAATAGTCCAGCCCGAGTCTGGCCCAGGAAATTTACACAAAGCCTGACCCGAGTCAGCCCGAGCGAGCCCAAGCCCTGAATATCTGTGGATAACTGATATTTTAGTGTGCCTCATGTGTGAGAGAGGGAGAGTGAAAGAAAAGGGAGAAAAGTAAGTTTAGAAAAGATTTATCGGGCTGGGTCTATAGGCTTTTTGGGGAGCAAAGCCCAAGTCTGGCCCGTTTACAATCAGGATCCTGATTTGAGTTCAAGCCCGCCGTCGGGCCTAATACGCTGCCCCAAACCCCAGGCCAAGCCCGCAGGCCCGTCGGGACCACCCGTCCCACTGACAGCCCTACACCTAGACCTAACCCAGAAATTGTCACGTTGGGTCTAGGGTCAAAAATAAATACAAACCACATCATTGAATGGGTTGAACCTATCCCATATATATGGAGATGGTCACCTGCGCACCTTTTCACGTGAGCACCAATGAGCACCTTTGCACACGTGTCATGTGCACAGAATCGGAACGGTCCAAGTGATGCCGCACCCCTTGAAATGCTATAAGCCCAATTTTCAGCCTGATCCATGACTCTGGTGAGCCATAGCAAAGAGAAATGCAAATCAAGGGAGGAAACTGTTTCCTTTTGCCATGGCCCACCAGAGTTTTGTATCAGGATGAAAATTGGGCCTATGATATTTCAAGGGGTGCAGCATCACTTGGACCGTTCCGATTCTGTGCACATGACACGTGTGCAAAGGTGCTCATTGGTGCTCACGTGAAAAGGTGCGCAGGTGACCATCTCCCTATATATATATATATATATATATATATATATATATATATATATATATATATATATATATATATATAAAATCCCAGCTCCAATAACCATCCCATTTGCACCCTAGCCACACTACAAACAGAATCATGAGCCCACCAGCAACGGCCGCTGCAATCAAACCATGGGCCTGCCAGTACAAAATAGGAGCCGTGTGTTTTCATCAGCCATCTGTTTGTAGTTGTAGGCCACTTACCAAAAGGTCAGAATATTCCAACCCAGGAGGTTTCCAACAAAGCAGCATTCACAGAGGGGGTACAAGGAACTGCTGGAATGGACGTTCAGTAAGGTCAGATCAACTCAATATCTACTAATTACAATTGAAAATTCTCAATATACTGACAGATTGCAGTAGTTAAAGTTAAAACTACGTGCAGGTAATTTAAATCAGAAACATTGTTATGAAATAGTTGCTGCTCTGGTTAAGAGACTGGCTGGGATTCCCACCCTCAATGCTTTTTATTAATAACAACGCTACGACTCAATGAGTGATTTGACTAGAACTGTGAGACACTTCCAGTTAACAGAGTGATCATGTCAACTTGACAAATCTCCCCAAGTCGGATCCAAAACTGAGTTTCTATAAGACTGCTCGAAATCGCCCCGAGTCGAGTTTGACTCATCTATGGGCCCCAAGTCGGATCCAGAACTGAGTCTCTATAAGACTGCTAAGGAACGGGTCCACCAGCACAGCAGTCACCATAATCAAACTATGGGCCCACCAGTACAAAATGGGTGCATTAAGACACTTCACATTCCTGATAACCGAATTCCTTGACTCAGCACCATCAGAGGAATGTAAAGGGACAACTGAAGTAATAAAAATAGAAAATGAGGCACCACACATTACTACAATTGGGGAGAAGATGAGATAATTGCAACGCAACGTGGGAGCACTTCTCCAGCAGTCCTGAAATCAAATACTTGCAAATGCAATCAAATGCAGCAACGATGTGTTTTCTGGAGAGCATGTTTTAAGACCCTTGACAAAGAATGAGAGATCGCTTCTCATTCATACAATCATATATTTATAATTGTAAAGACCAAACATTAAGGAGCCCTCGATGCACACATGCACGCACTTACTCCTGTCTGTGTCCAGCTTCTTGCAGTAGTCTCGTACTTGCTCCTGTCTGTCTTTTGCATGTGAGCAATCTCAGGCGCCAGAGGATCATCAGGGTTCGGATCTGTGTCAATAGAGAACAGATTGACAGCAGTACCTAAAATATGCAAACAAAAAGTCCTTACAATCTGCTTGGATAATAGTAACTTCGTGAAACTAAGGATGTCTGGACTCTGGAGGCACTGTAGAATTGAATCACAAAAACTAGTTCAGTAGAGTGGTTTGGTGAAGTGGAAAATGACAAAATTGCAATCATACCTTGGCATCAATATCCATGAATAGGGCTCCAAATTGCAGTGATGTTACTTTCATGTACTTGAGTTGAAATTAACTGCAATCCGAGGTCTACTTAGCCACGAATACTAGGAAAGCTGTTGGCTGTACTAGCCAGAACTATTCTTGGCTTTACAAAGCCTATGATTTAGACTCACTGGACACGTGAGAAGAGAAGAGGAACTTTTGTTGGCTGATACCAGTTTGTTGGCTGTACTAGCCAGAACTATTCTTGGCTTTACAAAGCCTATGATTTAGACTCACTGGACACATGAGAAGAGGAGGAACTTTTGCTATATATTTTTTGTATTGCTTACAAGCTCACTGAGTTGATTCCAAACGGACTACAAGCACTCCTTATATAGACTTTTCCCACCAATGTGAAAAGACACAAATGCCCTCATTAACTACATTAATTCTATCAGTTTCAAACGTTTGGAAACCCACCAGCCACAACACGTGGAAAATGTGGAAATAGCCATAACGTGTGGCTGGTTCAAATGCCATGAAAAACTGTAGCATCTGAGCCGTTCATTTGGTTTGGACATTTCAACACTCCCCTTCAAACCAAAACAGGCTTCATTCCAAGCATTGATCTTAGTCGTCTGAATGTATCAGTCGGTAATGCCTTGGTGAATATGTCCGCGACCTGTTCAGTGGTGTGACAGTACTCCAATTTCACCACTTTCTGCTTCACTTGATCTCTGAGAAAATGGTATCGAGTATCGATGTGCTTGCTCCTTCCATGCTGCACCGGATTTTTTGAGAGCTCGATTGCCGACTTGTTATCCACATATATAACTGTGGATCCTTCCTGTGGATGCTTCAGCTCCTTTAGCATGCTCTTCAACCATATTGCTTCACAGACTGTGGACGATGCTGCCACGTACTCTGCTTCACATGTGGACAAAGCAACAACATTTTGCTTCTTTGAGTTCCATGTGAAAGCAGTTGATCCAAGATAGAAAACATATCCCGTGGTGCCTTTTCATTTCATCTTGGTCACCTCCCTAATCACTGTCTGAGTATCCATACAATATTGCTTCATCTTTGTATGAATAGAAAAGACCAAATTCCATCGTTCCTTTGACGTACCTGAGGATTTTTTTTGAAGCTAGCCAATGTGATTCTTCTGGCGCTTCCATGTACCTGCTTAGAAGTTCAGCACTGTAGACGATATCCGGCCTTGTGATTGTGAGGTGCCTTAGGCTTCCAATCAGACTCTTGAATAGAGTCGAGTCCACACTTCTTCCTTCTCCTTCTTTTGTCAGCTTCAGGTCCGTTGCTACAGGCGTGTTCACGGCATTACAGTCTGCCATATTGAATTTTTTAAGCAACTCCTTGGCATACTTTTTCTGTGATATGTAAATGCCGCCGACTTGTTGTTTTACTTCAATGCTCAAGAAGGACATCAATCCACCATCAGTCATCTCGAATTCATTGAACATAGCATGCTTGAATTCTTTAAACATCGCCTGACTGTTTCCTGTGAATAGCAGATCATCAACATATAGGCATGCTATGAGGATGTCGCCATGAGCATTTTTCTTGATGTAGACTGCATGCTCATATGGACATTGGACGAAGCCGTTTTCTTGAAGATAGTTGTCGATGCGTGCATTCCAAGCACGAGGAGCTTGCTTCAACCCATAAAGGGCTTTCTTCAGTCGATACACCTTGTGTTTCGCCCCTTGAACAACAAAACCTTCAGGTTGGTAAACATAGACCTCTTCTTCCAGAATTCCATTCAGGAATGCAGATTTCACATCTAGTTGGTAGATCATCTAACTGTGATGGGCTGCAAGGGAGATAATCATCCTTACAGTGTCAAGGCGAGCAACAGGAGTGAAGATTTCTTCATAATTCACCCCGTATTTCTGTTTGTAACCCTTTGCTACGAGCCTTGCCTTGTAGCGATCTATTTCACCATCAGCATTTCGCTTGATCTTATACATCCATTTGACGCTAATAGCTCTTTCACCTTGAGGAAGTAAAGTTAGATCTCATGTATGGTTTTTCTCTATGGCCTGGATCTCCTCTTCCATAGTCGTCCTCCAGCATTCTTCTTCTACTACCTCCTTAAATGTAAGAGGCTCGTGGTCCGCATACAAGCAGAACAAATTTACTTCCTCAGTTTCGGCGTATATATCGTTGAGGCTTCTCATTTTGATAGGAGCCAAGGGTGAAGGAGAACTGGATGATGACGTGCTGGCTGAATTTTGATTTGATAGAATACTTCCAGAGGAGATGGAACGTATCGCTGGACTTCTACGTGCAGACGTTTCGGCAGAAGAGGGTGTTGCAGTTGTCTACTCTTGGTTCTCATGCTTCTCTCCTTCATGTTCTTCAACCTCGACTTGATTTTCTTTGACTGAATCTTCCTCGTTCCATTTCCAGGCTTCTTCGTCGCAAAATACAACATCTCTACTTACCACCACCTTGTTAGTTAGTGGGTTGTAGAGCTTGTACGCCTTCAATACTTCACTATAGCTAATGAAGATGCACTTCTCGTCACGATCATTAAGCTTTTTCCTCCTCGCTTCTGGAACTTGAGCATAGGCGACACACCCAAAGATCCTTAGGTGCGCCACGGTTAGCTTGTATCCACTTCATGCTTCCTGCGGTGTCTTGAATTTGACATTCTTGGTCAAACACCTATTGAGCAGATAGGTAGTACATGCAACTGCCTCTGCCCAGAAATTCTTCAGTAGACTTTTCTCCTTCAGCATGGTCCTTGTCATGTCGAGAATGGTACGGTTTTTTCGTTCCGCAATTCCATTCTGTTGTGACATATAGGCTGCAGTGTGTTGTTGTTTGATGCCTTGTTCCCTGCAATACTCTCGAAAGGCATTTGAGGTGTACTCTCCACTTCTGTCAGATCTAAGGGTTTTGATTTTAAGACGACTTTCTTTTTCAACAAGGGCCTTAAAATTTTTTAAAATAGTAAAAGCAGTAGACTTTTCTTTGATTACATACACCCACAATTTTGTACCGAAATCATCAATGAAGGTAATAAAGTATTTATTACCTCCAATAGAGATTGGCTTCAATAGTCCACAGATGTCAGTGTGAACCAACTGCAATGGTTCTCTTGCTCTTCAGGATAATCCACTTGGAAAGGAATTCCTTTGTTGCTTGTCAAGTGTGCACACCTCACACACATGTTCTAGAACTTCAATAGCCGGCAAGCCATGCACCATGCTTGATGAGGATAAGAGTTTAAGGCCACTGAAATAGAGATGCCCAAAGCGAAGATGCCATCTCCATGAATCATTCCTCACGAGTCCATAGAGGCACTTCTCAATCTTTGTGTTAATATGGAGCGGAAACATGTGATTCTTTGCCATATGGACTTGAGCCACAAGTCTCTTATGTGCATCTCTTATAGAGAGAGAATGGTTTTCCATGTGTATAACATGCCCTTTCTCAAGGAGTTGGCCGATACTGAAGATGTTACTTTTCATGTTTGGTACGTAATACACATTGGAGATAAAATTCGGCACATCATTCTTCCGATAGATTTTAACTTTTCCTTTACCTTTCACAGGAACTTTTGATGAGTCTCCCAGACTCACATTGCCACGAGCATCTTCTGCCAGTTCCACGAATAGCTCCTTCTTTCCACACATGTGGTTACTCGCACCAGAGTCGAGATACCATACGTCATGTTGATCACATGCTTCTTCTTGTGCAAAAAGAAGTGTGGAGTCTTCTTTTTCATGATTTGATGCTTTTGCATAATTAGAATGCTCATGTTGATTTACTGGTTAGCTCCAACAGTCTGAAGCATAATGGCCGAACTTGTTGCAATTGTAACATTGAATATTTTTTGTATTTCCATGTCCACGCATGGAACGACCTCTACCATTTCCTCTTTCACGGAAATTGATAGTCTTTTGTTGATTTTGTGATTGGATTGGATAATATCCACGCCCTCTACCTCTTGCACGATTGCTAGTGCCACAGCCCCCTCGTTGTGTATGACCATTCTTTTGTTCATTTAGAATCAACTTAGACTCTAAGGCATGTTCAAGCATTGAACCCGCATTCTTTTGCATTCGTTGCTCATGTACTTGCAACGAGCCCATCAATTCTTCAATGGACAGATTTTCTAAGTCCTTTGATTCTTTTATGGTAACAATCACATGTTCAAATTTGGTTGTGAGGGATCGAAGTACTTTTTCAACAACCCGTACATCTTCGATCTTTTCACCATTTCTTTTCAAGTTGTTAACAATAACAAGTAACCTTGAAAAAAAAATCAGAAATGGTCTCACCTTTCTTCATGTGTGAGGTCTCGAATTCGGCTCTAAAAGTTTGGAGACGAACCTTCTTCACACGATCAACTCCTTTGAAGATTGTGCTAAGAATCTCTCATGCTTGTTTGCATGTTGTCGCTTCAGCGATCCGTTCAAAGGTGGACTCATCTAACCCTTGATAGACAATAAACAGAGCCTTCTTGTCCTTCTTTCTTTAATCTTTGAGGACCGCCCTTTGATCAGCGGTGTAAGAGCTTCTTCTTCCGTTGTGGGTTCTACATACCCATTACTGACGATATCCCATAGATCTTGGGATCCGAACAAAGCCTTCATCTGGATGTACCAGTTTTCATAGTTATCCTTAGATAACTTGGGAATCTGCGGCAGGATCGAGGAAGCCATCACTTCTTCACACTACGGATCAACAACGCCTTTTTCTTAACGTAGCAGAGGCAAAACCTTAATCACACCATCTGAACCTTCAAACTATACCCGATCCCACGGGATCGTCTTGCTCTGATACTAGTTTATTGAAACGTCCAAACCAAATGGACGGTTCAGATGCTACAGTTTTTCATGGCATTTGAACCAGCCACACGTTATGGCTATTTCCACATTTTCCACGTGTTGTGGCTAGTGGGTTTCCAAACGTTTGAAACTGATAGAATTAATGCAGTTAATGAGGGCATTTGTGTCTTTTCACATTGGTGGGAAAAGTCTATATAAGGAGTGCTTGTAGTCCGTTTGGAATCAACTCAATGAGCTTGTAAGCAATATAAAAAATATATAGCAAAAGTTCCTCTTCTCTTCTCACGTGTCCAGTGAGTCTAAATCATAGGCTTTATAAAGCCAAGAATAGTTCTATCTAGTACAGCCAACAAACTGGTATCAACCAACAAAAGTTCCTCTTCTCTTCTCACGTGTCCAGTGAGTCTAAATCATAGGCTTTGTAAAGCCAAGAATAGTTCTGGCTAGTACAGCCAACGAACTGGTATCAGAGCAAGACGATCCTGTGGGACCAGGTATCATTTGAAGGTTCAGATCGTGTGATTAAGGTTTTGCCACTGCTACGTCAAGAAAAAGGCGTTGTTGATCCGTAGTATGAAGAAGTGATGGCGTCCTCGATCCAGCCGCAGATTCCAAAGTTATCTAAGGATAACTATGAAAACTGGTGCATCCAGATGAAGGCTTTGTTCGGATCCCAAGATCTATGTGATATCCTCAGTGATGGGTATGTAGAACCCACAACGGAAGAATAAGCTCTCTACACCGCTGATCAAATGGCGGTCCTCAAAGATCAAAGAAAGAAGGACAAGAATGCTCTGTTTCTTGTCTATCAAGGGTTGGATGAGTCTACCTTTGAACGGATCGCTGAAGCGACAACATGCAACCAAGCATGGGAGATTCTTAGCACAATCTTCAAAGGAGTTGATTGTGTGAAGAAGGTTCGTCTCCAAACTTTTAAAGCCGAATTCGAGACCTCACACATGAAAGAAGGTGAGACCATTTCTGATTTTTTTTCAAGGTTACTTGTTATTGTTAACAACTTGAAAAGAAATGGTGAAAAGATCGAAGATGTACGGTTTGTTGAAAAAGTACTTCGATCCCTCACAACCAAATTTGAACATGTGGTTGTTGCCATAGAAGAATCAAAGGACTAAGAAAATTTGTCCATTGAAGAATTGATGGGCTCGTTGCAAGTACATGAGCAACGAATGCAAAAGAATGCGGGTTCAATGCTTGAACATGCCTTAGAGTCTAAGTTGACTCTAAATGAACAAATGAATGGTCATACACAACAAGGGGGCCGTGGCACTAGCAATCGTGCAAGAGGCAGAGGGCGTGGATATTATCCAATCAAATCACAAAATCAACAAAAGACTATCAATTTTCGTGGAAGAGGAAATGGTAGAGGTCATTCCATGCGTGGACGTGGAAATACAAAAAATATTCAATGTTACAATTGCAACAAGTTCGGCCATTATGCTTTAGACTGTCGGAGCAAACCAGTAGATCAAGATGAGCATTCTAATTATGCAAAAGCATCAAATCATGAAAAAGAAGACTCCACACTTCTTCTTGCACAAGAAGAAGCATGTGATCAACATGACGTATGGTATCTCGACTCTGGTGCGAGTAACCACATGTGTGGAAAGAAGGAGCTATTCGTGGAACTGGCAAAAGATGCTCGTGGCAATGTGAGTCTATGAGACTCATCAAAAGTTCTTGTGAAAGGTAAAGGAAAAGTTAAAATCTATCAGAAGAATGGTGCGCCGAATTTTATCTCCAATGTGTATTACGTACCAAACATGAAAAGTAACATCCTCAGTATCGGCCAACTCCTTGAGAATGGGTATGTCATACACATGGAAAACCATTCTCTCTCTAAAAGAGATACACACAAGAGACTTGTGGCTCAAGTCCATATGGTGAAGAATCGCATATTTCCGCTCCATATTAACACAAAGGTTAAGAAGTGCCTCTATGGACTCGTGAGGAATGATTCATGGAGATGACATTTTTGCTTTGGGCATCTCCATTTCAGTGGCCTTAAACTCTTATCCTCATTAAGCATGGTGCATGGTTTGCCGACTATTGAAGTTCCAGAACATGTGTTTGAGGTGTGCACACTTGGCAAGCAACAAAGGAATTCCTTTCCAAGTGGAGTATCCCGAAGAACAAAAGAACCATTGCAGTTGGTTCACATTGACATCTATGGACCAATGGAGTCAATCTCTATTGGAGGTAATAAATACTTTATTACCTTCATTGACGATTTCAGTAGAAAATTGTGGGTGTATGTAATCAAAGAAAAGTTTGCTGCTTTTACTATTTTTAAAAATTTTAAGGCCCTTGTTGAAAAAAAAAAAAAAAAAGTGGTCATAAAATCAAAACCCTTAGATCTGATAGAGGTGGAGAGTACACCTCAAATGCCTTTCGAGAGTATTGCAGGGAACAAGGCATCAAACAGCAACACACTGCAGCCTACACGCCACAGCAGAATGGCATTGCGGAATGAAAGAACCGCACCATCCTCGACATGACAAGAACCATGCTCAAAGAGAAAGGCATGCCAAAAAGCTTCTGGGCAGAGGCAGTTGCATGTACTGCTTGCTCAATCGGTGTCCAACCAAGAGTGTAAGAAACATGACACCACAGGAGGCATGGAGTGGCTACAAACCGAGCGTGGTGCACCTAAGGATCTTTGGGTGTGTCGCCTATGCTCAAGTTCCAGAAGCAAGAAGAAGGAAGCTTGATAATCGTGGCGAGAAATGCATCTTCATCGGCTACAGTGAAGTATCGAAAGCGTACAAGCTCTACGACCTACTAACCAATAAAGTGGTGGTGAGTAGAGATGTAGTATTCTGTGAGGAAGAAGCCTGGAAATGGAACGAGGAAGATTCAGCCAAAGAAAATCAAGTCGCGGTTGAAGAACATGAAGAAGAGAAGCATGAGAACCAGGAGCAGACACCTGCAACACTCTTTTCCACGAAAACGTCTGCACGCAGAAGTCTAGTGATATGTTTCATCTCCTCTGGAAGTATTCCATCAAATCAAAATTCAACCAGCACGTCATCATATAGTTCTCCTTCACCCTTGATTCCTATCAAAATGAGGAGCCTCAACGATATCTACGCCGAAACTGAGGAAGTAAATTTGTTCTGCTTGTATGCAGACCACGAGCCTCTTACATTTGAGGAGGTTGTAGAAGAAGAATGCTGGATGACGGCTATGGAAGAGGAGATCCAGGCCATTGAGAAGAACCATACATGGGATCTAACTTTACTTCCTCAAGGTTAAAGAGCTATTAGCGTCAAATGGGTGTACAAGATCAAACGAAATGCTGATGGTGAAATTGATCGCTATAAGGCAAGGCTCGTAGCAAAGGGCTACAAACAGAAATACGGGGTGGATTATGAAAGTCTTTGCTCCTGTTGCTCGCTCTGACACTGTAAGGATGATTATCTCCCTTGCAGCCCATCATAGTTGGATGATCTACCAACTGGATGTGAAATCTGCATTCCTGAATGAAATTCTGGAAGAAGAGATCTATGTTGACCAGCCTGAAGGTTTTGTTGTTAAGGGGAGGAACACAAGGTGTATCGACTGAAGAAAGCCCTTTATGGGTTGAAGCAAGCTCCTCGTGCCTGGAATACACGCATCGACAACTATCTTCAAGAAAACGGCTTCGCCCAATGTCCATATGAGCATGCAGTCTACATCAAGAAAAATGTTCATGGCGACATCCTCATAGCATGCCTATATGTTGATGATCTGCTGTTCACAGGAAACAGTCAGGCAATGTTTGAAGAATTCAAGCATGCTATGTTCAATGAATTCGAGATAACTGATGATGGATCGATGTCCTTCTTCTTGGGCATCGAAGTAAAACAACAAGTCGACGGCATTTATATATCATAGAAAAAGTATGCCAAGGAGTTGCTTAAAAAGTTCAAGATGGCAGACTGCAATGCCATGAACACGCTTGTAGCAATGGGTCTGAAGCTGACAAAAGAATGAGAAGGAAGAAGCGTTGACTCGACTATGTTCAAGAGTCTGATTAGAAGCCTAAGGTACCTCACACTCACAAGGCCGGATATCGTCTAGTGTTGGACTTCTAAGCAGGTATATGGAAGCGCCAAAAGAATCACATTGGCTTGCCGTAAAAAGAATCCTCAGGTACGTCAAAGGAACAATGGAATTCGGTCTTTTCTATCCATACGATGATGAAGCAATGCTGTATAGATACTCAAACAGTGATTGGGGAGGTGACCAAGATGAAAAAAAAGAGCACCACTGGCTATGTATTCTATCTTGGATCGACTGCTTTCACATGGAACTCAAAGAAGCAGAGTGTTGTTGCTTTGTCCACATGTGAAGCAGAGTACGTGGCAGTATCATCCACAGTCTATGAGGCGATTTAGTTGAGAAACATGTTAAAGGAGCTGAAGCATTCGCAAGAAGGATCCACAATTATATATGTGGATAACAAGTCGGCAATCGAGCTCTCAAAAAATCCGGTGCAGCATGGAAGGAGCAAGCACATCGATACTCGATACCATTTTCTCAGAGATCAAGTGAAGCAGAAAGTGGTGAAATTGGAGTACTGTCACACCACTGAACAGGTCGCGGACATATTCACTAAGGCATTACCGACTGATACATTCAGACGACTAAGGTCAATGCTTGGAATAAATCCGGTTTTGGTTTGAAGGGGAGTGTTGAAACGTCCAAACCAAATGGACGGTTCAGATGCTACAGTTTTTCATGGCATTTGAACCAGCCACACGTTATGGCTATTTCCACATTTTCCACGTGTTGTGGCTGGTGGGTTTCCAAACGTTTGAAACTGATAGAATTAATGTAGTTAATGAGGGCATTTGTGTCTTTTCACATTGGTGGGAAAAGTCTATATAAGGAGTGCTTGTAGTCCGTTTGGAATCAACTCAGTGAGCTTGTAAGCAATATAAAAAATATATAGCAAAAGTTCCTCTTCTCTTCTCACGTGTCCAGTGAGTCTAAATCATAGGCTTTGTAAAGCCAAGAATTGTTCTGGCTAGTACAGCCAATAAACTGGTATCAGCCAACAAAAGTTTCTCTTCTCTTCTCACGTGTCCAGTGAGTCTAAATCATAGGCTTTGTAAAGCCAATAATAGTTCTGGCTAGTACAGCCAACAAAAGCATCACAATTTGGTCACCTCCAAAATTTGCAATTCGATTCTCCAATTAACTCATGCACACAAATGCAATCCTAAATGTCCAGCACACATCAAGATATAGCAACCACCCTGATGTTTTGGGGCTCAATAAATCATTATTTTCCTAAGGACTCGATTTGAAACATCCACCTCCAAATTCAAGTTTCTGACATTTCAGTCAGATAATATCTAGTAACAGTCAAGTGCTCATCTCCAACAAATGCTTTGCTGCACAACCCAGAAATTCATTCATCGGCCAGGTGGTCCCAACCATGGATGAAACCAAAATCTGAAAAAATCACATAGAATGGATGATCCCTTTAGTCCGTCATATGTAGATTAATTTGGATCAATAACAATTCTCTTCTCAACCATCTGCTTTTAAGGCCACTGAATAGATGGTTAGAATCTGGCTCAACAAGGATGCAGCCACCTGACGGACAGTTGAGATGGCTACATGCAAACTGGTAATGAGCATCTAACCAAATATAGGTTAGGTGTGCCTATCTAGATTGCTCCTCTTAAATGGTTTTTAGACAAAAACATTTGGTCTGGTAAATACAAGGTTCCTGTCACTGGGTACCTATATTCAATCCTCTCAGCAGAAAGAGCAAACAGGGGTATTTGTTGCGGTGCAGTGGTTGGATGTGTGTATGTGGAGGGAAATGGTAGAGACTACCTTGGAAATGGTAGATGCAGGCCTCCACTACAATGTGATTCAGTGACGTCCCTGTTTGCAACATAGAAAAAAAGAAAGCAAATGGTAGAGACTACAAACCTTGGAAATGGTTAATGCAGGGCTCCACTACTTCAAAATTACAAGGCAAATGTTGCCATTGCTGTTTATATTTGGATGGAAAACCGTTGTCCGGCATGCGACCTGCACAATTTACAGATAGCAACCACAGGATAAGGATGACAAAATTAATAAGCATGCACTATTACAGTATGACATCAGAGAATTATAATACTGAAGGATTACTGAACAGCACAGGGCATTTTAGTAAAGTTTTGCTTTAAAAAAAATATAATATAATATAAAAGCCCCCCTTTTAAGCTTAAAGGTTCCACTACATGGTGGCATGTCCACCATGCATACAAGAAGCATCTCCACTGCAAGAAAGCTTTAAATTTCTTGTACTAAATTCTCATTAGAATTTCGATACCTTCTTGAGAGAATCCTCTCCCAATAAAACAGTAACTTGCCCTCTAGAGGTACACTCCACAGCAAGATAGTTCTTGTATCTTTTTGAGAATGTCATTTAAGAATCACAGTCTCCATATAGTAGCCATTCTCCAGCCTCTACCAATCCCGGTAAAGAAGGGTTTGTGTAAAGTAGGGAGCCAGTAGTTGAACTATCAAACTTTGAGTTATCCATATAAAAAAATTAATGAAAAACAATCACATGAATATCTATCATTTCAGAGAGATACATTGACATCAATGTAAGTTACTGCAGTTAATGAATAATATTGCAGGAGGCAAGCGCACTTCATGTCTTATATGTTACATCAAGTGTTCATTATATGTGCCATGTAACACAAAACAATGCAAGAAGTTTGTAGGCTACCTTGTTGAGCTACAAGATCAATTGCGTCCCAGTAGAAGTTTATACCCCAGCATCTTTGTTGCCTCTGGAATTTGATTAAAAATTAACCAGATCCATTAATAAACTAACATTCCAGACTGGTCTCATGAAAAGTTACAAGTGAAATTGATAATGCAAGAGTAATTCCCAGCCAGTAACATATAGATAGCATGGCCACAAAGCTCCGTCACCAGCAACTTAGATTTAATGCAATACCTTAGGTGGTTTAAATGGATAGTCTGGGGGAAAATGAATAGTAACTAGAAAGACGCCCCCTGCATAAGGACTGTCTGGGGGTCCCATAATGGTTGCTTGCCAATGAAACATGTCTTCAGCAACAGGGCCTGTCAGAAGTCAACATGTGCAATAAGTGTAAGGCAGAAATATTCAACAATAACAAGCAAGGTTTTTTTTTTTTTTTTTTTTTTGAACAATTTCATTGTAATGCACTGTGGGACCAGATGGACCACACGTGTAACAGTTCTATCCAAAATGAAAACTGATTGGACTATTCACCCCCAAAAATCCAATCCAGTGAGATTATTTCAGACATAAATATCAACTGGATCTCTTGTATATGCAAACATACAGCTTGTACAGCATGTATAGTTTTCTCTAAAGCAGAAAACACCCATATGGTTGTATATAAATGTATGTGGCTGATTTACAAAGTGTGATGGAAATAAAAGTACTAATAGAATTGAATGCGCCTTAAATATCAAGATTTGAAGATTATATACCCACATACAAATATAGTAGCTATAAGATTATATAGCCCTTGTGCATTATATATAAAGAGTTAGAGTGGAATTAAAAACTCTTTATATCAATTGGATAGCATTAAACAGGGGTGTACACACTCACCAGTTGCGTAAATCGAGAATTATACTCAACGACATAACATATACACTCTAGAAAAGATTCTATGGAAAATATAAAGGAAATGTGACTTTGAATCTTTATTTGCACTTTTTTCTATCAATCTATTTTATTTATAATAATACTTTATAAATAAAGTTTTTATTTATAAAGTATATAGGTAGAATATATCAATCTATTTTAGAGATCTAGATCAATCTACTTTATTTATAAGTACATAAAGTAGAATTCCGATAGAGATTGAAACTCTTTTGTTTTATGTGCAGCCCAATACCTAATTGGTTCGGTAAATCCTCATGAATTATGTTATATGTATACAATGAGGAGCCAACCATTGATACAGTTTTGATACCAAACTATCTAAATATTTATAGAACTCCTTTGGATGCAGTTATCCAATGGTGATACATACAAGAACATAAAGAACTAGGACCTAAATTTCATAAATCTGAAAAGTCATGCCAATTTAGAGATCTAGATCCTCAAAGATGTCACAATTAGCTCTAATCAACTTAATATTTGGAAAAAAAAAAAAAAAAAAAAAAAAAACAACAACAAATGACAGATCACATGTGAAATTGGAACACACACAAACCCTAAAGCATCGCACAGAGGGGCTCCAAAAGTTGTAACACTAATAAAAACTTGAAGCCCATCACAGAATACCAAGAGAACTAAATTTAATTTATTCAAGGTTATTATTAAAAAATCCCCTTTAAGTCCATATTAACTTTATAGTTTATACAGCCATATTTACATATGGCTTTATATTTATGGCTGTATAAACTATACAAGTCTTTATATAACCAACTTTGCATTTCACCACTACTTTAATGCAAAAGGCCATGGGACAGATCTCATTGGTTATATAATTAATGCAAAAACAATAAGCTAACCTATTGGTTCCCATAAAGTTTCCTTCTCTACTCGCTATAAAAGAGTCAAAGCCAAATAAAAAAGCAAAAAAAATTTGCAAAACCAATCATATCTTTTTTAAAGGAAAAAGCCAACCACCATATCTCCCTTTATATCATCTATATGAACCATTTTACAGACTGCATACACTATGGCCGATTTTATTTATTTATTGAAAAGTACTATGGCCAAGTTTAATTCTCAAGATAGGCAACCAATGGATGTATCGACCCTATTTAACAATGTCCAATAAGCATAAAAAGTATTAACTCCACTCTTAACTCATTATGTATCATGCTATAAGGGAACAGGATACAACTGTATAGCTATATTGTTCTTTACAGTGGGTATGCAATCCTCCAATCTTAATGTATAAGACATTTAATTCTACTAATACTTTTTGTCTCCATTAGAACCCACATATATCAGCCATATAGGCAAATTTATATACATCCATACAAGTCTTTCCATATATAAATATGACAAAAGATGTTGTACAAGCCATATGATTGTATAAACAAGCCTCAAATAAAATATCTGGTTAATAAGGCATAAAAATCACTTGATAAGATTTGTGGGCCCCACAGTCTAATCAGATTTCATTTAGAATAAAACATGCTACATGTGCAGTCCATCTTGAGTTCCCACATGTGATGCATGGCCTGGACACATCAACAAATAAGAACGCGAAGCTCGCTATCACAAAAGTAGTATGGAGTTTCCACCAGTTAAGAAAGCCAACCGAGAGCAAAAAACAGCAACACGGTTGTAATGGAAACAGCTATGAGGTCAAGAAAGTAATGAAAAACCAGGATTATTTATTTATTTATTATTAATTTTTGCCTCTCTAACCAGAATATAATGTTGAGAGAATCATTATGCGGGATCCAACTTATCAACAAATGATCCACCCCACTACAACTTATAGGCTTAGAGGAAGTACAGAGCCGATCGTTCCGATCTCTATGAGGTCTCATCCTAATTATCTCATAAATCAGACGGATGTACATCTCATATGTACATGCATCTCAATATTCATCTCCCATTGAGAATACCTGCAGAAGCAAACCAAACCTTTAATTGATGAATATTGGCCATGCCTCGTCATGATGCCAAATTTGAATATCCATGTGCATACATTATCATGAAGCAAACGCATCCATACATACAAACTCAAACATTTAAAAAAAATAATTAAAAAAAAAATGATGCAGGACATGAAATTTTAGATATGATATGCAAGATTTCAGGCTTAAGATCACATAGTCATAAACAATTACACAAATTCCACATCCCACATAAAAAGTCCAAACATTCAAGTAAAAGGGGAATCTATGTGGGTCCAGGTCGACACAGGCTAGGACTGGACCAATAAAAAATTATAAACCAAACCATGTCAAAGGGAAATAGAAATCAACTACACATGCATAAAAATCAGTCCCTAATCCAAGGAATTCCCCAATTTCAATTCAAGGAACCCTAGGGTAAAAAAAAAAAAAAAAAAAAAAGACAAATAAATTAGGGCTAATGCAAACTAAGGCTAAGGTTTAGGAAATAGGAATGAAAAGATGAAAACCAGAGGAAAACCTGACCCGGAAAAAGCTCCTGCGTGCAGATGGTGGCCCGGGGCTGACGCACGTGCGCGGGTGGGCTGGCCACACGTGTGATGGAAGCTCGTCTCCCCAAAGTGATACCTAAGCCTTGGTCGGCCAGGGGAGACCTTCAATCCCTTTAATTTTGACGACGATCTGACGTAAGGTCGAGGTGTAGTGCTCCGCCGAAGTTTCAGCCCTCCTACAGGTCCAGATTCTGGAAACTGGCTATAGGGGGATGAATAGCTGCAAAAGTTAAGAAATTCAAAGCAATAATGATGATAAAATATGAGAGATATGGATGGAAGAGGGTAGGGGCGGATGGAGATAGATGTGGCTTCGCACCACGGTAGTTAACCCTTCGAAAATGGAGGGTTTCGCACCCACTTTTGAATTCTTCCACAACTCACTAAGAGAACAGAAAAATAAAGCAGGAATTTTTATTAAGCTTCAATGAATGAAAAGAACTACATGGAGTGCTTATTTATAGGGAAAACCCCATACCTCAAAAACTCGCACCATGTGCCCAACCTATTACTTGGTGATGAAGTAAACTAAAATAAAAACCAAACAAAGAAATCTAAAACGTTCATGATGTTCTAAATAATAACAATAAGCAAAACCAAAAATATGAAATCAATCCGATAAGTGGGCCACGATCATGAGATCCCATGATGGGCTTTTCTTGACTATCGAGCCCACCCTTTTGAACCAAAACTTCGTCTTCTAGCTAGGAGGCCCTCCCTGGACGTCGTCATCGAGCCAAATCGATGGTGGGGCCCTCCTGCGTATATGCGTTCGTAGGGGGGGTGCGCATGCGCGTGTACGCATGATATCCCAATCAATTTTCCCCGACTACGAAGATTTCGCCACTGGCGAAATAAAACTCCTGAACCGATCCAAGATGTCAGGAGCAAGTCTATGAAACTCCTCCTCAGTGAGCCACGTGCTGTTTGAAGCTGGGCGTGACTTCCATTTAACCAGTACTTCCGAAACCCGCCATTCGATGTGGATATTATCTGATAGTCCAGAATATCCTCTATTTCCTCTCTTGGTGTGGGAAGTGTAGGTATGTGAGGTAGAAGCTGAGAAAATGAGTCGGGAATGGTAGGTATGGGACGTAGTAGCTGGGAAGATGGGTCAGGACGAGTAGGTATGGGAGGTAGAGGCTGAAAAAATGCGTCGGGATGGGTAGGTATGAAAGGTAAAGGTTGGAAAAATGGGTCGAGAGGGGTAGGTATGGGACGTAGTAGCTGGGAAAATGGGTTGGGACGAATAGGTATAGGAGGTAAAGGCTGGAAAAATGGGTCGGAAGGGGGCCATGGATCAAGGGAAAGGTCTGATGAATCAGGATGGTTAAGCGAAAGGCTGGACAATGCATCAATGGCCCCTTGAAATGCAACTAGATCTTCCACATTAAATGTAGAACTAATTCCCATGGAGGGTGGAAGATTTGCCACATACGCATTGAGACCGTTTCGTTCTATAATTTTGACGGGTCCAGTGCTACTCGCGTGTAACTTACGAACAGTCCCCGGAGGATACCGCTCAGGCCTAATGCGGACCATCACAGAGTCCCTTACATTGAATTCCTTGAAACATTTATGTTGGTCTACAGAAAATTTGTAATGTTCATTACTAGTAGTGATCTTTTGCCTGATTTCTTGATGCCATGAATGAATGTGATGCACAAAAGACTCTGCAGGCTCTGACGACCTATGAGACAGTGACATAGGGACAAGATCAATAAGTTTCTCAGGTTTATAACCAGTAACAACTTCATAAGGACTGAGACCTGTGGACCTATCGACAGAACTATTAAACGCAAACTCGACTGTAGGTATTACGGTGTCTCATGTTCTGGTGTACTCTATATCCCTCCTAGGGGGAGACTCATCCGGTAGATCATCAGGAAAGACGTCAGGAAACTCATCCACTACCGGACTGGTCTCAGTAAGTAACTCTACACTAGCCTCTGGTGCACTCTCTCTAGCCACAAGGCCGCATATGTTGTACCCCTCAAAACAATGGTCTTGATGTCCCTCATGGGGTGGGGGTACAGGTACACGCCCATGACTGATTCCTTGGCTACCTACATTCATTGGTCTATCCTCCTGGTCACCTGCCTGAGATTGGTCATCTTCCCTAATAGTGGAGTTTGTCCTGAGGGAGGCCTCTATTTGGTCAAGGCGTTGATCTATGTCTTGTTCCAAGTGCTTACCCCAAGACTCGATCTGTTGGGACAGCTTGTTTAGTGACTCTAGCAGTTGTTCCATGTTTAGTGTAGGGTGCTAGCAAAAACCATGACCCATACATGTAGGCGTACAACTTGCAACTCCACCTAAAGACTTCCTACAACGACTATATGTAACTAAATGATCCTATGAGACTCTATATGAGGGAAACTACGCAGTGCTACTAAAATCCAACAATATAGTTGTCAAAATAAAAGAATAACAGAAAGTTACGGCAATGTAAATTGCTAACTTCTTGCTAACAGAAATTTCAACAACTAATATCAGGGACTATGAACTCCTAAAAGCTACATATGATAAACTGAATGCATGATGGACTCAAACAAACTAACCCTAAACATGTAATGTATTCCCCTATAAGAACCCTAAGCTTTGATACTAAATTTGATGCAGGACATGAAATTCAGATATAATGTACAAGATTTCAAGCTAAGATCACAGTCATAAACAATTACACAAATTCCACATCTCACATAAAAAGTCCAAATATTCAAGTAAAAGGGGAATCTATGCGGGTCCAGGTCAACACAGGCTAGGACTGGACCAATAAAAAATTATAAACCAAACCATGTCAAATGCAAATAGAAATCAACCACACATGCATAAAAATCAGTCCATAATCCACGGAATTCCCCAATTTCAATTCAAGGAACCCTAGGGTAAAAAAAAAGGGGGGGGGGAGGCAAATAAATTAGGGCTAATGCAAACTAAGGCTAGAGTTTAGGAAATAGGAATGAAAAAATGAAAACCAGAGGAAAACTTGACCCGGAGAAAGCTCCTGCATGCAGATGGTGGCCCGGTACTGACGCACGTGCCCGGGTGGGCTGGCCGCACGTGTGATGGAAGCCCGTCTCCCCAAAGTGATACCTAAGCCTTGGTCGACCAGGGGAGACCTCCAATCCCTCCAAGTTTGACAATGATCCGACGTAAGGTCGAGGTGTAGTGCTCCGCCGAAGTTTCAGCCCTCCTACAGGTCCAGATTCTGGAAACTGGCTATAGGGGGATGAATAGCTGCAAAAGCTGAGAAATTCAAAGCAATAATGATGATAGAGATATGGATGGAAGAGGGTAGGGACGGATGAGGATAGATGTGGCTTTGCACCACGGTAGTTAGCCCTTCGAAAAGGGAGGGCTTCGCACCCACTTTTGAATTCTTCCATAACTCACTAAGAGACCAGAAAAATAAAGCAGAAACTTTTATTAAGCTTCAATGAATGAATAGAACTACATGGAGTACTTATTTATAGGAAAAACCCTATACCCCAAAAACTCGCACCATGTGCGCAATCTATTACTTGGCAATGAAGTAAACTAAAATAAAAACCAAACAAAGAAATCTAAAGCGTTCACGATGTTCTAAATAATAACAATAAGCAAAACCTAAAATATGAAATCAATCCGATGAGTGAGACACGATCATGAGATCTCATGATGGGCTTTTCTTGACTATCGGGCCCACCATTTTGAACAAAAACTTCGTCTTCTAGCTAGGAGGCCAGCCCTCCCTGGACGTCGTCATCGAGCCAGATCGATGGTGGGGCCCTCCTGCGTACATACGTGCGTAGGGGGGGAGGGTGTGCGTGCGCGTGTGCGAATGATGTCCCCATCAAAAAAAAAAAAAAAAACCTCAATATAATTCATTAAATAAATACTTCCAAGTTTCAATGATAGTATAAAAAATTCATGATACGCTTGCAAGTATGAAGTTTGATAAAAATCGATGATTGATGTATCTCCAACACTAATGGATTGGGCTGTTGGGGTGGGTTTGTTGCGCCAAAAAGCATTAGATATGTCAAGTTTCTGGTGGTGTCCATTTTCACTATAATTCCATTTTCAATCGATTTCTGATATATTGTGTAATCATGGCAAAGATGAGCAAGAAGTGTAAAAGATGTTTGATGAAATTCATAAGAGACCCCATATTGCATGATGTTATCTATCTGTCAAAGTAAATTTCTTTTCACCAATCATCATCATCATCATCAAAGCCTTATACCAATTAATTGGGGTCAGCTGCATGAATACTATTCTGCAGTTCTAGACTATCAACGACCAGACCTTCAATTAGACCATAGGTCATCAAGTCTTTTTCTTACTACCTCCATCCATGCCCTCTAGGGCCTTCCCCTTACTCTTATAAAGCCTTCAACATGTACCAACTCACTCCTAACTGGCATGGTTCTTGATCTCTGTTGCACATGACTAAACCATTTAGGTCTACTTTCCCTCATCTTCTTACTTGTTGCTGCGACTCCCAAGTTCCCTCAAATGCATTCATTTCTAATTCTATCCATCCTCATCTAACCACTCATCCATCTCAACATCCTCATTTCAACAACACTAATCCTGAGAATATGTTGTTCTTTAACTGCCAACATCGTGTCCCATAAAGCACAGTGTGTCTTATATAGCAATAGCATGCAGGTTTTTTCACCAATCAACTATAGAAATTCTAACTGGGATAACTTGAAGGTCTTTGCCACTGTATTGGACCAGTCATTGTTGCTACCTGAGACAGACTTCCTCTGAATTTTCAAGATGGTTATGCCTGTTCAATGGTTAGCCCCTTGTTTCTTTTCTTCTTCTTCTTTTTTTTTTTTTTTTTTTTTTTTTTTTTTTTTTTTTTTTTTTTTTTTTTTCACTAGTCTGTGCAAATCATGCCCTTAAACATTCTATTGTTCCCTTCTTTCCAAATCTCTCAACAGACAGCAGAAGGCACGGTATTTCCACAAGTTCCTGCCCTTGACTTGGGCCAGGCTGCTGCTCCATCGAATAATTACCGCTTTCAGAGAGTAGCTCCTGATCCACACAGTCAGGAACTTGTTAGAAAAGCAATTCCAAACCGAAGTTACTGCTGGGCATTGCGGAAGCAAATGAGGGCCACTGTCTGTCTGATTCACACATTACACACCTGTTTGGAAGGGCCATGCTGTAGCGTTGCAGACCTGGAAGTTAGCCATCCCTTGAGATTCTTCCAGATTTGTTGTGGATCATTCGTGATTTTTGGACTTTCTACTCTTGAGTAGAATTTCCAAAACTCATGATTCAGATACAACCCAAACGAACCCCATTTCCCAATTTCTGGAAACTCTACTAAGATTAGAGATCTGAAAATCACAAATTAATTTTCTCTACTCCTGAAATGACCACGAGGCAAACCACAACAAAAAATTACAATATAACCCATTAAAATATTTTGATTTTCTAATTCAAGCTTTGCAAATACCCACTCAACTTTCTAAATGTTTAATATCTAGTCCTTCCCTCCAAAAACTCTCTTGAACAACCAAAGGCTTATTTACAAAAACTCTCTAGAAGAACTTCAACCAAAATTCAGGAAAACACCTGTAGCTTCATGTCTTTGAGTAACCCTCAGGTCGCCACCACTGCGGCCGGGGAAATACATACCCAGCCCGTTTTGCTACTTCCAGAATATTCTCATGTCCAATACTTCGGTCAGATTCCTTTGATAGTGCCTTCACCATATCTAGAAGATTCTTGATATTTGAACTCTCAGGTATTTTCTGTGTGGTAATCAGCTTCCCGCCTCTATCTGAACCTGCAGCCTTTTCCTCCGACGGCCCTTGAATCGAAGGCGGCAGTTTCCGAGGCCCAGGGACATTGGTTGAACCTTTCTTAGCAATTCCCATAGCTTCTTTGAATGGCTTCAGTGGTGGATATCCTAGGGGGTTGCTGGATTTGCTGCATCTAAAATTTGGAAACACGTCAATAGGTAGTCCTGCATTTTTACCGGATGGATCTCTCTCCAGATCATGATGTATATCAGATGGCAAATTCTCTAATCCAGTATCTTTGCTAGCTTGTTTCAATGGTGGATCTTTCGATGCATTTGAGATTCCATCAGTAGGCTTAGATGGCTGATCTTTGGCAGGGGATTTGGTTGGGAGTTTTTCTGGAGATTCTGAAAAAACTAGATTTTTAACAGCTGGAGATTCACCACAAGGAAGGATGGCATTTCGCTTGCTAGAAGGCCTTTTACCATCGCCTGGAGGAACTTCGGACAATGCTAGAGCCTTAGATTTTTTAACACTTTCCCAATCTTTTGCTGCAACTTCAATTGAAGAATCTCCTGATGGTTTTGAGAATTCCGGGTTCCTTTCTGCCAGAGATTTCTCCTTCGAAACTTCCAGTGAGGCTGGAGCCATGGATTTTTGAAAATTTTCCGAATATTTTGCTGCAACTTCATTTGAAGAATCTCCTGTCGATTTTGACAACACTAGATTCCTCTTTGCTGGAGATTTTCCCTTCGAAATGGTGGCATCTGCATCCCTGACATTGTTTATTCTCTCCGGTGACTCTGAAGCAGTAGATTGTCTGAAAGAATCTCCCTTTGACTTCAAAAACCCTAGATCCTCCTTCCCTGGAGATTTTCCCTTTGGAACAGTGGCATCAGCATCACCGATATTGTCAATTCCCTGCAGCAGCTCCACTACCATAGACTTTCCAGAAGAATTCCCCTTCGACTTTGAAAACACTAGATTCTTCTCAGCATCAGGAGATTTTTCTTCTGAGGCATGGGGTCTCTGCGTGCTCCTCTCTACGAACCCTAGATTCGCACCATCCCTTTGACAAACGTCTTCAACAACATCTGGAGGGGCAGTGACAGCATCTGATGCATTATCGCCACTGCCGATCCTCAGCGGCGCCAAAGAATCTCCCTTTGGTTTCGGAGAACTTGAATCCGGAGATTTTCCGGTAAAAAATCGAGACTTGATCCTCTCAAAGAACCCTAGATCCTTCTCCACCAGGGATTTTCCCTTCGAATCGATCCTCGAAAGTCCTAGATCAATAGAAGCATTAACATTCTCGACGCACTGCGGCTGCGAGAAGCGGATTTTCTTTGTTTCACTCCCGGAAGAAGACCCTAATTCAATCCCGACCGTTGATTTTCTCTTGGACCGAGTAGATCTCGCGGAAAATCCACCGTCATCACGGCCCTCAGCAGCATCAGCGTCGGCATTTTTGTTGAGATTACCTAGGGTTTCTGCGGACATTTCTTGAACACCTGGTCGAGATTTTCCGTGCGCAGAAGCTTCTCCTTCCTCTTCTTCCTCCTCGTCGGAGGAGCTGTGAGGGGGAGAGCAGATGAAGATTCCGGTGGAATATTCCGGGATCTGGCCAGAATATCCGTTGTCGTCTCCGGCGGAGGAGTTGACGAGGCCATCTACGGATTCGCCGCGGAAGAGGGAGCGGCCGAGATCGAACTCTTGAGAGATGGAGACAACACAATCTCCAGCGATTTCACCGAACGGATCCATCGCCCCCTGGTGTATGCGCTTTCTGAAGTAGGTATCCTCTTCTGGGAAGCGGATCAGGTGAAACCCCGGCCACACCGGGAAGCGAATTGCCTGTTACCCCGGCCACCGAGATATCTCTGTGCCCGGAGCTGTGTGGGACCTATGGAAATGTTCATGACAAATCCACACCGTCCATCGGTTTTGAAAAACTGAAATAGGACAGGATTCTAAAAATTAGGTCTATCCAACACTCTTATTAGCCACACCACACGAAACGGTGGGGATTGAACGCATGACGGTGACAGAAGTTTTGTATCAGGTGTATTATTTGTTCCTGCAGTTTATCTGAGTGGTAATAGTTTTACGAACGGTTTGAATGGCATATAAACATCATGGTCAGCTCCAGGAAGATTTCAACGGTGGACATTGCTGATCTCACTGTTTTGTTGGTGTGGCTCATATGAGTTTTCGATCTACCTGATTTTTAGAGTATTGCCCTATTGTGGTCTTCCAAAACATATGGACGGAATGGATTTGTCATGGGAATCTCTGTGGACCCCACACAGCCCCGGGATCACGTGTAATCCACTCTCTACGTCATCCAAGACGGCGGGCCAGCATGATGTATGCATTTTAATCCATTCCGTACATTCGTTCTTCCTTCCTGAATGATTAAAAATTGAAGAAGATCTAAATCTCAGGTGGACCATATTCTAGTAAACAGTGGTGATTGAACACGCTACCATTAAAAACTTCTTACCACACACCTTAATGCTTCATTAGTGTTTGTTTGCCATCAAATCCATTGATAATGTCATATAAGCCTGGATGAAGGGAAGAAAATAAATATCAGTATAATCCAAAACTTTTGTGACCCATTAATGATCAATCAATGATATTTCATATGGTAAGGTCCACTTGATAATTGGATCTACTTCATTTTTTTGTATCTCATGCTCTAAAATGATCTCAAAAAAGATGGACGGTGTGGATGGGGATGGATCAGGTACTACCTCTACCAAGACCTATCTAAAGACGAACAATTCAGGCTTGTGGGGTTCATTATCATCTATATGTTTTATTTATTATGTCCGTCTACTTTAATAGATTATTTTAGAGCATAAGCCCAAAAATAATACGGACCAAAGGTTCAATTGAACCACACAATATGAAGTAGTGGGGATTTAAAGCCGGTGGAAACTTCTTAAGAGCCACAAAAGTTTTGGATGAAGCTAATATTTTTGTTTTCCCATCATACAGTGTTTACGTGACCTTATGAAGAAGTTAGATGGCAAATAAGCATCTCCATGGCCCTAGAAAGTTTTCAACGGTAAGAGTTTATCCATTTCTTTACCGACTTTTTCTTATCGTGCAGCCCACTTGAGTTTTGGATCTCACTAACTCTTTAGCCTATGGCGTAACACAACCAGGAAAAAATGAATGGACGGGTGGATTTCTCACTAACATCGCAGTGGATCCAAACAGAAGTTCTCCCCAACTTCGCTCCTATCCGTAGTACGTATGAAACGTTACATGCTAGCAGCGTATCCAATAACGCAATATTCCAGAGGCAGGCGATCTCCGGGTTCGTCATTGACGAGTAACAACTTCCGTCTCTCCCCTCATCTCTCATGAAAGAGATTGTGTTGTTGCTTTGTTTCCTTTATCTAATTAGGTTTTGCCTTTGGTTCGGGTTTGGCTCTACAGGTATACGTGTAAAAATAAAAATAAAACTTCCCTCTTGAGTATTGTTCCTCTTCCTACTGCATTTATAAACAAATTTTATCTCAAATTTCCTAACCTTGTGCTTCTTATATAAACCCAAAGAATCTTTTCTACAAATAGATTCAGACAAATCTTATACTAATCTCTTGAAGATTGAATTGTATGTTGTATGTTGTTTGATCCTTTGCATGTTTCCTCTGATGGTTAATTTTTATTTTGATCTCATGGTTGCCTGTTATGTTTATCCTTGCTTTTATATGCTGGATATACAATTTTTAATATTATATAAGAATGGAGATTAACAGGACTGTAAGATCAAAGAAAAATGCCAAACTAATTGATGAAAAATACTGTGGTACCTATTTACAGGAATAAAGGAGACGTACAAAGCGATACTAACTATCATGAGCATAAACTTATAAACCATAATACAAAACTTTAGGAGATTGATTAAGTAACACATGAGAGGAATGTATCAAAAGATCAATTCGGTCTCTTGCCCGAGTAGTCTACCGCAGACAATTGATGGAGAAATTTAGGGAGAGGAAAATCTCTAGGGTCTTAACTTAAAGAAAGCATTTGATATGGTCCCTAGAAAGTTAATCTTATGGGTGTTGGTAAAGAAAGGAATTTCAAGAGGATGTATTGACATGATTAATGATACGTACGATGGAGCAGTTAACGAGCCAAGTTCCTAATTATTATAGGCTTGCATTGGAGTTTAGCATTGAGCTTGTACCTTTTCTTATTAGTTATGGATGAGTTAAACGAGACATTTGTAGAAGAGACCTCATGGTGTATATTGTTTGCACGTGGTATAGTTTTGATTGACTAAATGAGAGAGGACCCCAACACAAAGCTAGATTTATGGATGGATGTTTTAGAATCGAAAGGCTTTAAAATTAGTCAAATTAATACAAAGTATACGGAGTGCAATTTTGGTAACAATATGAGTGAAACTGAGGAATTAATTTAGATTGCTACCCAAGAGGTTCTCCCAAAATGACCACTTTCAAAACTTTGGGTCAATAATTCATGAGAATGGAGAGATTGTGAAAGATGTTGCCCATGGAATTCAAGCTAGGTGAAAGAAATGGAGATGTGCCTCTAGAATTTTTTGTGAATTTTTTGTGATAATCGTGTACCACTCAAATTGAAAGTGAAATTTTATAGAATTTCTATAAGACTAATTTTACTTTACGGGACAGAATGTTAGGCAATTAAGGAACAAAATGTTTATAGGATGAGTAGCTAAAGTGAGGATGCTGTGAAGGATTAGTGGCAAGATTGAGGAAGGATAGAGTTAGAGATGAATGCATTTGAAGGAACATAGAAGTAGCACCGATAGCTAATAAAATGGGAGGAAGCAGAGCAAGAACCGTGCTAGAACCATGCTAGTTAGAAGAAGCGAGTTGGTAGAAGTTGAAGGCTCTAAAGGTAGAAAGGGAATGCCCAAAATTACATGGATGCAGGTAGTAAAAAAAGTCTTCATAACCTATAGTAAAACTGTCTGACCCCTGGTAGAATGGAATGGCCAAACAAGATTCACGTAACTGACCCTTGTTAATTGGTATAAGGCTTACATGATGATGATGATGATGATGATATAAGAGTCAAGATCTTCAATTTTTTATCCATCTTCATGTCTTATGTCTTTCTTATATGCTCCTTGCAGCTAAAGGGATTGGACTCTAATTGAAATTAATGCAGACTGCTACTTGCTCATGTGCTAGATATGTGACTTGCGGTATTATATTTATATATCACTGGATGTTATGATTCCCATCATTTATCTTGACGCCTGATTTTTTGTCGTTCTTATCCGTTCCTGGCAGCTCAAGAGATTGAATTCTAATTGAAATTGATGGATGGGAGCGATCTGTTCCAAAAACTGTGGAAGTAGAGGGAAATTCAGTCCGAAGAAGAGAGGGATCCGTCCAAGGAATTGCCAAACTACGCACGGAATTATGGGCCCACCAGCAAAACAGTCGCTGCAATCAAACCATGGGCCCACCAGTACAAAATGGGAGCCTAGCGTTTTTGTCAGCCATCTGTTTGTAGGCCGCTTAACAAAAAATCGGAATCTTCCAACCCAGGGAGGTTTCTGACAAAGCTGCATTCACAGACTAATTACAATTGAAAATAGTCAAGTGTCCGAATAGATTTCAAAAATAGTTAAAGTTAAGCCTATGTGCAGTTAATTTAAATCAGAGTTTCTGTTATGACTGGCTAAAGAGACTGGCTGGGGGTTCCATTCCCACCCTCGTTACTTTTTACTAATAACAAACGCTACTACTCAACGAGCGACTTGACTCCAACTCTGAGACGTTTCAAGTTAACAGAGTGATCATTTCAACTCGACAAGTCTTCCTGAATCAGGATCAAGTCAGATCCAGAACCGAGTTTCAATGAGACTGCTCAAAAATCTCCCCGAATCAAGTCCGACTCATCCAAGTTTCAAATTGACTGAGTTTCAGAACTATGCTCGGGAATAGGCCCACCAGCACAAAGTCACTACAATCAAACGATGGTCCCACCAGTACAGAATGGGTGCATCATGACACTTCGCATTCCTGATAACCGAATTCCTTGACTCAGCACTATTAGAGGACTGTAAAGGGGCAACTGAAGTTTAAATTTTTAATTTTTTTTTTTTAAAAAAAAAAAAACAGCACCATTCATTACTATTAGAAGATGAGATATTGCAACGCAATGTGTGAGCACTTCTCCAGCAGTCGTGATATCAAATACTTGTAAATGCAATCAAATGCAGTAACAATGTGTTTTCTGGAGAGCATGTTTTAAGACCCTTGAGAAAGAGATCACTTCTCATTCATACAATCACCATATTTATAATTGTAAAGACCAAACAATAAGGAGCCCTCCATGCGCGCATGAACGCACTTGCTGTTGCTCAACCCATGGCGTACTTCTGGGTCCAGCTTCTTGCAGTAGTCTCATACTTGCTCCTGTCTGTCTTGTACATGTGAGCAATCTCAGGCACCAGAGGGTCATCAGGGTTTGGATCCGTCAACAGAGAACAGATTGACAGCAGTACCTGAAAAATGCAAACAAAGAGTCGTTCCAATCTGCTCGAACAATAGCAACTTTGTGAAACTACGGGTGTGTCTGGAGGCACTTTAGAATTGAATCACGAAAACTAGTTTGGTAGAGCGGTTCGGTGAAGTGGAAAACGACTAAATTGCAATTATACCTTAGCATCAATATCCAAGAATAGGGCTCCAAATTGCAGTGATGTTACTTTCATGTTGTACTTGAAGTGAAACTAACTGCAATCAGAGGTCTACTTAGCCACGAATACCAGGAAACCATCACAATTTGGTCATCTCCAAAAATTTGCAATTCGATTCTCCAATTAACTCATTCACCCGAATGCAATCCAAAATGTCCAGCATGCATCAAGATATAGCAGCCACCCTGATGTTTTGGGGCTCAATAAATTATTATTTTCTAAAGGACACAATTTGAAACATCCACCAATAGAAGGGATTTTCCAAATTCAAGCTTCTGACATTTCAGTAGGATAATATCTAGTAACAGTCAAGCGCTCTCATCTCCACCAAATGCTTTGCTGCACAACCCAGAAAGTCATTCATCGGCCAGTTGAGCCCAACCTTGAATGAAACCACAATCTGAAATCACATAGAATGGATGATCCTTTTAGACCATCATGTATGTAGATTAATTTGGATCAATAACAACTCTCTTTTCAACCATCTGCTTTTAAGGCCACTGAATGGATGGTTAGAATCTGGCTCACCAAGGAAGTGGCCACCTGATAGACAATTGAGATGGCTACATGCACAATGGCAATGAGCATCTAACCACATATAGGTTAGGCGTCCCTATCTAGATTGCTCCTCTTAACCCATAAGATTCATTCATTTTAAGTTTATTCTGAAATCTTTAAAACCAAGAAAGAAAAAGGATAGAAATCAGATTGGAATATCATCGGAAGTAGTGAATGACATCATGTATGGTTTTTAGACAAAAACCTTTGGTCTGGTAAATACATGGTACCTGTCACTGGGTAACTATATTCAATCCTCTCAGTAGAAAGAGCAAGCCGGGAATATGTTGCGGTGCAGTGGGTGAATGAGAGAGTGAAAGAACAGTTAAAGGTTAGAGAACGTAATGACGCAAACCCCATAGTAGGTGATGAGAAAAACCAAAAATGACATTCCATCTAAAACTAGGGTTTGTGACAAGGAAGTTTTGGTTTCAATGGGTTGGATTGGGAAGGGGGGGTGTTTGTCATCCAATACCCAAGATGTTGCGAGTTTGATAGTGTGAAGACCCAGTTGAAAATAACAAAAACAGACAACTGCATCCATACAAAGTGTCCTTCGAATGGACAGTCAAGATGAAAATAAATTCAACAGGAGAAACTGATAGCTAGGCATCATCTGGTTAGTGCGATTTTCAGCCAAGTGCGTATCCAGACATGACAGCTAGGATCCACTTCCCTACCTGCCACATCTCCAGTATTGAGTTGCAAACGTCACTTCCTGATCCAGAGGGGTGGATCAAAGACAAACCCTGAACAAAAAAGGAGAGGGCGCCAGGAAGGTTTTGAAATTTTTTCTTTTTCACCTGACGGCTGACACATGTGGACAACATCAATCATAACCTTCTGCACTATATTCGATAACGGCCAATGCTTGATGTGTTCTGGTGAATGTCCCTGTTTGCAACATAGAAAAACAGAAAAAGTAAATGGTAGAGATTATGAACCTTGGAAATGGTTAATGCAGGGCTCCACTGCTCCTTCAAAATGTCAAGGCAAATGCTGCCATTGCTGTTTATATTTGGATGGAAAACCTTTGTCCTGAATGCGACCTGCACAATTTACGGATAGCATCCACAGGATAAGGATAACAAAATTAACATGCACCATTACAGTATGACATCAGAGTATTATAATACTGAAGGATTACTGAACAGCAGAGTGTTAAATCAGAGAACCAGAATGCTTATGAATTATTAAATCGCATCATGGTAAATCATGCATAATTGATCTTTTAGGGGGCGTTTGGATTGTAAGTTACTTAAGATAAGCAATTTATGCCTTAAGTAGCTTATCTTAATTTCTACTTATTAAACTGAAGTGATTAAGTAACTTTAAATAAAAAAGCTACTTATATTTGACCATAAACCAAACTTACCTATCTCAAATAAGTTACTTATCTACTGCTGTAAGTAGAAAAAGTAACTTATTTGGTAGTATCCAAACGGGCCCTTAAGGTTAGCTTCTTGTCCTCTTTCTTAATGAAACAAGATATGATGCTTACTTCATACCCTTGACAGTTGCTCAAGATATTCCATGGTTTCATTTTATCATGACTCTGGCCATATTTCAGGATACTCTATCCTACCTACAAAGCATGGATAACAAGTTTTACTTGTATAAATATCTAATTACTTGTGCATATGGAACCTTGTTGCTCTGGAAGAGGCACCCAGTACAATCTGTACAAAATGAAGTACCACATTGTGGACAGAAGACCCAATCATCAAATTCTTCATACAAAGAAATCTGGTATGTTTTTTCAAACATATGATGTTTGTCACTTCTATGCATGTGGTTAAAGATCTTTGTCTTAGCATGAATCCAGCCGGTTTGCATTTGCAATTGACACCAAAATGGAGGTTTACTATCTTCACTCCCTTAAAAACTGAAAAATACGCAAGAATTGAGGCCAAATATCCCCTTTTCTAGTGCGTATGTATGGGGTGGGAGTACGTACTCTTACCTTAAGTCATTTTCCATCTAGACAATAATTTGTTACATCGTTCCATAATGTAGGTTGAAGCACTAAATTTTAAACATGTTGAGCAAATTCTAAAACCATATCTAAAAGTTGTGTTGGATTAGGATTATGTAAATGTACCATCATCAATGCCTTATCCCAACTAATTGGGCTCAGCTACACCAATCTTGTTAGGACTACAAGACCGAATCTTATTAGGACTACAAGAGCCCAGTCAAATTCAGATCAATGCTTTGAACGTGGTAATCGAACCCGACCAAATTCCAGTTTTATACTGCCGGTACACATGGCCCGCATATTGACAACCTTAGGTGAAAGACCGTGAATAGAGTGTCTGACGCAGGACAACTAACCACTTGCTCTAAAAGCTCGAACTGATAAAGCATGGTGAATCAATCTCTTTATCTCATAGCCCAAGTCAGGCCCTTGGCTGAACCCCCCTCATGGGCCCCGCTTCACATAGGTCCCACCTCACACGGGCCACCCAACCAGAGTGTGTCCTCGCTTCACACAGGCCACCCCACTTAAGCTCGGTGTGAAAACGGCCCTGCATTAATCACCCCCGATGAGAAGTCTTAAACATGAGACCTCCCACTCTGATACCACTTTGATAGCGGGCAATCGGCCAACACGCCAAAAGCTCAACAGTTGTTGGGGAATCACCAATTTATTCCTATATTTTAACTTTCTCAAGCAAACCTAAGCAAGTCCTCCCCGTGGGCAACCCCCGCATTGCATGGGTCCCTAAATCTCACAGTCCCACCATGGGTCCCACCTCATGGCCATCTTGCATCTCATAGGTCTTACCTCATGGGTCAACCCCCCACCCCCAGTGTGGAGATAAGGTGCATCCTTGGAGTCACACCAAGATGCCCCTGCATCATCCACCCACATCAATGAGGAGACTCAATCCCTGGGCTCCCGCTCTAATACCACTTTTGACGCAGGACAACCAATCACTTGCTCTAAAAGCTCAAATTGATAAAGCGTGTTGAATCAATCCATTTATCTCATAGCCTAGGTCAAGCCCTCGGCTGAACCCCCCTCATGGGCTCCACTTCACATGGGTCCCGCCTCACATGGGCCGCCCACCATGAGTGTGCCCCCACTTCACATAGGCCACCCCACTCGAGCCCCGTGTGAAAATACCCCTGCATTAATGTCAAAATGGAATATCAACTCTAGGTTGGTTGCATGTATGTATTCTACTGTTGACCCAACTACAATGTACATGTTTTTTTTTTTTTAAGGTAATGAATATTTTTAAAGGCCAGAAGAGAAAAAAAAAAAAAAAAGAAAAAAAAAAGGAAGAACCTTATTGAAAACCTACAACAGCTATTGAAATATTCAATACAAATATTGAAAACCTACAAAGAAGAAGAAGAAGAAGAAGAAGAAACAAAACAAAATAAAATGCAATACAATAGCTAAAAGGCTCTAAAAACCCAAATCTATCCAGGAAGCCAATCTCTCACAAAACTGAGAACCCTATTGAAAACCTACAACATCGAGCTGCTTTGATCTTAAAGCAGCAACCATTACGTTCCACCCAAATGCACCAAAGGACAGCCGAGAGAGATAATCCCAAGAAGATTTCCTATGCCTCTTCCAGCAGCCCAAGAACGACGAGCGAAACAAATCTTCAATCGAACCCGGCATAAGCCACTGGATTTTAAGAGATTGAAGCACACTGGACCAAACTTCACTTGTGAAAGAACGGTGGATGAATAAGTGGTCCATTGTTTCAACATCCTCATAGCACAACAAGCATACATTAGGGAGGACCATGCAATGTACATGTTTGACTCATGTCTTTAGTACAAAAGTAGTATCTATAGTATCGCATCAGTACAAGGTGGTTGGGCAGTCACCCTCCCTCACACATGCACATGTGAGGTCCTTATAAATGACTTTACAATGAATGAATATATAGGATATTCCATTGAGACATTGCAATGGACTCTCCGCTATAGGTCTCCCTTTTGTTCTCTAGACAACCTTCAGAAAAGGAATCAGGCCCTTGCTAATAGGTGCTTAATGAGCCAGGAAAATTCCGCATCAGTCAAAAACCTCTTTATTCATTGTCATGCAGCACGGAAATTAGGCCCTGTGATAGATGGACAAACTAATGCAGGGGCATTTTCACACCGGGCTCGAGTAGGGTCGCTTGTGGGATGCAGGGGCACACTCGGGGTGGGTGCGGCCCACGGAGGAGGTCTCATGTTCGAGACTCCTCACCGGGGGTGATTAATGCGCATTTCACACCAGGCTCGAGTGGGGTAGCCCGTGGGATGCGGAGACACACTCGGGGTGGGCGGTCCATGTGATATGGGGCCCACGAAGGGGGTTCGGCCGAGGTCCTAACCCATGCGATGTGGGGCTTGGGCTATGAGATAAAAGGATTAATTCGCCATACTCTAACAGTTCGAGCTTTTAAAGCAAGTGGTTAATTGTCCTGCATCAAATTGGTATCAGAGCGGGAGGTCTCGTGTTCGAGATTCCTCACTGGGGGTGATTAATGCAGGGGCATTTTCACACTGGGCTCGAGTGGGGTCGCTTGTGAGATGCAGGGGCACACTCGGGGTGGGTGCGGCCTACGGAGGAGGTCTAGTGTTCGAGACTCCTCAAGGGGGTGATTAATGCGCATTTCACACCAGGCTCGAGTAGGGTAGCCCGTGGGATGCGGGGACACACTCGGGGTGGGCGGTCCATGTGATTTGGGACCTACGAAGGGGGTTCGGCCGAGGTCCTAACCCATGCGACGTGGGGCCTGGGCTATGAGATAAAGGGATTAATTCGCCATACTCTAACAGTTCGAGCTTTTAGAGCAAGTGATTAATTGTCCTGCATCACAAACCGGCACTCATTTCAATCCTCATGAAAAAATCCTTTCCTTTGGAGAATGCTGCCATTAGCAATCATGTGGAGAATATGGAAAGAAGAACTTATGAAGATCTCCATTCTAGCGATGAGTAGATGGTCAGAACCAATGTTTTAACTAGCGAATAGTGTGTTGCATAGCGTTCACCACTCTAAAGCATGAGGTGTAAGCTACATAGTGTGTAGTGTATGTTTACTCAACGTTGCGCTTGGTTGCACCAATTTCATTATATTCTGCGCCAAAATAGACTGGTTAATAATTTGCAAATTTTCATGATATCTAGTGCAACCAAACACAACCCAAAGTAATATGAAAGGGTAATGAAAGTATAAAGGTAAAGAAAGATCCACGAAACTGATTTATTAACTTCATTTATATTATTTTACTAAAAACATTGAAAAGAATAATTAATTTTTATTAAAAATAATTTTTATTGAAAATAGAAAATTGTAACAAATCATTGAAAACATTAATTGATTTTACGGTAGTGAAAAATAACTTGTAATGTGAGCTACATAGCATGTAGCATAGTCTATGTAATGTGTAGTGTATGCAAATTATCATGCAGTGTAGGCTAACTTAAGCTATTTCCATGAGCTACATAGCGTTAATGCTAAGCCACATTACATAGCGTAAACAACACGCTACATAAGAGTAGCTATTTAAAACATTGGTCAGAACAATAATTGGGGATGCACCTCTTCATTATTCTCCATCATCCGCTCGTCCAATTCACTCCATAGTTCGAAGGAGGTAATTTTAGGTTCTCGTTGGCCTTTTGACAAAGCGGACTGTATGTCCCTTCTGCCTTCTGGTTGGTGCAAGTTAAACATGGATGGGAGTTATATGGGAAATCCTAGTCCGTCAGGGATTCCATGTGTTCGCAAGGATGAACAAGACATAATGATGTTTACCTTCCCAGGTCTCATGGGCATGTGATCCTTGAATCAGGCTGGACTCCTGGCAATCAAAGCTGGAATGGAGATTTCAGTATTTTCCTCTCAGGTCCAATGGGAATGTGATCCTTAAATCGGGCTGAACTCTTGGCAATCAAAGTTGGAGCGGAGATTATGGAAAATCAAATGGAAGGTACACGTATGATCAAGGAGGAATCGAAAAATGCAATTGCTTGGGCATCTAGTGTTTCTCCTCATCTTTGGAAACTATCCCAAGTCTTTAATAAATTGAGATCGCCATCTTGGTCAAAGACAACTCTTGCTAAGTGTATTAAGTTATTAACTGCAAATCAAATTGTATTGCCGATTCTCTGGCTAAGGATTGGGTGTATAGATCTTCTCATAGTATAGGGGACGTGTATCCATTGCCTTGATGGATCTTGTTTCCTGTGTTTCACTTTTCCATTTTGGGGCATTTTAATAAAGTCTTGCTATCAACAAAAATAATAATAATAATAATAATAATAATAAAAGCTGCTCTTTTAAGCTCAAAGCTTCCACTACATAGTGGCATGTCCACCATGCGTACATGAAGCATCTCCACTGCAAGAAACTTTAGCTTTCTTGAACTAAATTTTCATTAGAATTTCAATACCTTTTTGAGAGAATTCCTCCCAATAAAACAGTAACTTACCCTCTAGAAGTACACTCCACAGCAAGATAGTTCTTGCATCTTTTGAGAATGTCATTTAAGAATCAGTCTCTATGTAGTAGCCATTCTCCAACGTCTACCAAACCCAGTAAAGAGGGGTTCATGTAAAGCAGGGAGCCAATTGTCGAACTATCAAATTTTGAGTTATCCATAAAAAATAAAAATAAAAATATTTTAAAATAACGAAAAAACAGTACATGAATATCTATCATTCAGAGAGAGACACGGATATCAATGTAAGTTGGTGTGGTTAATGAGTATTGCAGAAGGCAAGCGTTCATCATGTCCCATACGTTGCATCAAGTGTTCATTAAATGTGTCACGTAACACAAAACAATGCAAGAAGCTTGTAGGCTACCTTGTTGAGCTACAAGATCAATTGCGTCCCAGTAGAAGTTATACCCCAGCATCTTTACTGCCTCGGGTATTTGATTAAAAATTAACCAGATCCATGTATAACTAACGTTCTAGACTAGTCTCATGAAAAGTTACAAGTGAAATTGATAATGCAAGAGTAATTCCAAGCTAGTAACATATAGATAGCATGGCCATAAAGCTCCATCACCAGTAACTTGGATTTAATGCAATACCTTAGGTGGTTTAAATGGATAGTCTGGAGGAAAATGAATGGTGACTAGAAAGACTCCCCCTGCATAAGGACTGTCTGGGGGTCCCATAATTGTTGCTTGCCAATGAAACATGTCTTCAGCAACAGGGCCTGTCAGATGTCAACACGTGCAATAAGCATAGGGCAGAAATATCCAACAATAACATGCAAGTTTTTTGAAAAATAATTTCATTGTAATGCAATGTTGGACCAGATGGACCACACATGTAACAATTCTATCCAAAATGAAAACTGATTGGACTGTTCGCCCCAAAAATCCAATCCAGCGATTAGGAGATAAATATCAACCGGATCTCTTGAATATGCAAGCAAACATACAGCTTGTACAGCATGTATAGTCATCTCTATAGCAGAAAACACCCATATGGTTGTACATAAATGCATGTGGCTGATTAACAAGGTGTGATGGAAATAAAAGTACTAGTAGCATTGAATGCACCTTATATATCAAGATTGAGGATTATATACCTACATACAAAATATAGTAGCTATAAGATTGTATACCAAGCCCTTGCACATTATATACAAAGAGTTAGAGTGGAATTCATAACTCTTTATATCAATTGGATAGCATCAAATAGGGTGTACACACTCACCAGTTGCGTAAATCGAGAATTATACTCAACCACATAGCATATACACTCTAGAAAAGATTCTAGAGTGGATATAAAGGAAATATGACTTGTTTAGGAGTCTTTATTTGCACTTTTTCATCAATCTATTTTATTATCATTAATACTTTATAAATAAAGTTTTTATTAATAAAGTACATCCGGTAGAATATATCAATCTATTTTAGAGATCTAGATCAATCTACTTTATTCATGATATACTTTGTTTATAAGTACATACAGTAGAATTCTGATAGAGATTGCCACTCTTTTGCTTTAAGTGTAATACCTAATTAGTTCAATAAATCCTCGCACCAATTATGTATACAATGAGGATCCCAACCATTAATGCAGTTTTCATGCCAAACTATCTAAATATTTATAGAAATCCCATGGATGCAGTTATCCAATTGTGATACATACAAGAAAATAAAGATCTAGATCCTCAAAGATGTCACAATTAGCTCTAATCAACTTAACTGGAAAAAAAAAAAAACCAACAACAACAAATGACAGATCGCAGAATTGGAACACACAAACCCTAAAGCATCGCACTAGAGGGGCTCCAAAAGTTGTAACACTAATAAAAACTTGAAGCCCCTCGCAGAAAACCAAGAGAACTAAATTCAATTTATTCAAGGTTATCATTAAAAAAAACCCCTCTTATGTCCATATAAACTTTATAGTTTATATAGCCATATTTACATATGGCTTTATATAACTACATGTCTTTATATAACTTGTAACCGTCTTTACATTTTTTTTTAGAGGCAACAAACTGAAAATGCATTGAAAAAAGAGGGGAACAAAAAACAAAAGAGAAAAGCAAAAGAGAATTTAATGCAAAAGGCCACGGGATCTCATTGTTTATATGATTAATGCAAAAACAATAAACTAACCCATTGGTTCCCATAAAGTGCCCTTCTCTACTCGCTATAAAAGAGTCAGACAAATAAAAAAGCAATAAAATTGCAAATAAATACTCTCAAACCAATCATATCTTTTTTAACAGTAAAAACCAACCATATCTCCCTTTATATCATTTGTATGAACCATTTTACGGACTGCATACACTATGGCCGAGTTTAATTCTCAAGATTGGCAACCAATGGATGTATAGACACTATTTAACGATGTCCAATCAGCATAAAAAGTATTGACTCCACCCCAACTCTTTATATATCATGCTCATGTTGTACCATAAAGGCTGTTATGTAAAGGTAACGGTGGCAACCGTTACACGTTACGGGGTCGTAGCAGCTGTGACAACTATTATGGAAAAAATGACCTGTGACCGCTGTTAACGGCCCGTTACGGCCCTTGTAAAGGTCATAACAGCCCTGTAATGGTTTTGTTACGGGGCAAATACAAGTTTTTTGGATTTTTTTTCAACGTTACAGGGCAGATACAAGCTTTTCAGATTATTTTTTTCAATTAAAAAAGAGACAATAACAGTTGTTATAGGAGCTGTAATAGCCGTTACAACCCGTATTGTAAAGGTAATGGTGGTGACCATTATGGCCACCGTTACCATTACGGAATACCTCGATCATGTTGTAAGGGAATAGCATACAAGCGTACAGCTATATTGTTCTTTACAGTGAGTATGCAATCCTCCAATCTTAATACATAAGACACATTTAACTCTACATACTTTTGTCTCCATTGGAACCCATATATATCAGCCATATAGGCAAATTTATATTCATCCATGTATGTCTTTCCATATATAAATATGACAATAGATGGTGTGCAAGCTATATGATTGTTTATACGAGCCTCAAATTAAATATCTGGTTAATAAATAAGGCATAAAAAATCAATTGAGTTCCCAAATGCGATGCATAGCATGGACACATCAACGAATCAGAATGCAAAGTTTGCTAACGCAAAAGTTGTATGAAGTTTCCACCAGTTAAGAAAGCCAGCCGAGAACAAAAAAACAGCAACATGTTTGTAATGGAAACAGCTATGAAGTCAAGAAACGTTCTGTGCGGGGGATGCAGCCTTAACCAGATTTATTTCTTCTTTTTTCCTTTCTTTTTTATTTTGGCTCTCTAACCCAAATATATATATTTTTTCCCTGTTTTTTTTTTGGGAGGAGCCTAACCAGAATATAATGGTGAGACATCTACAGAAATATGAAGATTTCAAGATATTGGAAAACATCAAACAATCAGCCAAACTTATTATGCCAATTCAACATATTATCGCTTGAAAAGGAACAGAAACAGTCAACTAATGTGCATGACGGGATTAGTTACTCTGAGAGGTGCTTACTGTTTTGAAACATGAAAAATAATAATAATAGTCCAACCAAAAGTAAAAGAAATAAACATTCTAGCAAGCAAAATAACTTGACTGTTCCTTTCAAGAAAAGCTCTAACAGTCGATTCTCCAACAATTCTTATTGCAGACCATATTTTTAAACAAGATAAAATGGGCATCTATAGAGAAAAATAACAACATGAATGCAAATTACAACAATTAAAACATTCTAAAGTTACATCATCATTACCACCGTCACCACCGCTATAGCATTGTCCCAGCAACAGTTATAGCTATGCAAAACAAAAGTATGAATCAAAAGAATTTAAGCATCATATTTTTCCTTCGATTGAACAAGCTACAGATGAAATGGGACAAATATTTTAAGTCACACATGCCAATGAAGACATGGCAAGTCAAATCCAGCAACAGAGATCTTCAGAAGTCCGCAGCGATACTTGATTGGATGCGCTGCAGAATGGCATTCATTTGTTTCATCCTGTGCTTGGGGCATAAACAAGACGTGTCCCAGAGCACCTCCAACCATAGCCAAATGTCTTGTTTGGATGTGGTCCAATTACAAATACCATCCATCCATGCTCTGCCAAACACCGAAACATCAGTGGAATGGTCTATCCCAATTCACAAACAAGATAACAAAGCATTTCTATCTCATTTGCTTATTCCGTCTACTGGACAATGTGTGGATCACATGCCCTAGAGCAGAATGATTCCTAAACCCATGATCCAATCTCAATTACATCATAAACCAGAAATCCATCAATCCTATTAAGGTGCTATTCTGCATGGGATAACACCACGTATTCAATGGCATTTTGTCCCGACATGGCACCTAATACACTTTCCAAATGGCATGCAGAACCTTATTAACGTATTCGACAAAAAATCCCATAAAATTGCAGAAATCGTAACATTTGGGGTCAACCCTCGCAATAAATCGACCATGCAATAAATGTACGATGGGAATACGTCGCTCTTCCCGCTCTGACAAAACAAGTCGTATACAAAATCCATTCATCATCAACCATACAAATTCAAGACAATCGTAACTAAATAGATCTGCGAGAAAAGAAGATTACAAGAGGAATTGCAGATCGATGCTCGGAGAAACCCCAATACCAGGAAAGAAACGAAATTGAAGGGAGATTTACCTGCGCTGCAAGATGTGGGAGGATCTTTCTGGAGATCCTTGAGTTCTTTCAAGATCCTCTTGGAAGCCATGGCGAAACCCTAGCTCTCGAAACCCTAGATCGTAGACGAGAGAGGAAAAGGGTGAGGAGAGCGAGAATGGGAAAAAGAATACCCGACCTAGGAGTTTTTATTTTGAGATGGAATCGTACGTATTGCCGATGTGGGTTTGACGATGCCTTTATTTGTTTGACGCTCAAACACGGTATGCGGACTGCAAGCGGACTGCGTCCTGCCTCCGCCAGGACAGACTCGGTCCAGGCAGGGATGTGTGGGGCCCACTGTGATATACGGGTGTTATCCACGCCGTCCATCCGTTTTTTCCAGATCATTTTAGGGAATAATACTTAAATCAGAGTATATCCAAAGCTCAAGTGGACCACACCACAAGAAGCAGTGGGGATTGAACCCCTTACTGTTGAAAACTTCTTGGGAGCCACAGAAGTTTTGGATCAAATTTAAATTTGTGTTTTTCCTTAGTCCAGGTCTATGTGATCTTATGAAGAGGTTGGATGGAAAATAAACATCACGGTGGGCCCCAGTAAGGTTTCAATGGCACGTGCCATTATCACTGCAGCTTCCTGTGGTGTGGTCCACTTGAGATTTGGATCTGCTTCAATTTTGGGATCATATACTGAAATGATCTGATAAAACGGATGGACAGTGTGGATAAAACACATGAATCACTGTGGGCCCCACAGAGTCCCTGCCTGGACCAAAGGCCGTCCAAGCAGGGGCAGGACGCAACCCGCCTCCATGAGCACTGCGCGTTCCGCGTTGCGTTGGAAAACTTCGAAGCTTGGCTATTCAACACGTTCGCGAGAGCGCGTGGAGATTAACGTCGTGGTGCTCTTTCACTGAACCTAGGCAATTTACACATCCGGTGGGCCACATGGTCTGTCGATATGGGCTTCCAACCGTCCATCTTCCTTCTAAAAATTTGGCCCATCCACAACTAACTGCGGCCATCCCATTCCAATCTTCCTTATGATGTGACCTACATGAGTTTTAGCCCGACCCAAATGTTAGTTTCCAATGTGATAATGAGGTGTCGTAGTTCTCTTTGGAAATCAAGGAGTAGACATGTTAAATTAATAGAAATAAATTTCTTTTCTCATAAAATTTTAAGGGGTCATTTGGCACCATAGATTTGGAGGGATTCGAGGGGATTTCAAATCCCACATTTGTTTGGCACCATAAAGTAAAAGGGGGTTTCAAATCCCCTCAAAGAAGGATTTGAAATCCACCTTAAAAGCTTGAATTACTTCTAAAATCCTTCCAAAAGCTGCATGTGTAACATATGTGGCCCACTAATGACATCCCAAAACAACTAGATTATCAATTGCATCACTATAGTTACTTTAATACGATGATCAGTGTCATTCAAACATTTTCCATATAAATCAACGGTTAAAAATCGTTAGTTAGTCACTCCAACATGATCTTGTGCTTGCGGCCCATCCAAGACTTGGAATTTCATCATTTTTGGGCAAAGCATATATTTTAATAGGCTTATTACAACCATTGTGTCAAACATTATATACGTTCACTAATTGGAGATATTAAAGTTGATTTAGTAATTAAACTCAAACTCATGTAAATATACCATTTATAGTTACTTTTGGATTAAAGTTGATTCCCAATCTAGGGTGTCAAACACAATAGGAGGGTTTCAAATCCAAGGGGTTCCAAATCCACGCTTCCAAACAGGTAATCAATCAGGCTGGAAAAGAAAAACTTGGATATTTTGGTAGAGTGTGATGGATGACATGTGGGCACATACAAATCATTAAGAAATTATGGTTTCTAGCTTACAACAAACAACTGTCCATGAATTAGAGGCTGGGTTCATTCAAACAAGCTCATTTTGGTATTGTAAATCAGAGACTTGCACTTTCACATCTTGGTTGGTTTAATTTGAGTTAGCATATGTCATGTGCACAATTTTAAGTTACGTGGGAAGTTTTGCCTCTGCACCATTTATAGAGAGTTTCAATCCAAACAAAAAGAGAGCTTCACAAGAGACCCGACAATCTTATTAGGATTGTATTGTTCATCCAGACAGCATTTTTGTGAGTTGTTTGGGGCTTTGTGTAAATCCTAATTCATTTGGGGTAATATATTTTTATAATGAGTGTCATTATGGTATTGAAAGTCATTTCTTTTTTTTTTTTGCCTTTGAGCATACTTGATTAGTGTGAATTCGTGGATGTACCAAAAGAGAACCACGTAAATCTCTGCGTTGTAATTTACCTTTTTCTTTACTCCTCTTTTTTTTTGTTTCAATTCCAATAATGTCGTGCATGTGGCCGAAAATGGATCTTTCTCCCAACACTTTTATAATCAGGCTGGCCTCACCATTCAATGGTTGTAGAAATGAGCAGATGTTACTAGAGGTTAAGATTGTCTCAACGATCTAACTTTGGAACTGATGGAGTTTTTTCCCCGTCTTCGACCGGTCTTGAGCCCCCGCTCGACCGGTCGTGGGAGGCGCTCGACCGGTCGTAGGTTCGAGCCCTGGCACGACTCAAAGTCCAGCGAGTTCGTGTTGTTTTTTCTCGGAGGCTAAGATCAGTCCTGGAATTCCAGAACCAATCGAAGGTGGACCGGTCATAGACAGGCTTCGACTAGTCAAAGGTTATACAAATTGTTCCGCGATTTTGCACGAAACTGCGGATTTGAGTCCTTTCGCAACCGGGATGCGAAAGGGAAGTTTCCTAAACTATAAAAGGGGTTGCTTAGGGTTTTCTAGGTATCACAAGTAATACAAGAGGGTTTCCTAAAGCTTTACAAGGGATTTGCTAAAGGGTTTAGGGCTATCAAAGGTGAGAGAGAGGGGAAAAGAGAGATGAAGCTTATAGAAGGGAGGTTTTGCTCGTGGAAGTTATCTACTGTGCAATCTATATCTCAGCGCTTATATGTCCTCGTAATCGGTTAGATCTCTCCGTTTTCTCTTTTCTCTTATTGTTTATCCACTCCTATGTGAGTGAAGAAGATTGTAACGTTCTACTTTATAGGGGATTGTTGATCTGGACGAGGTCCCGTGGTTTTTACCTCTTTGAGGGTTTTCCACGTAAAAATCTCTTGTGTGGTGTGTGATTGATGCATTGATTGTTTTCATTGCTTAATTATCCATAATTATGGTTTGTTCTAGAGGGCTAGATCCTAAGGTTTTGTGCAAGGCCCCCAACAATGTAGTATCAAAGCTAAGTTCATTGAACGGGTAAAATCTGTTTGGAATTATGGAAGGTGGCTCATCAAGGATGATCAGCCTCAATGGTTCTAACTGGACCATATGGAAGGCTAAGATGGAGGACTTGCTTTATTACAAGGACCTATATTCTCCAATTTTAGGCATATCAGCAAAATTCAAGAATATGACTGATGATGATTAGAAGAAGATGGACCGAAAGGCGGTGGGGTTTATTAGACAATGGTTGGATGATTCTGTGTTCCACCATGTGTCCACGGAAACCTCAGCCGTTAGCCTATGGCTGAAATTACAAGGGCTGTATGAGAGGAAGACGGCCGGTAATAAGATTTTTCTGATAAGGTGACTTGTGAATCTCAAATTCAAAGATGGTGGTTTTGTGGCCGAGCACATGAATGAGGTCAGCAATGTAGTGAACCAACTCACCTCTATGAAGATGGTCCTGGATGATGAATTGCAGGCTTTACTATCGCTTAGTTCATTGCCTGACAGTTGGGAGACATTAGTGGTGTCTCTAAGTAACTCCGCGCCAGACGGAAAGATATCCATGGAACAGGTGACTAGCTGTCTCTTTAATAAAGAGGCAAGGAGGAAGTCTCAGGGGTCTACTCAGCAAGAGGCTCTTGTGACACAGGAACGGGGGAGAGGAAAGAACAGGAAGGGTGGGAAGGCCCGAGATAAATCAAGAGGCAAGTCGAGTAACAGAAAAGATGTTGAATGCTGGAATTGTGGCAAGAAGGGCCACTACAAGCATGAATGTCGTGGTAAGAAAAATGACAAGAAAGGAAAAGGGAAGGAAGATGAATTAGATTCCACTACGGTCGCCTCAGATGGCGACATGATAGTTATTCTTTCTGCAGATTATGATGTATGTCTCACGGCTACGAGTCAAGACACCGACTGGGTGATAGACTCGGGAGCTTCTTTTCATGCGACTCCACACAGAGACTCCTTCACAAACTACAAGTCAGGTGACTATGAGACTATGAAGATGGGAAATTCTGGCGTATAAAAAATCGTGGGAGTCAGTGATATTTGTGTGAAAACTGATGTGGGCTGCACATTGGTTCTCAGGGATGTGAAGCATATCCCAGACCTTCGCCTCAACTTGATGTCGACGGGAAGGCTGGATGATGATGGCTATGAAAGCCGGTTTGCTGGTGGGTGATGGAAGCTCATCAAGGATTCGTTGATCGTGGCCAGAGGAAAGAAGTGTTGCACCCTGTACAAGGCAAGTGTCAGTATGTGCAAGGGTGGGTTGAACGCAGTGGAAGATTCAGCTATTGACATGTGGCACAAACGTCTAGGCCACATGAGTGAAAAAGGGCTTCAGCTACTAGCAAGGAAGTGGCTCCTTCCAGACGTGACGGGTACACCTCTCAAAACCTGTCTTGATTGTTTATCAGGGAAACAGCATAGAGTTTCATTTGTTAAAACTGTTTCTCATGTTAATAAAGTGCATGCATTAGATTTGGTTTATTCTGATGTTTGTGGTCCTATGAGGACAAAAACCTTGAGTGGGGCATTGTATTTTGTTACTTTTATAGATAATGCATCTAGGAGGGCTTGGGTTTATGCCTTGAAATCCAAGGACGAGGTCTTTGGTGTGTTTAAATTATTTCATGCTATGGTCAAGAGAGAGACAGGTAGATCATTGAAGTGCATCCACACTGACAATGGTGGTGAATACATTGGCGACTTTCATGAGTACTGCAAGTCCTTGGGTATACGGCATGAATAGACGGTTCCCAAGACCCCCCAGCATAATGGTGTAGCTGAGCGAATGAATCACACCATTGTTGAGAGAATCAGATGCATGTTATCCCATGGGAAATTGCCCAAGACGTTCTGGGGAGAAGCAATGCACACGGCGGAGGACATGGATCCGGTTACTCCTCCCGTGGTGCCTGATGACGGGGGAGTACAGCAAGGTGCAGAGGACGAGGGAGTTCCTTCAGAAGATGAACCAGGGGAGCGCCCCCACTTGATCCACCTGTTGAGTCACAGGTGAGGAGGTCATTTAGGGACAAACAATCGTCCAAGAGGTACTCGCCACATGATTACATTATGTTGACTGATGGGGGAGAGCCAGAAGATTATTCCGAGGCCCTAGCCGACGAGCATAAGGGGGAGTGGTTGAAAGCTATGCAAGAGGAGATAGAATCCTTGCATAAGAACCACATCTATGAAATGGTGAAACTGCCTAAGGGCAAAAAAGCTCTGAGCAACAAGTGGGTGTTCAGAAAGAAGATTGAGCAGAAGAATTCACAGACGAGGTTCAAGGCCAAACTTGTGGTGAAAAGTTTTGATCAGAGGAAAGGCATAGACTTTGAGGAGATATTCTCACCAGTGGTGAAGATGACATCCATACGGGTGTTGCTTGGGTTGGCGGCTAGCATGGATCTGGAGATAGAGCAGTTAGATGTTAAAACTGCCTCTCTCCATGGTGACCTGGAAGAAGAGATCTACATGCACCAACCAGAGGGGTTCGAAGTCAAGGGCAAGGAGCATATGGTGTGTAAGCTCAGGAAGAGCTTGTATGGGCTGAAACAAGCTCCACGACAATGGTACAAGAAGTTTGACTCGTTTATGTTGAAACATGGGTATGACAGAACGGAGTCGGACCAATGTGTGTTCACACGCAAGTTCTCAGATAGTGATTTCTTAGTTCTGCTATCATACGTTGATGACATGCTCATCATGGGAAAAGACATTAAGAAGATCGACAGGCTAAAACAGGAGTTGGGCAAGTCTTTTGCGATGAAAGACTTGGGCCCGACTAGACAGATCCTAGGAATGGAGATAACCCGTGACAGAAGCAACAGGAAGCTCTAGCTGTCACAAGAGCGATATATTGAGAAAGTCCTAAAGCGGTTCATTATGAATGCAGCGAAGCCGGTCAGTACTCCACTAGATGGTCACTTCAGATTGAGCGACATACAGTGTCCCAAGACGAAGGCAGAGGTGAAAGAGATGCAGAAGATACCCTACGCGTCAGCGATAGGAAGTTTGATGTATGTTATGGTGTGTACATGCCCAGACATAGCGTATGCGGTTGGTGTTGTCAACCGGTATCTTGCTAATCCTGGCAAAGAGCATTGGACAGCCGTGAAATGGATATTACGGTATCTAAGAGGCTCATCCAGGTTGAGCCTATGCTATGGTGACGGTAAACCTGTGTTAGAGGGCTACACAGATGCAGATATGGCAGGTGACATAGACTCCAGAAAGTCTACATCGGGGTTCATGTTCACGTTTGTAGGGGGAGTGGTTTCTTGGTAGAGCAAGATACAGAAGGTTGTAGCATTATCGACGACAGAGGCCGAGTACATTGCAGTCATAGGGGCATGTGAAGAGATACTTTGGATGAAGAGGTTCCTACAGGAACTTAGCCTAAAGCAGGAGGAACACGTGGTCTATTGCGATAGTCAGAGTGCTATACACTTGAGTAAGAATTCAAGTCGGCATTCCAAGTCAAAGCATATAGAGATTCGATATCACTGGATCAGGGTTACTTTGGAATAAAAGGTGTTACAGCTTGAGAAGGTACACACGGACGATAATGGGTCAGACATGATGACCAAGGCTTTGCTCAAGGGCAAGTTTGAGGTTTGTATAAACTTGGCTAGCTTGAAGAAGGTGGATCCCTCTTGGGTCAAAAAGGGAGAGATTTGATGAGGTTTTTACCCCGCATTCGACTGATCTTGAGCCCCGCTCGACCAGTCCTGGGAGGCGGTCGACCGGTCATAGGTTCGAGCCCTGGCACGACTCAAAGTCGAGCGAGTTCGTGCTGTTTTTTCTCGGAGGCTAAGACCAGTCCTGGAATTCCAGGACCAGTTGAAGGTGGACCGATCGTGGACAGGCTTCGACTAGTCGAAGGTTACGCAGATCGTTCCGCGATTTTAGGCGAAACTGCGGATTTGAGTCCTTTCACAACCGGGATGCGAAAGGGAAGTTTCCTAAACTATAAAAGGGATTGCTTAGGGTTTTCTAGGTATCACAAGTAATACACGAGGGTTTCCTAAAGCTTTACAAGGGATTTGCTAAAGGGTTTAGGGCTATCAAAGGTGAGAGAGAGAGAGGAAGCTTATAGAAGGGAGGTTTTGCTCGTGGAAGTTATCTATTGTGCAATCTATATCTCAGCGCTTCTATGTCCTCATAATCGGTTAGATCTCTCCGTTTTCTCTATTTCTCTTATTGTTTATCCACTCTTGCGTGAGTGAAGAAGATTGTAACGTTCTACTTTATAGTGGATTGTTCATCTGGACGAGGTCCCCTGGTTTTTACCTCTTTGAGGGTTTTCCACATAAAAATCTCTTGTGTGGTGTGTGATTGATGCATTGATTGTTTTCATTGCTTAATTATCCATAATTCTAGTTTGTTCTGGAGGGCTAGATCCTAAGGTTTTGTGCAAGGCCCCCAACAGGAACTAACAGTGGGCCAGCAGCACAGACGGTAACATCTTTGGAGCCCACCCACATATATAGCACTGTCAATCTACATTCATATGCATGTGCCAACATAACAAAGTTTTGCAAGATCCAAGTAGTCCATCTAGTGGGTTTCCGCATGCAGAAGATTGTATGGCTAAAAGAATTTGATCATTTGATATGTATGAGAAATAACATGCACATTGTCATTAATATGTGAACATGCCAATTTGTGTGATCCAAACATCATAGAGCAATCCACACAGGCATGTGAAACACCAAATATACATTATCTTTATAACTGTAGTCTCTGTAAAATAATCAGATCAACACAATGCTATACGCATAATACTGTGCTGTGTGCCAAAACGACCTATAGAAGTGCCGAGTGTATCAACAAAGGGATGGGAGGGATGCTTTTTTAGGAAATCGTCTGTACTGTTTTGGGTATGCACATATATCCCTGAGACAGAAGAATACAAATCTTTCTAAACAGTGTCCCAAAAAAGGCGACCTGCTGACTTCTCCAAGATACATGTGAGTGATGGGTCACCCAACCAACCCATCTCACAAGAAATGGATCGCTTCAGATTCATGGAACTGAGAGAACACATAAGGACAGCCGCTGGTAGCCCCAAGATGTAATCCATTTGGCATGTTTGGAACATTGGATTGGGCAGGATTAAGTGGTATCCAATTGCATTTGGTCCAATGTAAATTCCATCGAGAGTATCTATGGGATCATCTATGGGTACCATGTTGACGCATGTATTTTATCCATGCCATCCATCTATATGCTCCTTTTACAAATGACAACCGAGTTGCATATGCATATTGGCGATGGGCATCAGTTGTGAAATTTGGTCAGTTTATTACAATTCCATGGTCCAACAAACACAGGCTTCACTTACTACATTGTTTTTTCCAAACGAATAATTTGATCCCACGTTGTATTTTTCCAAGAGGAAGAATTTAATCCCAAACAAGGGATTGGACGGTCAAAATACCAAGGTATTTCCAGACATACAATCATTGTGAATAATGGTGTTAATTCCACCTAATGCAATTCGCATACCATTTAATCTCACGTTCCGAACAGGCCCTTATAAGATTCACAGAAGAGCTGAAGCTACTGTGAGAATATTGTATATGAGTTGTCATGGGTTGTAATATACTATGTATGGAGAAGTTCTAAATAAGCTTCCTTGTATAGTCTCATAGAATGGTTATTTAAAGCCACCATTGGGTTGAAGCAATACAAAAAATACTTAAGGAAAATTCTCCAAATTCTTGGGTTGACATGGTATCAAAGCCACACATTTGAACCCATCATCCAGCCGCAACTCATCACTGCCCGAAGCATGAGTCTGGAGCATTCTTATATTACAGACAATTTTCATCATATGTAGAGACCCAGTTTGCAAAAAAAATTAAAGTTCTCCGGTCAGACTCTGGGGGAGAGAACATGTCTTCCGAGTTTGAGACTTTTCTAAATTCAAATGGCACTATACATCAGCGAACGTGTCCTCACACACCAGGGCATAATGGAGTAGCGGAAAGAAAGAATCAGCACACTACTGAGGTAGCAATCACCATGATAGAATATGCACGTGTCCCAAAATTTCTTTGGGCTGAAGCAAAATCAACAGCTGTGTATTTGATCAATCTATTATCTTCTAATGTTTTAGCCAATCGAAAAACTCCCGCGTTCTTCCTTCTTGATAAAGATTCATATTATAACCGGTTAAGAGTGTTTGGATGCATTGCTTTTGTTCATCTTCCAGAATGAGAACGAGAACGGGATAAACTCAGTCTCAGGGCATCTAAATGTGTATTTCTTGGATATGGGGAGCATAAAAAAGGGTATTGTTGTTATGATCCATGTGCTCATCGTGTTCGTGTGTCTAGACATGTCACGCTCTTTTAAAATTTGCTATACTATAAAGTTGTCAATGCATCTCCATCACTTACCGTCGTTCCATTTTCCATATATGTCCTCTTTTGAAGAAAATCGTTCTATGCTTCATTATTCCTCTCCTCCTTTGCAGGTCTGCACACGTCGTGTGAAGCCTATCTCTCTTGGGTCCTCTCCCATAGTTGCTCCTCCTTCCAATCAAGTGTCCTCTTCTCCTATAGTGCAGGTAACTATCTCGTCTTCCACTGAGATCCACTTACGTCGTTCCGGTCGTCCGTCTGTTCTTCCCTGTCGATTAAATCTTTTTGTCTCTCATCATGCCTTGTTTTCTGGACTAGATTCTTTGGTTGTCCCTACTTCTTATTCTCAGGCATATACACGACCATGTTGGGTAAAGACCATAAATGATGAGATTCAGGCACTCGAAGAGAATGCTACTTAGATGCTGGTTCCATTACCCGAGGGGAAGCAAGTGATATGCAGTAAATGAGTATATACTATGAAATAAAAATTTGACGGGAGCTTAGATCGATACAAAGCTCGGCTAGTGGCCCGTGGGCTATAAACAAGAATATGGAGTTGATTATGATGAGACATATGCTCCAATCGGAAAAATAAAAATGGTCCGTTCCTTAATTGTTATAAGTTCTTTTAAAAGTTGGCAACTCAATCAACTCAATGTCAAGAATGCTTTCCTCCATGGGAATCTCAAGGAAGAAGTTTACTTGAAGCAATCTACCAATTATAAGTCTAAAGATCCGTGCTTAGTTTGCAAGCTATCTAAAGCTTTATATGGGCTCAAACAAGCACCAAGAGTATGGTTTAAAATTTTTCATGGGGTGTTAATCACAATAGGCTATTTTCAAAGCCAATATGACTCATCACCGTTTATTCTCAAGTCTGATTCAGGCATTATTGCTTTATTAGTCTACGTTGATGATATTCTCATCACAGGCAGTGACGTTCGAGGAATTACCGATCTCAAATCATTACTTCACTCCTCATTTCATATGAAGGATATGAGGCCATTAACATTTTTTTTGGGTTTTGACATTTCTCGTAACACTCAATGTTATCTCATGAGTCAACGGAAGTATACCTGTGATTTTATCAAGCTAACGAACCTTACAGATAACAATATCCATGAGACTCCTATGGAATTAAATGTCAAGTATGAGAAAGATTGTCACGACCCTAAATCTAGTGTTGGTACTCTATGATTACTAAACACCACATTTTTGTTTGACAGCCTCCGTAGAACTCCACGTTTTGGAACTTTCATGTAGCACATACTAAGTCCCATAAGCGGGGCTCCACAAGGAGGATTTCGGAAAGTAAAACCAACAAACACGTTGCATTTCTCAAAATTTCATCATATTCAACATATCTTACCGTGGACAATTGAGCACATCAGGGCAAAACCAAAACATAAACCACGTCATATTTACTATACCTGATATACATATGTGATGTTTTATTTAAACCAACACGATTTAAATGATTTTTAAACTCGCAAGTATACGAATCAGATGCAGATATGGTACGTATTACGAGATCGTTCCCACGAGGACTGGACGTCACAATTCAAATCTATGATTCTCCTTAACTAATCCAACAAATAATGGAACTAATTACTAAGCACAATTCTATAAAAAAAACAATTAAGAACAGGGAAGCAAATTCAATCAGAGAGAGAGCACTAGGACTTTCGAATCCACCCCTAATTATCTTAACCCTTGTTTTGTCTGTTGATTCACCTTGATCTAAATTGATACCACTTATATAGAAAGCACAATCTGTGTCCTTAATGGGGCATACAGACTGTCTAATTCCTTTAAGCAATGCCATGAATAACAAATCCCATGTCCTTGGTCGGGTACATGAAATGTACATTCATTAAAGCACCCTGTTTCTTCCCCTATAGGAAACTTGTTCTTAATCAGACACAAGCACCTGTAATAAGCATCTAAACAACATCCATATATATACTTTGATCAAGTTCATAGATGGAGAAGTGTAGAATTTAAATCAATCAAGCCCACTTAGAGAAAAAAAACAAATTAATTAATATTCAAAGTAAATCAACCAACACAAGAGCTAATCAAATTAGGGGCTTCATCTCAGCCCTAGCTGAGAGATTAGTTACCCATAAAATCCATAAAAAATATTAAATAAAATTCATAAAAATTAAACACCAAACCAATCGATCTCTCTCTCTTCTTCCTTCTCTTTCTTCTCTTTCTTCTCTTTCTTCTCTCCCTGGCTCTGGATCTCGAATTCCCTGATTTTTGAATCCCTCTCCCACGTCCAAAACTCCCCTTTTATAGCTGCTGGATGGCTGAGGTCGGTGGCAGAGTCGTAGAGGGACTCGGAGCACCAATTTTCGCAGCCGTGATCGGTGGGCCCCACAGAGGTGTTTTCTGAAAAATCCACCCTGTCCATTGGATTCAGGACGAAATTTCAGTCAAGAATGGGTGGTTTTGAACGTCCATTGACGCGGCCCATAGAAGAAATCACAAAAAACTCAGTTTTGAACGTCGCCGGATAGCCCTTTTGTGGCCTCTGTATCACGCACGTGTGTACGCATGGGAGTGAACTATCAGCATGATTTTGTAGTATTCGTGGCCCTCTACACGATGGACGGATCGGATCTTCCGGAAGGTTGACGTGTGGGGCCCACTGTCTTTCGCAAAACTCATCAGCGAATCACGTTACGCGGACGCAGATCCATCCTCCGTGGCAATGGTGGGGCCCATTCCTCCCAGTAAATGGAAAATCCACTCCGTCCATTGCATTCTCCTTGAATTTTCGGCTAGGAATGGACGGTTTTGGACTCTATTCGGTGTGGCCCACGGCTTAATTTCTGCACCGTTGGTCCTGCGCTTGAATGGTTAACATCTGATCCTCGCTCTCTTTCGCAATTTCGCCACCTAGGCGAAGGTGAGATGGCCTTTAGAAACCTAATGGACGGTTCAGATCATAGATTCAGAGGACGTGTGGGACCCACAACTCAAATCAGCGGTTCGTGCTTGCGGACGCTGGACGGCGAAGGAAGGAGCGCGGGTCAGCGCTTCGCTGACCGTCCGGGCGGTGCGGTGCGGCGCTGGTGCACGGTGTACTCGATGTACACTCCCCATACACAGGGCCCACTGCGATGTTTACAAGAAATCTGCACCGTCCATCCTCTTAACCTCATTAATTTAGCCGTCAATACAAAAGTTGAGGCTGTTCCAAATATCAGGTGGGCCCCAAAGTGAAGATTAATGGGCTGATCTGTCCGTTGGACCACTTCCCGAGATCTGCAAGGGCTGAAATTTAATATGTACGGTTGATTTATGGCCCTCATCACATGTATGAAGTTTCGAGTTGATCGGATGGCGGGAAACATGTGATCTTGCATTCTGGACCCCTTTTCGGGCCCCTTTGGCTTGCTTTCCTCTGATTTCAGGCGTGTAAAATCTTCATTATTAGTTTTCTGGAGTCCATCCCGTGCTCTGGTAATTTCGGAGCGTCAAATCCATGCTTTTAACATTATTTTTAATACATGCTCCTAATTTCCTCCTGTAACAAAAATATAATTAAAATCTGGCATTAAACATTATCATGTATATAAAATAGGGCAATAATCGGGGTCTGATATGCAATATTTGACCCTGGTTATAACCCCCAACCAGCATTTTGCTAGTCCCGAGCAAAACGTGTGAAAAATAATTTCAGAAATAAAAGACAATTCATGTGAACTCAAGTGACTTGTGAACAGATAGCTGAGATGTGAAAATTCTAAGATTCATGATTGGTGTGTGGAATTTTTCTCTTGGAATCAAGCTCTTGGCTGATTTCATAATCAAGTTTAAAATATTAATCCATCAATTAGAATAATTCTAAACATTGAGTTCCATGAGTGTATAGTGTAATCTCGGCTTACAATCATTAAGAGATCCAATTGTCAATTTCATGATATCATTAGTAATTCGTGACAATCAAGCTTGAAACCAACACTTATCTCACAGATTAACTTTTCATCTTACCAGCCTTTGATTTTCTTTATGAGCAGTAACGCAAATGAGGGGAATCAAATTCTCACCTATAGGGAGCAAACCTATGGTGAAAACTTGTCGCCTAACTCTTTTTTTTTTTTTTTCATATGTCAACTATGGAGAATCAAATCTACACCTATAGGGAGCAAACCTATGGTGAAGATTATGTGACTTAGCCTTGTAATTTTTCTTTTTACCAAGTTAATCATTCAGTTATCGAACCGAAAACTTAATGTGTAAGCGAGATGTGATATGTGAAATCATGGCTCAATCAATGTTTACCACTTCTAATCATGGATTAACAATTCAAAATTGACTGTGAAATCAAGCAGATGGCCGAATCCAAGAGTCATAAGTTACCAACATCACAAATCTTATAATGTTAAAATCACAACTATCCTTCAAAATCACTTTGAATTCAATAGAAATTCCAGAAAAAAAATTTAAAATTTTCACAAATTTTTGCTCAAGACAAAGAAAACACTGATTAGGTAACCTAATCTCCCACCCCCAACCTAAAATCTACATTGTCCTCAATGTAAAAGAAATAAGCATACAATGCATATGGGACAACGAAAATAAAAGAGGAGTGAGGGAAAGATAGTACCTAGATGGAGAATCAAGAAGCTTTCTCAAAAAAATTTCAACGTAAAAGCGAGTTAGCATAAGAGAGAAATCAACAGAAGAAAAAAAAATAGCAAAAGAAAAACAAAAGAAGATCCTACCTATACCACTTTCGCAGGTGCTCTCGATTGCATTTAGCGCATGCAACAAGCCTTTAAACCCCTAGGTTACCCCTAGTGGACGAGTTGTAGTCTCGTGAGGGTTTGCAGTAATGTTACCCACAAACATTGAAATAACTAACTAGGAAAAAGCATAAAACAAAGACTGGGTTGCCTCCCAGGAGCGCTAAGTTTATCGTCTATCCTAAAACAGCATAAAGGAAACTACCCTAGTCCTAAGAAAGCAGGGAAAAAAAAAACTACTCGGTCATGCTGCAAGGTTCCTCTTCCGGCCAGTATCGTGATAAATTTCTCAGTAGGTTTCTTAACAGGATCATCCAAAAGCCCTTTTTGTAATAGGCTTGGATGCCCTGGAGCATGACATTCCAGAGAAACCTATGTACCTCATCAAAAATTTTCGTTGATTCGCCTGAGGTATCCAGAGTATATATGATTCACCTGCGACAGAAGAAATTTCGAAGTTAGTATCCCATGGTGAATCAGAGACTACACATAGATGAAAGTCAGAAATTTTCTCAGAAAGTGACGTAGTCTCAACACATTTCGAAGTAACAGACTTCGGTTCAATTGTTAGCTCCTCCTCCCTTAATGGTAAATATTCAGGATTTGTGGAAGAAGGGGCTTCAGAGTAAGGGTCCTCTCGGTCAGTGATGACTACCGAGATATTGTTTTGCAAGGCATTCACTATGTCTCTTATCATGGGATCGTTTAAATCTGCAAAGTGTGCCAAGCAATCATCCAAAGAGTTGGGACATTCAGCTGAGAGTGACTCATTTTCCACATTAGAGCTCGTGATGATCTGCCCAAGGAATCCAACGTTTTTTAAGGTAAACGGAGGTGTGCTCTCTTGCTCCACCACACGCACGCAGACGTTGAAGATCGGATACGATGCATTAATGTATGGACTCTGTTCATCGATACTACTCAGAAGAGGCGATGAATCGTCATTATTCAATAGTTCAGATGGTGGCCTCAACTGGGTGGTTTCAAATTCAAGAGTTATATCGAGTAGCTCGTCCATCTCCCGAATCATATCATCATGTAATTCAGAGGAGTGGTCCAAATACGTTTCACAAGAGTTAGAAGGGTCGGTTGTAAGGGGCCCGTCCTCTACCTTTAAATCAGACATGTTAGGTGAGGGGAGTGGCTCATTATGACTGACCACTTCGTGTGCGTCTTGATCATTGACTTGGACCAAATTTGAGATTGATTCGAAGGGAATTTTGGTTGCACATTCATAATCATCTTCCCAATATGCATCATCGTCTACTTTCATGCAGTGCACACTTGGGATGAGAACGCTTTCCTCACATTCTATTTTCAGATTGGGTTGAGGTTCGTATAAACTAACCTCTTCCTCTTTATTGAACTCAAGTGTGTCATGTGAGTGGGGTGTGTCATCATCATTATATTTGAAAGACAACCATGTTTCTTCTCCATTCTTTTGAACAGTCATTGAGATCGACTCATCGGGGAATTGAACCGTATGCTCATTAATGGAATCCAACTCCTCATTCCAAATTCCAGATTTCGTTAAAAGCGAGTGAGGATCACTTTCCTCGCATTGTATTTCTGGATTGGATTGTAGTTGGGATGAGCGAGCTTCCTCTATCCTTTCAATACGAGAATTGAGTGCTTCTAATGATTTCATCAATTTCGCAACATGCTGGTTGAATTGTTCTGGATTAAAACATGAATCCTCTTGGATCGTTTCTGGTTGGATCTCAAAGGTATGGGATCCAAGAGAATAATTATTACAATATATTGTTGGTTCAATTTCCCAGTTCTGATGGTTCCACTGGTTATAGTCATACTGATCATACATGGGAGAATATGATGGTTGATAATAGTCCTCATTCCCATAATTATGATCGTATACGGCCCTATTAACCGATGGAACATAACGTTCTAGTCGGTTCTCAAGGTCTGTTCTCGATAGAGAGAAATCTTGAGGTATATGTTGAATTCCACAACCTTCAGGCATTTCCCAATAAAACCTATCCAACTCAGCATATGCATGTACCCACGATTTCATGGTAGAACCTTAACTCTGAGTCTAATCCTAGAAGAAACCAAAATCCTACAGCAATACCGAAAGTAAAGGAGAAGTTAGAAAGATGTTACCAGAGTAGAAGTTCCTATGTTAAAAACCTGCACAACAAAACAAACAAGTTAGTATCTAGGGGATAAAACCTAATCTAGAAAAAATAAAGAAAGTAACGAAATTAGGACGAAGTTACCAAGTTAAAATATCTATCAAAGACCCTACAAGACAGAAAGGTTAGTTCTAAAAATTAAATTAAAAAAATTCCAAAACTAAAGTTAGTAAAATCCTAAGACTATGAATTATGATAAGAGAGAACCCTAAATTTAATTTGGAATGAAACAGTCCCTGGCAACGGCGCCAAAAACTTGATGTTTTATTTAAACCAACATGATTTAAATGATTTTTAAACTCGCAAGTATACGAATCAGATGCAGATATGGTACGTATTACGAGATCGTTCCCACGAGGACTGGACGTCACAATTCAAATCTATGATTCTCCTTAACTAATTCAACAAATAATGGAACTAATTACTAAGCACAATTCTATGAAAAAAAACAATTAAGAACAGGGAAGCAAATTCAATCAGAGAGAGAGCACTAGGACTTTCGAATCCACCCCTAATTATTTTAACCCTTGTTTTGTCTGTTGATTCACCTTGATCTAAATTGATACCACTTATATAGAAAGCACAATCTGTGTCCTTAATGGGGCATACAGACTGTCTAATTCCTTTAAGCAATGCCATGAATAACAAATCCCATGTCCTTGGTCGGGTACATGGAATGTACATTCATTAAAGCACCCTGTTTCTTCCTCTATAGGAAACTTGTTCTTGATCAGACACAAGCACCTGTAATAAGCATCTAAACAACATCCATATATATACTTTGATCAAGTTCATAGATGGAGAAGTATAGAATTTAAACCAATCAAGCCCACTTTGAGAAAAAAACAAATTAATTAATATTCAAAGTAAATCAACCAACACAAGAGCTAATCAAATTAGGGGCTTCATCTCAGCCCTAGCTGAGAGATTAGTTACCCATAAAATCCATAAAAAATATTAAATAAAATTCATAAAAATTAAACACCAAACCAATCGATCTCTCTCTCTTCTTCCTTCTCTTTCTTCTCTTTCTTCTCTTTCTTCTCTCCCTAGCTCTGGATCTCGAATTCCCTGATTTTTGAATCCCTCTCCCACGTCCAAAACTTCCCTTTTATAGCTGCTGGATGGCTGGGGTCGGTGGCAGAGTCGTAGAGGGACTCGGAGCACCAATTTTCGCAGCCGTGATCGGTGGGCCCCACAGAGGTGTTTTCTGGAAAATCCACCCCGTCCATTGGATTCAGGACGAAATTTCAGTCAAAAATGGGTAGTTTTGAACGTCCATTGACGCGGCCCACAGAAGAAATCACAAAAAACTCAGTTTTGAACGTCGCCGGATAGCCCTTTTGTGGCCTCTGTATCACGCACGTGTGTACGCATGGGAGTGAACTATCAGCATGGTTTTGTAGTATTCATGGCCCTCTACACGATGAACGGATCGGATCTTCCGGAAGGTTGACGTGTGGGGCCCACTGTCTTTCGTAAAACTCGTCAGCGAATCACATTACGCGGACGCGGATCCATCCTCCGTGGCAATGGTGGGGCCCACTCCTCCGAGTAAATGGAAAATCCACTCCGTCCATTGCATTCTCCTTGAATTTTCGGCTAGGGACAGACGATTTTAGACTCTATTCGGTGTGGCCCATGGCTTAATTTCTGCACCGTTGGTCCTGCGCTTGAATGGTTAACATCTGATCCTCGCTCTCTTTCGCAATTTCGCCACCTAGGCGAAGGTGAGATGGCCTTTAGAAACCTAATGGACGGTTCAAATCATAGATTCGGAGGATGTGTGGGACCCACAACTCAAATCAGCGGTTCGTGCTTGCGGACGTTGGACGGCGAAGGAAGGAGCGCGGGTCAGCGCTTCGCTGACCGTCCGGGCGGTGCGGTGCGGTGCTGGTGCACGGTGTACTCGGTGTACACTCCCCATACACAGGGCCCACTGCGATGTTTACAAGAAATCTGCACCGTCCATCCTCTTAACCTCATTAATTTAGCCGTCAATACAAAAGTTGAGGTAGTTCCAAATATCAGGTGGGCCCCAAAGTGAAGATTAATGGGCTGATCTGTCCGTTGGACCACTTCCCGAGATCTGCAAGGGCTGAAATTTAATATGTACGGTTGATTTACGGCCCTCATCACATGTATGAAGTTTCGAGTTGATCGGATGGCGGGAAACATGTGATCTTGCATTCTGGACCCTTTTCGGGCCCCTTTGGCTTGCTTTCCTCCGATTTCAGGCATGTAAAATCTTCATTATTAGTTTTATGGAGTCCATCCCGTGCTCTGGTAATTTTGGAGCGTCAAATCCATGCTTTTAACATTATTTTTCAATACATGCTCCTAATTTCCTCCTGTAACAAAAATATAATTAAAATCTGGCATTAAACATTATCATGTATATAAAATAGGGCAATAATCGGGGTCTGATATGCAATATTTGACCCTGATCAATATGCAGGGTATTACAAAAAAAAATATACACACTGATATGTACAAAGCAAAAAGGATAACTGGAGTCTGTAGCCTCTACTCCTGCAGCTCCCTACTCTTACCTGAAAAAAATAGAACTTACAACTCCCTACTCTCACCTGAAAAAAATAGAAAAGAAAGCTTGAGCTACTAAGCCCAGTGAGTGCATGTGTGCAGTGAAAATGCATGTTTCATGTCATGCTCATTTAATGCACATGAATGCATAGGCTTCCAAATCATTTTTTTTTAATATACAGAGGTGAGACTTCTACCCACTTGTAACATACACACGCTTTCAACATTTCTACAACTTTCCATATTTCCCAATTGAATCACCTAAGTTTAAAACAGAGGTGGGACTTCTACCCACTTGTATAGACTTTTCCACCGTAGTCAACTACAGAGGTAGGACCACATAGTTCACGGGCCGAACTAGTCTAACCCACTTGTGTTGAACCTCACTATCTGCCTAACAGCGAGAAGTCATAAGTCGCCTGGCAAAACAATAGCGGACAATTTACAAGCTCGTCACACACAACCTATCTTTGCTTGCCCATAAGCAGGTCAAGTCAAACCTCTCAACCAATCGACACGCGTCGGTGGGAGTCGCTGCCTACTTGGGTATTTCGGCATTTCAGCGCTCTGTTCTTCCACCCGGTCTAAGCATTGGTCGCTCCCAATGGTACCAATCGGGGTTTAAGGACTTTCACCCACGAACCTTCTAATCATGTCCTGTTGAATTATACATTTCCGGTGTGGTGTCCAACTCAAGTTGTACCAAAGTATGTTTCATTGCATTTACAATCACCGTATGTATGTATGCATGAGCCCACACACAAGCATAACAGATCATTTCATTTTTGTTTTAAAGGCAAACGGAGGACAATCTTCCTCATGAGGTCCCCTCATATCTTTAAGTTCCCCATAGGGGTCTCCTATAATGCATCCTGTATCTAGACGGTTCACAGACGGTTTATAGACTACACATCGTCTGTCGCAACACAACCCACTGAGATCACCATACCATGGTATGAATCATTCATGCTCAATCATATAATGATACATCAACTATGAACCATGCATTTGATATGCACATAACTTAGCCAATCTAACTCCAATCTAAAAATTTATTCTGCTTAAGACGTCATGCCACAAGCATGCTTTGAAGTAACTACATTACAAGGATGAAGGATCTTTCTTTGAAATATTTTGTCAAACAGGTAGTGGGCGGACTTTGTAGGACTTTGTAAGGGACAGCTAAACAAAACTAACTCATCTCTATCATCCAACCTTCCATTAATAATCTCACTAATTAAATCAGGAAAATCCAGCAATAACCTTCAGAAAAATCTAACGAGAACATAACCCAAACGAACATCCAGCAATATGCGAACCTAAATCCAATGAGAACATAACCCAAACGAAAATCCAAAGAATATTCGAACCTAAATCCAAAGAATTGCGAAAGAATCAATCCAAGAAGAATCGACCCTAAATGAAATTCAAATATAACCTAACCCTAATACAAACAATTCCACCATACCTAACACTAATACAACAATTCCAAGAATACCTAACCTTAATACGACAATACCTACTTCCAAGAATACAATCCCTAATTTCAAAGAATACCTAATTCCAACAATCCCTAATTCCAAAGAATATTCTAACATTCATACAGTAATTCTAGCAATACCTAACCCTAATATAACAATACCTACTTCCAGCAATACAATTCCTAATTTTAGCAATACCTGATTCCAACAATCCCTAATTCCAGCAATATTCTAACCTTCATATAACAATTCCAGCAATACCTAACCCTAATACAGCAATACGTACTTCCAGCAATACAATCCCTAATTCTCACACATTAAAATCAGCAAGTTTCTAACCCTACATGAAACTCCAGCAAAAAGGGTTTTGAAGGAAACTCCAACGTACACATGCGTGCTCCTAATCTATGCACTCACCTGAAAGTATCAGAGGTTTGGCTCTTAACCTCAGCTTCTCTTTCTTTTTCTTATTCTTCTTCTTCTTTTCCTCTTCTTCTTCTTCTTTTCCCCAACTAGAGCTAGAGTGCTGGAAATGAAATATGTGAAAGTGGGTTTTGTCTATTTATGGGCTTAAAAATGGTCTAAAGTGGCTTTTAACTAAAAAAAGTTTATGGGATGGTTTAGGAAAATTTTGAGAAGTTTAAACGTATGGTAGCAATAAACAAAATGTTATGTAAGTGATTTGAGAAAAAGTATTCCAAGGATTTAAAAAAAACCCGAGGTCATTTTAGTTATTTTATTAAAATATACATGTACATATCGATGTGTAACTTACAATCCGGGTGTCCTATTGACATGCCGTTTTCGCCAGTAACTCTGTAACTTGACTACAACCACAATGATTAGGCTCTCTGACCTAACGGATTTGAAAATTTGATGTTGGCGGAGCCCCACTTAAAATAAGGACATAATGATCATTTCTCAGATTGTTTAATTTTAAGTCCGTATCTTAATATTCGGACATCTGGTTGAAATACGGCTTACGGCTCGATAATAGAACAACATTATGATCAAGTCAAAATATTCTCGGGGCCAATGGACCCACAACCAACGGCTATTCAGTGTACAAACCAGATTTTTAGGGTATCGGGTTTTACAACTCTCCCTCCTTAAAACAATTTCGTCCTCGAAATTTATTTCAAAACATATCATAACAGTACAATATAACAATAACCATATCAGAGTTATACGTACCTAGGAATTAAATAGATGAGGGTAACGACTGCGTATCTCTGCTTCCCGTTCCCAGGTTGCTTCTTCTACAGAATGATAACCCCATTGGACTTTAACTAAGGGAATGACTTCCGTACGAAGAACTTGTTCTTTTCTATTCACGATACAAATTGGCTGCTCGATATAGGATACATCTTCTTGAACTGCTAAGGATTTTCAGTCAATAACAGGTACTATTATCTTCGGATCACATTTACAGAGCATCGAAACATGAAAAATATTATGAACTCCAGATAATTGGGGTGGCAAAACAAGGCGATAAGCTACAGTGCCAACTCGTTCAACAATATCAAAGGCTCCTATAAACCTCGGGGCTAACTTTCCCTTAACACCAAATCGTACTACACCTTTTACTGGTGAAACTCGGAGATATACTCGGTCTCCTTCGACAAACTCTAAGGGTCTACGCCGGCGATCTGCAAAACTTTTTTGTCGGCTTTGAACTGTAAGCATACGTTGTCAAATAAGACCAATCTTTTCAGACGTTTGCCGGACAATATCAGGACTTAAAAGACATCGCTCACCAATATCAGTCCAACAACTTGGGGACCTGCAAGGTCTACCATATAACGCTTCATAGGGTGTCATGCCAATAGTAGCCTGAAAACTATTATTATACGCAAATTCTGCTAATGGCAAGTGGTCGTCCCAACTACCAGAGAAATCTAAGGCACATGATCTAAGCATGTCCTCGAGAATCTGGTTAACTCTTTCGGACTGTCTATCTGTTTGTGGATGATATGCTGTGCTAAATTTTAAAGCCGTCCCCATTGCTTTTTGAAAACTCTTCCAAAACTTTGATGTAAACCTCGGATCTCGGTCAGATACAATCGACACAGATACACCATGTAATCTAACAATTTCATTTATAAATAAAGTTGCGAGTCGATCTATAGACCAAGAAATACAAATAGAAAGAAAGTGGGTTGTCTTTGTCAAACGGTCTACAATAACCCATATAACATCATGTCGACGTAAGGTTCTTGGTAAACACACAATGAAATCCATAGTTACATGTTCTCACTTCCATACTGGTATCTCCAAAGGTTGCAATTCCCCTGCCGACTTTTGATACTCTGCCTTTACTCGTTTACATACATCACACTCTGACACATGCCTAACAACTTCACGTTTCATTCCAGTCCACCAAAATTGTCTTTTCGTGTCCTTATACATCTTCGTAGATCCTAGGTGGATAGTAAACTGAGTGCGACGTGCCTCATCCATAAGGGTCTTCTTCAATTCTGAGATATCTGCACCATATAATCTGCCCTGAAACTGAAGTCCACCATCCAAACCTATCTGTCACTCCGGTTGACTTTTCCCTATTATCACATCTTTACAAAACAACGCCCATTGATCAAACTGTTCGGCTTCTATTACTTGGGATATCAAAGAGGGCTGAACCGTCAAGTTTGCTAATTGTACAACTGAGGACTGTAGAGTCATCTCAAAATCAAATTCAGCTATATCTTCTACCATTTTCCACTCTCGTATCATCAATTGTGCCACTTGGGCCTGTGACTGACGACTTAACGCATCCGCCACCACATTAGCTTTTCCTAGGTGGTACTGAAGATCAAAATCATAGTCTTTCATCAATTCCATCTAACGTCTCTGCCTCATATTCAATTTGGCTTGGGAAAAGAGGTATTTCAGGCTCTTATGATCCGAAAAAAAGTTCAAATCGAACCCCATACAAGTAATGCCTCCATACTTTGAGGGCAAAAACTACCGCTGCTAACTATAGGTCATGTGTGGGATAATTATGCTCATGAGGCCTAAGCTGGCGAGATGCATATGCTACTATCTTGCCCTGTTGCATTAGGACACACCCCAAACCTATAAGCGAGGCATCTGTATAAACAACGAATCCCTCACTCCCAGATGGAAGGGTGAGAACCGGTGCCGTCGTAAGACGAGTTTTTAGTTCCACGAATGCCCGCTCACGGGCTCCACTCCAAACAAATATTACGTCCTTTTGAGTCAATCGAGTCAGTGGGGCAGCTATACGAGAGAATCCTTTAACAAAACGTCTGTAATACCTTGATAGCCCTAAGAAACTCCGAATCTCAGATGCATTCTTTGGCTGTTTCCATTGCAAAACTGCTTTAACCTTGGATCAACTGAAACTCCATTCTTCGACACTGTGTGCCCCAAAAATTTTACCTCTTCCTGCCAAAACTCACATTTTTCCAGTTTAGCATATAGCTGGTGAGCACGAAGGGTTTGCAACGTCATCTTTAAGTGACACTCATGATCTTCCCTTGTCTTTGAATATATTAAAATATCATTAATAAAAATAACAATAAACTGGTCCAAATAAGGACGGAAGACCTCATTCATCAATTGCATAAAGATTGTCGGTGCATTAGTCAGACCAAATGACATGACCTGAAATTCAAATTGTCCATAACGAGTCACAAAAGCTGTCTTCGGGATATCCTCCTCTCGAACCCGAATCTGATGATACCCAGACCGTAAATCTATCTTCGAGAAATACTGTGTACCACTCAACTGATCGAATAAATCATCTATTCTTGGGAGCGGATACTTGTTTCTAATCGTAACCTTATTAAGTCCGCGATAATCGACATACAACTGTAAAGAACCATCCTTCTTCTTTACAAAAAGCACAGGCGCTCCCCAAGGTGAAGTACTTGGGCGAATAAACTCCAAACGACGTAATTCATCCATCTGTCTTTGCAACTCACGCAACTCTAATGGTGCCATACGATAAGGGGCTCTGGCTATAGGGGCAATGCTAAGGATAAGATCTATTCGAAATTCTGTATGCCTAACGGGTGACAAACCTGGAATTTCTTGAAAAACATCTGAAAAATCACGTACTACCAGTAACTGTTCAATACATACATCTTTGGACTCGCTATGAACACAAGACATCAAAGTCTCTATAAACTTATCTTTAGGATCAGCCACAAACTGAAATCAAGGATGGTCAGGTATAGAAAAGGTGACTGTCTTAGCGGTGCAGTCCAACACTGCATGATACTTGGATAACCAATCCATTCCCAAAATCACATCATATTCTAATAACTCCAAAACATAACAATTGATTGGAAGAGCATACTCTGCTATGTAAACATGACAGTCCTGACATATAGAACTCAACACCGTTCGTTTCCCTAAAGGAGTCAAGAGCTCTAATCCCTTGGTCATCGATGTTCTCGGCAATTCCAACGACTGACAAAAACTATCTGCTATAAATGAATGTGATGCGCTAGAATAAAAAATGACACGTGCAAAAAGGGATGATACTACAAGAATACCTTCTATGACTCTTCCCTTAGTCTGAGAATCTCTCTTCTAGATTGCATAAACACGAGGCTGCGTCTGAAGGGGTAAGGGTTGTTTACCTTGCTGCCGCTGTGACTGCTGTTGAGACTGTTATTGTTGAGGCATATACTGTGTCCTATATGGTGGCCTTTACTGCTGGGGCTGCTGATGTCTAAGTGGTGGACCTGGCTGCTGTTTCTGCGGATTGGGACAATCCTTTTTACGGTGCCCTATACCACCACAATTATAACAGGCTCCGAAAAACTGTCACTGAGGAACAGATGGTAATACTGGGGATCTGACATCAGGTCTGGCTAAAACTTGTCGTGGAGGAACAGATGGTGATATTAGGGGTCTTACATCAGGTCTGGCTGCATTATCATATCTCACTGTAGGCCTCTTTGGGGATAAAAATGGTTGAAAACTACCACTCTCTAACATAAATCTCATCTTCCTTTGCTGATTAGAAATAGATGGATACTTTGTTGTTGGTTCCAATCAGACTCAAAAATCTGTGCCCTCGCTACTACTCCCTCAAGAGTTGACAACTCAAACCCTCTCACTCGAGATCGCAAACTAGGACGTAAACCATCCTCAAATTTTCTCGCCTTCAAATCATTATCGGCTACTAAATGAGGAGTAAAACGAGATAATTCTATAAAACGAGCCTCATAGTCAGCAACAGACATCTCACCCTGAACCAACGACTCAAATTCATATGCTTTCTGACGACGAACAGCTACGGGGAAAAACTTACGATCGAACTGGTCTTTAAACGCTTCCCATGTCCACACAACTTTTGGATTTGAACGTACAACTGACTTCCACCATTGTTTTGCCTCTCCTTGCAATTGATAAGTCGCTAAGGTAACATTGCTTGGAAGTACAACCCATAACTTGAAAAAGTTTCTCTATTTCTGACTTCCATAACTCGACTGCCATAAGATCTGGCTTGCCAGAAAAACAAGGTGAATCTAGACGTCTAAACTCCATAAAAAGAGCATTGGCCTGCTCCTACGTTGATGTCTCAGGAGTAGAACTAGATCGCTGCTTTTGATTAGCTGTAATAGTTGACATAGTCTGCAACGGTTGTTGAAGTTGTGTTGCAGGAATAGGTATAATTGGATATGGAACAGAATTTGACATAGATTTTGACTTAGACTTGGGTTGCACTGGAGGAGTCTGAAGAGATTTTGACGTAGATCTTGACTTAGACTTAGGTTGCACTGGAGGAGTCTGAACAGGATTCTTTCTAGGCGGCATCCTCTAAATAAAACACCAAATTAATCTAAAACGAACAAGTAAATCTATACAATATACATACTAATACATAACCATACAACTTATCTACGTCGCAAAACATGAACCTACCAACTCTAACACAACAACATATAGTAAATACATTATGATTTATGCAGATAGTTCCTAGATCATGCTCTGATACCATTTTCTGTCAAGACCCTAAATCTAGTGTTGGTACTCTATGATTACTAAACACCACATTTTTGGTTGACAGCCTCCATAGAACTCTGCGTTTTGGGACTTTCATGTAGCACATACTAAGTCTCATAAGCGGGGCTCCACAAGGAGGATTTCGGAAAGTAAAACCAACAAACACGTTGCATTTCTCAAAATTTCATCATATTCAACATATCTTACTGTGGACAACTGAGCACATCAAGGCAAAACCAAAACATAAACTACGTCATATTTACTATACCTGATGTACATATGCAGGGTATTACAAAAAAATATACACACTGATATGTACAAAGCAAAAAGGACAACTGGAGTCTGTAGCCTCTACTCCTGCAACTCCCTACTCTCACCTGAAAAAAATAGAAAGGAAAGCTTGAGCTACTAAGCCCAGTGAGTGCGTGTGTGCCGTGAAAATGCATGTTTTATGTCATGCTCATTTAATGCACATGAATGCATAGGCTTCCAAATCATTTTTTTTTTAATATACAGAGGTGAGACTTCTACCCACTTGTAACATACACACGCTTTCAACATTTCCACAACTTTCCATATTTCCCAATTGGATCAGCTAAGTCTAAAACAGAGGTGGGACTTCTACCCACTTGTATAGACTTTTCCACCGTGGTCAACTACAAAGGTGGGACTACATAGTTCACGGGTCGAACTAGTCTAACCCACTTGTGTTGAACCTCACTATCTGCCTAACAGCGAGAAGTCATAAGTCGTTTGGCAAAACAATAGCGGACAATTTACGAGCTCGTCACACACAACCTATCTTTGCTTGCCCATAAGCAGGTCAGGTCAAACTTCTCAACCAATTGACACGCGTCGGTGGAAGTCGCTGCCTACTTGGGTATTTCGGCATTTCAGCGCTCTGTTCTTCCACCCGGTCTAAGCATTGGTCGTCCCAATGGTACCAATCGGGGTTTAGGGACTTTCACCCACGGACCCTCTAATCATGTCCTGTTGAATTACACATTTCCGGTGTGGTGTCCAACTCAAGTTGTACCAAAGTATGTTTCATCGCATTTACAATTACCGTATGTATGTATGCATGAGCCCACACACAAGCATAACAGATCATTTCATTTTTGCTTTAAAGGCAAACAGAGGACGACCTTTCTCATGAGGTCCCCTCATATCTTTAAGTTCCTCATAGGGGTCTCCTGTAATGCATCCTGTATCTAGATGGTTCACAGATGGTTTACAGACTACACATCATCTGTCGCAACACAACCCACTAAGATCATCATACCATGGTATGAAGCATTCATGCTCAATCATATAATGATACATCAACTATGAACCATGCATTTGATATGCACATAACTTAGCCAATCTAACTCCAATCTAAAAATTCATTCTGCTATAAGACGTCATGCCACAAGCATGCTTTTTCGAATGAAGTAATTATATTACAAGGATGAAGGATCCTTCTTTGAAATATTTTGTCAAACAGGTAGTGGGCGGACTTTGTAAGGGACAACTAAACAAAACTAACTCATCTCTATCATCCAACCTTCCATTAATAATCCCACTAATTAAATCAGGAAAATCCAGCAATAACCTTCAGAAAAATCCAACGAGAACATAACCCAAACGAACATCCAGCAATATGCGAACCTAAATCCAATGAGAACATAACCCAAACGAAAATCCAGCAATATTCAAACCTAAATTCAGCAATTCCAAAGAATAATCCAAAGTAAGAATCGACCTAAATGAAATTCAAATATAACCTAACCCTAATACAAAGACAATTCCACCATACCTAACACTAATACAACAATTCTAGCAATACATAACCCTAATACAACAATAGCTACTTCCAGCAATACAATCCCTAATTTCAGTAATACGTAATTCCAACAATCCCTAATTCCAACAATATTCTAACATTCATACAACAATTCCAGCAATACCTAACCCTAATACAGCAATACCTACTTCCAACAATACAATCCCTAATTTCAGCAATACCTGATTCCAACAATCCTTAATTCCAGCAATATTCTAGCCTTCATACAACAATTCCAACAATACCTAACCCTAATAGAACAATACCTACTTCCAGCAATACAATCCCTAATTCTCACACAGTAAAATCAGCAAGTTTCTAACCCTACATGAAACTCCAGCAAAAAGGGTTTTGAAGGAAACCCCAACGTACACATGCGTGCTCCTAATCTATGCACTCACCTGAAAGTATCAGAGGTTTGGCTCTCAACCTCGGCTTTTTTTTCTTTTTCTTCTTCTTCTTTTCCTCTTCTTCTTCTTTTCCCCAACTAGAGCTAGAGTGCTGGAAATGAAATGTGTGAAAGTGGGTTTTGTCTATTTATGGGCTTAAAAAGGGTCTAAAGTGACTTTTAGCTAAAAAAAGTTTATGGGATGGTTTAGGAAAATTTCGAGAAGTTTAAATGTATGGTAGCAATAAACAAAACGTTATGTAAGTGATTTGACAAAAAGTATTCCAAGGATTTAAAAAAAACCCGAAGTCATTTGAGTTATTTTATTAAACTATACATGTACATATCGATGCGTAACTTACAATCCGGGTGTCCTATTAACATGCCGTTTTCGCCAGTAACTCCGTAACTTGACTACGACTACAACGATTAGGCTCTCCGACGTAACGGATTTGAAAACTCGATGTTGGCGGAGCCCCACCTAAAATAAGGACATAATGGTCATTTCTCAAATTGTTTAATTTTAAGTCCGTATCTTAACATTCGGACATCGGGTTGAAATACGGCTTGCGGCTCAATAATAGAACAACATTATGATCAAGTCAAAATATTCTCGGGGCCAATGGACCTACAACCAACGACTATCCAGTGTACAAACCAGATTTTTGGGGTATCGGGTCTTACAAAGATGATGGAGATCTTCTCTCAAATGTTATATCCTATAGGCAACTGGTGGGGAGCTTAGTCTATCTCAATATGTCTCGCCTTGATATCTCATATGCAATTCATGTTATTAGCCAGTTTGTTACGGCACCTTGCAAATTGCATATGACGGCAGTTCATCGCATTATTCGATACCTTAGAGGTACCCTCAATCAGGCGTTTCTCTTTCCATCATCGCATGATCTACAATTATCTGCTTACTCTGACGCAAATTGGGTAGGATGTCCCATTTCATGATGGTCCACTATTGGCTATTGTGTTTTCTTGGGACAATCATTGGTTAGCTGGAAGTGTAAGAAGCAAACCACGGTATCTAGAACCAGCACAGAAGCCGAATACCGTACAATGGGAAAAGTGTGTAGTCAAATTACTTGGTTCCGGGGATTGTTGACAGATCTTGGGATTCATTTGTCTTTACTGACTCCATTATATGCTGACAACCTGAGTGCTATTCATTGGCTTCTAATCCAGTATTTCACGAGCGCACTAAACACATTGAAGTTGACTGCCACTTTACGAGAGAAAAATACATGGCTGGAATCATTTCTCTTCCTCATGTAACATCAAAGCTACAACTTGTTGATTTATTTACTGAAACTATGACCTCATCCCGTCATAGGTTTCTTCGTGGCAAACTGATGTTGGTTCATTATCCCACATCAATTTGAGGGGGGGGGGGAGAGAGAGAGAGAGAGAGAGAGAGAGAGAGAGAGAGAGAGAGAGAGAGAGAGTATTGTATATGAGTTGTCATGGGTTATAATATACTATGTATAGAAAAGCTCTAAATAAGCTTTCTTGTATAGTCTTGTAGAAGGGTTATTTAAACCCACCTTTGGGTTGAAGAAATACAAAAAATACTCAAGGAAAATTCTCCAAATTATTGGGTTGACAGCTACCAGGTGTCCCGTAGTTAGGGTGAGGAGAAGATAGACTTGGGATGGCCTCAAGGTTAGAATAGGGATAATGGTGAGAGGCTATTGTGGACTCGGAAGTTTTCAGAATAAGATTGGCCAGTCTCACTGGAGAAAAACAATAGCATGCATGAAGCCGCATCCAGTAATTAATCATGCAAAATCATTCAGCATGTCAAGAGATCGATGTCGAAGGGATAGAAGCAGCGATGCTTACCCATCTGGGAACTGTTTGCTTCCCAGCATGCTTGGAGATACTGGCATGAAATTAGTTCGCTCTCTTGGACAAGGTACTAGCGTCATATCCTGCCCAAGTAACATGTGTGGTGGGATCATACAATGGCATTTTGAACTTATCAGTGGAAATAGATGGGCAAGATTTGAGAAAAGGAGTCGTATGATGTGAGTCCTGATGTGCAGGTCCTTGCTAGTGGGCCCATGTAATGGTGACTCAGATTTGCTCTGACTGGCCCCACCATCGATGGGGGATGAACCATAAATCTTCCAGACTAGATTCATTAGAGGAAAAAATGGGTAGTTATTTCATACTTCAGTAGCATATGACGCTTGATTCGCAGGCACTAAGAAATTGTACATGTTGCATACATGAACTCAAAATTAAAATGACTATACTGTTGAACCCACTGTCTCTACGTCAAAAGTCCCAACATCAGATTTGTTGAACAATCCTATCCTCCAATTTAGTGGACACTTGTTTCTTGAAATAGGGCCATAGGATATTTTCATTTTAAATATACAATTGATGTCCACCAATCTGATAGATAGATAATCAAATGTTTGATTCATCATACATCTAAAATGAGAGCCATAATTTGGACAGTTTAATTGGAATTACTAGAATGTCATGTATGCCACTTCTAACTATTTTTTAAGCACCTGCGTATCATCTATCGAACTCCGCCAGAGTGTAGAGAGAGAGAGAGAGAGAGAGAGAGAGAGAGAGAGAGAGAGAGAACATGGGCCAGACATTAGATGACTCTAGGTCTTTTCCAAAAATGGAGATTTTTTTGGCATCCCCCATTCAAATCAACGTTCTGGATCACCAAAACACAGGTACCACCAGTACATACTCGGGGCACCAAAACACAAAATCACCTTCTTATGTATCAGGGCTCTGTAATTCCTCTAGAGTTTACCATCAGTTTACATTCCTGGGAGTTCTTAATGGTTGGAGTTTCTTTATAAAGGGATGCTCGAGCAGCATGCTTGCTGACGGCCTCTCTGCCGGATTCTTCCGTAAGCAGAACTGTATGAAATCCTTACCCTCAGGGGACAATGTATCAGGTATAGGAGGGGATTCATTCTTCATAACCTTGAACATGGCAGCAGCCTGCACCAACATAGCAGAGAATTCTAACCATTTTAATTCACGGGAACAAAAAATAAAAGATGTGCATAAAAGAAAAACACAAAAACATGAACAAAATAGCAAAGGAACTGGATGCAACACCACAGAATCTGATCATTAAATACATGGTAGGAAGGCAGATTTAGGATGCATATGAAGTTACTACATCGTATAGAGTGGAATGGCCTTTGTTTGTTTCTTCTAATTGAGGAAAATTGGAGCTGGTTTGACAGACTTTCTCCACTCCTTTTGAAGTAGAGTGGGGGTTTCTGCCCTTCTCAAACAAATTTCCGTTTTCAATTTATAGTGGGAGCTTCCTGAAAAAAGGGGCAATTGCTATTTTCATCCTGTTATAAAGTCGCTCCTCATTCAAATGGTCCAATCTATCCCACAGGCATAGTAATACTTATCTGGCAAGCTCGAAAACAGTCAGGAATGTACATTCATGGTCAGCTCTCTACCAAAATATTATAATAATCATCATTGTCATTGAAGCCTTATCCCAATTAATTGGGGTCAGATACATGAATCCTGTTCTGCCATTCCTCTCTATCAAGGGCCATAACTTCATAAGAGAAAAAAAAGAAGAAGAAGAAGAAGAAGAAATGTTGTCCAAAAGAGATAGAATCCTATAGTAACTAAACTGAACAGGAACAACCACTGAGAGGTCAGAAACAATAACTTATCAGAGGTTCTTCAGTCCATTTGCGACTTCATAAATCTCGACATGGAATTGAAATGGCATACTGTGTCCACTAAACAGCTTGCAATCTGAGCAAATGTTTCAAAGTCCAGGACATGATGAACAAACATAAAATCAAAGTGCTTACCCCCTCAAACTCGCTCCAAGGAGGTTTCCCAGTAAACAGCTCGATGATGGTGCAACCCAAACTCCAAATGTCAACAGCGTGATCGTAGCAAGCTTCTTTCCGCATCATAGTCCGCATGACCTGCAAAAACAATGAGCTCAATGATTTAGAGGGATGCTTGCATGAGACTGCAGGATGAGGTGGGTAAAAGAGATACCTCTGGAGCCATCCAATAAGGACTTCCTTTCATCGAAAGTGCAGCAGCTTGTCCACTCAGCTGAACGCCAACACAAATCAGCATAGCAAAAAATGCTATGTGAAAAAATTAAACATTTTGACTAGAACCAATTGGGAAATTCTACAAAGCAACTCGTTTTGCAATAATTAAGGATATAGACACAGTGTAGCCATCGTCAAATCATTTCTACGATTCATATTTCAATATGACCTTTAAAACATATGGTAGGTAAACATTGTTATGAAACTGTACATTTAGAGTGACAAAGCCGTGATAGCAGCTATACATAATTAAATACCTAAAAGGATATTGAAACTAAAAAAATGCGTAATGCCCATGTCAAATGTACATCAATATCTATGGGTGACCAATGAACTCAAGGCTCTTTCCATCAATATGAAGAAAGGAGCACAAGCATTCATTAAGGTAATGGACATACACTAATACACAGAGATCTGGAAGGGGTCACACAAGTAGTTGGAGGATAGTGTTGTCGTCCAACTATTGCTTATGTGCGTGTGACATCCAAGCGATCCCAGAGGTGGGTCCCAACATGTAGATCACCTACAAAAAATGAAACTAACCTGCTCACCAGGTGGCCCGCACAAGTAATTTGAACCAGATTGAAGATCGTCCATCATTTTCTATGGTGTGGCCCACATGATGAGTGGATCTGTCTGATGTTTGCATCAGGTGTTCTATCTGGCAGCACAAACTTTTGGACAGGTAGGATGTTGTATTCACTCATCACATTGACATTTTTGAGCTAGTTTGACAATATTACCATCTTCCAACAAGTGTGTGAGACCTCATCGATCTTGAAATACCTTCCTTTGCTAATTAAGTTGATAGAGTCAATGTTGAGACTTATTTTTTTTTTTTTTTGAAAAATGAAAAAAAAAATTGGGCAGAGCCAGAAAAAGACCAAAAAGAAACAAAAAAGAAAAGAGAGAAACAAAGAAACAACAAACCAAAAAAAAAAAACCACTAATGATGTGTGCAGTGGTGACTTCGGTCATGAAACATGGGGTATTGCAGCCCATTAGGGCAATAAAGTCCATGTTGGGTCCCGATGGATATATCACAGAGTGGCATGGTTTTCCAAGGTAATCCTTTTAGAAGATTGCCAAGAAAATCAAGTTGAAAATGTTCATATGGGTGCCAAGTCAAATGCCTTCAAAGGACTTCAGGCGGCTAATCTTAGCAGAAACTGAAGCAACATGATAGGACTTCAGGCAGTTGATCCTAAAAGAAACTGAAGCAACCTGATATGGATCAAGCTGGAACTCATCTCTCCCAGAGTTAGTTGGTCTCCCACATTGCCAAAAAATGGAAGTTTAATTTCGATGGCACATGTAGTGCAAGTACCTTTGGTGGGTGGGGTGACCGTCCTAATCGACAACTGTGGGAAAGACCATTCTTGTTTTTTGTCCCACTCCAAGCAGGGACTGATAGTGCTTGCCCTCCAGGAGGTCAGAAGCACTATCCCCAATCAATTTCCTGATTTGCAAATCATCCCAGAAGGGGCTTTTCTAACGTCATCAATTGGGCCAACAGGTAGGTTCCTTTGACTTGGGCCTCACCTTTTATTTTCAAGGAGGTTAGAGCTTTTGCTGCCAGCCTAATAAACTCTGTTTTCCCTGGCAGCTAAAGGTGAAACTCCATGGCAATGTTTGAAAATATCGGTATAGCGTTACGTCTCACACCCTCGGGATAGGGATACATATCGGTTATTGCATGGGATATATCAGTTGTGTCACGTAATGTACTGCTGTTGTTGAAAACATGGGGAAACATTGGGAAATTGGTCGAAATTTTCAATGTAACTTCAGTGATTGTTAAAAAAGACATCAATACAAACTTATAAATCAAAACATTACAAAAAAACAAGTGCACGTAATAGGTTTTCTTTGTATGGGGTCCTAATCTATGAGTTGTTGAACTGAATTGATGCAAGTATATTCAAAGTCTATTCATATAATTTATGAATGTAAGAAGATGTGTGAAAACACAAGCAATACATTCAAAAGCAAAAGAAGAATCACTAGATTATGTTACATACATGTTTGATTTTATGTTTGGACACAAAGATTGCAACCGATTTGCGAGAAATTGAACATTTTTTTTGAACTTGGCCCATCTCCTCCAAATCTCGAAATTGAAGCTCCCAATCCATGATTTTTCATGCAAAAGATGAAAAATCATGGGTTTGTAACAATTTGACACTAAGTTAACATGATTTACAGAAAAAAAAAAAAAAAAGGATTGAAAATCGAAAATGCTCATTGGATTGAACATGTGGGATATATCCCACTACTTGTGCGTTTCGTATCGCACGGGTGGGATACAAGATATATCGTGGGATATATAAGCCGATATCATCCATACTTAAAACATTGCTCCACGGTGGTCAATTTAGCTAAGCATGGGTCTCATGTCCTTATCTCTGTTTTGGGAGTACCATTTACCTTAATTTTAAAAAAAGCTCCTTATCTCCCCAAAAAATAAAAGAAAAGAAAATAAAAACACCTCAACTTGTTGAGATTAATGCAAGGCCAAAAGAAAGGTTCTAAATGGATGTTTCTTAGTCCAAATTTTAGATTAATATCTTGAAAATCAAAGTATTAATCAAGAAAATAGGTATTTTTTTTATAAAAAAAGTGTCAAAGTGGAGAATTTTTTTTTTTTTTTAAGTATTTAAAAACATGCAGAAAAGTCAAAGTGGCTTCTAGTATTATAACCTATGTGGTGCACAAGGCAGTCCATGTTCTCCTCATAATGTTTTCCCATTAACGTGGTTTGACGTTGCGGTTTCCCAGGATCTTGTAACTTCAGCTCATCTAAGTCCAGACCCTCATGATATTGTTTTCTGTGTGCTCATTTATTTTAATATTATGAATATGAGCAGTTAGACTCCCATGCATTCTTCTGCTTATAAGTAGCTTGATGATTTTTTCTTCTTCTTTCGATGAATAAGTAGTTAGATATCTTTCAATGTGCCTTTGTTTTATTTTATTTTTTTATGCATTCCTTTTATCAGTTTTCTTAACACTAGCATTTCTTTTATCAATTTAAAATGAAGAAAAGAAAATTCCCAAATGCATTTTGTTGTTGGAAGAAAGTTTCATCTTTCAACAAGAAAGTTTCACTTTCTTGTTGAAAGATGGAACTTTCTTTCAATAAGAAAACACCCAGAACACAATCATTTACTGTAAGCATGCCTTCTAGCGACTACTATATACAAACAAACCAAATCAACTCTGTGGATGTAAGACCCGCGATCCCGAAATCTGGTTTGTACACTGGAGAGCTGTTGACTATAGGTCTATTGGCCTCGAGAATGTTTTGACTTGATCATAATGTTGTTCTGTTATCAAGCCGCAAGTCGTATTTCAACCCGATGTCCGAATTTTAAGATATGGACTTAAAATTAAACAATCTGAGAAATGACAATTATGTCCTTATTTTATCTGGCGGAGCCCCACCATCGAGTTTTCAAAATCCGTTAGGTCCGAGAGCCTAACCGTTGTAACCGTAGTCGAGTTACGGAGTTAATGGCGAAAACGGCATGTCAATAGGACACCCGGATTGTAAGTTATGCATAGATATGTACATGTATATTTTGAGAAAATATACTCAAATGACCTCGATGTTTTTAAACTCCTTGGAATACGTTAGTTCCAACTACTTAAATAACATTGTTATATTGCTACTATACGCTTATACTTTTCAAAATCATCACAAAACATCCCATAACCCTTTTAAAACCAATTTCAAGTCCATATATATGAAAACCCTCTTGCAACATTTTATTTTTCAGCACTCTTTCTTGTCGAGTGTGAAGTTAAGAAGAAGAAGAAGAAGAAAAGGAAAGAGAAGCTGAGGTTGAGAGCCAAACCTTTGATAATTACAGGTGAGTGCATAGATTAGGAGCACGTATATGTGTACGTTGAGGTTTCTTTCAAAACCCTATCGCTGGATTTTCATTAAGGATTAGAAGAATGCTGGAATTTCTGTTTTAAGGTTAGATAATTGTTGGATTTTCTGTTTTAGGGTTAGGTTTTCGCTGGATTTTCATTTAGGGTTAGAAGATTGCTGGAATTTCTGTTTTAAGGTTAGATAATTGCTGGATTTTCTGTTTTAGGGTTAGGTTTTCGTTGACTTTTCATTTTGGGGTTAGAAGATTGTTGAAATTTCTGTTTTAAGGTTAAATAATTGCTGGATTTTCTGTTAGGGTTAGGTTTTCGCTGGATTTGCATTTAGGGTTAGTAAATTGCTGGATTTTCATTTAGGGTTAAGTTATTGCTGGAATTTCTGATGGAGTTAGTTAAGTTATTGCTGATTTTTCTTTCAAAACTCTATAGAAGACTAGCTTTGCTGATTTAAATTCGTTAGGTTATTGCTGGATTTTCTTAAGGTTGTGGCTGGATTTTCCAAGTTAGTTGACTAGATTATTAATGGCTGATTAGATGAAAGTCATACGTATTTCAAACGGGTTCTCTCTTTATCCCTTACAACGTCCGCCCGCTACCTGTTTGACAAATTGTTTCAAAGAAATATCCTTCATCCTTTTAATGTAGTTACTTCTTAAGAAAAAGCATGCTTGTAGCATGAAGTTTTATAGCAGAATAAATCCCGGATTGGAGTTAGATTGACTAAGTCATGTGCATATCATATGCATGATTCATAGTTGTTGTATCATTGTATGCTTGAGAGTGAATGATTCATATCATGATATGGTGATCATAGTGGGTTGTGGTGCGACACACGATGTGTCTATGATGAGTATGTAAACCGTCTAGATACATGATGTATTACATGAGACCCTTATGAGGAACTTAAATGTGGAACTTAAATGTATGAAAAGACCACATGAGGAAGGTCGTCCTATGCTTGCCTTGAAAACCATGACATATTGTGCTTGTATGTGGACTTATGCATATGGTGATTGTAAATGCGATGAAACATACTTTCTTATAACTTGAGTTGGACACCACACTGGAAATGTGTAAGTCGACAGGACATGATTAGAGGGTCCATGGGTGAAAGTCCCTAAATCCCGACTGGTACCATTGGGAGTGACCAATGTTTAGACCGGGAGGAAGAACAGAGCATTGGAATGTTGAAATACCAAAGTAGGCAGCGACTCCCACCGACGTGTGTCGATTGGTCGAGAGGTTTGACCTAACCTGCTTATGGGTAAGCAAAGATAGGTTGTGTGTGACGAACTCGTAAATTGTCTGCTATCGTTTTGCCAGGTGATTTATTACTTCTCGTTATTAGGTAGATAGTGAGGTTTAACACAAGTGGGTTATACTAGTTCGGCCCGTGAACTATGTAGTCCCACCTCTGTAGCTGACCACGGTGGAAAAGTCTACACAAGTGGGTAGTAATCATATGCGAGTCCCACCTCTGTTTTAGACCCTGGTGATCCAATTGAGAAATGTGGAAAGTTGTGGAAACGTTGAAAGAGTATGCATTGTATCTTTATTTTATTGTTATCGAGCCAGAAAGCCTGTGCATTATAGGAGCATGACATGAAACATGCATTTTCACTGCACACACACACACTCACTGGGCTTAGTAGCTCAAGCTTTCCTTTCTATTTTTTTTTACATGTGAGAGTAGGGAGCTGCAGGAGTAGAGGCTACAGACTCCAGTTGTCCTTTTTATTTTGTACATATCAGTGTATATATTTTTTTGTAATACCCTGAATATGTATATCAGGTATAGTGACATGGTTTATGTTTTGGTTTTACCTTGATGTGCCAAATTGTACACAATAATATATGTTGAATATGATGAAAGTTTGAGAAATGATACATGTTTGTTGTCTTTACCTTCAGAAATCCTCCTCGTGGAGCCCCGCTTATGGGACTTAATAGGTGATAGTTGGAAGTCCCAAAATCGGAGTTCTACGGAGGCTGTCAACCAAAATTTGGTGTCTAGTAATCATGGATTACCGACACTAGATTTAGGGTCAAGAAAGACTTCACAAAGTGCGAGGATTGTTTGGTATTTTTATATTCATGGAAGATACTCACATGCATTGCCATTCCAAAGTCTGCAAGCTTAACAACACCAAATGCATCAACAAGTAAATTGGCCCCTTTGATGTCCCTATAAGAAACAATCATCAAATTTGGAATACAAAAACTAATTATTTGAACAAAACCATATGGGAACTTCGAGATCTAAAAGTAACAAAAACAGCATAACACTTGTACATTTTGCTCCTATTGAATTTTTTATATTTCAAAGAAAAGATAAAGTAGAAGGAAGTACTTGTGAACGAACAACCAGGCATGCTAATAATGAGACTAACATATATATACATGGGAAGGTCACACCTAGAAGTGGTTGTAAATCCAACTAGTTGTGGTTTGTGGTCTATAGTGTATGGATGACATCCAATCAGTCTAGGAGGGTTGCCCCATAATGAAAATAGGATGCCCCATAATGAAAATAGGATGCCCCAAAAATAATCCCAATCCAAATCAAGTGGGCCGCCACATGAATTTGGAGGTTTTTGGGCGGTTGTCCATTGTTTTCTATCGTGTGGCCCATGTGATGATTGAAGTAGCATGATCTTTGCGGCATCGCATTTTCATTGTAGAACGAACCTGCTGGATGGATTGAATGCCATGTACTGTGGGCCCGGACACAGCTAGTTGCAAGTTTTTTCATTGACCACTAGTTGCCTGTATAAACATGATGAATAAATCACATCATGAAGCAGCATAGAAAAGCACAAGAAAACAAAGAAGGAAAAGCCAGTACAGAAGCTTTGCAAGATAATCTGAATTGTTGAAATTCAAGATTGGATACTTTGTCAGCATTAGCAGCTATTTGGTTTGTTGACCTAATTAAAAGCATAACTTGAACATACTTGTGTTGAAGTGATAAAAGTCCCTTGATATACATTGATACACCACACTCTGACAGCTTGAGCTTTTGGAGTGAATGGTTGTTTGACATGGTATTAAAGCGGAAGATCCTATGTTCGAATCTCGAGGGCAGCAAATATGCCTCGCTAATATATTATTCTCCCATAGGGGGGTTAGGAAAAATCAGGTCCGACCCAGGGACCGGGAAATTAAGCTCGACCTATTTATGGTGTGAGCGTCCCTCCACCCTTGTCAGTATGTTCCCGTGCGGAGTTCCCACCCCGCACGTGCAGGGGGGTGTTGAAGTGATAAAAGTCCCTTGATATACATTGATACACCACACTCTGACAACTTGAGCTTTTGGAGTGAATGGTTGTTTGACAACCTAGGCAACAAAACCCCATGTTGACGCACATTCAAGAATCTCTCCAACAATTGCAGTGAATTTTATTTTTTTAAGCAAGAGGTTCACTAGCCCCACATACGGCTTCAAGCAGAAGGGCATCAATGCCTTAGCTATGTTTTGGCAGATTATGTGGTCCGTATGTACCCCACAAAAGAGATCATTTTGTTGTCCATGTTCTAGCATTCTACTAAGCGTCTCAGCTACCACCACAAACAGGAGAGGGGATAACAAACCCCCTTGCCTCAAACTTCTCGAGCCATGAAAAAAAACCTTTTGTCAATCCATTAACCAACACCAAAAATCTAGTAAAGTTGATACACTCCTTCACCCAACCCCTCCATTGCACCTCACATCCAATTCTCCCAAGCATGTAATCTAGAAAACCCCAATCCATGGGATCATCAACTTTCTTAATATCAAGCTTACAGATAACGCTATGCAACCTTTCCTTGTAGCTAGTGTCTACATACTTGTGAGCTATAAGAGCGATGTCCAAAATTTGCTGACCCTCAACGAAGGCATCCTAGAACTTGAAAATTACACCCGCTAGATTCCCTCTAAGTCTAATGCTAGAACCTTAGCAAGGATTTTATAGATGCTTTCAATTAAGCTAATGGGTATGTAGTCTTTTAGATTTTCTGCTCCCAAGACCTTGGGAATCAACAAAATGAATGAGGCACTATTTCTTTCGAAAGCTTCCCCTTATTAGGAAGTTCTCTCACGAATTCCATCACATTCCCTTCCACACTTTCCCAAAAAACCTAGAAAAATGCTAAGGGGAATCCATCTAGCCCCGACTCTTTCTCTTCCCAAAGAGTCCACAGCTTCCACGACTTTAGTTTCAGAAAAGTCCTCAAGCGAATCCGCTTCCATCCTTGAAATGCTTTGGAAGTTATCCAGAATTGGCCTTTCCACCCTTCCATTGTCAACAAATCTTTATAGAACCACACTACCCTATCACAAATCCTATCTTTCTCTTCCACCCTTTCACGCTCCGCTACAATGCTACTCATTTGGTTACATCTTGCCTAAGCGCTTGCTATGTTATGAAAATAATCTTGGATTCTTATTACCCTCTTTTAACCAAGTCACCCGTGATCTTTGCTTCCATTTGATCTCTTCCTCCTTAATACGGCTTGCATATTCTTGCCCAAGTTTCATATGGAGGAGTTTAACTTCGTCAGATACGAGTCATAAGACCACATCGTTAGCTTTTATGTCTAGATCATGGATCTTTCTTAGGATTTCCTACGTTTTCCCCTTCCTTATACCAAATATCTACCTTTTCCATTCTAGAATTTTCCTCTACAACAACTTCAATTTCTGATTTAATCTAAAACCCGCAAAGCCCTCAACTTCAAATGAAGCCCACCAGTCCCCAACTAGGCCCGAAATACCTTCCACCTCTAAGCACATTAAATCAAATATAAAGAGTTTTGAACACCAATTTCCTTCAATTTCTAACAAAATTGGGGAATGGTCTGAAACAGGCTTCAATAATCCACATTGAGAGAACAAGCAGAAATCTATCCACCTAGTTCGGCGAAACTAGAAATCTATCGATCCTTGTCATCATTGGTCGTTCCTAACCACTAGACCAAGTATATCTCCCAGGTTGATCATCTCATGACACAACCCATTTAAGAAAAGCCAACATACTTCGGGTCAATGTTTTCAGTGTCATGCGATATCACTGATATATCCCACAATATATCTATTATTCCTAGTTGGGCGATACAAAACCCAACTTAATATCTATTTTTCATGGTATTGTGCAATATATCGCACGATATCGTGATATATCATAGACATTGCGACATTATGCGATATATCCACACTCCCCCTTTATAAAATCTTAAATATTGATACCAAGTGCGATATTGAAAGGGATAAAAGGAAACCAGCACTGTTTTGTCTAGAAAATCGTTAAAATTCACAAAAAATTAATTATATATTATTATTTTTTGTAAAAATAAAAATAAAAATTCTTGCTAGTATATTGTTAGGTGATTTCGACCGATCCACTCTAGGTGCATTTTTTATTTTTTTAGTTTTGATTTTTTATTTTTTGTGTGTTTTTATATGTTGTAAATAGTATTAAATGGTAAGAAATTCATTATTATTCATGTTTTGCATGAAAAATTATGGACTTGGAGCTTCAATTTCGAGATATGGGGGAAATGGCCCAAGTTGCGGAAAATTGAAAATTTTCCAATTTTTCCTAGCTCGGTTGCAATCTTAGTGTCCAAACACAAAATCAAACACGCATATAACTTGATCTACACATTCTTGGCAATTTGGGATCTTTCAAAAAAAAATAATAAAAAAATATTTTCCCCTCGAAATCCACAGGTATATTTCTAGTTTTCTACTTCTTGTTTTGTTTTTTAATGTAATGCTTGTGTTCCTATACATGCCTTCTTACATTTATAAATTGACTTTGAATATAGCTGCATCAATTCAGTCAAATAGCACATAGATTACGACCATATACAAAGGAAACCTATTATGTTCACTTATTTTGTGATTTAAAAAAATAAAATAAAATTCTGAGTGTATATTGGTGCCTTTTTTTAACAATCCCTAAAGTTTCATTGAAAAATTCGACCAATTTCCCAATGTTTCCTTACAACAACAATAAATTACACGATACAACTAACATCTCTCATGCGATAATCGATATGTATCCATATCTAAAGGGTGCAATGCATTATGCGATAACAACACGTAAAACATTGCTTTAGGTAACTTTCCCACTAAAACATTTCTCATAAGAAAATTTGGTGATGTTAAAGTCACTCCCTATGCACCAATCACCATGGATAGTCATTTCTACCCCTCATCACATCAAGTTGAGCCCATAATTTGTCCCTCTCATATGCCACATTTGACCGGTAAACAACAGTAAACATCCACTACACCATTCCTTGCCATTAGCATTCCAAACAGACTCCAACATTCTTTTGTCAAAGCCTTGAATTTTCGTTTCTTGGAATGAGATAATTTGCACATTTGCTTTGCTACAAACCTCCCAAATCTAAGCCCTCTTATCCATTGAGCCCATAACCCTCACATTCCATCTTAGGATCCCCATTTGAACAACGATTGCCCTACAAACCACTTCTCCCCTCATAAGAAACCACTACCTTTTGTTTTTTTCTTTATTCTATGCTTTCTTCAAAAACGATACCATTACCTTTCAAAAAGAAAAAGAAGGGCAAGCCACATATTATTTTCATATAGGGGTGGACATCTGGTGAGCGCAATGTTCGAATTATCTCCGATATTATCTTTATCTCCAGCTCAACGACACCGATAACACTGGTAGCGATAACGATAACGCTGGTAATATCAGAAATTCTAGGTATTAGCAATGTATCGCTAAGTATTGCCAACGTATCAATATTGCTAATATAATCGCCAATATTTTCAACTATGTAGATTCTAGGTGTCACTTGTATTGCCAATGCATCAATGTCACCAATGTATCGCCAATATTTTCGACTATGTAAATTCTAGGTAATGCTTGTATCATAAGTGTATCGATGATATTTCAATAATATCGCCAACATATTGGTATCATCAAAATTTTGTTTATTAGAAAAAAAATTATTTCCAATTTTTTTTCCACGGGCACATGTTTGTATGTAGTGTTCAATTTGTCATTGATAATATATTGATAATATCTCGATCTTATCGATATCGCAACATGCTCAATATTGAACCACAATCTTTTGTTTCCTTTCCAATTGTTGATGATTTCTTGGTGAAATATCATGTGTTGTTGATATTTTGTAATATCGATGGATGTTTGGATGGAAGGTTGGATGATTAAATAAGGTCGGATGGGATGGTTGGGCTGATTTCATACAACAGCACATGCTTTTAAGGCCCCATTAAATGGAAACTTGTTATGTATGCATTCTTTTTATAAATTTTTTAATTTCTAAATATACAAATATTACATTTTAACATCTCCTGAAGTTTCGTTGAAAATTTTACCGTTTTTCCCATGTTTCCCCACATTTTCGGTTGTCAGCGATATTATCGACGATATCGATATTGTTTCCATATCCCTGGCCAACGAAACTTGAAGCGATACCAATACTTCGTACACTGGGTGAGCGTACTGTCCTAGATTTTTTTGTATTCAATCTTCACAGTGAGGGCCACCTTATGCACTACTCAGATGTCCGACTTACTTGCCAGACTGGCACGCATGCTACATGTAAAGGTGCTAGTGGTATTAGCAAACTTCTTCAAACTAGCAGCCACATATTAAAAAAGTAATGTCCAAATAGAGCACTAATTAACTAGCATAGCAAAGTAAATCAGTGCAATTGAATTTCAATATCTGCCAACCTATTTGTTAATGACGCTGTTAAGAACTATCCTCCGTCAACTAATTTGTTGAACTTGAACCATAGATACTGTTTAGGGAGTGTAAATTTCGTAAAAAAATTTATACATAAGTTTCATGGTTTTCTACTTCTTTGTTTTTTGTTTTTCTTTTTGAAGGCTAATGAAGAAAATATTCAAAAAGAGAAGAAATAGAAATACAAGATTAGTGAATAGGAATCATTAGATTAATAGGAGGAATCCTCCCCCAATCTCTCCTCCCAAGATACAACCGATGTATAAGCAAAGGCTTCAGTAGACCTGACCCATGTACCCACAAGCCACTTAGCCTTCCAAAAAAAAAAAAAACTCTTCCGGAGAACTTGATGTATACTGGAAAGTTATGTTGTTCGCTCACACCAAATCAACCAAAGGCCAGCAAGAAACACATGTTTCATGGTGTTATTTTAAAAAAGAAAAAAGAAAAAAAGTATTAGAAGTTTAGGTATGTGATTTAGAATTAAAAGGAATCAATTACAATGTCAAGAACATGCACCAAATAGCTGTAAGCCATCAATAAATCTCAATAGGAGGGTGCATACCCAAACCACGTACACTAAAATGGTTACAACATAGACAAAACAGACACTGCATAACAAACATAGATAAACTAGCAAGAACATGAGTGTTGCAAGTCATTGCTTATGATAAAAGGTTTAAAACCAAAGCAAAAGCTCTATACACATAACTACCTAAACTCTAAAACAGACTCAAGAAAGAATGATGGGGACATCCCTCCCCGCCGCCCCCCCCCACAACGTACACAAGGAGGAGGAGGGCTCCACCATCGATCTATATCGATGACGACGTCCAAAGAGGACCTCCTAGTTAGAGGACTGCGTTTGGTTCTTTGGAGTGGATCCGAACGTCATCTGAATCCCACCACGGGTTCTCATGATCGTGGCCCACTATTCCAAATGATCTAGTACTTTGAGCTTTGGTTATTATTGTTATTAGAAACATCATGGATGGTTTAGATTACTTTGATTAGTTGTTATTTGTGATTACTTTGTCTCTAAGTAATAGGTTGCGCACATGGCGCGAGTTTTGGGGTATAGGATTTTATTATAAATAGGCACCCCTTATAGTCTTTTTTTTTTCATTGAAGATGATTAATAAAATTCTGCGTTTTTCTGCTTCTCTAATTCTCTGAGTTGTCGAAAGCCAATTGGGTGTGAAACCATCCCTTCTTTGAAAGGCGAACTACCGTAGTGCGAAGCCACACCCATCCCGATTCACCCCCACCTTCTACCATCTATATTTCTCTTCTCCTATAGTCATTCCACCTGCAAATCCATCGTTATTTTGCAGTCGTTGCTTCTCTACAGCAGATTTCTGGAATTTGGCCTTACAGGAGGGCTGAAACTTCGACGAAGCACCACGCACGGACCGTACTTTGGATCGGTCCAAAACTTGGAGGGTTTGTAGCCCAACCCTAGCTGACCAGCCCCAAGGGGGGGTTTTTGGGTTTGTGGGCCCCACGCACATGCGGACAGCTCTCTGCGCACGTGCATCAGGCCTGGCCTGTTGTTCGCACGCGCGGGCTGTCTTCAGGTTCACTCTTTCCTCTCTTTCACTCCTCTCTTACCTGATTTCCTTAACCCTAACACTAGATCACTTAAATTCCAATTTCTTGCCCCCTCCCCCCCCCCCCCCCCCTTTTGTTTTTTCTAACCCTAAGGTTCCTCGAATAGAAACTTGTGAATCCCTTGGATTGGGGAAATATTTCTATTCATGTGTGGATGACTTTACTCTCCTTTGAGCATTGTTTGGTCTATAACTTTAATTGATCCAGCCCTAGCATGTGTAGGCCTGGACCGGCATAGATTCCCCTTGTTGAATGCTTGACCTTTTTGTGGGATGTGAAATTTTATGTGATCGTTTCTGAACTAGTGCGATCTAAAGCCTGAACTCTTGCATAACATATTTAAATTTTCATGTCTTGCATCAAATTTGGTATCGGAGCACAAGGTTTTTATAGGGGAATGCATTACATGTTTAGGGTTTGGTTTATTTTGTCCATTATGCATCAAGCCTCATCATATAGGGCTGTTTAGAGGTCCATAATTCCTGATATCAGTTGCTGAAATTTCTGTTATCAGAAAGTTAGCAATTCACATTGTTGAAATTTTCTGTTATCCCTTTATTTTGACAGCTATATTGCTGAATTTTGATAGCGTTGTGTAGTTTCCCTCATATAGAGTCTCATAGGATCATTTAATCCCATTTAGACGCATATAGTCGTATTAGAAGGTCTTTTAGTTGAGTTAGTGGTTGTATGCCCGCACGTACGGGTTGTGGCTTTGGCTTACACCCTACGCTAAACGTGGAGCAATTGCAAGAATCAATGAACAAAATGACCAAGAAGTTTGAGTCTTTGGGGAAGCGCTTGGAACAACGTATTGACCAATGCTTGAATCAGCTTATTGTGCGTGTTACCCAACTAGAGACCTCCGCCCGGGCAAACACCACCATTGGGGAAGATGCCCAATCTTAAGCAGGTGGTCAGGAGGATAGACCAAGGAATAAAGGTGGTCATGGAATCAGTTATGGGCGCGCACCCGTACACCCACCACGTGAGGGACATCAAGACCACTATGACCTCGATGCGCAACTCCTCAAGGGAGTTAGGGTAGATGCCCCTACTTTTAATGGCCACTTGGACCCCAAAGCTTTTCTAGATTGGTTGACAGACATGGACCACTATTTTGAATGGTACGACATGTATGGCCTTGTGGCTAGGGAGAGTGCACCAGAGGCTAATGTAGAGTTACCCACTGAGGCCACTCCGGTAGTGGATGAGTTTCGTGATGTCTTTCCTGATGATCCACCAAATGAGTTTCCCCCTATGAGGGATATACAACACACTAAGGCGTGAGACACCGTACTACCTCTAACCGAGTTTGCGTTTAATAGTTCTGTCAATAGGTCTACAGGTCTAAGTCCTTTTGTAGTCGTTATTGGTTGTAAACCTAGTGAGCTTGTCCCTATGTCAGTGTCCCATAGGCCATCAGAGTCCGTAGAGTCTTTTGCGCATCACATTCACTCATTGCATCAAGAAATCAGGCGAAAGATTACTACTAGTAATGAACATTACAAAATTTCTGCAGACCAACATAAATGATTCAAGGAATTCAATGTAGGGGACTCTGTGATGGTCTGCATCAGGCCAAAGCGGTACCCTCAGGGAGTTGTTCATACATTACACGCACGTAACGTTGGACCATTCAAAATTATAAAACAAAATAGTCTCAATGCGTATGTGGTAGATCTTCCACCTCCATGGGAATTAGTTCCACATTCAATGTGAAGGATCTAGTTGCATTTTAGGGGACCACTGATATATTGTCCAGCCTTTCACCTAACCATCCTGATTCCCCAGATCTTTTCCTTGATCCATGGCCCCCTCCCGACCCATCTTCCCAGCCCCTACCTCCCATACCTACCATTCCCACACCCAGAGAGGAGATAGAGAATATTCTGTACCATCAGATAGTATCGACGTTGGACGGCGGATTTCAAAAGTTCTTGATCAAGTGGAAGTCACGTTCAGCTTCAAACAGTATGTAACTCGCTGAGGAGTTTCAAAGACTTGATCCTGACATCTTAGAGTGGTTCAGGAGTTTTGTTTCGCCAATGGCGAAACCTTCGTAGCCGGGGAGAATTGATGGGGACATCTCACGCACATGCATGACCCCCTACGCACGTACGCAAGGAGGAGGAGGGCCCCGCCATTGATCTGGATCGATGACGATGTCTAGGGAGGACTGTATTTGGTTCCTTGGAGTGGACCCGATCGTCATGTAAATCCCACCATGGGTTCTCATGATCGTGGCCCACTATTCCAAACGATCTAGTACTTTGAGTTTTGGTTATTATTGTTATTAGAAACATCATGGACGGTTTAAATTACTTTGATTAGTTGTTATTTGTGGTTACTTCGTCTCTAAGTAATATGTTGCGCACATGACGCGAGTTTTGGGGTATAGGATTTTATTATAAATAGGCCACCCTTGTAGTCTTTTTTCATTGAAGATGATTGATAAAATTCTGCATTTTTTTGCTTCTCTAATTCTCTGAGTTGTGGAAAGCCAATTGGGTGCGAAACCCTCCCTTCTTCGAAGGGTTAACTACCGTGGTGCAGCCACACCCATCCCGATTCATCCCCACCTTCTACTCTCCATATTTCTCTTCTCCTATAGTCATTCCACCTGCAAATCCATCGTTATTTTGCAGCCATTCCTTCTCTACAGAAGATTTCTAGAATCTGGCCCTACAGGAGGGCTGAAACTTCGCCGGAGCACCACGCATGGACTGTACCTCAGATCGGGCTAAAACTTGGAGGGCTTGTAGCCCAACCCTAGCCGACAAGCCCCAAGGAGGGGTTTTTTGGGTTCGGGGCCCCACGCATGTGCGGACAGCCCTCTGCGCACGTGCGTCAGGCCTAGCTTGCTATCCGCACGTGCGGGCGGTCTTCAGGTTCACTCTTTCCTCTCTTTCACTCCTCTCTTACTTGATTCCCTTAACCCTAACCTTAGATCATCTTAAATTCCAATTTCTTGCCCTTTTTTTTCTAACCCTAGGGTTCCCCGGATAGAAACTTGTGAATACCTTGGATTGGGGAAATATTTTTGTTTAAGTGTGGATGACTTTACTCTCCTTTGAGCATTGTTTGGTCTATAACTTTAATTGATCCAGCCCTAGCATGTGTAGGCCTGGACCCGCATAGATTCCCCTTGTTGAATGCTTGACTTTTTTATGGGATGTGGAATTTTGTGTGATTGTTTCTGAACTAGTGTGATCTAAAGCCTAAACTCTTGCATAACATATTTAAATTTTCATGTCCTGCATCAAAGAAGCCACAACTCCCAAACTTAAAAATTCTACATGACATGCTTTTGTAATCGTATTTTCTGATTCGAAAGATTTCTCTAATGAGAGTCCAAAAAAGAAAAAGAAAAAAGACCATTGTTTCCTTTCAAAAAGCCAAATATCCTACATAAGCTTTTAAATGCCCAAAAAATATCCATCAAGTTCATCACAAAGAATGAACAATTCTATCATTTTAGAACTAGGAAACTTTAACAATCATGAAAAATTTTGGGTTGACTAACCACGGATTAGTGGGAAGAAAGAAACATCCTTGTAAAAAATCACAACTAAATCATCTGGAGTACTGTGGTATTTCAATTGTCCTCCTTGGCTTGATGGAGATTCAAGTGCAATTGGATCAAAGAAGCATATGTCAAATCATTCTTGAAGTGTTGGCTATATTTCTTACATATTTCAGACTTCATAGGTTTTTGAGTGTAACAAGTTACAGGTGTAATGCAGGGGCTTTTTCACACCAAGCTCGAGTGGAGTAGCCTATGGGATGCGGGGACACACTCGGGGTGGGCGGCCCGTGTGAGGCGGGGACCACCCGTATGTGGTGGGTGGCGCATGTGAGGCGGTACCCATGTGATGTGGGGCCCACGAGGGGGGTTCGGCCGAGGTCCTAACCCATGCGATGTGGGGCCTGGACTATGAGATAAAGGGATTAATTCACCATGCTCTATCAGTTCGAGCTTTTAGAGTAAAAGGTTAATTATCCTGCATCAAGGTGTGTCAGACCTCAAGAAATGGATCATCATTTGTCACTAAAAACAATGGTTACGGCCTTGATTATCTTCTTAGGAAACAGAAGTCTAAGCCAATGTGCTATAGGCTCTTTTTGCTCTTTTAAATTCTTTATTTAGTAATAAAACTTTGTAGATGTCAAGGTTCTGGAATAGTTGAACTTGGTTTGGATCGAACTGCCCACAGAAACAGGAAAGGTTCCTCTTGGAAAAGGGTTCAAGAGAAGTGGTATGCTTATATACCACTGAGCACGTTTGTCTTTCCCTATGTTATTGAGGAATAGATGTTGGGTTTTGACATGAATCTAGGTGACATGCTTGATCCCCAAATCACATGCTATGAAGGTATTGCATCAAATTGTTAGTATCACAAAACACAAGAAAACCAAACTCAGGTATTCCACAATCTGTGATGTAGTTCTATCGCATCAAAATCAAGCACAATTTATCGTTACCAAAAAACCGACAACAATTTTGCTAATATAGTTCCTACTCAGAACTAAAACAAGAAACATTCCCCAAGAGATACTTGACTAAATGGCATGAATTGCTAACTTCTATGTTGACAAAATGCAAAAAATATTTTTAAGCATGCTTTGGGAATATAGGTAATAAGCACCTATGGATTGTGTTTTTGCTATGTAGGTAGGCCAACCCAGAGAGAATGTGACGGGTGAAATTGCGAACCACAGATTCCGTCATAGCTCCAATATTTTCACGAACATATTTACTCATTGAGCCAGGATGAACATACTCCAAATACACGTAGAAGTGACCCTCAACCTGCACATATGAAACAGTTGTATTTCAACTAATTTTGATACATGGGATAAGCAGTTGCCACTAAAACATACAATCAACAAAGAAGCAAACAGAGAAATGCCTCACCATTTCACTTCCAAAATACTGCACGATATTTGGATGTTTTAACTGGCTAAGGGCTTTTATTTCCTGCAACAAAAAGAACAAAGAAACCATAAATAACAGCAAAACCATCATGAAAATTGGACATATTGAAACTTAAATAACTAAAAATTACATATAGGAAGACAAGATATCAAAATTGTTTGAAACAAAATGAATAACAGAAAGTAAATAGCAACAAGAAGTCAGAATGAATATGATAGTAATATAGTATAGCAACTACAAGTGTCACTGAACAGCAGCATAATATGGACAAATGTGTCAGTATAAGAACCAGTCAATGTATCAAACACGACAACTCTGAACAACAAATGTACCCTTTTCAATTAATCAAAGGACATTGAAAGTACAAAACCATATGAAAAAGATATACAAGGTACCGAAAAAAGAGGAAATAGGGGATTCAATCAAATTTAGGAGTTTTAAAATCAATGTCTTGTAGCACAGAGTTTTAATTTTTTTGGTCAACAGACCATCATCATCATCATCATCATCATTATCTAAGCCTTATCCCAACGAATTAAGTGGGACATGAATCAGTATGTGGAAGATTGCCGGATCTGTCATCTATCTAAATGACTAACACAAAATACCAGTCTCTACAGCTTAATTACCAGCTTAAACTCAGCAGCTTATATTAACATACAAGTGATTTCAAAGGATCTTTCTAGAGAATAGTAACTCTCCCTTCTGTCAATCAATAGACCAATTCTTCCTTTCCCATAGCAATAGGTTTGTAAAGACAGTGGAATGCTGATACAATTAATGTAATTCTCCATCTTGGCATTTTCCCTATAGTCTTTCTTTTAGAACCAATAAAAAATAGAGAAGCAAAGATAATAGCTTGCAGTGAAATGTGCAGCATGTTCCATCAAGGTTGGAGCAAATAGAATGCAACTGGAAGTACCTTGAATTATAAAAAAAAAATGTTATGATGATGAGACCGGTATAGCAAGGAGATCCACTGATATCAGCAACAGGAGGTCATAGGAGACAGACTGTGTGACCAGTCCTGTCCAAATTGAACGTTCAAACAGGAAATTAATTAATGGGTTTTTTTTTTTCTTCTGCAGGGTTGTAGTCGATTTATACCTCAATATTGAAAGGAAATCTTGCCACTATGAAGTGAAATGAAACATTGCCACTATGGTATGTTCCACAGAAGAACATTGCCACTATGAAGTGAAATGAAACAGGTCACAACTCACAACTTGCAAACAAAGCAAAGCCTCACAAGTTGCAATGATCCTGAATCTTTGGATTGCGGAACCCATTATATTGCTGATTCATTCTGACAAAATCTTGAGTGGAAAGAGAAGGACGGTTGACCTGGTACAAGGACATGTGGAGATTGGTTTTTCCACATGGAAGAACCACAATAAGCAAGAGAGAAGATACCAAACTGCAAAGATGCATTTTACAGGATTAAAATCTTGACTGAAGTTTATGCAGCTCAACTGTATCTCCAGATGTCAAGACTCGCTGCATAAGACAAAAACACTCATGGCAGCAAATGCATGCCAGAGAACAAGTTCCAGACAGACATTTCCAATTTCAAGCTTCCACGTAAAAGGGCAATCAGCACATAACAATCTTTTTTCCAAGATCAAAGTACTTTTGACATACACAATGTACATCCATGAGAAAATATTATGCTTTACCACATTTGAAGAATTTGAATGCCAATGTAGCAAAATGAAATTAAGGAAAGATCCACAAAGCCAAATATGCTAATAGAAAAATACTGCTGATTAGGAGCATGTAAGGGATGTGAAGAACTAACCTGCTCTAATTGTTTCATGCTTTCGGCAGATTTAGAGTCATCAGGAATCAAATTGATTTCTTTCATCGCACATAAGTCTCCAGTTTCCCTGTTGAACGAATGACATCATAAGTGCTCAGCGCTCAGTGCGGCTGAACCTGAAAACACACACCACCCAGAATACACGCATACCTATTGGTGGCTATGTAAACTTTTGCAAATGTTCCACTTCCAATCAACTTCCCCTTTTGCCACTGATTTATCATTGATGGCACCTCTGATGTTTCTGTAGCTCGATGAACAAAAGCTGGTGATGAAGGCATTGTACCTCCTGGAGAAAGGGGCAGTGGGTGGGCCGTAACAATAGCATTATTATCATGCCTTGCTGCAGAGCTCTCTAAGGACATCTTTGGGTGGAAAGGAGATGCAGCTCCACTAGGGTTATTAGAATTTTCCGTAGCTTGATGAACAAAAGCTGGTGATGAGTCAGGGTTCGGATCCGTCAGCAGAGAACAGATTGACAGCAGTACCTGAAAAATGCAAACAAAGAGTATTTCCAATCTGCTTGAACGGTAGCAACTTTGTGAAACTAGTTCAGTTGAGCAGTTCGGTGAAGTGGAAAATGACTAAATTGCAATTATACCCTAGCATCAATATCCAAGAATTGGGCTCCAAATTGCAGTTATGTTATTTTCATGTTGTACTTGAAATGAAATCAACTACAATCCAAGGTCTATTTAGTCACGAAAACTAGAAAACCATCACAATTTGGTCATCTCCAAAAATTTGCAATTCCATTTCTCATTTAACTCATGCATCCAAATGCAATCCTAGATGTCAAGCACACAACAAGATATAGCAGCCACCCTGATGTTTTGAGGCTCAATAAATTATTATTTTATTAAGGACTTGATTTGAAACATCCACCAATGGAAGGGATTTTCCAAATTCAAGTCGAATAATATCTAGTAACAGTCAGGCTCTCATCTCCACCAAACGCTTTGCTGCACAAGCCAGAAAGTCACTTACCCACCAGGTAGGCCCAACCATGGATGAAACCACAATCAGAAAATCACATAGAATGGACGATCCTTTCTGTCTGTCATATGCAGATTAATTCGGATCGATAACAATTCTCTTTTCAACCATCTGCTTTTAAGGCCGCTGAACAGAGGGTTAGAATCTGGCCCAACAAAGATATAGCCCCACCTGATGGACAGTTGAGATGGCTACATGTGCACTGGTGATGAGCACTTAACCACATATAAGTTAGGTGTGCCTATCTAGATTGCTCCTCTTAACCACATAAGATTCATTGATTGTAAGTTTATTTTGAAATCTCTAAAACCAAGGAAAGAAAAAGATAGAAATCAGATAGGAAATTATTGGAAGTAGTGACTGACAGCATGTATGTTTTTTAGACAAAAACCTTTGGTCTGGTCAATACAGGGTACCTATATTCAATCCACTCAGCAGAAATAGCAAACTGGGAATAAGTTGCGGTGCAGTGGTTGGATGAGAGAGAGTGAGAGAACAGTTAAAGGTCAGAGAACAAAATGAGACAAACTCATTGTAGGCGACAAGAAAAACCGAAAATGACATTCCATCTAAAACTAGGGTTAGGTTTTGGCTTCAGTGGGTTGGATTGGGAAGGAGATGCTTTTCATCCAATATCCGACATGTGGCAAGTTTGCTAGAGCGAATACCCCAGTTGAATGTCATACAATCAGACAACGGCATCCATAAGAACAGTGACCTTCAAATGGACAGTCAAGATGCAAATAAATTCAACAGAAGAAACTGATAGCTAGTATCATCTGGTTAGAATGATTTTCAGCCAAGTGCATATCCATACATGATGGCCAGGATCCACCTCCCTACCTGCCACATCTCAGGTATTGAGTTGCAAATGTCACTTCCTGATCCAGAGGCACAGATCAAAGTCAAACCATGAACAAAAAAAGAGAGGGTACCAGGAAGGTTTTGAATTTTTTTTCTTTTACCCCAGAGGCAGTTGTGGAATACATCAATCGTAACCTTCTGCAATGCATTTGATAGCAGCCAATACTCGATGTGTTTCAATGATTTTCCTGTTTGCAACATACAAAAACAGAAAAAGTAAATGGTAGAGACTACAAACCTTGGAAATAGTTAGTGCAGGGCTCCACTGCTCCTTCAAAATGTCAAGGCAAATGCTGCCATCACTGTTTATATTTGGATGGGAAACCTTTGTCCTGAACGCAACCTGCACAATTTACAGAAAGCATCCACAGGATAAGGATGACAAATTAATGAGTGTGCACTATTACAGTATGACATCAGAGAATTATAATACTGAAGGATTACTGAACAGCACTGCGTTAAATCAGAGAACCAGAATGTTTATGAATTAATACATCACAGTGTTACATCATGCATAACTGATCTTTTAGGGTTAGCTTTTTGTCTTCTTTCTTAATGAAATGAGAGATATCAGATATGATATTTAATTCAATCCCCTTGACAGTTGTTCAAGATATTTCAAGTTCCAAGCCTTCTTTTTTTTCTCTCTCTTATCTGACTTCATTGACGAAATTTGTAAAACACATCGTCTATATGATATCCACCCCTTAGCAAACTTCTTTTGTTTTTGTTTTCTTTTCTCGAAGGCAAAGGTACAGCACAAAGACAGCAACGAAACCTTGGGGCAAGCTATTGGTTTACATGCATGAAAAGTTTTAGAAAACCTTAAAGGGTCTTTGTAGACATGGAACAAGTATGCAGTAATTCGATGGGCCAAATTGAAGTGATTAGTCAAGAGACAGCAGCCCTAGAATATTAGAAGGAGACCACCCCCATCTTTCAAGAAGGTAACTGGATTGTAGCCCAACATAAACATGAACTTTTGTAGTAATTAGAGGAGATCTTTAAAAGAAAAAATCATGAACAATTCAGCCATCAAAAGGTACCTTAAACTTTCGAATCACTTTATATTGGGGTGTTCTGCATATTCCCATGTCAATAACAGGGTATTTGCAAATACCCGCATAAAAAAATATGGTTTGCAAATACACACATTGTTAATTCGATGTTATTGCAAATACACAAATTGTTAATTCGATGTTATTGCAAATACCCACATTCTGCAAGTTTTTCATTACTTCCGTTAACAACCGTTAGAAAATGATAAAAATGCCATATGAAACATACAACAAAATTCTCCTCCATGGGAAGAACATAAACCGTGGAAATAAATTGCGTCCAATAGGATTTGAACCTATACCAAAGGTTTAGAAGACCTATGTCCTATCCATTAGACAATGGACGCCTTTCATTCCGATTTTCTTCTTTTCTTTCACATTCTTACTTTCCTATCTCCTGTTCGGATAAAAGAATCCGATTGTATGTGAGAGATTTTAGGGAATAAAGATGCATATCCAAATCAATGATGCATGTATCATAATAATGAATATGAAGCGGGTAGCGGGAATCGAACCCGCATCGTTAGCTTGGAAGGCTAGGGGTTATAGTCGACGTTGATTCATCATTTTTAACTAGGTCCGAACTGATTGATGTTGAAGAATCAGCAATAAATTTGGGCCACCCGTTAGTTGGTGCAACGGAGATTGCTAGCTCCCAACCCTCAAATTCTGGACTTCAGTTCTGTATCAGAATTGTACAAAACAGCAGGTTCAAAATCGATGGCAACTATTGGAACGATTCCATTGACCATGGGGTTTAAAAACATTCACAGGTAGAGGGGTGGAAAGGCAGACCTTTTAATTCTCCTCCAAATGGAACATACCACACTAAATAATTGTAATGGTTTTTTTTTTTTTAAGTTGCAAGGAGAGCAAGAGGTTTTACGGTAGGGGTAGTTTTGTCATTTTTTTAAAAAAACATGCCAAAAAAGTTAACAACCGTTAGACAAAAATAACCAAATGTGGGTATTTGCAATAACCATGAACTAACGCTGTCGCTATTCGTGTAAGTGGGTATTACAAACGTCGATGTTTTCTTTGCGGGGGGTGTTGGGCTTGTTAGCTGTTTTGTGGTCAAAGTTGCTCTGCTTGTATAGTTCTTACTAGGGCCCTTTTACTTCTGTCAGTTTGGCATCCCTGAGTAGTTGGGGGTTGGTTTGTTTGGGCAGCGTTTGTATCTTTTTCTTCCTTGTTTTTTCTTGCTTGTTGTTGTTTGTGTTTCTTTTGGCCCTTTAATAATATCGCATCATCTTTAAAAGAAAAAGAAAAAGGAAGGTGTGTGTATAGTCAAGGAGGATTTGCAGAATGCAATTGCTTGGGCATCTGGTGCTTCTCCTCCTCTTTGGAAACTATCCTTCATCTTTAATAAATTAATATTGCCATCTTGGTCAAAGACAATTTTTGCCAATTGTATTAACTGCAAACCAAATTGTATCGCTGATTCTCTGGGCAAGGATGGGGTCCATAAATCTTCTCAGTATATCCATTGCCTTGACGGATCTTGTTTCCTATGTTTTACTTTTTCATTTTGGGGATTTTTAATAAAGTTTTATTATCAACAACAAAAAAAGGCTCCTTTTTTTTTAAAGCCTAAAGCTTCCACTACATGGTGGCATGTCCACCATGTGTGCATCTCCACTGCAAGAAAGCTTTAGCTTTCTTGTATTAAAATCTCATTAGAATTTCAATACCTTTTTGAGAGAATCCTCTCCCAATAAAGCAGTAACTTTCTTGTATTAAATTCTCATTAGAATTTCAATACCCTTTTTGAGAGAATCCTCTCCCAATAAAACAGTAACCTATCCCCTAGAAGTACACTCCACAGCAAGATAGTTCTTATATCTATTTGAGAATGTCATTTAAGAATCACAGTCTCCATGTAGAAGCCATTCTCCAGTCTTTATCAAACCCAGTAAAGGAGGGTTCATGTAAGGTAGGGAGCCAGTTGTTGAACTATCAAATTTTGAGTTATTCATATAAAAAATAATAATTTGAAGAAAAGGCATCACATCAATATCTATCATTCCAGAGAGACTACACTGATATCAATGTAAGTTACTGTGGTCAATGAATATTGCAGAAGGCAAGCGCTCATCATGTCCTAGATGTTGCATCAAGTGTTCATTATATATGCCACATAACACACAAAATGCAAGAAGGTTGTAGGCTACCTTGTTGAGCTACAGGATCAATTGCGTACCAGTAGAAGTTTATACCCCAGCATCTTTATTGCCTCAGGAATTTAAATAAAAATTAACTAGATCCATTTATAAACTAACGTTCTACAAAACATCACAACCATCGACTAATGTGAGCAAAGACAAACTTCAAGACTTTTTTTTTTTTTTTTGAACAGTTAAAACTTTAGATATTTAAAAAACATTCTCAATAAGCAGACTAGTCTCATGAAAAGTAACAAGTGAAATTGATAATACAGGAGTAATTCCAAGCCAGAAACATATAGATAGCATGGCCATGAAGCTCCATAACTAGCAACTTAGATTTAATGCAATACCTTAGGTGGCGAAAATGGATAGTCTGGAGGAAAATGGATAGTAACTAGAAAGATGCCACCTGCATAAGGACTGTCTGGGGGTCCCACAATTGTCGCTTGCCAACGAAACATGTCTTCAGCAACAGGGTCTATTAGATGTCAACATGTGCAATAAAATAAGCCTAAGGGAGAAATATTCAACAATAACATGAAAGATTATTTTTTTTCAAATTTCATTATAATGCAAAAGTTAACTATCACAAAGGATTAGGAAGGTAAACACAAAAAATGCCCAAAAATCTACCCTAATAGAAAAATCAGCAAACTCTATCCAAAGCAACATAAAAATATGCTTCAATAGGAAAAATCCAGCAGACCCTAGCCAAGGCAAAACAATAATCTGCTTCAATGGGAAAAATCCAGCAAATCCTAACACAAAAATCTGCTTCAACAGAAAAAATTCAACAAACCCTAGTCAAAGCAACATAAATTAGTGAGTTCTTTAGAAAAAATCTTTTAAAAAATTAAAGAAGAATAAGAAAAAAAGTGAAGGGAAAAGAAGAAACCTTAGAAGAAGAAGAAGAAACCCTAGGAGTACTTAGGCTCTAATATCATGTTAAATGGCTACATAGTGCTAATCTTAAGGGCCAATGAGAAGCTACAATGAGAAGAAGAAGAAAGAGGGAAAAGAAAGACGAAAGAGAGACAATGAGAGTGAGAGTAAGAGTGAGAGTGGGAGTGGGAGAGAGAGAAGAAAGATAGCAACAACATATTATGCTTAGGGTGTATTGAAAACCTAGCCCTCTACTCTTATTTATCCGTGTTTTAAATAGCGGTAGTGTGTTGTGTAGTGCTCAGCCCTCTGCAACGTGTAGCGTAAATGGCATAGCATTTAGTGTAAGGTACACAATACTTCTATTTTTTAATTTAAAAATAGAAAAATATAATAAATAGTAAGAAAAGAAAAAAGAAAAAATATAAAAATACCTAAAAGATGATTCGTTTTTTCAAGGATGTTCGAACAAGTTATTAATTATCATTTATCAAAAGCCAATCCACATATATAAACCAAATCAAATAATTATCACATCAACAACTTTCTAAATTAATAATATCTAATTGAAAGTACAAGTCACAAGTATGAAAAGAAATAAAAATTCCACAAGTTAAAAGTATTAAATACAATATAAGTTTTACATTCATCTACATTAATAAATACAAAGAAAACGTCAAAAAAATATTAAATAAATAAAATAATAATAAATGCATTGTAGTGTACGCTATGTACTTATAGCCCAAGCTACAAGGGATTTATGCTATTTAGTACACTATATAGTGCTATACTACATAGCATACGCTACGAGTGCTATTTGAAACAATGTTATTTATAATAGTAAAAACGTGAATGGGGTGGGGCCTATGGTCCTTATTACATATGGACTTGGGCCAACTGGGCCTTGTTCAACTATTAACCTTTTTACATTCCCCCTCAAATTAGAGCATCCTAATGACGCCTAGCTTGAAACAATGACTAATACAATCAAACCTAAGAGAGAAAGCAATTCTTCTCTAACACCACGTATACAATTTCTGAGTGTTAGTGTATCAAGCATCATACGCTGCCTGGTGGGGGGAATTGAAGAAGAGGAGGAGAAGGACAAGAGAAAGGAGCTTTTATAGCTATGTGATGTTTTTCCTTTGGATTTTAATTTTTTTAATTTTTGGTTTTTTTAAGAAAATCAACCCTCAACACCATCTAATCTTGATTTTCCTCTCAAAAATCAAAGAGAGAGTTGAAATTACTTAAATACTAGATTAAAAGCAAAAGATTTAGAGGAAAATGGGTTTTTTTGGGGCTTCTTTTAGAGGGAAAAAAGAAGAAGAAAGAAAATAGTCTGTGTCAATATTGATACATCGACGATATTATCGCGATATATCACACTCAATTGATGTATCGTCGATACAGTGTGATCTATCACAATAGCATTGTCCATGCTAAAAAATACATGCACTTCAATGGGGTTTCATATCGGGGAGGTTAGATGCCAATAATATTGGTTGATGCATCGGCCTTAACTGATACTATGAATATCACAAACACTGGTTCGATGACATCGTAGAATGGTGTTCATTTGTGCCATCCCGTACTTGGGGCATAAGCAAGAAGTGTCATAGAGCACCTCCAACCATAACCAAACGTCATGTTTGGATTGGATCCAACTACAAATACCATCCATCTACGCTTTGCCAACCACCAAAACAACAGTGGAATAGCTACCCCAAATCATAAACATGATAACAAAGCATTTCTATCTCATTTGCTCATTCCATCTATTGGACCAAGTGTGAATCGCATGGACATCCAAACAAGCCCCGGAGCAAAATGTTTCTTAAACCCATGTACCAATCTCGATTACATCATAAACCAGAAATCCAACAATCCTAATAAGGTGCTATTCTAAATGGGATAACACTATGTATTCAACAGCATTTTTGGTGCAGGACATGAAATTCAAGTATAATGTGCAAGATTTTCAGGCTTTAGACCACACTAGTTCAGAAACAATTACACAAAATTCCACATCCCACACAAAAGCTCAAACACTCAATCAAGAGAAATCTTATGCGGATCCAGGACTACACACGCTAGGGCTGGATCAATCAAAATTATAGACCAAACAAGAATAAAATGAGGGTAAATTCATCCACACATGCACAGAATTAATTCCCGCAATCCAAGGGATTCAAAAATTTCAATTCGGAGAACCCTAAGGTAGAAGAAAGGGCATTAAATGGGGGATTTGAATAATCTAGGGTTAGGTTTAGGGATTTTAGGTAAAAGATGAGTAAAAGAAATGAGAGATACGAACCAGAGAAGTACCGCGCATGTGGACAGCAGCAATGGCCCAGACGCACGTGCGTGTGATCTCGGCCGTACGTATGTGGGCCCACTATTCAGAAAAAGGCTAGTTTGGCTCTTGTCGGCTAGGGGTGGACTCCAAAACCTTCAAATTTCAGCTCGATCCGATGTACGGTTTGTGTGTGGTGCTCCGCCGAAGTTTCAACTCTCCTGCAGGGTCAGATTCTGGAAATCTGCTGCAAAGAGAAAAATGGCCGCAATAGAGGATGGATTTGAAGCGTATATGATTGTAGGAGAAGAAAAATATGGATGGAAGAAGGTATGAGCAAATCGGGATAGGTGTGGCTTCGCACCACGGTAGTCAGCCCTTCGAGGAAGGGAGGGTTTCACACCCAATTGGATTTCCACAACTCAGAAACTCAGAGGAGTAGAAAAAATGCATAAATTTTTATTAATCTTCAATGAGAAAAAAAGACTACAATGGGTGCCTATTTATAATAAAACCCTATACCCCAAAACTCGCGCCATGTATGGAACCTATTACTTGAAGACGAAGTAATAAAAAATAACAACTAATCAAAGCAATCTAAATCATTCATGATGCTCCTAATAACAAAAATAACCAAGACTCAAAGTACTAGATCTTTTAGAATAGTGAGCCACGATCATGAGAACCCATGGTGGGATTCACACGACGATCGGGTCCACTCCAAGGGACCAAAATGCAGTTCTTTAGCTAGGAGGTCCTCCTTGGACGTTGTCATCGATCCAGATCGACGGTGGGGTCATCCTCCTTGCGTACGTGCGTAGGGGGCATGCGTGTATGCGTGATGTCCCCATCAACTTTCTCTGGTTGCGAAGATTTCGTCATTAGCGAAACAAAACTCCTGAACCGCTTCAAGATGTCAGGATCAAGTCTCTGAAGCTCCTCTTCAGTAAGCCACGTACTGTCTGAAGTTGGGCGTGACTTCCACTTGATCAGGAACTTTTGAAATCCGTCATCCGTCGTCGATACTATCTGATGGTCCAGGATATCCCCTATCTCCTCTTTAGGTGTGGGAAAGGTAGGTATGGGAGGTAGAAGCTGGGAAGATGGGTCGGGACGGGTAGGTATGGGAGGTAGAAGCTGGGAAGATGGGTCGGGACGGGTAGGTATGGGAGGTAGAGGCTGGAAAAATGGGTCGGGAAGGATAAGTATAAGATGTAGTAGCTGGTAAGATGGGTCGGAAGAGGGCTATGGATCAAGGGAAATGTCTAGGGAATCAGGATGGTTAGGTGAAAAGCCGGACAATGTATCAGTGGTCTCCTGAAATGCAACTAGATCATCCATATTGAATGTGGAATTAATTCCCATGGAAGGTGGAAAATCTACCACATACGCATTGAGACCGTTTCGTTTTATAATTTTGAATGGTCCAGCATTACGCGCATATAATTTACGAATGACTTCCTGAGGGTTCCGCTCTGACCTAATGCGGACCATCACAGAGTCCCCTACATTGAATTCCTTGAATTGTTTATGTTGGTCTGCAGAAATTTTATAATATTCATTATTAGTAGTAAATCTTTCGCCTAATTTCTTGATGCAATGAGTGAATGTCATGCACAAAAGGCTCTGCAGACTCTGATGGCCTATGGGATAGTGACATAGGGACAAGATCAATAGGTTTCCTAGGTTTATAACCAGTAATGACTTCAAAAGGACTTAGACCTGTGGACCTATCGACAGAACTATTAAACGCAAACTTGGTTATTAGGTAGTACGGTGTCCAACGCCCTAGTGTATTGTATATCCCTCATAGGGGGAAACTCATCTGGTAGATCATCAGGAAAGACATCACAAAACTCATCCACTACCAGAATGGCCTCAGTGAGTAACTCTACACTAGCCTCTGGTGCACTTTCTCTAGCCACAAGGTCGTACATGCTGCACCACTCAAAATAGTGGTCCATGTCTACCAATCAATCTAGAAAAGCTTTAGGGTCCAAGTGGCCATCAAACGTGGGGGCATCTACTCTATCTCCTTTGAGAAGTTGCACATCGGGGTCATAGTGGTCTTAATGTCCCTCATGGGGTAGGTGCGCGCCCATAACCAATTCCTTAGCCACCTCCATTCCTTGGTCTATCCTCCTGACCACTTGCCTGAGATTGGGCATCTTCCCCAATAGTGGGGTTTGCCCTGGCGGAGGTCTCTAATTGGGTAATGTGCACATCAAGCTGTTTAAAACATTGGTTCATACATTGTTCCAAGCGCTTACCCAAAGACTCAAACTGTTGGGTCAGCTTGTTCATTGACTCTTGCAATTGTTCTATGTTTAGTGCAAGGTGCAAGCCAAAACCACGACCCGTACGTGTAGGCATACAACTACTAACTCAACTTAAGGACCTTCTAATACGACTATATGCGCCTAGATGGGACTAAATGCTCTTATAGGACTCTATATGGGGGAAATGACACAATACTACTCAATTTCCAGCACACTATCTGTCCAAAGAATCTGTCAACAGAAAATCCAACAAAGAGATGCAGATTTTCTAATAGCAGAAAATTCAGCAGCTTATATCAGAAATTTTGGACCTCTAAACAGCTCTATATGATGATACTTAATGCATAATGGACACAAATAAACTAAACTCTAAACATGCAATGCATTCCCCTATAAAAACCTTGTACTCTGATACCAAATTTGATGCAGGATAATTAACCACTTGCTCTCAAACTGTTAGAGTATGACGTATTAATCCTTTTATCTCATAACTCAGGCCCCACATCTCATGGGTTAGGACCTCGGCCGAACCCCCCTCGTGGGCCCCAAATCACATGGGCAGCCTACCCCGAGTGTGTCCCTGCATCCCACAAGCTACCCCACTCAAGCCCGGTGTGAAATGCACATTAATCACCCCCGGTGAGGAGTCTCGAACATGAGACCTCCCCGTGGGCCCCAAATCGCATGGGTCACCCACCCCGAGTGTGTCCTCGCATCCCACAGGCTACACCACTCGAGCCCGGTGTGAAAATACCCCTGCGTTAATTTTCTCCCGACATGGCATGTAATTCACTTTTTCCAAATGGCACACAGAACCTTATCTATGTATTTGACAAAAAATCCCATAAAATTACTGAAATCATAACATTTTGGGGTCAACCCTTGCAAAAAATCACCATACAGTAAATGTATGGTGTGAATATGCCATTATTCCACCTCTAATGAAACAAGTCATATATAAAATCCATTCATCATTGACAATACAAATTCAAGACAATCACAACTAAATCGATCTGTAAGAAAAGGATATTGATAGAAATGTTGCAAATACATGAAGATTACGAGAGGAATTGCAAATTGATGCTTGGAGAAATCCTAATGGTTCATTTGGCATTATGAAAACGATGGTAATAGGCGGTAAAAGCAAAAGGCAAAAGTGTTTGGGTAGACATACAGTGGTGGTAAATGGATTCAATTTACCATCACTTCACTCATTTTGCTCGGTGTGATTTTGATTCTCATTTACACGGTTACATGGATTACATCAGCATGAAAATCACAGTGAGCTTTACTTCAATAAATTGGTGGACCTCAACATTATTTTCAAGTGAAATCCACTCGAAACACCAGATGTGTCACCTTATTTTATTCATAGGGCCCAAAAATTAACTCGGTCCGTGATTCAGGTGGGCCATACAAATGGAAGCAGTTGGGAGAGGATGCACACCCTTGATTTTTTTCAAGGCACATTGTGATGATTATATAAAATCCACTCCAACCGTTAAGTGCAAAGCTAAAATGTAGGTCTCATGACCAAAAATCAGGCCCATACTTGATTCATGCGGACACCAAGCCATTTAAAGTATATCAACGTAGGAGGCGTGCATTACCCGTGTCAATGTGGTTAGATGACGGATACGGGTCGGGTCTCTAGAGGTTGAAGACCTTACACATGTGTTCATGACATGTGTAAGTTGCTTAGAGGAGGCATTTGGACCATTGGATCGCGAGGATGGTGTGATCGGACCGTTGGATCGTCACGGCCCACCTTCATTACACTACCTTCATGGCACTATCATCGGGGCCCATCGGGCATCTTAAATTTACATTTAGTCTATGAACATTTTAGTTAATTACGTTGTGAGAAGTTTGTGCACAATTTTGTGCAAATTTCTTTTTTGAAACTTTTTTAAGTAGGGGTATTTTGGTAATTTCATGTAATTACGATTTTATAAGGGTTGCCCTAAACCCATAGCATGTGATGTGATGTTTTATGAAAAAGAAAAAGGAGCTTTTTGCTTTTGACGATCTCGTCTTCGACTTCCAGTGATTGGAAGAGGGCGTGAGCCCAGTAAACGATTTCTCATCCCCCACTTCTTTCTCCTTCTCTTTTTCTCAAGGTATTCTTTTCTTTAACCTCACTCTTTTTCTTTTCTCCTAATCTCAAAAGATTTTCATTCCCTTTTCATTCCCACATAAAACCCATCATCCAAATCTATACTTAAAGAACCATCATTTTTATTTTTTATTTTTCTGAATTTTCCAGATTTCCAATCCAGAAATTTCTATTTTTTCTGGATTAGAAAATCCACTTGGATCGTTAGACGGACCCATTGCAAGAAAGTTCTATCTTTCCGGATCCAATTAAATTCAGATTTTAAGATTCAATACTTTGTGTTTGTGATGGATGGCCCTAATTAATGCTATGTTGTCCTTATTTCCTTCTTGTGTTTATGATGTATAAATCAAGCTGATATTTATTGTTTTTTTTTTTTTTTTTTTTAAAGATTGCATGAATCTGCCTCTCTCAAATAGCATGATCATTTAAGGTTAGATTAGGCTGTCCTACATCAATTTTAAAGAACCCTTTTCGTGCTTGGACTTCCCAAGACAACTAAAAAGCACGATTCCATTTTTGTGGTCGTGGACCGTTTCTCAAAAATGGCCCATCGATCGTCCAACATAGCCAAGATTTTCTTTGAAGGGGTGGTTCGTTTACATGGTTTACCTAAGACCAAGTATCGACGAGTCCGATTTACTAGTTATTTTTGGAAGACATTATGGCATATGATGGACAGACTCCGGTTCTCGCCTGCACCATCCTCAAACCGATGGTCAAGACAAGTCTCGGAAATCTACTACGATGTTTGGTGGGTGAACACGTTAAAACTTGGGACTTAGTCTGCGCTGGTAGCTGAGTTTGCATATAATGATTCGATTAATAGGTCTACGGGTATGAGTCCATTCGAGATTGTTAGTGGTTATAAACCTGATTACCCATAGATTTGTTACCTATGTGAGACCTCGAGTCGGCCGATGATTTTCCCATCACATTCATGAATTGCATACGAGATTAGGAAGGCGAGATAAATGCTAGTAATGAACAATACAAAATTTCAAATTTAGTGAAACATCGTAGAATTCAAGAATTTAATGAGGGTGATTATGTCATGGTTAGGATGAGGCCGTAACTGCCCCACAAGGTGTTAAGAAGTTACAAGCACGCAAAGGCATTTAAGATTCGAAAAAGATTGGGTCAGTGCGTATGTGATAGATCTTCCACCTGGGGATTAGTTCAACATTCAATGTGGAGGATCTAATGCCTTGTTCAAACCATCCCATCACTTCCAAACCATTGGCCATTTCTCGAATTTTCTTCCCAACCTACACCACCTATGCCTACCATACTCGAGATAAGAGAAGAAATTGAAGGAATTGTGGATGAGCAAATTGTTTCCACTCGAGACGGTTACATTCCAGGATTACATGGTGAAGTGGAAGAATGAAAATCATCCGAGCTTTACTTCAATAAATTGGTGGACCTCAACTAGATCATTATTTTCAAGTGAAATCCAGATCTTCTCCGACCGAGATGATGCGGACACCAAGTCACCTTATTTTATTCAAGACCTAGGGGACCATTGGATCCAAAACCTTCATTACACTACCTTCATGGCACTATCGGTCCATTTTAGTTAATTACGTTGTGAGATTCAGGTGGGCATGTAATTACGATTTTATAAGGGTTGCAAACCCATAATGTTATGAAGTTTTATGAAAAAGAAAAAGGAGCTTTTTGCTTTTGCTTTTGATTCGGGACTTCCGAAGATTGGAAGAGGGCGTGCACACCCTTGATTTTTTCTCCTTCTCTTTTTCTCAAGGCAACCTCACTGTTTTTCTTTTCTCCTAATGATTTTATTCCCTTTTCATTCCCAATCCATCATCAACCTTAAAGAACCATCATATTTTTTAGTTTTCCAGAAATCCAGAAATTTCTATTTTTTCTGGAAAAAATGTCGTTAGACGTCTTCATCTTTCGACCAATTTTAAGATTCAGGCCCATTAATGCTATGTTGTCCTTATTTCCTTCTTGTGTTTATGTATAAATCAAGTCAGGTAAATAGCTACATCAGGTAGGCTACACAAAATGAAACAGTTTGGAGGGTGAGCATTACTATTTCAGTTTGTATGGCCCACCTGTATCACTGACCAGGCTAATTTTTGGGCCCTATAGCTAAAATGGGTGATGCACTTGGTGATCGGGTGGATTTTACATTAATATCACAGATGGCCATGAGTTAGAATTTTTGGACATCACGGTGGGGTTTTATGGGGCCCACTGATGTATGGGTTTTATCCACACCATCCATTCATTTTTCCACACCATTTTAGGGTATAAGCCCAGGAAGATCCAAGGATCAAGTAGACCACACAATGGGAATTGAACGCCCACCAATAAAAACTTCTTGGGAGCCGCCGAAGTTTTGGATCAAGCTTATATTTGTGTTTTCCCTTCATCCAGGGCTATATGAACTTATTAACAGGTTGGATGGCAAATAAACATCACAGTGGCTTCTAGAAAGTTTCAACGGTGGATGCCATTATCGCCATTGCTTCCTGTGGTGTGGTCCACTTGAAATTTGGATCTGCCTCATTTGGGGGTTCGTACCCTAAAATGATCCTGGAAAAATGGATGGACGGCGTGGATAAAACCACCACATCAGGTTGGCCGCCCTCAGAGCCCTTGCCTGGACGGATTATTGTCCAGGGGCAGTACGCAATCCGCTTCGAGAATTTTTTTGTCTTGGATGGGCTCACGTCATACTGTCATCTGCACGAAAATGGCATGCATTTGACTTTATAAATTGGTGGCCCCACAAGTGTTTAAGTGAAATCCACCCCGATCACCACGTGCTTCACTTAATTTTAGCGACAGAACCTAAATATCAGCCCGGTCCGTGATTCAGATTGGCCATACTAAGGTGAACATTTGATAGAGGGACCAAGGTAGACTGTTTCCAATCTTATAGTCCACTCTAATCATGGACTTGGTTAATTTTTGGGCCCTACGGCTAAAATAGAATGACACACCTGATGATCGGTATAGATTTTACGTAAGAATATCACGGTGGGCCATATCTTAGAAATGTTTGGGGGTGGATGGTTGACTCCTGATGTATGAAAATAGCCTAAATTTTACTTCGTGAATTGGTGGGGCCATCACAGTGGGCCGCGTGGATTTTACTTAAAACATTACAGTGGGCTACTGCGTAGTGTAAAGGAGGGAAATCGAAGGGAGATTTACCTGCGTTGAAAGATGTGGGAGGATCTTTCTGGAGATCCTCAAGATCTTTGAATATCCTCGAGGTAGCCATGGCGAAACCCGAGCTGTCGATCGAAGATGGGAGAGAACAAGGTGAGAGAGAGAGAGAGAGAGAGAGAGAGAGAGAGGGAAATACCAGAATGAGAGAGACAGAGAGCTTTTTCATTTTACGATTGAGTGGTACGTATTCTCGACGTGGGTTTGACGAAGACTTCATTTGTTTGACGATCAAACACGGTGTTTTTTCGCGTAGTAGACAAGGATTTCGAACCTCGACTTTTCAACACGTTCACGAGATCGGGTGGAGATTTTAACGTTATGTTGCTCTTTCGCTAAACCCAGGCGGTTACAATAATCACGTGGACTACATGTTCGGTCGATATGGGCTTCCGACCGTCCATCTTCCTTCTCAAAATTTGGCCCACCGACAGCTACTTGCGGACATTCCGTTCCAATTCTTCCTTTATGGTGTGACCTAAATGAGTTTTGGCCCACCTCAATGCTAGTTTCCATAGTGAAAATGAGGCGCTAAACCTGATGGATGGCATAGATCTCATACACATTCTCCCCACATGCTCTTCACTTACTTTTTGGCACCTTCACAAATGACATGGATAGATCATATTTGATTTGTAAAGAAAATCAATATGAAATATCATTTATAGTGACGGGTTGTCTGGATCATAAGTTACCATTAAGATAAGTTACTTATGCCTTCAGTAGCTTAGCTTGATTTTTTACTTATTAAACTAAAGGGATTAAGTAACTTTAAATAATAAAGTTATTTATAAGTTATAATTGATCATAAACTAAACTTACTTATCTCCAATAAGCCCTAAACATCTATGAATATGGTATCTGCTTAATTTGTGAATGACAAATGTTAAATTAAGTAAAATCGTTATCTTTTCTCATTTGTAATTAAACATGCTCAAAAGGAAAAGCTTGGATATTTGGGTAAAGTGACGAATGATATGTATTTTGTCTCAGAGATTTTTAAGAAAGTTATGGTTCCTAGTTTAGATGTATCATCATCAGAAATATCTGCTCATCTTGTAATCTAACCATTAGGCGGTGAAATCCACTACGGCGGCGTGAGTGTAGGCGTGTGTGTATGGTGCTTGTAAAAAAAAAATAAAAAAATAAAATAAAAAAATTAAATTAAAAACCATTAGATTGGTTGTCATTTATTCCACAGGTAAAATAAATAATAATAAAAGGCAATGATCGTACTTGCAACAAACAACTGTCCACGAATTAGACCCTAGGTTCATTTGAACAACCCGATTTTGGGACTGCAAATTAGAGACTGGATTTTCATAGTTTATTTCGTTTAATTTGAATTAACAGGTGCCATGTGCATAATTTCTGAGTGCCTAATTATCAAGAATCATACGTTGCACTGAGTATCATAAAACTGCTTTTTCTGTCTATTGGCTCCTTTTTTTTTAAAGAGGGGAAAAACAAGAAAAAGGAAGGAACGAGCTTTCAAACCCGTGGAAGGAAGATAATGTTAGGGGTGTCAATGAGCCAGGTTGGCCCGTCGGGCACCTAGGCCTAGCCCACCTTAGTCCGGATTTGACATGGATGTCCAGAAGCTTGTTAGCCCGGCCCAGCCCTAACCTGGTCCGTTGAAACCCCTAGATGGCATGATTAAACTTTTGGAACCCGAGATAGCATCTCTTCCAATGACGTGATAGAGTGATGCATTGATCACACTCACTCAATATACTGGCGCCAAGACATTTAGCCCACGTAGTAGCAGAAGCAGCAGTAGAGAGATTCATATCCATTAGTTTTTCTACCAATTTATCCCACTTCATATTTGCCCATTGTTTCTGCTTTCTATCATCACTTAAATGGCCATTGATTCGGAAGGATACGATTGTCTCAATTTCCATCAATGCTAGGTCCCGCATTGAGGGGGGCCTGATTTACACATGACGACACTGCCACATGTTAGTGAGATGGATCGTATCATATTCCCGTTGAATCATCTCCCACCTTCGAGGAAATGTGGAAAAGTCCCTTCCGAAGAGGGGGGAGTGGAAAAATAAAAAATCAAGAGGTTTAAAACAACTTTCGCTGCCATTCGTGACCAAGAGGGTTCCACGAGAGACCATTTACGGGTGGGCTGGCCTCAACATTCAATAGCTGTAGAGAGCAAGATTGCCTCAACAATCAAATTTTGGGACAATGATCTATCAGTGGGGCACACAACACGGGTAATAACATCTTTTGGAGCCCACACACGTGCATAGCCCAATCAATCTACATGCACAAACATATGCCAACATATCAAAGATTTGCAAGATCCAAGCAGTCCATCAAGTGGGTCTCCGCATGCTGAAGATTGTATGGGCAAAAAAAAATTGATCATTCAGTGTTTGAAAAATAATTTACAGATTGTTATTAGTATGTGAACATGCCAATTTGTGTCATCCAAACAATTGAGCGCTATTGACACAGGCTTATACCAAACACCAAATATACAGGGTCATCACAACTGTAGTCATGGTGAATAATCAGATCGATGCAATGCTACTATACACATGGTCTTGTGCTGTGTGCCAAACGGAACTGAAGAAGCACCAAGTGCATCGGAAATGGGACCAGGGATTTTTTCACGAACCGTCTGTACCTTTTTGGGTATATGCACATGGATCCCAGGAAACAAGAGTACAAATCTCTAAACCGGCGTGTCCCAAAAAAGGTGACCATTGGACTTCTCCAGGACACACGATGGGTCTGGTTATTGTGGCGTGTAGAGATACACCCAACCCATCTTACTAGAGATGGGTCATTGCCGCTCCATGGAACTGAGGGAGCACATAAGAACGGCCGCTGCTGGCCCCAAGATGCAATCCATTTAGAAGATTCACAGAAGAGCTGGAGCTACCACGTGTGCCATGGTTCGAGTGTGGAGGAGATAGACTTGGGATGGCTTCAAGGGTAGAACGGGGAGAATGGCGAGAGGCTGCTGCGGATTCGGAAGTTTCATGATAAGATTGGCCAGTCTCACTGGAGAAAAACAATAGTATGCATGAAGCCGCATCCGGTAATCATGCAAAATCAATCGGAGTCAAGAGATCAAATGTCAAAATGATAGAAGTGGTGATGCGTACCCATTTGGGAACTGTTTGCTTGCCAGCATGCCCGCAGGGATTGGCATGAAATTAGTTCGCTCTCTTGGACTAGGTGCCGGCGTCGTCGTATCCTGCTCAAGTAACGTGAGGTGGGCTCATGCAGCATTTTGAACTTAACAGTGGAAAAAGATGGGCAAGATTTGAGAAGAGGAGTTATAGGATGTGAAGAGCGTCCTGATGCACAGGTCCTTACTAGTGGGCCCATGTAATGGTGATCCAGACTGTTGCTTTGACTGGCCCAACCATGGATGGGGGATGAACCACAAATCTTCCAGATCGGATTTGTTAGAAGAAAAAATGGGGAGTTAATTCATTCTTTGGCAGGAATGACACTTGACTCACAGGCACTAAGAAATTGTACATGTTGCAAACATTATCTCAAATTAAAATGACTAAATAGTTGAACCCACAGTCGCTACATCAAAAGTCCCAACATATTGTTAAACAATATCCTCCAATTTAGTGGAGGCTTGTTTCTGGAAATAGGACCATAGGATAATTTTCATTTTAACCATACAATTGATGTCCACCAATCCGATAGTCAGATAATCAAATAATTCTTTATGTTTGGTTCATCATCCATCCAAACTAAGAGCCATAATTTGGACAGTTTCATTAGAAGTACCAGAATGCCATGTATGTCATTTCTAACTATATTTTTAAGTGCCTGTGTGTCAACTGTCATCCATCCAACTATGCCAAAGAATCAAAGTTTTTCTCCCAAAATTTAAAAATAAAAATAAAGAAGTCCAGAACATGGGAAAGACATTGGATGAGTCTAGGTTTTTACCAATATATTGGAAGATTTTTTGGGCAATCCCTCGCCAATGACAGCCCGCGTTCAAACCAACATTCAGGATCACTAAAACATGGGTCCCACTAGTGTGGACTGGGGGCATCAAGACACTAAATCACCACCTGATCTATCAGGACCCTGTAATTCCTCTTGAGATTTACCATCAGTTTCATTCCTGGGAGTTCTTGATGGTAGGAGTTTCTTATAAAGGGATGCTCGAGCAGCTTGCTTGCTGACGGCCTCTCTGCCGGATTCCTCCTTAAGCATAACTGTATGAAATTCTTACCCTCAGGGGACAATGTATCTGGTATAGGAGGGGATTCATTCTTCAAAACCTTGAACATGGCAGCAGCCTGCACCAACATAGCAGAGAAATCTAACCATCTTAATTCATGGGAACAAAAAATTAAAGATGTGCATAAAAGAAAAACACAAAAACATGAACAAAATAGCAAAGGAACTGAATGCAACATGACAGAATCTGATCATTAAATACATGGTAGGAAGGCAGATTTAGGATGCATATGAAGTTACTACATCGTATAGAGTGGAATGGCCTTTGTTTGTTTCTTCTAATAGAGGAAAATTGGAGCCGGTTTGACAGACTTTCTCCACTCCTTTTGGAGTGGAGTGGGAGTTTCTGCCCTTCTCAAACAAATTGCCGTTTTCAATTTAAAGTGGGAGCTTTCTGAATACATGGAACTCCTCGAATGCATCTCCAAAGCCATGCCTGTCCAGTCCTCGCCCGACAGACTCATCTGGATGCTTGACAAATCCAGCTCTTTCACGGTCAGATCCTTCTACTCCCACATCCTTCCAAAACCACGTCTGTCCGTCCCTGCTTCCCCCTTCATCTGGAGGTACTCAGCTCCCTCCAAATTCATCTGTTTTGGCTGGTTGGTGGGTAGAAACAGAATTTTAACTATTGACAACCTCAGAAAGAGGGGAATGCAGATCGTCAATGTCTGTTTATGTTGTATGAAAGAAGAAGAATCAGTGAACCACTTGTGCATTGCTCCTTTATTGCCCAAATCTGGGCCAACTTCTGTCAACGATTCAAGATTAGTTGGTGCATTCCAGACTTGACCCTCAACCTCCTTTCGTATGGGAAGAGAGAAATGAAAGATGCTTCAACGACAACTCTTCTTCTACTGACGTAGTCTGTTCCAGGACCAAAAGACTGTTGTTTGACTGGGTGGTCAATGTTTTTTTTTTTTTTAAGAGCATAACGGAGAAATATATTGAAAAAAAGGGGGAAAGATACAAAGGAAGGGAGGACTCTGCTGAGGTAGCAGAGAGCCTAAACTCCTAGGAACAGCAAGCTGTCCTGATTCAGCCCGATTACATTACCCCATTCAATTCTCTGAAAGACTGTTGGCGTCTATTTGGAGAGAGAGATATTTGTTGTGTTACCCTGGACGTTGTGGGCTCTTCAGGAGGAATTATCGTCGCCTGGAAATCTTCCAATTGGGACTTACAATCCTCTTTCACTGGGGTCTTCTCTGTCTCTGTCATTCTCCAAGCTAAGGCGTCTAATTTTTGTTGTAACATTGTTGCTGTTTATGGTCCTAATGACGACTCTTTCAGGTCCTCCTTTTGGAATGAACTGACTACGGCTAGACAGTTATTTCCAGGTCTTTGCTTTATTTTAGGTGACTTTAATGTTATTCGTTTCCCTGACGAACATTCTTGCCCAAGGAGAACTTCCTCTGCTATGGAAGCTTTCTTTGAATGGATCCAAGCGCAGGAGCTGGTTGATCTGCCGCTGACTAGAGCATCCTTCACTTGGTCTAACTGTCGCAGATCGCCTATTCAGTCGAGATTGGATAGGTTTCTTTTATCTGCTGAGTGGCTGGAGGCGTTCCCTTCGGTATGCCAGATTGCCCTCCCCAGAACAACATCTGATCATTGCCCGATCATGCTCTCTATGGAAGAAGTAAATTGGGGTCCTAAGCCATTTAAATTTAATCCTGCTTGGCTCAAAATAGAAGGATTCCAGCTCCAAGTCATGGAGTGGTGGGGCTCATTCCAAGTGGACGGTTTTGCTAGTCATAGACTGATGTGCAAGCTCAGGCTCCTCAAAAATAAAATAGGGCAAGGAGAAAGAACTCCTTAAAAGAATGAAGGAATCAGAGGCCCTTTTGGCTGAATTGCAGCAGATTGATGTATCTAATGACAGCGAAGTGATTCTGTTAGAAATTCTGTCTAGACGATTTCAGATTATCTAGTCCTTATCGTCCAGAGCCTTAGAAGATGAAATTTCATGGAAGGTTAAATCGTGAGTGAAGTGGTTAGCAGAGGGTGATAGAAACACCAAATTTTTTCACAATATTGCTAATATGAGAGCTCATGTCAAAGCGATTTGAAGCATCATGGTCGATGGAAGACAGATCGAAGATAAAGACGAGATTGTTGATCATGTGATCGACAACTTTAGGACCATTCTCTCTTCAAAAGGATGGGCCAGACCTCGTCTAGACGGGATTGACTTCTCAGCCATTCAAAGATCGAAGGCTGACCTGTTGGAGGCTCCTTTTTAATGCAGGGGCATTTTCACACTGGGCTTGAGTGGGGTCGCCTGTTGGACGCAGGGGCACACTCGGGGTGGGTGACCCATGTGATTTGGGGTCCATGGGGGAGGTCTCGTGTTCGAGACTCCTTACCAAGGTGAGTAATGCGCATTTCACACCGGGCTCGAGTAGAGTAGCCTGTGGGATGCGGAGACACACTCGGGGTGGGCGGCCATGTGATTTGGGGCCCACGAAGGGGGTTCGGCCGAGGTCCTAACCTATGAGATATGGGGCCTGGGCTATAAGATAAAGGGATTAATTCGCCATACTCTAACAGTTCGAGCTTTTAGAGCAAGTGGTCAATTGTCCTACATCAAATTGGTATCAAAGCAGGAGGTCTCGTGTTCGAGACTCCTCACCGGGGGTGATTAATGCAGGGGCATTTTCACACTGGGCTTGAGTGGGGTTGCCTGTTGGACACAGGGGCACACTCGGGGTGGGTGACCCATGTGATTTGGGGTCCATGGGGGAGGTCTCGTGTTCGAGACTCCTTACCAGGGGTGAGTAATGCGCATTTCACACCGGGCTCGAGTGGAGTAGCCTGTGGGATGCGGGGACACACTCGGGGTGGGCGGCCATGTGATTTGGGGCCCACGAAGGGGGTTCGGCCGAGGTCCTAACCTATGAGATATGGGGCCTAGGCTATAAGATAAAGAGATTAATTCGCCATACTCTAACAGTTCGAGCTTTTAGAGCAAGTGGTCAATTGTCCTACATCACTTTTTCTGAAGATGAAACTAAAGCGGCTATATTCGGTTTGTCGGGAGACAAGTCTTTAGGTCCTGATGGATTTCCAATGCTATTCTTTCAAGATTTTTGGGACACGATTAGATCAGATATTATGGACTTCTTCCTTGAGTTTCATGATAGGGGGAAGCTTTCGAAAAGTCTCGGAGCCTCTTTCATTACTTTGATCCCCAAAGTTGCTGGTGCTTCTTCTCTATCTGACTTTAGGCCTATTAGTCTCATTGGTGGCCCGTATAAAATCCTGGCCAAAGTCCTGTCTAATAAGACTGTCGACAGCCATGGGGAGGATTATCTCCAATTATCAGAATGCATTCATCAAGGGTAGACAAATTATTGACGGTGCACTAATCGCAAACGAATGTCTTCACTCTTGTCACAGGTCAGGAACAAAATCCATCTTTTGTAAGTTGGATATTGAAAAGGCTTACGACCACGTTGACTGAGAATTTCTGCAATATATGCTGCTTCGTATGGGTTTTGGAGACAGATGGAGAAGATGGATCAAATCGTGTATGGATTCGGCTCATTTTTCTATCCTCTTAAATGGTGTTCCCAAAGGCTTCTTTTCTGGTTTGAGAGGATTACGACAAGGTGATCCCCTGTCCCCTCTCCTATTCCTCCTAATTGGAGAAGCTTTGTCCCAATTGATCCTTAGGGGGCAGAGTGCTAGATTTTCCCGAGGCATATCGATATCAGGAGTGGCCACTTCTATTTTCCACATTCAATTCGTTGATGATACTCTCATCATGGTTGAAGCTGATTCTGATTCTATCGATAACCTTCACACGACTTTAAGATGTTTTGAGGCAGTGTCGGGTTTAAAAATCAACATGGCCAAATCCAAAGTTATATGGGGTGAACCTGTCGGATCTAGATCTTTCTGCATATGCTGATATCCTTGGCTGCTTCGTGGCTTCTTTTCCTACATCTTTCGTCAGTCTCCCTCTTGCTATAGGGCCTCCTCTGATTGCGATGTGAGAAAAAATTGTAGACAAAATTCAAAAGAAACTTGCTACATGAAAATGCCGATACCTCTCAATTGGGGGCAGGATCACCCTCATTAAAGTTGAGCTTTCTAACCTCCCAGTCTACTTCATGTCCCTCTACAAATGCCCGGCTCCAGTCAAGAAACATATTGATAATCTCAGACGAAACTTCCTTTGGTGTGGTAAGGAGACTCTTAAGAAATTTCATCTTATGGACTGGAAGGATGTGTGTAGTCAATATCGGGGGGGGGCTAAACCTGGAGGTTAGGCAAAGAATCTGAGGTGCTATGGAGCATCATCGTCAAAGGCAAATATGGTTCGTCTCCTGGTGGCTGGTGGACCAAGAACAATTCATCATACAGGGGCTCTTACGTTTGGAGAGGTATTCTCCGTCATAAATCATCTGTGATAGACAATATAGGCTTCGATCCTAGTAATTGGACGAGGATCAGATTCTGGGAAGACCATTGGGTAGGAGATTACACCCTGAGAAGTAGATTTCCTAATATTTATTGCATTGATGCTGATAAAGAAAGTATGATAGCAAGCTACTTCACCTAAACAGGTACCGAAGGGGTTTGGGAAATTATTTGTGTCAAGAATTTGCACGATCGAGAGGTTGAGGAGTATGTAGATCTGCTTCAATGCCTATCTAACGTGACTCTGGATCCGTCTTCCCCAAATAATATGATCTGGAAATGAGATAAGTCCTGCACATTTTCAGTCAAATTGTTATACTCTGTTTTTGCCCCCTCTCCTTCCTCTTCAATGCAGGGTTTCCCTTTTATATGGAAATATGTTGCTCCCCCTAAATACATCTACTTCGGATGGCTGACGGCTATGAACCGGATCCTTACGATCGATAATCTCAGGAAGAGAGGGATGCAGCTTGTCAACATCTGCCTCTGCTGTATGAGAAGTGAGGAATCCGTCGATCATTTGTTGGACCACTGCCCCTTTATTACTCAGATTTGGTGGGATTTTTTATCCAGATTCAATATTGTCGGTTGTTTCCCAGATTTTGCTACGTCTATGCTCGAATCATGGCAAGGTTTCAAATTGGGCAAAGTTGAGACTAGTATTTGGCGTATGGTGATTATCATCATTTGGTGGGCGGTTTGGAAGGAAAGGAATGATAGATGTTTCAACGACACTCAGTCCTCGATTAAATCAGTGGGATCCTTTGCTAAAAAGTTGCTTTTCGAATGGGTGGTTAATGTTTTGGCGCTCAAGGATTATAATCTTGCCTTCTTAGGCCTGTAGGTTGTTCGGTTCTGCTATCTCAGCAATCCAATGTTGTTTGTTCCTTTTCTTTTTAATAATATCTAGTTACTTCTAAATATTATAAATAAATAATAAATAAATAAAAAATGCCCTGAATCAAACATCTTTAACCGAAGACGACTTGTCATTGATACATCTATTGTTTCTCTCCTCCCAAACAGACCACCAAATTGCGATGATCGCCATCCTCCAAATGCTTTTTCTGTCTTTGCTCATCCTAACCCCATGCCACGAAAGCAATTGAAGGTCTGCCAACAGCGGGCTGCACCAGCATATGTTGAACCGCATCAGAAAATCAGCCCAGATCTGATGGATGAAAGGGCAATGAAGCAGGAGATGATTCACAGATTCCTTGGCTTTCATACAACATAGGCAAATGCTGACAATGTTCATTTCCCTTTTCTTAAGGTTATCGACCGTTAAAATTCTGTTCTTGCCTACGAGCCAGCCAAAACATTATTTATTTATTTATTTATTTTTTTTGGGGGGGGGGGGGGGGGGCTGCATACTTCAAGATAAAAGTGGCGTGAGTGACCGTAGAGAGAGTTGAAGGGGTGAGGAACGAGTAGAATGAGCGGACCGAGAAGGTGCTGGATTTGTCACAGGTCCAAGAGAGATTATCCTGAGCTTCTAGATCAGGCATGGCTTTAGAGATAGCATCAAGGAGATCAGCAATTTCCCAGTCATTGAGATTTATAATACATTTAATGTCCCAAACCACATTTGTAGGCGAAGCAGAGTAGCAATCAGCCACCGTCACATTCCTGAGAGGAGCTAGACGGTATATGTTTGGAAAACGGAGTTTTAGAGGGGTTTCTCCAAGCCATCGGTCTTCCCAAAAGAAAATCGAATTCCCATTACCGAGCTCGAACACGATGTTTTTGAGCATTTCCCTCTTCAAGCGGATGATCCCCTTCCAAAGATAGGAAGCTCTATGCACGGTCTTGTCGCTTGTCCACCAACCACCTGGCGATGACCCATATTTACCTTTGATAATGGAGTTCCAAAGAGAACCCCTCTCAGACCCCAAACACCAGATCCACTTACTGAGAAGGGCCTGGTTCATAGTCCTCGAGTTTCTGATACTAGCCCCGCCCACTTGATAATGGTTGCCGACCTCCTTCCAATCCATAAGGTGAAACTTCTTCTGATTGTCTTTACCGCTCCAGAGGAAATCACGCCTTAACTTATCTATGGCCGCAAGGACCGTTGGGGGGCATCTGAACATGGACATAAGATATGTAGGGAAGTTGGAAAGGGCAGACTTGATCAGAGTCATGCGCCCTCCAATTGATAAATACCTGCATTTCCACCTAGCAAGGGCTTTTTGAATCTTGTGCACAACCTTGTCCCATATCGATTTGGGAGGGGGACCAATGACGAGAGGAAGACCCACAAAAGAGGAAGGAAATGAAGCAGTAGAGCAACCAAGCAATTTGGGCGGTCAATGTTAATGGGCTGAAAGACTGCGATCTTTGTTTTCTAAGCTGTTAGTGGCTGTCTGCTATCTCAGCAGATTTGTTTTCCTTTCTGTTTTCTGTATTCTCTCCCCTTTTTTAATATACTCTCGTTGCTTTTGAAAAAATAATAATAATAATAATAAAGTCGCTCCTCATTCAAATGGTCCAATCTATCCCATAGGCATAGTAACATTTATCTGGCGAGCTCGAAAACAGTCAGGAATGTACATTCTTGGTCAGCTCCCTACCAAAATATTATAATAATCATCATTGTCATTGAAGTCTTATCCCAATTAATTGGGGTCAGATACATGAATCCTGTTCTGCCATTCCTCTCTATCAAGGGCCATAACTTCATAAGAGAAAAAAAAAATGTTGTCCAAAAGAGACAGAATCCTATAGTAACTAAAATGAACAGTAACAACCACTGAGAGGTCACAAACGATAACTTATCAGAGGTTCTTCAGTCCATTTGCAACTTCATAAATCTGGACATGGAATTGAAATGGCATACTATGTCCACTAAACAGTTTGCAATCTGAGCAAATGTTTCCAAGTCCAGGACATGATGAACAAACATAAAATCAAAGTGCTTACCCCCTCAAACTCGCTCCAAGGAGGTTTCCCAGTAAACATCTCGATGATGGTGCAACCCAAACTCCAAATGTCAACAGCATGATCGTAGCCAGCTTCTTTCTGCATCATAGCCTGCATGACCTGCAAAAACAGTGAGCTCGATGATTTAGAGGGATGCTTGCATGAGACTGCAGGGTGAGGTGGGGAAAAGAGATACCTCTGGGGCCATCCAATAAGGACTTCCCTTCATCGAAAGTGCAGCAGCTTGTCCACTCAGCTGAATGCCAACACAAATCAGCATAGCAAAAATGCTATGTGAAAAAATAAAACGTTTTGACTAGAAGCAATTGGGAAATTCTACAAAGCAACTCCTTTTGAAATAATCAAGGATATGGACACAGTGTAGCCATCATCGAATCATTTCTATGCTTCATATTTCAATATGATCTTAAAACATACGGTACATAAACATTGTTATAAAACTGTACACTCAGAGGGATGAAGCCGTGATAGCTGCGGTACATAATTAAATACCTAACTGGATATTGAAACAAAAAAAAAATGCATAATTTCCAGGTCAAGTGTGAATCAATATCTATGGGTGACCAATGATCTTGAGGTTCTTTCCATCAATAAGAAAAAGGAGTACAAGGCATCCATTAAGGTAATGGACAGAAAGTAATAATACACAATGAAGATCTGCAAGAGGTCACACAACTAGTTGGACGATAGTGTTATCGTCCAACTATTGCCTATGTGCTGGTGACATCCAACCCATCCAAGAGGTGGGTAATCACCCACGAAAAAATAAAACCAACATACACCTATGGTGTTGCTCACATGATGAGTGGATCAGTCTGATGTTCGCATCAGGTGTTCTATCTGGCAGCACAACCTTTTGGACAGGTAGGAAGTTGTACGCACTCGTCACTTTGACATTTATGTGCTAGTTTTGAAAATATCACCATCTTCCACCAAGTGTGTGAGACCTCAATCTGGAAAATACCTTCCTTTGCTAATTAAGTCAATAAAGACCCTGTTGGAACTTTGAGGATCATCACACTGAATGATGTGTACAGTGGTGACTTCGGTCATGAAACATGGGGTATTGCAGCTAATTCAGGTGACAAAGTCTAATGGAGATATATCACAGAGTGGCATGGTTTTCCAAGGTAATCCTTTCAGAAGATTGCTGAGAAAATCAAGTTGAAAATGTGTGTATGGGTGCAAGTCAAAGGCCTTCAAAGGATTTTAGGCGGTTCATCTTTGTTTTGGGAAATTCCATTGTGGTTAACTTAGCTAAGCAGGGGTCTCACGCCCTTATCTTTGTTTTGGGAAATTCCATCATCTCCCCCAAGAAATAAAATAAAAACATCTCAACTTGTTGAGAAAAATGGGAGTCCAAAGGCAAAGTTCTAAATAGATGTTTCTTGGTCCAAATATTAGATTAAGATCTTGAATATCAAAGTATTAATCAGTGTTTTCAGCATCGACAATATTGGCCGATATATCTGGTATCCCACCTGTGCGATATGAAACACACAGGTAGTGCTGATATATCCTACTTGTTTGATCTGTTGAACATTTTCAATTTTCGATCCTTCTTTTGTTTTTTGTGTTTTTGCTTTTTTTCTTTAATTGTTGTAAATCATGTTAAATTAGTCTCAAATGGTTACAAATCCATGATTCTTTGTGTTTTGCATAAAAAAAAACATGGGCTTCAATTTCGAAAAGTGGAGGAGATGAGCCAAGTTGCGAAAATCAAAATTTTTCAATTTCTGACAAATTGGTTGCAATCTATGTCCAAACACAAAATCAAACACGTATGTAACCCAATTTAATGATTCTTGGTAATTTCGGGATTTTTCAAAAAAAATATTTTTTTAATTAAAAATGTTTTTTTAAAAAAAATCCAAAATTCCACTTTGATCAGCGGTCAATTGGCCCCCATTTCAAAGTATTCAGGAGTATTTAATGAAATCATTACCACATAAACTCTAATTTTGAGATTTGGGAAATGAACAGATTTGAGGAAAATTAGGAAAAATTCAAAATTTGCCTAATTTTTCTCAAATTAGAGAGGTCTTATGACATGGGATGAAGTGTGCGAACCAACGGGCCAAGGAAGGGTGGGAATCTTAAAGTTAGAAGAGATGAATCTAGCGTTGTTGGGGAAATGGGTTTGGAGGTTTGGGTTTGAGGGAGAATCTAGACGGAGGGAGGTAATATTGAGAAAATATGGGGTTGAGGTAGGGGGGTGGTAGACTAAAGCTTAATCTGTGTACCGATCTTCTTATTTGTGGAAGTCGGTAGCTTCCCTTAAAGAAAGAGTGTGAGAGGGAATAGGCTTTCGCTTGGGGAACAATAAGAGAATTAGATATTGGGATGATAGGTGGGCGGGAGATGTGAGATTGGGTGATAAGTTTCCTTCATTACTGGATTAGCTAGGGAGGGGGGGAAAAGGTGTTTAATTGCTACTCATGTAGGGATGAGGAGGTAATGTGGATCCTAATCTTTCGAAGGACCTTGTTAGATGGGGAGATCAAAGAGTTGGTCTAATTGCTTGAGTTGTTACAAAAGTTTTCTCCACTCGCAACAGAGGTGGATTCCATTAGGTGGTTAAAGGATAAGTCGGGTGCATTCTCAATCAGATCCTTCTATCGGCTTTTATGTCCGAGCAAGGAAAACCATGACGTCTCCTCAACGGCCTTCCAATGGCACCATGGTGCTCCGTTGAAGGTAGCAGCCTTTGGGTGGCTAGTGGGGAGGGACAAAGTTCTAACAATAGATAACTTGTGCAAGAGGAAGGTGATTCTTCCAAGCATTTGCCTGATGTGTTTAAAAGATGTGGAATATGTGGATCACTAGTTCATCCATTGCGTATTTGCTAGGGAGATATGGGATCATTTGCAACAATTTTCCAGGGTTCTATGGGTGTTTCTGTTTCCAAACAAGATAGGCAAGCTTCCAATAGCTTGGCATGGTGAAGGGTTAGGGAAAGAAAGGAATAAGAAGTGGTGATTAAGTTTGTTAGCATGACTTTGGGTATTGTGGTGGGAAATGAATGATCGATGCTTCAGGAACAAAAGTAATGGAGCAGTGCAAGTATTCAATTGGGCTTCTTTTTGTGAAGGAGTGGAAGGAAGTGTAGCTCTCTTAGTCTCCTTTGCTTTTGAACAACCACACACCTTATTCACAAGTATATTTCTAATTTTCTACTTCTTTTTGCTTTTGAATGTGTTGCTTGTGTTTCCATAACGTCTTCTTACATTTATAAATTATATAAATAGACATTAAATATATTTGCATAATTCAGTCAAGTAGTGCATAGACTTGGACCCCCGTACAAAGGAAACCTATTGTATGCACTTGTTTTTGTGATGTTTTGATTTCTAAGTGTGTATTTATATATTTTTTAGCAATCTTGTAGTTTCATTGAAAAAATCAACCAATTTCCCAATGTTTTCCTATGTTTCCCAACAACAACGATACATTAGCGATACAACCGATATATCCCTTGCAATAACTGATACGTATCCATATCCCAAGGATGTGATACATTATGCGTTAATGATATGGAAACATTGGCATTAATCAAGAAAATAGGTCATTTAAAAACGGGGAGAAAAATTGACTTGACTTCTAGTATTATACCCTATGTGGTGCACAAGTCAGTCCATGTTCTCCTCGTAATGTTTCCCATTAACAAGGTTTGTGTTGCGGTTTCCCAGACTCTTGTAACTTCAGCTCATCTAAGTCCAGACCCTCACAATATTGTTTTGTCTGCTCATTAATTTTAATATTACGAACATAGGTAGTTAGATTCCCATGCAATCTTCTACTTATAAGTAGCTCAATTTTTTTTCTTCTTCTTTCAATGAATAGGTGTACTTATATATCTTTCAATGTGCATTTGTTTTATTTTATGTTTTTATGCATTTCGTTTATCATTTCTTCTTGCCAGTAGCATTTCTTCTATCAATTTAAAATGAAGACAAGAAAATTGCATTTTCTTGTTGAAAGATGAACTTTCTTTCAACAAGAATACGCCCAGAATACAATCATTTACTTCAAGCATGTTTTCCAGCAACTACAATACACAAAGAAACCAAATCAACTCTGTGGAAATTAAGAACAATAAATACTACACAGTGCACAGATTGTTTGGTATTTTCTATTCATGGAAGATACCCACATGCTTTGCCATCCCAAAGTCTGCAAGCTTGACCACACCAGATGCATCAACAAGTAAATTCGCCCCCTTGATGTCCCTATAAGAAACAATCATTGAATTAGGAATACAGAAACTAATATTTGGAAACTTCGAGATCCTGAAAGTAACATAACAGCATAACACTCACACATTTTCTCCTATTGATTTTTGTATTTTTCAGAGAAAGGATAAATTAGAATGAAGTAATTTTGAACCAATAATCAGGCACACCAATAATGAGACTGTAAAATAAATAAACATGGGAAGGTCTCACCTAGAAGTGGTTGTAAGTGCAGCTAGTTTTGGTTTGTGGCCCACCATGGTGTATGGATGACATTCAATCAGTCTGCAGTGGTTGCCCCATAATGAAAATAGGCTGCCCCAAAAATCATCCCAATCCAACATCAAGTGGCCACAACATGAATTTGGAGGGCTTTGGCTGGGTGGTTGTCTGTTGTTTTCTATCATGTGGCCCACATGATGATCGAAGCAGCATGATCTCTGGTCCATCCCATTTTCATTGTGGAACAACCCTGCTGGATGGATTGGATGGCATGCACTGTGGCTAGTTGCACATTGTTCATCTACAACTATTGCGTGTATAAACATGATGGATAAATCACATCATGATGTATCATAGAAAAGCACAAAAAATAAAAAAGGAAAAATGAGTACAGGAGCTTTGCAAGAGTATTTGAATCTGTTGAAATTCAAGATTGGATACTTCGCCAAAATCAATGTTTTAAATATCGGCCGATATATCCAACGATATATCTTGTATCTCACCTGTGTGATACAAAACGCACAGGTAGTGCCGATATATCCCACATGTTCAATCTGGTCAGCATTTTCAATTTTTGATCCCTTTTTTTGTTGAAATTATGTTAAATCAATGTCGAATAGTTATAAATCCACTGATACTTCATGTTTTGCACGAAAAATCATGCAGTTGGAGCTTTGGTTTTGATATCCATTTGTTCTTCATGTTCTTCATGTTCTCCATGTTTTTTTTTTTTTATATATTTTCCTTCAGCCAGCTATCAATTGAGACTAATCTCATCACATACACTCTAATTTTCAAATTTGAGTATAGGTGGCCCAATTTGGGAAATTTTGGAGAAAATTCAAAATTTCCCAAATTGCTTGCAATGTTGCAATCCAACCATGAAACCAGGCATCTTTGAGGGCTGATCTACTTATTTGTTAAGTCCTTGTCAATTTTTAGAAAATAAAAATAATTTTTTAATTAAATATATATATATAAAGTATTAAAATTATATTTTTTTTTGAAATTTCCCTTCAACCAGCAGTCAATTGAGACTAATTTTGAAGTATTTAGGAATGTTTGATGAAATGATCATCACATACACTAAATGTTACGCATTCGATTTTAATATAGTTGCATTAGTTCAGTCAGATAATGCATATACAAAGGAAACCTATTATGTGCACTTCTTTTTTGAGATGTTGTGATTTAAAAGTGTGTATTAAGGTCTTTTTTATCAACCCATGAAGTTTCTCAATGAAATTCCAACCACTTTTCCAATGCTTCCCCATGTTTCCCAAATAGTGCGATAAATTACCTAGCCCCACACACATCTTCAAGTAGAGCAAAGTGCCAATCTGCCAAGTGATTGGGACATCAAAGCAGTGAATGAGGTGGCCCCAGCAGTGACGATGAACATGCACAAAAATGAGTACAACCCATTCATCAGGTGGGCTGTAGACCACATATGTACCTAGAATAATGACCTTTTCACATTTTTTCGAATGGTGACAAAACTTCTTCAGAAACCAAGGAAAATTGTTACAAAAGGGATAAAGGGAGTCAATAATTGTGACTTTCTCATCACTCCCTCACAAGCAAGTTTATTACCCACATCATTGGTATCTTTCAAAGCCAAGGAACAATGAGCACCAAAAAGGGCAATAAGAAATCTAATTTACTAAATACAAGACGCCTCTACATCCCTCACAAATCCCTCCAAACCCACCAAACAAATAACAGGAGGTTCTTTTATGATAAATTTAATAAACGACCCACAAATGGGGGGAAAATACAGCGAAGGAAGACACAAAGCTACATCCAAAAGAAAGCAAAAAAGCAGAAAGATCAAAATTCTTCACATCAATAACAAGGAAGCCCAATCTGACACAAACTCCTTAGCCATAGCTAGAACCAGTTCCTCCGATCCAGTGCTATTATGGAAGCATCCTCTATTTCACTCAACCCAGATAACCCACCATACTGCCGGGCGAGCAAGATGTCATAGGGTCTTGAGATGTTTACTCACTCCCCCACCATTCCAAGCCAAACCAACTTGTTAGAATTTCCCGGCATAACCCAAGACGTTGAATAAAGTGAGAAAATGTGACAAGCTATCTTCAGGAGGGGGGTTCCATAGAACAAAAAATGATAGGCGTGATCTCGTCAATTGACCAATCCATCTAAACGAATAAATCTATAAAAAGATCTAACCAAGAATAGACCCGAGGTGAGCGTGCCACACCAAAGATCCTTCTACCCATAGGAGGGGGTTGGGCCGCAATTTAGCTAGTCGAACAGGGGCAAAAGATCCTCCAACTTGGTATCCGATAGATCCCTTGTACAAGGGCGGACTGAAAGAGCTGAGGAACCGCAACATAAATAGCAATCATCCACTTTAATATCTTTGGACAGTATTAAGCAAGCCACTTAGGGTAGGCTTGGAGGAGAGGCGACAATCACCACACCAAGGATCCTCCCAAAAATTGACTCTGGATCCGTTGCCCAACAAGAAGGAGATTCACTTCTTGAATTCTGACTTCAGTCATACTATCAACTTCCAAATGAAGCATGCCTTGTAGAGAGAGGACTCTTTCACTTTGTTGCAAGCCCACAACCCACGGTAGGGCTCAACCCATATAGGCCAAGAGGTGTACACGAGTCGAACCGAAGCTCGACTCAGCACGGCACGGTTCATTCAGCAGCTCGGGCCAGTTCGAGTCTCTATGGCATTTTCTCAAACACATGGAATGCACCTTCAATTTCTCACGGAATGTAAAGCAACAACATTGGTTTACAGGTATTTCATCAAACACTCAGTAGGTAGCATAAAAATCAAGATACAAGGGTATTTATTTCATATCCATACCTTACTCACCACCAGCCGACACTTCGTTGAGTCATTTCATCAAACACTTGCTAAGCAACAGCAATATCGAAATAACCGAGTCACCGAACTGGTTCGATCCAAGTTTGATTTGAGTTGGGGTTCGATCTTAGTCGAGTCGAGCTCGAGCAAGCTCGAACTTGGCTCGAAATTTTTTCAAGCTCAAAAAATCGACTCGTCTCGGCTCGAACTTAGTTTTGAATTGAGTCAAATCGAGCTTTTTCAAGTCAAGTCAAGTGAACTAACCGAGCTAACTCAGTTCGTGTACAGCTCTATATAGGCCCATTGTATAGCCCAACAAGACGTATGCCCATATCCCACCGTAGGCCCAACATGTGCTAGTTTTTGGGCTGATTATTTACAGATTTAGGGCATAAAATCAAGGATATAATTTATTAATTTGGGAGATTAGGGTGCTGATTTAAAGATGTGATGGTGTAATTGATATGATTGAGGATATGGCCTAGATTTAGAGATTTAATTGCTTTCCATGTTTGTTTTTCATTAGGCTTTTGCCATATGAAGAAAATTAAGATTAGTTTGTAATAAATTGTGATATATTCTCTTAGTTGTAAAGATTTCAATTAAGGATTCCTTTGGGATCTATAAATGGGGACAGTGGTGTAGGAGGTAGCAATTCAAGTATTTTTCCAAGTGTGGGGTTTTTTTTTTTTTTTTTTTTTTAAAGTTTTGTGAGAGAAAATGTTGATATCAATAAAAGTTCTCCTTCTCTACTCCATTATTCCTATGAATTTTTTGTATTTCTTTTTCATTGCAATTTGGGTATCAAGATTTCATTAACTCGATAACCAAGTTGCACCATTTTGCTAACCGAGCTAGGTTATCTTTGGGAATTTTTGACTCCACGCCATCTCTTACTGGCATCAAAAGAGGTGGCAGAGGAAGAATTTGCGCAAGTAGCTCAATTGATCCGCACACTCGCAGAATAGGTAGATCAACTCACACATGATGTAGGCAATCTCACTAATCAAGTGGGGGGAGCTCTAGCATGGAGGGAATCTAGAGACTGAAGTTAGAGAGCGTGGACATGTAGGGGAAGGTCCCGGCCAAGGTCCTAACCAACAATGGGTGGCCCCGGCCAATGAAGACACTAATGATTGAATCCTCTGATTGTTAGAACATGACAGAGCTTGGAATTGAAGTAGAAATTTCAAAAATGACGAAGAGATCCACGAAGTCAAAAGGAACAGTTGACATTTGAGGTGATCGATGCATTAACGTTGGACCTATAATTGAATTCACCGATGGATCGATTGACGGATCCAATGATAGTGGCAATCGCATTGATAGACATGCATGTGGGACTCAATACTCAAATTCAACCATCTTTGCAAAAGATGATTGTGGCACGAAAAACTGAGCAAATGTTTCAAGATCCACGAAGAACTTTAAAATTACAACAAAAGTTGGCACCCACAAAAGCACAGGCGAACAAGACATCATCTATAGTGTTCTCCAACAAAGGTTGTGTCGAGCCGATGCCTAAGGTTACATCATCAACTTCCACCAAAGAAGAAGAAGATTCATCATAGAGGTAGTACAAGTCTAAAGATTAAGATTGGTTTCCAAGTCAAAGACGAGTTCTTTCGAAGTCAAGGAGATTTGATGCAAGCCCACCTAGGCCCACTACAGGCCCAGCCCATCGAGGCCCATATGGGCAGATTAGATTAGTCTGTAATAAATTGTGATTGATTCTCTTAGTTGTAGAGATTTCAATTAAGTATTCCTTTAGGATCTATAAAAGGGGAGTAGTGGTGTAGGAGTTAGCAATTCAAATATTTTTCAAGTGTGGTTTTTTTTCAAGTTTTGTAAAAGAAAATGTTGATATTAATAAAAGTTCTCCCTCTCTACTCCATTGTTCTTGTGAGTATATTTTTTAAATTTCTTTGCAAGTTGGGTATCAAGATTTCATTGACTCGAAAACCAGGTTGCACCACACTTCCCATCCCCCCTCGAGGCCTACTTACTAGCAATAAGCTCACGCCAATGGATCTCTTCCACTGAACCAAAACACAACAACAATTTGCCCAAAATGGCTAAATTCATGCTACATAATTCCTTTAAGACTGCGCCACCCTGATGAACAGGGAGACACATCCACCCACTTCATAAGATGGCATTTATGGCCTTCTTCTGAACCCCTCCAACGAAAGTCCCTTCTCAGCTTCTCAAGTTTCTCCATCACTGTGTGGGCACTTAGAAGGATAGGTAATAAATCGGCACATTGGAGAAGGTTGCCTTGATGAGCATTGGGTGCATACCCAAACCACATAATCTAAAATGGTTACAAGATTGAATTGTTTCAATGATCGGTGTACCAAAAAACAAACGTTGGGAAACACACGTAGGAAAACTAACTAGAACATGAGGGCTACAAGTCAACATTTATGATAAAAAGGGTCAAAACCAAAGCAAAAGCTCTATACACAAAACTGAAGACCTAAGCTCTAGAACACACTCAATAAAGAAGCTCCAATTCCCGAACTTAAAAATTCTACAAGATATGGCTTTTGTAACTCGTATTTTCTGATTCAAAAGATCTCTCTAATGTGAGTCCAAAAACAAAGCTCATTTTTTCCTCTCAGAAAGCCAAAGTACCCCACATAGCCTTGTTGAATGCCCAAAAAATATCCATCAAGTTCATCACAAACAATGAACAAATCCATCATTTTAGAACCAGGAGACGACTAATAAGTTTAGTACTTAAACAATCACAAAAAAATTTTAGGTTGATTAACCATGGATTAGTGGGAACAAAGAAACAGCCTTCCAAAAAATAACAACTTAATCATATAGAGTACTTTCGTATTTCAATTGTCCAATTTGGCTTGATGGAGATTCCCTCAACTGCAATTGGATAAAAGAAGCATATCTCAGATCACTTGAAGCCTTGGCCATATTTCTTACATATATCAGACTTCATAGGTTTTTTAGTATAACAAGTTTCAGGCATGCCAGGCCTCAAGAAATGGATTGGTCATTTGTTGCTAAAAACAATGGTTACTTTTTCTAATGGATTAAGTGTAAGAAGATATGCCAGGCAGAGGTCAAACGTTGATCATCTTCTCAGGAAACAGAAGTCCAAGCCAATGTGCTAACGGCCCTTTTTGCCGTTTTATATTCTCTTTTAAATTCTTTATTCAGTTATAAAACCTTGTAGGTGTCAAGGTTCTGGAATAGTTGGACTCAATTTGGCTACAGGAACAGGCCAGGTTCCTCCTGGACAAAGGTACAAGAGAAGTATGCCTTTATATCACTGTGGACATTCATCTTTCCCTATTATTCAGTAATAGATGCTGGGTATTTACACGAATCTAGGTGACATACTTGCTTGACCCCCCGAATCTCAGGCCACGAAGGTATGAAGCTATGTCTATATTTCAGTTATTCTAATATTTTTATTATTAAAATATTTTCAAACATATTGCGTCAAATCGTTAGTATGACAAAAAAAAAAAAATCAGTTATTCCACAATCTGTGGTGTAGTTCTATTGCATCAAAATAAACACAATTTATCTTTAAAATAAAAAAATCGAGCACAATTTTGCTAATATGGTTGCTACTTAGAACTAAAACAAGAAAGTCCCAAAGAGATGCTTGACTAAAATAGCATGAATTGCTAACTATTATGTTGAAAAAATGCAAATAAAATAAAATAAAATTTTAAGCCTCAGAATAGAGGTAATAAGCACCTATGGATTGTGTTTTTGCCATGTAGGTAAGCCAACCCAGAGAGAATGTGACGGGTGAAGTTGCGAACCACAGATTCCGTCATAGCTCCAATATTTTCACGAACATATTTACTCATTGAACCAGGATGAACATACTCCAAATATATGTAGAAGCGATCCTCAACCTGCACATGTGAAACAGTTGTATTTCAACTAATATTGATCCGTGGGATAAGCAGTTGCCACCAAAGCATACAATCAACAAACAAGCAAGCAGAGAAATGCCTCACTATTTCACTTCCAAAATACTGTACGATATTTGGATGTTTGAACTGGCTAAGAACCTTTATTTCCTGCAACAAAAAGAACAAAGAAACCATAAATAACAGCAAAACCATCATGAAAATTGGACATATTGAAACTTAAATAACCAAAAATTACATATAGGAAGACCAGATATCAAAATTGTTTGAAACAAAATGAATAACAAAAAGTAAATAGCAACAAGAAGTCAGAATGAATATGATAGTAATATAGTATAACAACTACAAGTATCACTGAACAGCAGCGTATTATGGACAAATGTGTCAGTATAAGTACCGGTCAATGTATCAAACACGACAACTCTGAATAACAAATGTGCCCTATGAATCAATTGAAGGACAGTGAAGGTACAAAACCATGTGAAAAAGATATACAAGATACCGAAAAAAGAGGAAATGAAAGATTAAATCAAATTTAGGAATTTTTAAATCAACGTCTTGTAGCAAAGAGTTCTAATTTTTTTGGTCAACAGATCATCATCATTATCTAACCTTATCCCAACTAATTAGGGTTAGCTACCCAAATTCTATTCCGACATTCCAGTCTATCAAGGACCATATCCTCAGTTACACCATATATCATCAAGTCTTCTTTACTACCTCCATATTGGATTTATACCTCAACATTGAAAGGAAAAGAATCCTGAGGCCAGATATCAATATGGCATGGTCCACAAAAGAAAATGAGACAGGTCACAACACACAAGCAAAGCAAGGCCTCACAAGTTGCAATTATCCGGAATCCTTGGATTCTGGGACCAATTTAATCGCCATTCATTCTGACAAAATATTGCATTGAAAGAGAAGGGCAGACAGCAAGTTTGACCTGGTACAAGGCCATTCGGAGATTGGTTTTTCCAAATGGAAGAACCATAATAAGCAAGAGAGAAGATACCAAACTGCAATGATGCATTTTACAGGACTAAAATCTTGACTGGAATTTACGCAGCTCAACTGTATCTCCAGATATTAAGACTGGCTGCATAAGACAAAACACTCGTGGCAGCAAATGCATGCAAGAGAATAAGTTCCAGACAGACATTTCCAATTTCAAGCTACCATGGAAAAGGGCAATCAGCACATCATTGTTTTTTTCCACTTCAACGTACTTTTGCCATACGCAATGTACATCCATAAAAATAAAATTAAAAAATAAAAAGCATGCTTTACCACATTTGAAGAATTTGAAAGCCAATGGAGTAAAATGATATTAAGGATAAATCCCCAAATCTGAATATGCTAATAGAAAAATGCTGCTGATTAGGAGCATGTAAGGAATGAGAATAACTAACCTGCTCTAATTGCTTCATGCTTTCGGCTGATTTTGGATCATCGGGAATCAAATTGACTTCTTTCATCGCACATAAGGCTCCATTTTCCCTGTTGAACAAAAGACGTCATCGGTGCATGCTGCTCTGTGCAGCTGAACCTGAAAACATACACCACCCAGAATAAATGCATACCTGTTGGTGGCTACGTAAACATTTCCAAATGTTCCACTTCCAATAGGTTTCCCCTTTTGCCACTGATTTATCATTGGTGGCACCTCTGATTTTGCTGTAGCTTGATGAACAAAAACTGGTGATGAAGGCGCTGTAGCTCCTGGAGGAAGGGGCAATGGGTGGACTGTAACAATACCATTACTATCATGCCATGCTGCGGAGCTCTCTGAGGACATTTTTGGGTGCAATGGAGATGCAGCTCCACTAGGATTATTAGAATTTCGACCAGGACTCTTCATTCTCGGGCTATGCAGAGGAGAAAGGTCAGGACTGGCCATAAATTTCTCTGGTGAAGCATGTGGAGAGAAGATCATGTCTGAGGGTTGGTACTCTGGATCAAACCAAGCCTGAAACCCTCTAGAAGCCATGTAAGAAGATGGGAAAAAATCCCCAGTGCTCAATCTTCTAGGACTACGTACAGGACTTGATAAGCCACTAGTTGGAGCACTCTTAAAAGGTTCATTAAGCCTGAAGTCGTTTTGAAAGTTTTCGACAGCATTTAGATCATGCATCACCTTCTTAACATGACCTAAAGTAGATCCAGCAGATGATGTAGCAACATGCTCCACACCCTTGCGGATGGCTTGGTAGGTGAACCTACTACAACATGATCACAAGAATGTATCAACAACTAAAGTTTCATGTCCTGAAACCCTTTAAAAACACAGTATTTATGGCCAGGAGAAATAAAAAGTAAGCAAGAAGAATTTAAGATATCATGCTACTTGTAAATGCATCCTCATAACCTATCAATTCATATCATCATCATCACTGCCACCGCCATCACCAGCATTCAATGTGTCAATGGTATCAGCCAATATATCAATACCACATATCAATGATATCAAACCAGGAAGGAAATTACAAAAAATTACATTTAGGGGTCGTTTGGATGCCTGTAATTTTTTTAGTTGTAAACACGTTACACCTGAAAATCAATTTGCATGCTATTCCGTTTGGCTTTTAAGTGGTAATCTGTTTACAGGCAAACAGATTGTGTGTTTGGCTAGCCCGTAAAGTGTTTACAATGAATAAAGCAGGTATTCATACCATAGAGCTAGGGCGGTGAACGTTCCAAAATCTATAAATCACATAAGAAAGACTTGATTTTTTTTTTAGGGCCCTAAGAGAGCATTAAAGCATGCACGATTGCACACACTAAATGGATTGGATGTCTTCCGCTCATCACAATGGGCCCCAGATGCAATCTAGAAGTTTTTCATGGTGGGCATCCTATCCTTCCCTCGTGTGGTCCATTTGATAATGGACGAGCAGTTTTTTTAGGGCCACAGGAGAGCATCAGGGGAAGTACATGATGGATAGATTGAATGTACCGTACACATTACGGTGGACCCCGCATAATCATGAGTGTATATTAACCATTGTATTCTAAAATGTATAATGCCCTTTTTATCTGTAAAGATTTTATCTGTAATCTAAACCACGGCTTTTTACCAGGTTTCAGATTACAGCTAAAATCTGTAATCTGTTTACGGCCTAGCCTGTAAAGGCTTTACAGGCAAATACATGCATCCAAACAGCCCCCGTATTCCTTTTACAACTTAAGGACTTTACCGGCATCCAAACAACCCCTTAATGATAATATCGTCAATGCATGTCATTATATTGTGGCATTGCTAGTCACAATATATCACCTAGAAGTATCTGTTATAAATGCACAACATTGATTGATACTAGCAGTATTTGCAAGTATAGATTGACACAGCAGCAATATTTGCAATATTCAGAGAACAATTTAGAAAATATGAAAGTCATTTTTGCCGGCTTTTTCTTTTTCTTTTCGTTTTTTCTTCTTTTTTTTTTGGACAGGTTTGTCTTTCTTATTGTGTTTTCAGTTTTAACAACTTCAGTTGAATTGTTTCAAATCAAAACACGACTTTGCCAATCCAAGAGTGTATTCGAGCGGAACCCTAACAGTGAGAAAACTTTATTTAAATTCATTTTTATCAACAAGGAAACAAGTAAAAATCCATATCTATACATAAGTTCCATTCATTAACATGGATTTCAAGCAAGGAATTTCAATTTTGAAGGAGAATAATGGAAGAAATTTGGAAAAACTGAATTTCTTCTGTTTTCGACCTTTAAAATCGCAACATAACTGTGAAAACTATGTGTTGATTGATTGGGTTTTATTTCTTCTATGGTACAACATTTGAATGATATAAACTCAGCACGAATATAATTGCATCACTTATGGCCGACAATGCATGGTTTTTCCCCCTAAACAATGAAAAACTACCATGCATGGTTTCGTAATGTTTTCGGTTCAAAGTGTGTACTCATGGTGTCTGTTAATATCTACTTAAATTTCACTGAACTCCACCATTTTTCTATGCATAGTTTTCATAATTTACGATTCTAAGCTTCCTAGATGTTTCTCTCAAACCACACTACATTATGCAATAAATGTGATATTTCCCATTGTTTCCTATGATATTTGATATTTCCATGTCCCAAGGGTACATACATAGTGCAATACAGACACTTCAAACATTGATCATCATAATCATCGCCATAGACTGAGCCTGGTTATTTGGGATCAGTTGCCTATAATCTATACTTTATTATTTTTTTAAGAGAACAAAAAAAAAAAAGCACTAAATTGGTTTTGAACCATAAGAACCAACATAGAAGACAACATACTAGACATAAATAACAACTGTAACAGGTAAGGGTAGGTGCTCCGCAGCGAAACAAAGTGATGATACGACATGACACCGAACACCCTTAACCAGCTTCTCCCACATTTCTCACATACCAAATCATGAAGAACACAAGAAAACAAACCAACAGAAAATTTGTCAAATTGCACAATCTCACGGAGAGAAGCCCAGCATAAAAACAAAAGGGGGGAAAAAAGCAAAAGATGCAAAATTGGTTCATGACAATCCTAACATTCGCTGCATACAACATGTCAAAACCAAACAATACCAATAGCCCATCATAGAGGCTTCGCATTTTGCTAACATATCATTCATATGATATTACAAATGAATAAAATGAAACAAAATAACAAAAAATAAGGCCTCACCTCCCGATTGCAGAGGCCGACAGGGCTCGATCCCCCACCCCATCCCCGATTGCAAGATCCGCACCGTCGCCGTCCTTCGGAGAAGGGAGAGGACAGCGCCCTGTGTTAGTGGACGAAGAGAACCCCGGCTCCGCCCTCCTCAACATTCCGGACAATTCCGGCAGCGGCAGCGGTAGCGGGGCAGCCCGGGCCGACAAGCACTCCCTCCCGCTTGGCGACCGCGAGACCGGCGTAGAATTCGCCGAGACAGACGGCCGGGATTGCGAATTCACCCCCAGGCCACCAACCTCGATGTCGCTGAGGTGGCGCAGCTTGCGCTGGCGCGTGAGCCTGGGGTGCGATTCCTTTCGATTCCAGAAGAAGATCTTCTGCTTGGAAGGAGAGGAAGGAGAGGATTTAGGGGAGGAGGAAGAGGAAGAAGGGGAATTTGCGCTGCTCTTAAAGAAATACATGGCGGAGGCGAAGGAAGCATGGTAGGCCTCTTAAAAAAATAGGAGAAACCCTAACCCTAGACCGTCTGGGGCCATGGAACAAACCCTAACCCTAGATCGGGCGTGGAAGAGGAAGACAACGATCTTTGGGATTGTTTAGTTTATATTTCCTCTCGGAACGCGGTTTTCTCTGCGATATTCTGAATAGATAAAAAGAGAACGATAGTCGAGCGAGTACGATTACCTCTCAACTCGCAAGGGACACGTGTGTGTTCACGCGCGTGTGAGGTGTGCTGGACGTTTATCAGGCCGGAATTCGGGAAATGGCGGGTGGAAAATCGACCGCGTGGATTTACGCAGACCTGATTACGGGAAATGGGGGAGCAGATCAGGTGGTTTCCCTGACCCGTAGGGCCCACCTCCATGTATGTGTTGTATATCTACTTTGTCAGTCAGTTTCTGCTTCTCATTTAAGCCGTGGCCTCGAAAATTAATCATATCCGGATCTCAGGTAAGCCACACTAGTGGTTGAACATTAAAAATTATTTATGGGCCATGAAAGTTTTGGAAAATAAATTTTATTGGGAGCCCTACGAGATTTTTAATGGTGAGTGTTTAACAAACAGTATGTCCTGTGATGCGGTCCACTTAGATTCCATCTGCTTCATTTATGGGAAAATAAACGAAAATGATTTTTTTTTTTTTTTTTTTTTAAAAAGTGATGAACAGTGTGTGTATATATAACATATACATCAGGTGGGCCCCACGGTCAGGGATACACCTGCTACGGTTTACCCGGGCAACACCAATGGCGGGTAGAAAATCCACGAGAAAATTACCATTGTAACGCTACCTTTAATCCAGCGTCTTCTGTGAAGAGTCCAAAACTTATCTTCCCAATTCAGGCCTTTCATGTAAAGTTGTACACGAGTCGAGTCGAGTATCGCCCTACTTGTACTCAGCTTTTAACGCCCGAGTGTTGCTCGTACTAGGCTCTACTTGGCCAACGAGCATGGACTCTCTGATCGTACTCTACTTATCCGAGTACGAGCCAAGTACGAGTAGTAAACGAGTACACCATGCCAAACAAAGGTGGGCCCATCATGGGGATCACCTTGTATAAAAATCAGGCTAGTCCACATTTAAGGTGGACCACATGTACACCTAATCAGACCACCCGGGCATCCAATTTAAACCGTCCGTTCTCCCAATACAGTGTAAAACTGCAACTCCCTCCATATAAAAAATAAAATACATTCTCATACATTCAACTGATCGAAAGCCTTTATTAATCAACCACATTACTCTTTCTTCCCACTTCCAACCATCAGACTCATACATGATCATCATCTTCCCTTAAGTTAGAAAATGGCTATTAAAAGAAGCCCATGATTTAAACCTCATGAAAAAAAAGGGTACAGTTTGCATGTTATTATTTGCATCATATTGCATAAATCAACATCATATTATTTGCATGCTATTATAGACCAACATCATATTATTTGCATGCTATTGCATAAATCAAGGTACAAATTTCTACCTTAAACAAGCCAGGGACGAGTCAGTGCAGGGACAACCTGGACAGGGCACGGCGGGTGGTCAGGGCGAGACGGTCATGGACAAGGCAGGGCACCACCGAACAAGGGTACCGGGCAGACAGGGACGAGCGACAGGAAGTAATAGCTCCGCCGAACAGGTGAGTGAGGGAGAGGGAGAGAGAGAGAGAGGGAAGAAGAGGGACCGGCCGAACGACGGACAGCACCGGGCAAGGTCACGACCTCACAGTCATAGGGGAACGAGAGGAGAGAGAGGGAAATAGTATTTTTGAACGGGTGCTTGGAGGGAAGGAATTTGAGTTTTTCGAACGAGCGGGCCGCACTATAAAAACGACGGGCGAAAATAGGGCATAGGGTTTTTTGTTTTTTGAGATGGATATATATACACCCGAGTACGAGTCGAGTACCGAGTCGACTACTGCCCAACTCGTACTCTGCTCGTTATCCAAACTAGTCTTAGAAACCTGCTCGTACTCGGCTCTAACTCACACGAGTCGAGTAACGAGTCAAGTCGAGCAAGTACCCGAGTATAATCTGCTCGTGTACAGCTCTACTTTCATGTATGGGTAGAGCATTTCAGTACGAAAATACCCATGTTTTTCACTAGCATTACACATATGGACAGGAGTATTTTCGTTTTCAAATGTTTTGTTCCTAGTATAAGATCTAAGTTGGGAAGATAAGTTTTGTACTATTCATAAAAGAGGCTGAATAAAAGGTAGCAATTACAGTGAAAAATTTCTCAAAATCTACTGCGCAGACTTGCATGTGAATATCGTGGAGGAAAACTTCTATACTCTGGCGAACTATGACGGATGATGCGCAGGCACTTTGAATTATTTAAATATTTAATAATCCAAATTAAGCTTTCTTGATGATGTGTTTCACTTCAAATTTATCATGAACCAAAAAAAATAAGATTACCTGCCTACCGGATGGATGGACATGTTGGACGGCTAAAATGACAAAACAAAGATCCAATGGTCCTATTTAAATAAACAAGTGTCCATGAGTCAGAGGTTAGGATTATTGGCCTCCATAGTTTAGTCGGTTGAATTTGGTTTAATGCATGGCATGCGGACAGTGCCTGCGTATCAAGCGTCCGTGCTGCCCTAGTATCAAATAACTCCCCTTTTGTTGATCTGGATAAGAATTACAAATATTGATTCCTTGGTTGGATTCGTGTATGTGATCGCAGTTATTCATCAGGTGGGCCACTCATGGAACTGCTCGGCCCCAGTTGCTCACTGTGTTGTCAAATTTGTAACCATTTATTGCTTTTAAAGCAGGTATGGCCCCCCGCATGATAAGCTAATCAATCGATCTAACTTTTTAATCATGGCCACATACTAGGATCCCACTGAATTAACGGCCCAAATGCATCCTTTCAGCAGCTGGCACACATGCCCAGTGTAGGATTATAATCCTACTCTCACAGGTAGCCATCACTAGAGCTGTACACGAGTTGAACCAAGTCGAGATTGGCATAAGCTCAACTAGGACAGTAGCTCCCGGCTCGGTTCAACCAGCATTTTCTCAAACTCATAGCACACATTTTCAATTTTTCACATGAAACAAAACAATAACAGCAATGTTTCATCAAACATTGGATGAGCATCATAAAAATCTTGATTTGAGGGCAATTTTATAATGTGAAGTTTTTTTGCAGTGATTTGTTTCACATTCGAGTCCTTACTCTTACTCGAGTGGTAGACTCCCAGGAGTTTCAACACCGGGTCAAGGGTTCGAGTACCCATGGTGGTCAAATCCCACGGTGTGTGTGGGGTGTGTGTGCGTGTCGGCATGTATGTGTGGGGCGTGTGTGCATGTGTGTGTGGAGGGTGTGTGTGCGTGTGTTAAAAAAAATTTAAAAGAAGAAGAAGAATTGTTTCATATTCATTCATTCCTCACCACTAGCCAATTCCACGGAGAATGTATACACCCGAAGGAACACTTCATTGAGTCATTTCATCAAACACTCGGCGAGCAATATCAATATCAAAATAATTGAGTCACTGAGCTGATTCAATCTGAGTCAATTCGAGTTAAAGTTCAATCCAAATCGAGCCAAGATCGAGTAAGCTTGAACTTGGCTTGAAATTTTTCCAAGCTCAAAAAATCAGTTTAACTCTCGAATCGAGCTCAAATCAAGCTTTTTCAAGTCAAGTCAAGGGCATGTTTGGGCAAACGGATTAAGATGGATTACGAGGGATGGGATCACGCGATCCCACGTGCCCATCCCACGTGTGTGTTTGTTTTGCCCAGGATCCAAACTGTAAGACCCGTATCCTAGTCCGTATTGTTCCGTCGAGTCCCGCGATCCTTCCCAGCGAATTCTGTCAACTTGCGACGTATAATCAACGTTTGCGGGTGACCCTAAGTCGTATTCTGTAGATCTGAGTTGGCTTAATCTGAGACTTATACCATTGTGATCACGTCGTCGCCGTGATTCCAACATCGCGTCTCGTGCGCCAATCCGACGCTTAGATCATAAGATGTGAACTGTGCATTATAATGGTCGTGGACCACATATTGTGGGACCCATCTACTCCATGTGGCACCAATGCCTAGGAAATCATGAGAGTGATGACATCACCCTATCTATAGCCACCCTACTCTAGCTATAGTCACCCTACCTTAGCTATAACCACCCTACCTACCCCTAGCCCTTCTAACAAGCACTTATAGCTAGTCATCCTACCCCTAACCCTTCTTACAAGCATTTATTGCTAGCCGCCCATGTCTCTCTTATAAGTAATCATGGCCTACCTAAGCTACTCTCTCTCTCTCTCTCATTTCTCAAACTCATATTCCCAAGCAAGGAAAAATCCCACGTCCAAGCTCTTCCACGTGAGAAAATAGTGAGTGTGTGTGTGGCCCACTTCCCACCTCAAGAACCATCATCCTAGCCACTCAAACCTCATTACCCTCCACCAAAGTGAGACACAAGGAGATCGACTTTCCAACGGACCAAAAAGATCAGACAGTGGGTGCTTCTATAGGCTAATTTTCATGTTTTTATGAAGGGCCAAGTGAGGGCTACCGATCAATGGTATGGATCTCACTTTGGACCCTAAGATGTGGTCGATGGCTCACCTCGATCCTCATGATCATTCCATGATGGGGCCATTCTCCATGGACCTCATCATGATGTTTATTTTCCTTGCATGGATAGGGTCATCTAGACCCTCCATTTCGGTGGAGAAAGGATCTCCATCGTTGATTTTAATCGGTGGGCCCATATGAAATGGGACCCACTTGATGTATGTTTTAAATCATATAAGGGAGGGCCCATAATGTCGAGGTCCCTCCATCACACGTGTGTCCCACTTTCTCTCTCTCTCTCTCTCCCTCTCTCTTTCATTTCTTCCTATTGTATGTGATAATGTGGCCATGTGGCCCACCCAGATGGACCCCACCATGAAGTATGTATCTTTCCCAAGCCATCTATAGGTGGGGCCCACTTTACATATGTGTTGTACCCACACCATCCATAATTTGGTGGCCCACCTGAGAAGGGCCCACCTTAAGTATGCTTTATGCCAAACTGTCCAGCGTCAGGGACGCTAGACGTGTAATGGAAACAAAAATATTAGCTGGATTTTTTTATGCTTTTTGGGGTGGACTGCTCATGCAAGCCCCACCTTGATATATGTTTTAATCCACACCGTCCATTTCATTCCTCAGGTCATTTTGGGCGTTGACTCAAAAAATGGAGCCAATCCGGTGTTCTGGCGGGCCATAACATAGAAAACAGCATTTCTTACCATTGAAACCCACCCTAGTGGTTTTATACACCGAAGTACGTTGAATATTGGGCTTGTTCAGTCTGTCTTGAGCCATGGAATGCAATGGCTAGGGTGGATTCCCCTGATATGGACCCCACCTAGGAAAAACCTTTAAAAAAACACATTTAAAAAAAAAGGTAGCAACACCTGCTGTCGCTGGCAGAGCAGCAGGCGCTGCTGCACCATGGGCGAATGGGCCAAGGACCACGGCCCCACATGTGGGCCCCATCGTGATGTGTTTCAAACATCCACGCCATGCATATGTTAGGTCCCCTTTGGGACAGTGGGCCCTCCAAAAATCAACCATATCCAAAGCTCAGGTGGCCCATGTTATAGGAAACAGTGGGGTTGAACCGTCTGCCATTGAAACCCATTTTTGGATTCACAGAAGTTTTGAATCATTAGAAATTTGTTTATACTCTTCATCTAGGTCTGCGTGACCATATGAACGGATTGGATGGCTTATAAACATTATGGTGGGCCCCACGTGGGACTCACAGTGATATATGTGTTTTATTCACACCGTCCATTACCGTGGACGGTGGAACCCACCTAGATGTATGTGTTTTATCAATGCCATCCAGCCATACAGTGGGGCTGCTGGACGGCTAGTGTACCCCACCAAAATGCATGTGTTTTATCTATGCCGTCCAGCCATTTTAGCTAGCTGCTGGACAGTAGGGGGACCCTACCAAGAAGTATATGTTTCATCCATGCCACCCATCTATATGAGACCCACCCCACGTGTCAGACTGCACCTGATGTGTGTATGTGTGTGTGTGTATTATATTACATTATATTATATTGTATATGTTATATATATTATATATAAATTATATATTAAATTATATAATATATACATGATGGTGGGTCTTCATGGGATGTATCACCATGATGCATGCGTTACATCTAAACCGTCCCAACCATTTGTCAAGCTTGTCTTACAGGCTTGAGACTAAAAATAACACAGATCTATAGTTCAAGTGGACCCCACCTTGGTATACATATAAGGCCCAGGTGATTAGGCCCATCTTAATGAAGTTATGGCCCATTCGTTGAGGCCCACCTTGATATATATGAGGCCCATGTTATGCGGCCCATTTGATTTATCTAAAGCCCATGGGTTGAGGCCCAATGGGATGTACATGAGGCCCTTTTCTATGTGTGATTCCACCATGGTTCGTGTAATAATGTTTAATGGCGGGTCATGCCTTGGAAGCAATGATGGTTTGACGTCCACATTGTAAGAATAATGTTGATTAAATGTCCGCATTATGACTCCCTTGGGCTCATTGATAGGCCCATACTTGTTACCTATAGGCCGTCAGGGCCCATCTTCATTGTAAGGACAGTTCATCACTTTATAACATGTTTAGTATAACTCCATGATTCATGCCCATACGCATCATATGTATGCCTAATATGAGGAATGTTTGATCATAGCATAAACCGTTGGGCTGAGACATTTACGGGACTCCTTATGAGATGGAGTGCCTCCACATGATCGCGCGGTATGTACAGGATTGTTGCATGACTGACGGTGTGACTCATGCATTTCACATTGTGTGTCGTGATCACTGTACGCCTTAACAACATCAGGGTCGTCGCCTCCACAGGCACATCATGGATGGTCATATCAGATACTGAAAATATTGGCTCTAACATTGTGGCACTTAGGATGTCCTTGGATGAAAATCTCAGAACCTTTTTGGTACCAGGAGATGCTCCAACGTCTAAACCGAGTGGATACACGAGCGCCCGAGTGCCGAATACCAGTAGGCCGTGTCTCCCACTGTGTCGTGTTCACTCCCCAAGTGCAGGGTTGTGATGTAGTAATAAACTCGATAAGATCGAGGTCGAATCCCAAGGGACTGACACTTGTATGCTCTCTAAAACTAACTAGAACTATAACTAAAATGAGATGAAATCTAAATTGAGTTGTAATTTGAGAAATAATTGTAACATGTTAATCTAAAACTTAAGGAATTTAAAAATAGAAAACTAGGGATTCAGAGGATCCACTTGTAGAGATCAGAGAAATCTTATGCTTGTATTAAAAACTCAACTAGACTTAAAGTCCCATCTTCATCCAGTTGAAGGGTGTAATCATGAAAATCAAACTGAACTTTCTTTGATATAGTTTTCAAGAGATGAAAGGTATATGAATTAAAATGGATTTCATCACCAAACCATGCCCAAGAGACAAAGTAAACAATAAAATTAAACTAATTAATAACCAATCCACATGATATGAAGGTTAGGAAGGGTACCGACATCCAACCATGCCCAGGAGACGATGGTGAACAACAGGACTTCCTGACGTCATAATCAAAATAAGGAAGGGAACATGCTCAAAGCTATCGCAGACCCATTGTAATTTTAGACACAACAGACCATTAAAAACTGAAAACATTCCCCATAATTAAACTAAAATCAATATCAATTTAGTTTAAACAAAAGGCACAAGCAAAGAGTTCTCCCATCATGCTACAAGCTTCACCTATTGGCCCTAGCTAAGAGGTTTAGCCACTCATGAACATGATGAGGCTATAATCTCTCAAAAAGTATAGTAAAACAGTAAAAATAAATAGAAAAACTTAATTACTCTCTCTCTCTGCTCCTGACGTCCCAGCCGTGCATGAATCTCCCCTTCTCTCTCACTCTCATCCCCTTTTATAAGCAGGGTTGGTGGTGGAGAGTTTCCGCACTCCATGCGGAAGTTTTACGCAGCAGGGGAAGTCGGTGCGGACGTTTTTACGCACTCCCTGCCTTGAAATTTATGCTGACATGCTTGGTGAGGCCATGCATGGTGTAACTTGCCAAATCCGGTCCGTCCATTGACTTCTCCTCGAAAAACCAGTTGGGCTTTCTGTTCACGTGGCCCACCGGTTATTTCTCTCTGTCATCCGACCTATGTTTGAACGATTGGAAATCATTCTTCGATGCCTTCTTGAAGTCAGCCACCTAGACCTTGGTCCATGGCCTTGTGAGACTTTGATGGACGGTCCTGATCGGACTAAGAATGCACGATGGTGGCCCACTACAAAAAAATTGCAACCTCTGTTGCAAAACAGAGGTTCTGCGTTGGTGCTGTGATGTCGGCGAGCCCCAGATCGATGTCGGGTGGAAAATCCACTTCGTCCATTGTCCTCATGGCGAAAAACTACCTAGACGAACCAAGCCCGACTTGATTTCTGTGTGGCCCACAGATATTTGGATTGCACCGTCCATTCTCCGCTGGATGGTTAAAAATTGATCTTCGATGTTCTTTTTGAAAATTTGCCACCTAGGCTTGGATCATACATCCCTTGGAGACCTAATAGATGGTTCAAATCTTCAAATCATATGATGAGTGGGGCCCACAAGCACCGTCCAACGCTCGGATGAGAAGACGCTGTGATGTCTTCTTGTTTTTGCATGAAAACATCGATCAGCGTTGCACTTACTGACCTGCCTTCTTCAGTGCACGGCGAGTGCACCGTTTCTGTGCACTTCGCTTATATAAGGTGGGCCCCACCTTGATGTATATGTAACATCCAATCCGTCCATTGTCTTTACCACTTCCTTTAAAGGGGTGAGACCAAAAGTGAAGTGTAACAAGATGTCAGGTGGACCTCATATCATTATTTTGGTGACTGATCTGTCCGTTGGGCCACTTTTCAAAGTATCCAATGGCTAAAAATTGATGTGTATGGTTAATTTATGGTCCTCAGGCCATGTATGAAGTTTCAAGCTAAACGGATAGTGAGAACCCTGTGATTTTGCATTCTGGACGATTTTTGGGCCATTTGAGCTTCAATGTCTCGACTTTCTTGGATCCCTGGTGTGCAAATCTGTCAATCTTGGCATCCTGGGGTCCGTCCCTTGCCTTGGTGCATTTTGAGCGTTAATTCCATGCTTTTAACATCCTTTTTCAGCCCGAGCTCCTAAAGTCATCTTGCAACATAAACACGATAAAATGGGCCATTAAACAGTATTATGCTCATAAATCCAGGTAATAGCTGGGGCCTGATATGCAATATTTGACCCTCAACATGTCGTGGTCGATTGGATGGGGGTATAGCATTATCCGCCTGAGTAGGAGGGATATAAGCTAGGCTGAGTTTGACCAACTTGCGAGTCCACTATCGACGAGTCGAGTAGGTATTGGCAGACTGCTGGTCAGGTGGATAGTGCGGTCTCTTCCACTTACTTGGCTATGTAGCTAGTGAGGAGGCAGTCAGTGTGAAGTGTATTAGACCCCGGTGATATCCAGAAGGGAATTGTACTGATATGTGTACTTGATGAGGATTGACATGCTCTGATATTATACACTTGGCGCTTGCTTTGCGCACACATTTATACCACCCTCTAAGCTTTTGTAAGCTTATGCACGACCATTGCGTGCAGGTGCCGTTGGACAGCAGCAGCGCTGAGGTAGGAGCGCGCATTTGAATATTTTGGAGCTTTTTTATTACCTTGTATTTCCCTTCCCGCTTTGTACTTAAAAGTTTTTGATATAGTGGATATGTGGTGTTGTTGTTTTGTGACTTAGTTATACTTGTGGTTATGCTCCATTACAAATAAAAATTCATCCCGAAAATCTTCCTTGTAGGATCCTAGGATCGGAATCTGGCCTATGGGTGTCGGGATCTGAGAATGGGGCACTACGGAGGGTGTCGGCGCCGGATTCGACGATCGAAAATTTTGTAAGCCCGATTTTCGAGTTTGGGACGTGACACAAACAATCCGTCTTTATCCCACGGTTATTACTCGTGTACAGTGGGATAAGGATGACAAATCACATCCTGTCTCTCTCGTCTCTTCGAGCCCACCATCCAAATCCTGCAGGATTACTGGCTGCGATCTCTTACTGAATTTTTCGCTCATACGAAGATACAAAACGGCGATGCCACCTGCAGCAACCCGTCCCTGCTTTTAAATCCGTACAAGGCAGAGACGAATGATCTCTGGTATGGGCTTTCGTCAATGATGACCATCTTCGATTATATAGCTATGGATGCATGTTGTAGAACTCCATTGATCGAAGCAAAGGGAGAAGGTAAGGTCCGACCTCTCGAAGAAGGTTACCATTCATGATTGAGGTATGTCTCCCTATACCCTGATTTTCCCCCAATCTGTCTCCTGGATATGGATTGGCTGTTTCAGAACTTTCTATTGTTATCCTGACTTGGATCGGATGTCGTCCCTTTTCAAAACTTGTAATCCTCTCATCAATTCATGTTTGGAATGAATTTCATGTGTGATTGGGAGGAGTTGAGTTCTAAAAATCCATTCGACACCCACATGCGTTGCAATGTGAAGCTACGACCGTTGGAGTTGTAGCTAGGCATGCATGCATGTTAAAGGCCTCTTTTGGCTTAGAGGAGGACTTGGATAGGAAATGGATTTGAGCATGGAATCCATCATAAAGGGCTTCTACACACAATTATTCCATCTGTTGGTATTTCATATTGTATTAATGGGTGTTGTTAAGCTCAACTTCTTGCATGATGCAGAAATTTATGGTGTATACCTCGCGGATGGATATGGTGGTGCCTTAAAATGGATTTGGTTTAATTATGAAGCGAAAAAGTTTGTTTGTTTGTTTTTTTTTTTTTTTTTTTTTACAATTACTTTTCAAAGATTACTTGATTACTGTTAGTGTCTTCTAGTTTTGTCCTGCTGTCACGTAACCGAACAATATGGTTTTCGTGAAGGGCCAAGGACATCTGTTGGAACTTAAACTCGATAGTGTCCCATAAAAGCTTATTATTATTATTATTATTTTTTTAGGTGAAAATGTTCTGATAACTGATCTCTATTACCAGCACCAATTATCTATTTTAATGCGTGGAATTGGATCTAGAGACAGTTTTTGTAGATAGCTCAGACTTTGAAATTTGTTTGGAGGTCTCCTAGTTCTCATTATTATGATCACCAGTTGTATAGGATAGCCTTCTTAATATGCATGTGGTGCATGTTTCATTTAGGATCAGGGGGTTGGAGCTGGGATGATTGGAGGCTTGAATCCTTGTTAATTATTATATTATGACTATTTTTGAGATTCTCGTCCTTCCATGGATGGGAAGGATTTGATGTGAGTTTTAATAGTTTGCAACTCATAGTAGAGTTTGATTTATAAGTTCTTTAATTATGTCTAAGTGGGTATTCCTCCCCTTTCGGCTCATGTGGATGCAAAATAGATGTTTGTGTCATTTGGGGGTTTTATTTTAACAATCCGTTTTGATGTACGTTTCGTATGGGAACTTATATGAAAACTTATATTGATACAACGATCACAGAATCACCGTCTGAGATTGATTCACTGTGTATGTTGAAGTGATTTCATCCAATTCAAAAAGTGGACCAATGAGTAGGATGGGCATATTTGTCTTTGATCTTGTGCTTTAAGTCAGTCAGCAATGCAGGTATGTATGCATTGATTGGGAGAATTAGTGCTACGCCTTCAAATAGATATTGTGAATGCTCTGATTTCACTTTGAGATATACTTTGATGGTCAACTGGTTTAAACACTGTTAATCTTTCAATATTTTTTATTGGCTTTTTTGCTGATTATAGTGAAACATTCACCTATAGCGATACAATGTTCATATACCTGCAACACGTAGTCCGGGTATGTTCTAATACATTTTACTCAATTTGGTTCTAATACATTTTACTCAATTTGGACATTGTTAGGTTGATAATGTGCATGGGCAATATGTGAAATTCATGTGCATATCCCTTTGATACTCAATTTTATTTTATTTTATTTTTATTTTTTTACTTCCTCGTAATCAAAAATTTATAAACAGATGCCACCAATTACAAGTTTGTATGCATGCATCTTCTGTTGATTGGGTTTTCAAAAATAAAGTAAATGATTTTTTCAAGGTTTGATCCATGTGTTCAAATTTCAAATTTTATTTTTATGAAAATCAAATTAATTCTAATGTCTTACTTGGCATGGCCATCTGAGGCCAACTTCATGTTTATATTTCGTGTTGTTTGGAGTGTTACTTTTATCTTTAAATCAAAATTCCACACACTCTTTATTTAGACAGGTTAGCTTATTGTATCTTGAAAGCAGGTAATTATAATCTACCGGATGTATACACCAAAGCAGGATGTATATGGTGTCCCCTGGTAGGGTACGGTTAATTGTAGTGTAGTACACAATCCCAGATATGTCCACTGAAATGTAGGTGGATCTACGCCATCCATGTTGTAGAGCGTGTTTCTGCTGCGTGCATGATCCAAATCTCACATTGACATGATGATTTAAATCGTCCAATATTACAAATTAAATGAACGGTTGGAAAGAAAATGGCCAATGATCCAAAGTGCAATCATTGGGTTTGGTTTCTCCTATTTGATGTGTGAACCCTTCTAGATTTCATAAAGCCATACATGGCATGCAGGCACATTTCAAAATGTGAGCCCCATGTGTAGTGGGCACAACTCGAAAATCATACAATTTAACCATCCTATTTATCACAATCGCTTTCTTCTCGACCGTTGATTTAATGGTCGCAATTGAAAGGTTGGGATAACTATGTGAAAAGAAAAATGTGTGGTCCACAATGATGTGTGTGTGCATCCACTCCGTCTATCATTTGTGCCGTCTCATGTTAGGGGGTAAACCCAAATATCACTCCAATCCAAAATTAAAGTGCGCTGCAACCACGAACCAACAAAGGGAACCAGACGCAGACCATTGAAACCTTCATGGGTCCACCGTGATGTCTGTATTCAATCCAACCCATTTGTGAGGCTATCAATATCCAACTAATACGAAACTTCATCAGGCCCCAAAGAAGGTCTCAATGGAAAATGCCACATTTCAAACTTTTCCAATTGTACGGGCCACTTAAGTTTTCGATCAGACTTATTTTTTACTTGGATATACAAATATCTGCTGGAGAAAGTGGTGGACTGAGTGAATTTCACAGACACATCACAGTGGGCCCCACGTAGCTTTTTGGTCAACGGGCTCCCTACAACAGCTATTGTAGAAAAATCGCCTTCTGGTGGGAGAAACTTGGCAATGGAAGCGGATTGCGTACTGGGTAAACTATGTAGGTCCACTCCGTTCATCCATTTTAACAGATAATTGTATGGCTTAGACAAAAAAAAAAAGAAAAAAAGAAAAAAAAAGACCAAGAAGTATATCCATATCTCAAGTAGACCTTGCCATGGGAAACTGTATGAATTGAAATTCTATCATTGAAAATTTTTTAAGGACACAGAAGTTTTGGATCAAATTTTTATTTGACAGGTTGGATGATAGATAAAAATCACAATGGCCCTAAAATCACAATGGCCTTATAAAGGTTTCATCGGAAGATGTCACTGTTCGCATTTCTTACTGTATGTGATTTACTTGAGCCTTGGATATACTTCAATTTTAATTTCAACCACTAAAATAAGGTGGAAAATAATTTGGGTTCAACAACTAAAATAAAAGCCTACTGAATAAGTACGCAATCTGATTTCCTTGGTGGTGAAGCAAGATGAGTCGGACAGGCTTACCTATCTGCTGCCACGTGTCCACTCCAAATGGGGGAGTAGATTGCCTATGACCCAAGGGCACAGTGATATACATGTCCCTGGTGAATTCATTTTGTCCATCTATTTTGAAATACTATGATAAGACCTAAATCTAAAATTTAGTGGATTGAAAACCCAGTTGGACCACACCAAAGATCCAATGGGAAGAGAAACGTCCACTATTAAAACCTTCTTAGAGCTGACCATGATATTTATATTCCATCCAAACCATTCAAAATGTTATCACCATTTGCTACCTCTCGGTTTCAAATTTAGTCACTTGGTTTGTGTGGGTATGCCAAAAATAAATGTGTGACTCAATTCAAACCGAACAACTAAAACCCTAAGCTCTAAAATAGATAGATATGTCGGAATTGACTGTGTATAACCGAGATTGAATAAGATCGCCGATTCGATCACTTACACAATGTTGTTTAGATGATTAGATTATCAGAGGATAGGGTTCATCATTTAAAAATAAGTTGCACCTTTTGACTTATGTATGAAATGACTTTTCAATACAGATAAAATAAAAGGAAAATTCTTACAGTCAGCCATAAAAAACAAATAAAATAAATTATACAACATTGTTTAAGATTATTGTAGGCAAAAGGTGTAACCCATTTTCAAATGACGAACCTC